>JANBXA010000731.1:38192500-38835000 GCA_030556225.1 Cricetiscus sungorus | reverse complement strand
CCTCTGGACTGTAGAGAGCTGTGAAATGCCTCACCTTAAAGATGGCGCTGGCTTCCGCCTTCCACCTTCCTGATGGTGAGTGCTCTCTGGTGTAAACAAGTCCTTATTTGGTTAAGCCTGTTTGCTTCTGTGTTAGAGTAGCCTATCTGCAGGGTCCACATAGCTCACTGGGGTTGGTCAGCACAAGGGGATTTAAGCCTGTGCGGGCATTTCCCCAGGGTCAGAAGAAGATTGTTCAAGGTTCCTGATTAAAACTGCATGAAGAAGATCTTCCCGGAGTTGCGTCTTCCTTGCTGGTCCAGGGTAGGCGTGTTACACTGGACATACATGGAAAACAAGATCTGATCCTGTTCTTTAGTTCCTTCCTTCTTAGCTGAATCTTTTAATTCACTCTCTCTTTTTCTCCCTCTCTGTCTGTGTTCATGTGTGGGTGAGCATGCATGTGTGCTCATGTATATGAGGGACAGAATTCAACCTTGGCTGCCATTCTTTAGCCACTGTTAACCTCTGCTTTTTTTTTTTTTTAACATAATCTCTCATTGGCTTGGAATTTGCTACATAATTTGCTTACATAGGCTGCCCAGAGATCTATCTGTCTGTCTCCCCAGCGCTGGGATTACAGGCATGTGCCACCATGCCTGGCTTTTTGTACATGGGTTCTAGAAATGGAACTCATGGCCAACCATACTAAGTAGTTATCTCCAATACCCTTTCTTTAAGTGTTATTTATTTAGATGCTATATATTCATAGTCTTAATATGGAAAATGGTAATTCAATTCCCACAGAGGCTCTGTTTTCCCATGAACTATATATGTAAACAAACACCTTTAGTACAATTTTCTAGTACAGTTACATCCATATTTTCAATTAAATCTATATATAATTCAATATGGACAGCATTAAAATGATGGAAATATTAGGATTGAGTCAAGTAGGAGTGACTATGTTTCTGTCTATGCATATGAAAATATATGTATTTATCTTTCTATATATATCCATACTTTTTTATGTTTGTTCAGCAGTCACTAGTCCATCCTCAAATCTTTGCAGGCTGTAATAACTTCCCTTCCCTTGTAGGACAAACATACTGTCCTACAAGTCTGTCTTTCCTTTTGGTAATATTTCCCAAGAGCCTCCCATCGTCTCACTTGCCTCGGATGGGTTCTGGTCTGAGCTGGTTGAACAGCTGTTTCCTTGGACTTCTTTCCTGCCATCCTGGGACTCCCCTTTGCCTCCCTCCTATTTTAGGGCCCTGTACTCCAGTCATCTTACCTTCCTTTCTTTGGTTTTCTCCCTTGCTTTGGTGCAGCACATATGGCCTGGGTCCTGGAGCCCTCACCAGGAAATGAAGAAATGACAGACACTAAAGGAGCAATAGACACACGGATACAAAATATGAAAATGAACAGACAGTCTGGATTCTTGAGTGGAGACACCATAGCCCCTCCCACCCCATTCCCAGAAATGAAGTATGCTTATTATATACTGTTGAATAGAGGGGTGGGGTTATTACAGACAGCTGGATAAGGAGGCAGATTTATAGTATACAGTCAAACAAGGAGACAGGTTGAACTTATCTGAGTAGGAGCCATCTCTGTAGGGGAGTAGTCTTCAGGCTGTAAACATCCTTGCGGAGAAAGCTGTGTTGGATAAATTTTTGCTAGAACTGCCAACATTTGCACTTGGACTAAGGAAGGCTTTTTGTTGTTGTTGTCGTTGCCGTCCCTGTGAGTCTCACCCAGGAAAGGTTTTGCCACGCCCATGGCGATGAGGCATTGGTCCTTGACTTGTGTGTGTCCATGTCAGCAATACACATTGCTCACTCAGGCCTTCACTCACTCCCTATAAGCATGGCCACCAGGAGTTTCCCGAGAAAACCTAAAAGCAGACATACAATTTTTAGGTTACACATTTCACAGACTCGGAGAGTTATTGGACATATTAATTACTTTTTTGTTGCTGCTATAAAAATATCTCGGCTAAAAAAATAATTGGGAGAGAAAGGGTTGATTTTGGCAGAGAACATGGCAACTGGAGAAGAATTGGCTGAAGCAGGAACAGGAAACTGGATGATCACATTTTCCCTCTCATACCTGAAGCAGAAAGAACAGCAGGTATGAGAGGTTATAAGCCCCCAAAGCCCACCTTAGTGACATACTTCTCCAGCAATGCCTCACCTCTTAAAGGTCCCAGAACATTCCCAATCAGTGCCACCAATTGGGGTCAAGTGTTCAAACACATGAGCCCAAGAAGACTATTTCTCATTCAAACCACCATAACAGACATAGATAGGGTAATGCATGAGAATGAACTAGAGATGTGAAGCATCTAAATGGATGAGCATGCAGGGGTGGGGGGGGGGTAAGGAGGGAGTCAAGACAACAAGATTATGTGGCAGCAGCTAGCAGATATCTATCTGGATTCCAGGAGAGACCTCACAACAGATTCCCAATGCATAGTTGTCCTGGACGAGAACTAAAGAGACTTAGTTGAGTAAAAACTGTGGGAAAAAAGAAGAATAAAAGAACAAAATGTGGTGTGCACGTGTGTTCAGGGTAAGCCAGGACAATGGTCCCATTGTCGAAGAAGAAGCTGCCAGAGAGATGGAATAACGAGGAGGAATTAGAAGCAATGGGCAAAAGACAGATACATCTCAAATGTATAAATTTATAAGAGAATTTTAAGGAATGGGTATATTAAAATCATGACAAGATTGGAAAAGATAAATACATGAACATGTTCACTGTGACCCCTATGACAGCAAAAAGTGGAAACAAACTTCTTCACCCATTCTCCAGGGACCTTGTTATGTAAGTGGTGACATACGGAGTTGTTGGAATGCACCCTATCAGTCACCCAGCCCTATGCTTACTGACATTTATGCTTATTGTTCAGGAAAAGCAATGTGAGTTCCTTTAAAAATGAGTATTTCATGATCTAAATTATGTAAATCTCTATGCACACAACCAGCCATCTGCTTGTGCATGTATGAGGGATGCTCAGACGAATGCTCACCGGTGTGGATGGAGATTATCTTTGGAGCAGGAGACTGGGGTTCTACTTGCTTCCGTGCATTTTAAGTATTGTTTAAAGTTTTTTTTTTTAAAATAATAACCACATAATAAAAGATCTGTTTCTACAAGCTACAATGTTGATGTTAAATACTGCAGAGCCTGAGTTAGTGACTACTGAGAAGTTAGAGTAAGAAAGGATGCAGGAAAGAGGGAATGAAGATAATAAAATGCTAAAAACCTTTGTAAAAATGTAAGTGATGTTGAGGGAGGGACAAGATAAAGTACTAGGTATATTAGATAGGTGACTCCTTTTTATCCTCCCCCAACACATCTGTCTCTTTCTTTAGTTCATTTCAAACACTGTTTCCAGGTAAATATATAACTTTGTTTCTATTCTCAAGCTAGACTTCAGTGTCTCTCACCCAAGGAAGCTGAAATTGTCCGTTTTTCTGTCTGAAGATTCTCTAATTGGTCACTTTTAGAGGAAATTTCAATGTGTACTTACTGAACATGTATCTTCAGAGGTCAGAACTCAAAATCAGTGTGTACATGTGGGAACTGTCATCATGATTGCAAAACAGTGTGATAGAATATTATTTTAAGTGTGTGACTTTCGTTTATACTGCCTTTGTTTAACTCTGTGAAGCTGTGATTCTTTGCCTGTCTAAGACACCTGGTGTCCTAATGAGGAGCTGGACAGCCATCAGCAAGGCAGGAGCAAGGACAGGCGGAGCTGGCAGGCAGAGAGGAGAAACAGAAGGGGAAATGGGGAAAGGAGCAGTGAGAGATCAAGGAGAGGAGGACACTAGGGGTCAGCCACGGGGTGAGAGTGAAAGAAAGATATACAGAAGTAAGAAAGATAAAAGCCCGAGGGAATACGTAGATGGGTTAATTTCAGAAAATTTGGCTAGCAACAAAACAAGCTAAGCACAGACACAAATAGTTAAAACCCTGTCGCATGAGTCAGTCACAACCCCTATTTCTCTGAATTATTTTAACTATTTGTGTCTGTGCTTTCACTGTTTTACTGTTGTGTGATGTTTTTATTCTTTTGGGCTCTTTGGGGCTTTTTGAGGGTCAGCTCCTAAATAAATCCCACACTGAGTCATATTACTTATGAATGCCGGGCCTTAGCTTGTTTTGTTGCTATCAAAAGCACAAAAGAAGCGCTGAAAAATCCGTGCCATGCATGTCAGAAGAAGAGAGGTAACATGACTGGACCTGACCTATGACTGAGAGGTTAGGAGGGCTTAAGGTTTGAATGAAAAAAGAGGAGATGGAGTACAGAGACCATGACAGACACCAATGCAATCCACCCATACAGACGAGGATTTTCAGCAAAGGCTTGGAGTTCATCTTGGAACTGTATGTGGGACAAGGGAGACCTTACTAGGGAGTCTCAACTGGTTTCTATTTTAATGTTAAAAAAGGAGTATGAAAATTCCTTTGAGCTCCGTGTCCCCAGTGTCATCCCATTAGACATTAGGTTGGCAGGATTCCGAAGGTTTTCTGTTCTTAATGGGGGATAATGGAACTGGGAGATACTGTAAAGACCCTGGGTTGTCTGGTTAGAAGGCATGCAGCCATCTGAGCAGAGCCAGGAGGGGGAACTTTTCTTGAGAGTGTGGCAAGGCTGAGGGCCGAGCAAGCATGGCGAGCTGTAGGAGCACTATTGTAAGCTGGGTGCATCTCTGTCTCCATAAAGTCAGAAATCAACACATTGAAGCAACACAGTGATCGGTTAGGAATGGACACCTTGCTGAGGTGTGAGGGAAATACTAAATCATTATTGTGAAAGAACAGATCATCTTCAACACTGGGCAAATGATAGGAAAGATAGAAAACTATTTATGAGTGATTTATGTGCCTGTCTCTCCCAGCTGCCAGGCAGGTGACCCTTTGAATTTATTTCTCACTAGGAGTCCACGAGTCTAGTCCTCTGGACCCCAGGACATGTGCTATGACTGTTGGAGGATGCGGTTCCAGCTCCTGTTCTGACCAGTGTGCTGAAACACCTGTGCAGTGACCACCATGATTTCTCATCCCATCCTTCAGCGGTTCCCTTAGGGTTCACAACTCTATGCTTGCAAGGTCTTTTGAAAGTATGAGAAAGACATTAGACATATATTAATAGGCCAAATGATATGAAATTGCTGGCACTTCATATGACCTAACCTATCAAAATCCATCATTCACTGTACCTGCTAGGTGGCAGGCATGGCTGGTTCCGAGGCCTCAGACAGATTCAGACATTATCCCTGCCTTCAGGGAGCTCTCGGCCCAGTGAGAGAAACAAGCACTCTCATAAAACATCACGGTGCAGTTGGACAATTGCTGTATCGAAGCTATTACAAGATGCTGTGGATAAAAGAGAAAGAGACAGTGAATCTGCTGGGCCAGGAATGGAAGGCTGCAGAGAGACAAACAAAGAATGGTTTTGTGAAGGGCAAGACATCGATTTAGGATGGATTTTGAAGGCAGAATGATTGACTAGGCGGGAAGGACCACACCAGACAGAAGAAATGGCTGTGCAAAAACAGAAACAGGGGAGAGTCTATCTGGAGGGGAGAAATGAAACAACATTAAGATGAGGGGACACTATCCAGAGTCTGTGTATCACTTCTATTACAATGCCCTCCTATTTACTCTTGCCTGGTTCACAGTTATCATATTTGGCTTGATAGTGCTTGCATAAGTGTTTCAGGATGGCTCTAGCCACGTGTTTCAACAGGAGATGGAGATGCATCCTAACCAGTTGCAGGGACCAGGCCACAGGGAGCCTCATTTGTAACCACAATAGTGGCCTATGTCCTGTATGTGACTGGTGGCCCTGGAGGATTTTAGGTAGGATGCTGATATGCTGGTGCTTGCTTGCCTTTTGGAAAATTGGTCTTAGGGAGGAAAGGTGACAAGCAGGTACAGGTGGAGACAAAGGCAGCAGCTGAGGGACAGCAAAGGAAAGTGGGTCAGAGATGGGTGGCGTTCAAGAGAGACGGAAGCGCTGCACTGTGGCCCTGGGGACCAGGGAGGAAGAACGGGCTCCCAGGGGAGTAACTCCAGAGAGTACAAATGGAAGCCGTTGCCGTGGGTCTCCAAGTTGGTCACAAGTGATCTTAGCTAGAGTAGCTCCAGGGAAGCAAGCACGGTCTGTGGGTCAAGGACAGACAGGGAGCTGGTAGCAAGGGGCACGCACAGCATTTAAAGATGGTTCACCAGAAAGTGAAGAAGACAATTAGAGTGTACTGAAGCATTGACGGAAGCTGTGAGAATGGCTGTGGGTGAAGATGAGGGACAGAGCCAGAGCAGCAGGAGGAACAAGCTGCTGAGGCGACAGAGCGGGAAAGAGACAGCAGTTTTCACAGTTTCAAACACACAAAGGACTCTCCTTCCTGACCAAGGGAAACCGGAGAGGGTATTTGCAGACATAGACAAGTCTGGTGGTGAGGCTTGGAAGGTAAGGGCGTGGTATCTTCTTGACTCCATTTCTTTGAGGTGGTGTGGAAGACAAGGTTAGCTTTGGGGAATGAGGGGAGTAGGAGGGTTGGGTTGGAATAGGGGAGCTTGCAGTGGTGACCAGAGCAAGGGACACATGCTGTTGCAATTTGTGTCTGCTACTGTGATAAACACTATGACAAGCGGCCTCTTGAAGACAGAGGGTTCATTTCATCTTATACTTCCAGGTTCTCCACTGAGGACAGTCAGGGCAGGAGCTCAAGCAGAGACCATGGAGGAATGCTGCTTACTACTTTGCTTCACCTGTCTTCTTTATCCAACTCCGGAGAGCTTGTTCAGGGGCGGTACCACCCACAGTAGATCACGGCAGCAATTAGCATCTGAGAAAAAGTCCCACAGACATGCCCATAGGTCAATCTCATGGAGGCAATTCCTCGCTAGAAGATCTCTCTTCCCAGGTTACTGGCTCTTGCCGGCAGCCCCACAAGCCTAGCAGGAGCTGGAGAACATTCTGACACCTATGGCTTTGAGATTTGTGCGGTAACAAAATACTCCTGTGGCCACAAGAGATGCTAAAGCAGAGGGAGATGGGAGAAGGGCAGAGCAGACTCAGGCATTCGCAGGCAGGGACGAGAGATGGAGACTCGGTAAACATGTTTCCTTGCCTAAGACAGCAGGAGAGGCAGAGCAGGTGGCAGAGGCTATGAATCAAGAGCCACACTGTTCTTTCCAGTCACTGTGAGTGAAGTGTTGGGGCAGTAAGTTTGATGAGCTGGAGCTTCCTCCTGCAAAATGTGCTTCCTTTCTGTTCTGTGGGAGGGTCAGGGGTGATCCCTGCTCCTTGATGATGGGAATCTGGCTTGCTTCCCTGTCCTCCCCAGCCTCCTCCTGCCATCTCCACCATTTGCTGCCTTTCTAGGCTGCAGGATGGCTCATTAACAACCGCCTTCTGTTCTCGCCAATCTTGTTTACCTGCCTGCGAGGCTGGTTCCAATAGTTTTCAGACTGCCGAGGTTTATTCTCGTGTATGAGTGACATTTCTTTTCTCCCAGCATCCTTTACCTCCCCGGGCTCCACACAACACATGATTATTTGTTTGCCAGCCATTCTGCTCTTCTCGAAAGAAAATTGACAACTTCAGTACTAACAGTTTGAGATTGATTTGTTAGCTATGTAGCTCGGACGCCTCATTTCCACAGAGGAACAGTTCATTTCTCATGCTTTGTTTAGAGGTGATGATCTCCCAGTCCTGAGCTTCCCGAGCTTCCCGTGGAAGACTCAAATATTGCCACTTTAGCGCCACTGTCTGTCACAGTCCTGCCCACAGTCCAAACCACAAAGCTGTATCAAGTTCAGAGTTCTGAGGACTTCGGCAAAGCACTGCCTCACTTCCTTTGTTGCCAGAACAGGGCCTTTTCAGAAGCCTTTCTGGGATCCTCAATGTTCCTGTGCAAGTGAGCCAGCATGCCTGTGTGTCTGCCGAAGCACCCAGGGGGCCATAGTTTGTCCAAAGTCACTCACAGGATGTGACAGGCTACAGTCAGACCCAGAACTTGTTTCTACTAGGCAGGGCCCCTTGAACCTACTGGAAGCAGTTATATTGGTGCAGGTCATGTGCTTCTATCTTTAACAGTCAGCTGGCACAGGGTTTGAAGTCCCTGTGAGGACTGAGTTCAGACCCTTGTGTGAAGTTCAGACTGCTGTTTGAAGGGATTCTGACGGTGCCTGCCAGGCAGAACACTGAGAACTAGGAGGGAGAAAAGTGGTCCAGTAGGCAAGGGTACAGAGCAGAGGCTTAAATAGATGATCTCCATTCCTTTGCTTTCAGCAGGCAGTTGGACCCCATACTCCACCGCCCTTTCTGGAAAATTCGGCTAAGTCCAAAGTCTTCTTTGTTTTTCTTTAAAACAGATTGTATTTCCCACTGTAAGTTTATTTGTGAACACTGTTAGGATTTGTCTGTGGAAACTCCTCCTGGGCCTGGACTCGGGGCCTGGGGAAAACAGTGGTTTCAGAATAATAACATTCTGAATGTGTTATGTATTTTCTTCGACTCTTTGCCTTGAATATAATTTTGAAGAGACAGGAATCCAATACAATGGATGTGTACTGGTGTTGTATACAGCTTGTCATTTTGATACATGTAAAATGTTGTAGCCCTCATTCACTAACAATTGATCCGAGAGTCATCAGTAGTCATCAGAAGCGGCGAACACAGACGCATTTATACAACTTAGATGTTTAGGACTGAAAGAGAATTTGGAAGCCATCTGAGACAGCTACCATCTTGCCTTGTCCTCCTGGCAGCCCTCAACATTTGCTGTGTATGAGAATCACTGAAGAAACTGTACAGGCCCCAGGGTCTGGATTCCACTCTACATCAATTAAGAGTTTCTGGGAGTGAGGTTGAGATATTGGCATTTCCTAAAAAACCACCCAGGAGGTTCAGTATGATGATGAGTCTTTTCTGGAGCTGAACCCCGGGGTGGAGCCTGCTTTTAGGGGCTGGAGATAGGGTGGCTGTTCACGGTGGACAGCTCCTCCTTTCAAAATAACACAACACCTGGGAAACCACGCAAAACAAATGGCTATTTCCCTGGCTAAGTCCTTTCAGCATTTGAAGAGAGTATATGATTTACAACATACTAGACTATTTCAGCTGAACAATGTGGTCAGTGAAAATGAAATTCTTAGACATGCTGTTCCATAATGTGGGTTTGGACCCAGTGTTTGGCTACCATCCTATACCAGTCTCATTGCTTTGGGGTGTGTGTGTGTGTGTGTGTGTGTGTGTGTGTGTGTGTGTGTGAAGTGCACATACATGTATGTGCATCTGTAGGCCAGAGGACAACCTTGGGTGTCATTCCTCAGGTACCATCATTATTTTCTTAGATAGCGTCTTGCATTGGCATAGAACTTGCTAAGTAGAGTAGATGGCTGGCCAGTGAGCCCTGGAGGTCTTCTTGTCTTTGCCTCCCCAACACCGTAATTGCCAGCATGCGCCCCCATATCCAGTCATCTTTATGTGGTTTCTGGATCTTTGTGCTTCTTCCCAAGGACATATTTTATCAACTGAGTCATCTTCCCACTGGAGCCAACAGGTTTCTCAGAAGCTGGCATGCCCTATGATGGAGGCTCTTCTATTTCTTACTGACTGGCTATCCATGGCAACCTGTGTCCTACATGAGTGACATTGCTGGCTACTGGGCTGTTGAACTTGCCACTGCTCCCCCATGTCTACATTAAAGCTTGGGGACAGGCAGAATATAGAAGGGCAGCTAAAGGAAGAGGAAAAAAATATAAGAGGGCTGTCCTCAATGCACTCTAAAATAAAGAGCCTCTTGCTAAGTTCTGGAGATCTGATCCAGCGCCATATATTAACAAGTCAAAGTATAGGTTTATATCCCTTAGATTTGGATCTTGGCTCATTTGTGCTGCAAGAGGCAATTTTTGGGCAAGGATCTTCATCTGTTTTAGCTCCAGTTTATTCATCCATCAGTTAGAGGTGACAATTGTAGCTAATCTCTATGAAATTAGAAAAATACTTTGTATATACATATGAAATTAGAAAAATACCTGATAAAATGTGTAAAATATAGCTAGTACCTAACAAAACTCGGCTGTTCTTGCATAACCATGGTCTCTGCCTCGCTTCCACCTGCCACCCCACACTACCAAGCTGTCTTTGACCCACAGGCCAATTGTCCCTCTCCTCCTAATTTAAGTTTCATGTGGTCTGAGTACGGCACCACGGACAAGGTCCCTGTGTCTCGTCTTCCCCTGCCCAGTGCTTAGCTTGGGTTTTGCAGATGGGGTTCCTTGCAGTTCAACATCCCCTTAGGCTTGCATCCCCTTCCAAAGCCACAGAAGGAAAAACAAGTCACTGCACTCTGGCTCCACTGCTGCTCATGGGTTAGAAGGGAGAACCTGACAGACAACATTGCTCTCGACGGGGATTATTTCTTTCAATCTCGTTTCTCAAAAGTCCACATGAAACTGAACATGGAGTCATGATTTGCCCTTCCTTTTAAGCATGCAGGAAAGTCATTAAGATTTTAGCAGACACTGGAGGATGTGTTCTTTTAGCTTACATTTACATTTCTGACCAGGGTTATGTTATCTGCTAGACATTATCCTCACCAGCCAACATTTAAAGGGTATGAAAACAGACGGTTTTTGAAGCACAGAACAGTGATTCCAGTATGTGTCAGCGAGTAAGGAAGTGCTTCCTTGCAGGAGCCCTTGCTCCCTCTGTTGGATAAATGGATGGCTCCCAGGGGTGCTGCACAGAAGTGTGATTTTTAAAAGTTGCCGAAGGCAGCTGTGATATAGAGTCTTTAACCCAGGATACATTTCTTGCTGTTTAAAAGTAAGTTTAAATTGGGCCCTTTTATTATCCAGCCAGGTCCCCTGAAGTCTATGAGAAAACCTTCACTAATGAAGGAAAAAGGGGAGTAGATTGAATGCTACAAGCCATTTTT
The DNA here is from genome assembly GCA_030556225.1 of Cricetiscus sungorus. NCBI lineage: Eukaryota > Metazoa > Chordata > Mammalia > Rodentia > Cricetidae > Cricetiscus > Cricetiscus sungorus. The sequence goes on along the minus strand of JANBXA010000731.1, from coordinate 38,824,051 downwards.
ATATACCTAACACATGCCAGAATAATTCTACATGGGTCAGGTCATAGCTAAATCCACTACTTGACTATCACTATGGGATTAAAAAGGCTTCCAAACAAGCTGGGGTGGGGGGTGGGGGTGGGGAAGGCAGGGGAGGAAAAGAAAAAAAAAACTAAAGAGTCACTGGCAGATGAGAAAGCAATGTTTGGTTCCATAATAAATAAAACAAATGCCAATATCACTCCAAATTATAGGTCCTTGAGGTTTTGGTAAAATTTCTGTTCCCTTGACTTGTGTGGGAAGATGTTTCTTATTCAGAGAATGGGTTTTCATTCCTTTGTTCAAAGACATGAATTCACTTTAACTCAGCAAGCCACGTGCACACATCTTCAACTCTCTTTGCAGCCAGACATACAGAAAGTTGTGTTTTAAGGTGGCTTTGTTTGGACAGAGTATGTGACTTCCATATCCCTTCTCATGTTTCCTGCAGTGTAATAGGTTTGCCACTGATGCATTGCTAGCTGGGAAATGTTCAATGCATGGTATATGAGTAAGAAATGGTTCTGTCATATTAAATTCATATTCATAACCCATTTTGGAACCAACTGTGCCTGGTGATAATTAACACACACACACACACACACACACACACACACACACACACACACACACACCAAATATTTTAATGCTACCCTGGAATAGACATGATGTCATTTCCTTTACCTTGATTCTTTCATTCATTTATTCACAGAACAAGTGTTAACTCATTCATTACTAAGACAGACTTGAGAATATGAGTAACACATTTAGTTTCTAAAATTCATATGCTGAGTCTCCCTTGTCCTTGAGTTATATGAATACCAGGATAGAACAAAATCAATATTTATCCTATTCATCCTGCATAAATATTTTCTCAGACAAGTAGCTATTTACCATATTGAGTGAACACAGACTGCAAGAATCTAAGAAGGTTATCTGGAAGGTTCTCTTTCCCTGGGGGCCTGATAACACAGACAAAAGGAGGGCAACAGACATTGCTCGTGTGTCCATCATGAGTCTCAATGCCAATATTTAATACATCACACATTTCATCCTCATAAACACCCCGGGAGAGATGCCCTCATTCACATTATTTTACAGATGAGAGTACTAGGATTCTGAAAGTTCCAAAATTCTCATCTTAAAATGTTTTTCTTCTCCATTTCAATGGACAAAACATTTCTATCTTCTACTACTTCTCTCAATATTTTGATCCCCCCAGCTGCTGCCATTGCTTTTATCCGTAGCCCAGTGATGACTTTCAATATCATTCTTATGCCTGTGACTGTCCAGGGTATACATCCAGCCAACCTTCTCCCATTATCACCAACTCTTGTATCCAGCCATCTAGTTGAAAGTCATGTTTAGATAATGGATGAGCACTTAAGTTTAAAGAACATTTACGTTTTGCCCAAATGTGCCTCTCAGTAGCACAACTGGCCAGAAACCAATTATTCAACACATGAGCCTTTGGGGCATTTTATACCCAAACGGTAACATACGTTATGAAGGCATGCCAGTGAAAGAGAAGCAAGCAAAGCGGAGGTATACTAATGAACAGACTCAATGTCCTAGCCTCTGTGAAAGAAAGAAACATAGCCACCATAATAATTAAGTGAATTATATAGTATGTTAGGATATAGAGGTTATGTTCTTATGAGGAGGGGATAAAGCAGGATGAGGTTGGCCAGATGGGAGGGTTGCTATTTGAAGTGGTGTTGTCAGGATAGTCTTCAATGAGAATGTGGCATCTGAGAAAGCATGTGGAGGATCTGGGTGATAGTGGAAACAGTATAAAACAGTTCTATTCCAGGTACCTTTTGAACAGAAGAATCAAGATGGTCTGGTTGTGAGGAGTCAAATTTGATTTCCAGACTTTTGCTGGAATAACTGGAAGGATGGAGCTACTATTAGTACAGACAAGAAAGCTGAATGTAAAGCAGATCTGCATTCTGAGATAGACATCAGTGTTAGAGATGATTTGGAGACACCTGTCACACATCTGAGAGAAGATGACACAGAGGAAGTAGCTGAAATTGTGAATGAAGAGTTAAGTTGGCAGGTCAGCACAGTCGTGGATTATTGATGGTCCTGGAAGCCATGAGGTTATATGAGATCACCAAGGGAGTGAATGCAGATAGAGGAAGAAGAGAAGCCAGGACTTAGAGCGTGTGCATTGCAGCATCCAGAGATGGATACTGGGCAGCAGTAGCCATCAAAGAAGGAAGCAGAGATTGAGGCCTGCTCAAAGCCAGGTAGACACAGCACTAAGGAGGAGAGGGACCATTTCAACCCATTTTCACATGAGACAAGGATCAAAATAAGCCATTGCATTTAGCAGCGCTGAGGCTGTTGATGGTGATCTTCCCCAAGCTTTCAGGGGAGTAAACCCTTTAAAGTTGGTTCAGAGTGGTTGAGAGGCTACTAATGGAAGCATCGGTGTGAGGAATTTGTTGCAAAGGTGAGAAAAATTACGCTGCCTCTGGGGCAATTTTTTGAAGGTGAGAAAATGAGAACATGTTTATATAATGATGGGGATAATCAAGTAGAGATGTGAAAATGGCTGGCATAGGAGAAAAGGAGCCAATTTGCTAGCGATGCCCCTGGAGGTTTGCTAAACTAGTGTGGGGTTTGAAATATGTCTACAAATACTTTGGCAGGCCTCCCTTCAAAAAGTTGTGTTTAAATGTCCTCATTCTGAGTATGGGCTAGACTTACCAAACTGCTTTTATCAAGCATGGATAAAGTGATGGTGGCTTCCCTGCTATCCCATTGGTCACTTGCTCTGAGCAGAATGGCTGCCATGTTGGAGGACCCTCAAGCAGCCCTCAACTGAGCCCACATGGTGAGGCCTGAGGCCTCATAACCAGCAGCCGCATGTGTGAGCCATCTTAGAAGCTAATCCTCCACAATCACTGATGCCTCCAATGACCAAAGTCCAAGATGACACCTTCACTGTCAGCTCATGAGACTAGAACTATCACCCATGTCACTGCTTAATTCCTGACACTCAGAAACTAAAATAATAAATATTTATTGTTAGCTAGGCATTGGTGGCACATAGCTTTAACCCCAGCACTTGGGAGGCAGAAGAAGGAGGATCTCTGTGAGTTCAAGACTAGCCTGGTCTACAGAGCTACTTCCAGGACAATCTCCAAAGCAATACAGAGAAACCCTGTCTCTAACAACAACAACAACAAAACAAACAAACAAAAAACAACCCCCCAAAAAACAAAAAGACAGAAAGAAAAATAGAAAAGAAAAACCAAATATCTTTTGTTTTAATCTGCTAAATTTGTGGTTTTGTTATATAACAAGAGCTGACTAAGACTGGGCAGGGGCAAACTAGCTCATGTGTAGCAACATTCAAGGAAATAGACTACAGGTTGCTCCCATTTTCTTAGTGAAACAGGAAGAAAACAAACTAATTAGAACCTGGGCAAAATGATAGCAATTTTACCTAAGGACTTTAAGACCTTGGACATCGAAATTAGCATATTTGTGTGTTTTTCCTTGTCTCTGAAATAGCCTTGACAAAATTGTCATAAGGATCAATGGGTTCACATAGGCAAATTAAAATAGTACCCGGAGTGCAATCAAGTTTATACACATATGGTCTAAAAGGTGTCCACTAGTTATTCTCTACCCATCTGGTCCTCAAAGCCCAATCCTGGGCCAGCAATATCCCTATTACTTAGGAACTTGTGAGATGTGCAAATTCACACACACACACACACACACACACACACACACACAGACATGCACTCACACACGTGCACACAACGCACACACCAAGCTTTCCAGTTATGACTTATGTTCACTCAAGTCTTACCTTCTTTTTTACTTTCCTAATTTCATTCTCACAGGCAGAGATTTGTAACAGACTTTCTTTGGAGGCACCAATCAGCTCCCAGATCATGACAGGAAGTCCTCTTATTAGTTATGAATGCTCAACCATATCTTAGCTCTTATTTTAATCTGTTTCTCTTGATCGATGTTTTGTCTCTGAGCTTTTTACCTTCTTTCTTTCTGTGTGCCTTACTTTCCTGCTGTCTCTATGTCTGCCTGATAGCTTCCTGGCTTCTGGTCGGGTGTGTCCCTCTCTCTCCTTGTTCTCTGCTTTCCTCTTCCCCTCTCTCCTCTCCGGCCTCGATTTCTCCCCCAACTTATCCTCTTGTCTGCCAGCCTCGCCTTTCCTTTCTTATGCCTAGCTATTGGCCATTCAGTTTTTTATTAGACCAATCAGGTACCATAGGCAGGCAAGGTGAAACAAATGTAACATGTTTTACATAGTTAACAAAGGCAGCAGAAACAAATGTATCAACCTTCACATAGTTAAAGTAATAGTCCACAGCATAAACAAATGTAACACATTTTGCCTAGTTAAAAGAATATTCAACAGCAGATTTTCCTGTTTGTTCACAATCAATGCCTCTACACCCCACTAGAAAAGAAGCATTCCAGGAGTGCAGACTTGTATGTAGATCTTGTTCATTTTTGCATCTCCAAGTTTTAGCATAGCTTCGGGCACAAGCAAGCAATGAGAGAATAGAAATGGATAGACAAGTGCATCAAATGACCTTGTACAGTGTTAAATTATAGACACGGTGTCATGTTTCCTAGGGTGGCCTTGAACTCATCCTCACAGCTGAGGTTGAAACTGAGTTTTGATATTCCCGTCTCTACTTGCTCAGTGGCATGCACCATCACTCCTTAGTGTGGTGGTAAAGACTGAGTGCGGGTCTTTGTGGATGCGAGGCAGGCACTCCACCAACTGAGCTACGTTCGTAGCTCTCGTGTCACGTATTTATTAAGTAGCAGAACTGATGGCTGTGAGGTGAGACACTCTGACACACTGAGAATTAATGGTGTCTGGTCTGTGGTCTTTACTCAGTGGCCTTAAACTTCTCATAGAACACCGTGAAAGGCTGACCTCCAAATTGTGTTTTATTGCCAGTCATTGTACCTCACTCCTGTAACCCCAGCACTTGGGAGGCAGATACAGGAGGATTGCCATGAGTTTAAGGTTACCTCGGCTACACTGTGAGTTCCAAGATTTCCCCAGCTGCAGAGTGAGACTTTGTCTCAATAAACAAACAAATAAACATTAATTTGACTAAATTTAAAAATTACATTTTATTACCAGTAGTGAAGGCTTATGAATCAGGGCTCTGTATAGACCAGACTTCAGATTCTTCCCAGGACCCCTAAATTCTTGTGAACATCAGAGAAATAATCCAAAGAGGAAGCAAGAAAGAAACTAGGAGGAAGTTTTATTGCTGATCACCAGTGCACACTTAACAGAGTTGTGTAGCTCTCCCCAGGCCTCAGGACACTGGTCCACACATCCGAGGGACAAACATTAGTGGAGCTGTTCATTGGGACCATCTTTGGGACCATTGGGAACGAGTTCTAGATTTTTCCAGAGTAGAGTTTGCTCCCCTTCTCCAACCTTGAATGCAATTGCGGGGGTGTGGGGGGAGGTTGTCATGGTGGCAGACCCATGATGCTTTTCCTTTTAGGCATGTCTAGCCTGCTTCAACTTGTAAAGGAGTAAGGTCTTACTCCTGTCAATGGCCACCCCCTTCTCCTTTAGCTCTCTGTTGATTTATTACTTTTCTAAGAATTGTCAGTGAACTGTTTTCCTGCTGTAGCAGCAGCAGCCCAAGCTCTATGGCTGATGACAAGTTGTGTTCTTGGAGGTTCTTTACATCTGCATTTGGAGAGAGCCCATCTTTGCCTGAGGTTTTGGAATACAGAGAATACAGTGTCCTGGACTCGGCATCCTTTCATGACCCTGGCTTCTGCTGGCTTTTTCTCTGCCCCTCTGCACCTTATCTTCTTCATTTTCTCATTGCTTCAGCTATAGCACCATATATGGGTTACATTATGGCCCAGAACCCTTTCTTCGCTCTCCTTGTCTTCTACCCTTTATGCTACTGAGGGAACGATCTGACTTGTTCTTTTATAGCTTGCCAGGACATAGGACAGTTGCTGAGGGCATCAGTAAATAAATGCATCACTGTTTGAGGCAATAATCAAAGATGGAGACTGAAGGAAGATCACGATTGGAGAAGATGTGTACATCAGTTACTTTCAGAAGAGGCGATGGAGCCACCATTTTTAACACAGTATCAATGCCATCTGAGATGTCAATTAGAATCCCTCTTCTGAAAAAGGGACGATATGTTTAAAGTAGTCTGGAATGTTCAGATTAATTGGATGCTGTGATCTTTTTTTTTTCCAAGTCTTAAACATAAACACTAACCATTTTGTAGTTGGCTTTTTTTATTTTTAGAGGTGATCATTAAAGAAAGATAATTAAGCTGTTGCAAAATATAGAAAGCCATGTAATCTCAAAATTGAAGCAAAGGCGAATAGGCGGATGAAGGAAGATATTTTTAAAATTTAGTGAGTCTTCCATGCTCTGAAATTGTAAACTGTCAATCATGTACCTATGAGCACTTTTCACAAAGTATGTTATAGATCATTGTCAGGCTCTTGAAGCTTCACAAATCACACCAAAAACTTAAATGATCGCATTTTAACAAGGAACCCACACAAAGAAGACATTTTATTTATTCTCAGATGATGACAATTGTTTATTGAATGTTTACTTTTGCTTGTCACCAGTCCATGTGCTTTTATGGATATCGTCATTTAATGGATATTTTCCTTAACATAATGAGCAGGATTTAATGGTTGAATAGATCTTGAAAAATGCCTGCCAGCTAGGTGAAGTACTACAACTTCCCTTTGGAATCAAAATAAATGAAAACAAGCTTTAATTTGTAATGAGGAGACTCATGTTTAGGGAAGGTAAATTTTTCAAGTTGGCTCAACTTATTCACCTAGCTAGTATCAAAGACAGACACTCTGGGGCTGCCCTCATAGCTACTTGGCTGCATTTCCTTTAGTCCTTACCCTGTCCTCTCTTTTTCTTAACATCTGGTCAATAAACAGCTTTCTGATTCTGCTCTGTGACTTCTCACACTGGTCAGCTTTCAGGCTTCTGGAAAGTCATTTGTGTGGCATAATTAAGACTGGGAATATAACTAGACTCTTGGATGCCCTTTCATCACTGAGCAGTCCTAATGGGTTTGCTTGGGATTATTGCAGGGGGAAGGTGTGGTACCTCCCTTAACTTGCAGGCATTTTTCAAGTCCTGTTCAATCATTAAATCCTGCTCATCACATTAATGACAAACAAATAGGTGATGCCTCTAATAAATCCACTAATAAAAGTATTCTAGCAGTGATAAATCTGTGAAATGTGTTTGTAGGTTCTTGAGTAAGTAACTGCAAATCACTGGAGGAAATAGTCTTGCATGCTATGAAAATTTGCTTGCTGACACATTTCCAGCCATCTTCCTGAGAAATGTTTAAATGAGGGCTCTGCATGACTTATTATGACTTGTCAGTGCGGTGGGAGGTTGGCCATGTCACCTGTGCACTGGAAAGACTTCTGGGTTTATGGTCTGCCTGAACTTTAGGGTGAACCAGAATGAGGGCCTTTAGCAGGAGAGCCAGCATCACCCATGCCTTTCATCTCTGAGTGCTTACTGGACACATTTAGCATTTACATTTATTTGCAAAGAACCTTGCCTCTTAAATGTCACTACAGATGCAGGGTGCATTCTCTGATTGCTACTTCAAAGATGGAGAGGTGGATGGGGATGTAGAAGGGGGTGGGGGAGGATAATCTGTGTGCTGGCTCTCCTCAGAGCTGTCACAGTGGTCGGTCCTCTGACATTATAGTCCTCATATATTTCTTTTGTTTGTTCCCTCCACCTTCCATTCTGTTTCTCACCTTTTATGCTTTCCAATTATACTCTACAAATACATCTGAAATTACAGGAGGTAGCATACAGCGGTGTGCTTAAGAGAAGGGGCTGTGGCCTCAGACAGGCTTTCGCCCAGCAAAAATGACCTTGGGAAATTCACTCAGCTCCTTTGAATTCCATCTGTAAAGTGAGGTTAATATGATGCCACTTACAGAATTGCTACAAATATTTTAATTTAGCTAGAACACATGTATAATACATATTCTACACAGAGGATGCTTGTGTTTTGTGGCCATCAGCAGCAACAGAGCAGTAGGTGGTGGAGTATAATCTCCTTCAATCTCCAGTAGAGATTGAAGGAGAAGTTACTGATGTCACGAGCAGTCTGGGACCCCTTCAAGGGGCTGTAAAGGATACCAGAACTTTGATAAGCAGACTGGGAAGGGAGGAATGTGATTTTGCATGTCTGAAAAATTTTTGTCACACCTTCCATAAGATAGAGTCCAATCTCCACTCTGAATGTGAACTGGTGTTGGATCTTCTCATGTGTAGAATATGGAAGAAGCGAGCCTGCATGACTTCTGATACTATACTATACAGTGAGATGCAAAGCCTGTTTGACACTCAATGGTCCACCTATCCATTCATTACCCGTCATCATCCATTATCTACCCACATATCTGTTGGAACATGACCCAAGTGTGGAGTTGTGTGAGGGGAGTTCTGGGTGGTTGTGAGGAAACTCCAATAAACCAAGACAAGTCTTGTGACCTTACTTTCTTCAAAACCACAGAATTGTTTCCAGAATGTGCTTTTATACCCCTCCCAGCTATTGCAGATAGGAATGAGTTTGCTTTAGACTATCCATTACAACTGGCTATTGTTATCTCTTTGTATGCCTCTTTGGCAAAGCATATTTCTGTCTGGCATCACTTGTTTACCATAAGTATATGGTTGATCCCTGTGACTGGACACTTTACTTTTTAACCCTCGGATTATAAATTGTCTGATGCTCTGAATAAAGCATGAGACTTTAGTATGCCTCATTTTTAAGCTGCATTTTCCTAGGTTCATGCCACCAGCTAGAGCGGTGAACACCCATCTCCTTACCTATCTATAGCTGATTAATTGATGGGTTTACCTAGTTACCGAGATCTTTCTTCCATCACCTCTCCCCATTCTCCCCCTTCCTTTGATTCTTCCCTTTCTTTGAACTCCACCTATAGCAATCATAATTCTTTAAAGGAACAGAACTTATAAGATCTATATTTTTTCAGGGTGTATTTATTAGAGTGGCTTATAGACTGTGGTCTGGCTAGTCCAACAGTGGCCATCTCCAGATGAAAAGGCCAAGAACCCCATTTGTTCAATCCACAAGGCTGAATACTTTAGTAATCCCAGTCTGGGGCTGAATTCCAGAGAGTTCCTAGGAGTTTCTGGTCTTCAGCCTGTGTTGAAATCCTGAAGCAGTAGGTGCTAATACCAGGTGAGGAAAAGCCTCAGCAATGGGATGGATGAACTTGTCAGTAGGGGTGAGAGCAAGCAGGTGAAGAACAAAAATCTTCCTTCTTCCATGTCCTTTTATGTGGGATGCTACCATAAGGCGTGACCCAGAATTACAGAGGGTCTTCCCATGTCAAATGATCCAGTCAAGAAAACCCATCACATTTGTGCCCAGGTTCTTACATTTCAGTGCATTCCAGGTATTGTCAAACTGACAAGATTAGCCATCATACCATTCTACTTTGTATAAGATCAGGCTACTGTCTAAAATCACCATGGGATTATGTGGGGAGACTGCACCTAGATTTGGAGCCATGCCTGAGCCAATTCCAGCCCTTTCATCTTTCCAGCATTTGCGAAGCCTCCAGAGAACTCCAATCCCAGCCCCCAGAGCCCAGTAACTGTGTGAGAGATGCCTTATTGAATCCAGTCACCAACAAGAACCCTGAGACATGACAGTACACTGTTGTTAGGCCATGAAATTTGGGAGTGATTCATTACTCAGCTACAGTGAATGGAACAATTGCCAAAGGCAGGGTAGCATTTATAAACCAAAGCAAATCCACACATACAATAATAAAGCTACAAACAGTAACATTCCGTTTACACAGGTGAGGTTATTTTAATAGACGAGGCTCTGTAGGATTCCAGCTGATGCTGACATCAATGTGATGTTCCTTTGGGAAATTGACATTCACATGCTGTGTGCTGACACACGTCTCTGCCAATTCTGACTGCAGTCCAGTTAGCAGGAAACCTGTGCTGTACAGGGATAGAGGCATCTGGCTGGCATGCAGCACACAGAGCCAGAGTAACATGGCATGCTGCCTGTTTCCTATCAGCTATAGTCATGGAAGCTCTTCTCACTGTCTTGTAGTGGGATCTGCCCACATGACCCCCAACATGGGTCAAATAATGTCACCCTCGGTTGTCTGGGGCCAGCTAAAGAACCTCACATTAAAAATAGATATATTCATTTCATTTTATGTTAGTTTGAAAATGAAAAAAAAAATCTGCAATTCCTAGATGGGGTTATGAGGTACATGGAAAGCTCGGGTTGTTTGGTGGCCTGGAAGGGGCAGAGCTGCCAGGTCCTTGTAAGTGAAAGCTGCGACAAGCTAGAGGTGCACAACAGTGGCTCTGAGGGCCACTGTCTTTCTTGAGTCTGAACTACTAACTGCAGCTGCTGCTGAGTCTTGGGTAAGGGGGGGACAGGACAGGGAGCTTTAGGATTCCTCTCACAGGCATGTACAATATACACTTGACAAAGGTGAGGCTGTGGTCAGGAAGACTAACCGGTGCTCTGTTCTACTAACCCAGCACTTTGTAAGGAAATCAGTGTTTGAAACGCCACACCTCACTCCATAAGCATGTGTAATCATTGTGTCAATTAAAATTATGAGAAAACAAATGAACAAAAGTCGACACTCATTGAGCTCTCAAAGAATGTGTGATTCTCCAGTGGGCTTTTTGAAAACTACAGTGTAGAAAGCTCGATGGGTTCAGGACTTGTAGATTTACGGAGCTCTTCCCTCAGTTCCCGCTTGTCATTGACAAATGATACAGACTTGGTCAAACCATTCATGCCCTCAGCTCCTCAGAGTCTTCATTTACCAGGCAAGGAGTAATGATATATTCATCCTACCTGTGTTATAAATATTAAATATATATGTACTAAATCTCCAAGAAGCTTCAAGCCTTCCCAAAGTAGAATGAGTTTATATCTGTTAGAGGACACTTCAGTGTTAGATCTTACTTATCACAAAGCATTTTAACTGTTGCCAGAAAAGATGATTTTTTTTTTTATTGCAGAAAGTATATTGAAACATCTCCCTCTATCCCTCCCTCCCTTCCCACTCCCTCTTTCATTCTTGGAAAAGGAAAGGCAGTTTATGAAGCATAAGGATGGCATTATTGAGGCAAAGAGAATGAGTATTTTTAAGAAACTATTTATTAAACTCCCAGTCAAACTTTGGAGGGCATTATGTGTTTTAGAAAAGTAAGTCTCTGGGCTGTAACTGAAAATTCCACATCGACAGGATCAATTAATAGATCCTTCATTGAAAACACTTAATTTTCAGTCCTTGGGATTCTTTAAATCAGTGACATGGAATAAGGCAGCCATCACTTTCACATCCATGCCGAAGAGTATGTTGAGAATTCCTTGTGATTTCCAAGCCAGCTGCTGTGAGCATGAGGGCTTGCTGAGTGAGTTAAGCCATCAATGATGGGCACAGCCCTGACAGACGTGCACTTGGGAATAAGTACAGACTTAACCCAGCAATGATGTCAGACAGAAAAGCTGTCTGACAGTCATTTACCAGTCAAACGAGGTAAAGCTCCCAGGTTAATCTGTGGGTAGGTAAAGCTCCCAGATTAATCTGTGGGTACATAAAGCTCCCAGATTAATGTTCAGGTTAGCTGTTGCATTCAGGAGTGAGCAGAGGTCTGTCTCCTGGGCACGGCTGCTGGCTACACAGCAGTTGCACAATCAGTCCTTCCAAGAAGCAGGCAGCAAAGTCACCAGCTGCCCAAAAGGCCATCCACTGGAGGCATATTATCCTGTTCCTTCAAGCTTTTCTTAAGACTCACATTGTTGGGGATCAACTTTGGAGTCATGAAGTCCAAGAAGGAACCCAGGGAACAGAGACTAGGTCATGATGGAGCAAGTTTCTTCATGTGTCGCCAGGCCAGCCTTACTGACCTGTGTTGCAAATAGTGTAAATTGGAACTGCCATTGTGTGCCAAGCCTCAGCTAGGGAGTTCTGAAGTGGTGGTGATGGCAATCACCGAGAGCACATTTAATCAAGAGAATGATAACACGTTTCCAGTTCTGTGCTTTGCCTTTGATGGGCATGTGGAAATGCCTGCTTCTGTAGAAAATGGGCAGACACCTCAGCTCCCTAAAACATCATCACTCACAAGCTGAAATACAGAGAGCCAGGTCCTGTCCATATCTACTGCACTGGAAATGTCTGCGGTCTGGGGACTGGGGACAGAAGGGCTTCTGGAATGTTCAATTGGGAACCACAGACGAGGAGTATTGTGCTTGTACTGCTACAAACTGTGTTCTGTGGACAGGAGGGTGGAGGGGCTTCTGGAATATTCTATTGTGGATGCAGCTGAGGAGCACTGCTTTTTATACTATTGCAGAAGTCACAAGTAACAAATGCTGACCATTACCTCTGAAAGCTCATTTCTACGTGTGAAGAGTGTGGTGGTTCATGAAGGCCTGCCCCTCCCACTCCAGGACAACCTCTGTATCTTCAGTGCCCCCAACCTACAATAGCTTCACTGTCATTAAATAATGGCAGGAGTTCTGACTCCTCTTGGGTAGGGGAAGGCATACTATGCCAAAGTGGAGGCAAAACCTGGAGCTGGCTCAGCTGAGAGAGACTTCAGGGACTCCAAAAGAAGCTGAAAGGAAACTGCTGAGAAGCAAGGCTGGGTGTCCCACCACAGGCCCCACAGCAATGGAGACTGCCAGCCACAGACCTAAACGATAAACCTTTAAATGAAGCCATAACGCACCTTTCATCTTTTTAAAGGTGATTGTGTCAGGTACTTTGTTAAAGTGATGGAAAGTTGACTAATACGGCATAAGGCTCAAGTCACAATCTAAGCACGAAGAGGGAGTCCACTCAATCTAGTCAGTGAGGAAGAGGCAGACAGGGAAGATGACTGACAGGTCAAACCTCAGAAGAGGATGGAGGGAAGCTTGCCAGATAGGGAAGAAGCCTGGGAGGATATGGAGAAAGTTACCGTGAGCAGGAAAAAAATAAGTCAGAGCACACTGGGGTTTCCAGGGAACGTCCATGCATTAGAATATAGAGCAGGAGTAGGTGGCTTATGTGCCGTGCAAAGGGCCATGGAGGTCTTCTGTCATTGGGAAGCTATTCAAGAGTCTTAATTCCATAAGAGACATGATCAGATCTGTTTTCAGGTTGGCCGCCCTGCCAAGCTCTCAGCTGTTTTCACTACCACCCAGGGTCTCATTATGAGGAGTCTTCAAAGAGTAGGTAAAAGCAAAAACTGGACTGTTTTCTTCCCTACTCAAGAAAGCATGTTGGAAAGCCCAAGTGAGGATGTTAGAGAGCTGATGGGGTAATGAAGATATTGGCTACAATCCTCCACACATCCCGGTACCCATCTCCATTAAGCTTCCTTGCTGCTCTGCCTTTAGCACATAGAATCTGTTTCTCCCTCTAGTCTTGCTCTATGCCTCATTTTGGCTATCAGAATTCGGGATGGGATGAAGTATCAGCCCTAGGCTTTGAGGGTCATGCACACTTCTGCTTTTTCTTTTTCTCTTCTGGACTCCCAACTCCTCCATGTGACTGAGCCTGACTCATTAGCTCAAGGATGAGAGGATGAGAACTTATTCAAGCCAGCTTCAAAACAGCTTTGCTATCCAAAGAGAGTCTTAAGTATGAGAAAAAGAACTGAGCCACCCCACATGAACACCAGCAGAGCCCCGCCCAACTTTCCAGCCCACTGTGTGCTAAAGAAATGGTGGGCGTTTATGAAGCTGGTTGATTATCTCACAAAACTAACTAGTAGATGGTATAAAGATGAGGCAATTATAACTGTCTAATCTGTCAAAGAGCAAATCACTTACAACCCTTGATTCTTCCACAATTAAAAGTAACAAATTTCTTGGAACACATCGGGATGCTACAGTATGAAGAGTGGGCCAGGCTTCTGCTTTGGAGAAGATGGAGATGTTCAGGTGTCAGCCCATATTCCTTTGGATATCACTGAAATTCTGGATTTTATTTATAAGACAAATAAGACTTGGAAAGGAGTGGAGATATGCACAATAGCTGTGAAGCCTAGACTCCAAGAACAACACAGTAAATTCCCTGAGGAATTTTATCTATCCTGTTCTTGGGAGTGAAGATGTTAACACTCTGGACATGCCAACAGACACCGTTCCAGGGGAGTCCGCTCTCTTGTCAAATGATATAAGAAAGGAGACAACTCAGCAAGACACAAAGCTTCCCAATGATAACCACCCTCCTCTAGTCAAATGTCACAGGAAACATGGTGGCCCCTGCTCCAGCTGCTATCCCCAAAGGCTGTTTGCCAGTCTGAACTTCTGCCCTGGAGCAGCAGTGATGAGGGATGTAGAGGCTAATTAATGCTCTCAGTAGGATGAGAGAAGGAAATTCATCAGAGAAGACAAGTAGGAGGGGGACTGTCCTTCCTGCCAACTGGTCATAAGCTACTCCCTACCTACTCTGTGACAGTGGGGACCATCTGGGAGATAGACTTCTACCCTGTCCCCTGCAGCAGCATGGAGTCATTCCCCCTCCCTTGGGAATGAAGTCACAGGAGGCCTAGAGGAAAGGCAGGACCATCACTGCTGCCAGCAGTAAGAGGCCACCCCATAGAGCTGGCAGCAGAATCCACAGAGGGCTCCCCTCTGTCTGGCAGCAATGATGGGGCCCTCTTTGGCAAACAGTAGCAGCTGGATGGAGAACATGGCCTTCTACCCTCACCTGGCAGAAATGAGGCAGCATTCCCCATCCGTTTCTATGCTAGAATGAGGTCTGAACTGGGAGACCAACAGCAGAAGGTTACATATGATTCAATGTCTTGGGATATAGTATGAATGTGACTGAGTGTCAATAGTAAATCACTCATCATAGCAACAATTGGCAAGCTCATGTAGTGACTAAAAAGACCCAAGGTTGACGGAAGTGGCAGAATCATGTCACAAAGATTTCTGACATGCCATGGGAAAAACACTCTCTTCAGCAAGTATGAATGAGCATGGCTGGCACAAGTAGAAAGATAGAAAGGAATTTAGAGTTGAAAGAGAAGTTGGTCTAGACATGGCACCTCACATCTGCAATCCTAGCCCTTGAGAGGACAGCCTGGTTTCAGAGTGAAATCCTATCTCAAAAGCCAAACAAAATCAACAACAACAAAAAGTGAAAGGAAGTTTCAGAACTGAGCAATATAGTCACAGAATAATCTCAGTGAATAATGAGATAGAAAGAGTACTCAACTGTAAAGCAGAATAATTAAAAATGACTCTACCTAAACAGCAAAGGGGGAGCTAGATGGAAGAACGATGGACAGGAGTCTATGGATCAGAGAACTGCAGCAATGGTAGAACACTGGACCATCAGAGAGACTGAAGCAGAGGATCCACTTAGATCGCAAGCTGCTTGCCCTGGGGACTTGGCACTGGCAGGCATGACTATCAGTTAGCAGCTAGGATAATGGCTTTGGGCAGCTCAGTAGGCTGCTGTGGTCAGTTTTACAGACTGGGTCGGTGAGTGGCTGTGGCTCCCTCAGAGGCATCCTGCCTATTCCTTGCCTTGTCAGCAATAAAGAGATTTCCAAGCAGTTAGGGTGGGGGAATATCACAGGTGGGAAACACTCAGAAACTTTCAAGTTGGACAAGAGCCAAAACTAACAGATCCTAATGTAAAGTAAGCCCCAAAGGATAAACCCCAAAGGCATTCCACAAACTCCATGACATTTAAGTTATTGGAAACTAAAGAAAATAAAATGATTGTTTCTTTATTGGAGAACAGTGACTCCTTCTCTATATGGCACAACAATTAGGGTATTTGTGCCCACGTTGTTCAGATGCTGGAAGAGAACTCTCATCCAGTCTTAAGCCTAGGGACACCACGATGGGTACATTAGATGTTATCAAAATTAAAATTGTTGTTCTATGAAAGACTCTTAACTATATGTAAATAAAAGCCACATAGTGGGAGAACATATGTGTAAGCCACATGACTTAGGGGTTTCATTACTGTGAAAAGACACCATGACCACAGCAACTCTTACAAAGAAAACATAACCGAGGAGGCAGCTTACAGTTCAGAGGTTTAGTCCATCATCACCATGGTGGGGAGCATGGCTGTGTGCAGGCAGGTATGGTGCTGCCTACATCTTACCAGAAGGCAGCAAGAAGTTGACTGACTGTCACATTGAATGAAACTTGAGCAAAAGACCTCAAAACCCACCCCCATAGTGACACACATCCTCCAACAAGGCCACACCTCCTAATAGTGTCACACCCTTTGGGAACCATTTTCTTTTAAACCACCATACCACATAGCTCTCTGACACAGAATACATTTGTTATCCTCTATATTCTATAATCTAAAATTGATAAATAATTCTGAAGTTCAAGCTAAACAAAAGCAAATAATCCAGTTAGAACATGAGCAAAAGACACAAAGAAATGTCAAAGCAATGAAGGCAAGCAGACGGTAAACAGCACACAAAGATGTTCACCATTAGCCATTAGCAAATGGAAATTCAAGCTCCAATGAAGTACCATACACATGCCCAACAGACTCTCTAAGATAAAGACAGGGCCAGCTCCCAGTGCTTGGGAAGCCGTGGGGAGGTTGGATCACTCATGTATTGCTGTGGGATTGTGAAATGTTAGATCAACTCTGGATAAAGTGTCTTATAGAGAGAATGGGGTGAAGGTTTGTGGGCATGGCCATAAGAGTTCAGCACGAAGACTCTAGTGATGAAGTGTTCTGTGTCTTGACTCTGCCCATGCCAATATCCTATTTTATGGCTGAGTATAGACCTTATAATGTTACCACAGGGGACTGGGGACATTGCTGAGTGTCCTTCCTTTCCCTCCATTCTGTTTCTTTCTTTTCCTCCTCCTCCATTCTCCTTTCTTTCTTTCATCTCCAAGACAGGGTCTTTCTGTGTAGCCTAAGCTGAGCTGGAATTCACCATTCTTCTGCTTCATCCTGGAGTGCTGGGATTGTGGCTTTGCACTACCAAGCCTGCCTCTGTTTTTTTTTGTTGTTGTTGTTGTTTTTTGTTTTATTCTCTCTATGTATTCGTTTTCAACTACATGCAAATTATACAATTACCTCATAATAAAAATTAATTTGAAGATAGGATTATCTTTGAAGTGACTGCATTGTATAATTAATGGTACTCTATGAGAAATTATGTCTTGGAAAAAAAAGGCAAGGGGGAAAAGCAGTAAAATCTTACAAGTGACTCATTTATTCATAAAAAGGGTTTTATTTATTACACTATAAACAGCCTTAAAAATACCAACAATCAAACCTTGCCAATGCAATAATAGATGTAGTGACAACCTACTTAGTTTGTGACAGTGGGCAAAGGACATCTAAAGGTGTTCAAATTCTCTCTCTCTCTCTCTCTCTCTCTCACACACACACACACACACACACACACACACACACACACACACACATTTAGAAGATTTCAAATTAAACAAACTAGTATAACCTCTCTCTATTTTTCCCCCAAATTGATAAAACTCTGTTAGTAGCTACAGAGAAGCACATATAAGTGGCTTCCATTATTAGCAACATGACTTTGTTGGTGGGTGATTTGGATTCAGATTCTTTGGTCTAGGAATTTCTAGGAATAAATGTGATCAATTAAACTTTTGGAAACAAAGGCAGGCATCCAACTAAAGGCCGTATACAGATTCAATGCAATGCAAACCAAAATTTCAGGGCCATTCTTTACAGACATAGAACAAAACATCTGGAAGTTTATGTAGAAGTACTAATGACCAAGGAAAGCCAAGAAATCTTGAACAAAAATAATACTGCAGGAAGTGTCACTCTACCTGATTTCAAATTATACTTCAGCACTACAGTATTAAATGAGCAACATGGTACTGGTGGAAAACAGCTACATTGATCAACGGACTAGAGTTGTAAGACCCGCGAGAGCGTGGTCCCTCATGCCCCCACTCAGGAAAGGCAGCACCCCCAAATCACTCACGAGAAGTGATCCTGATGCAAAAGCATGAGGTCCTTTATATTCCAAGTGCACTGGGGCCAACAGCCATACACCATGCAGGGGTAGAGGGCTGAGGACCTTGGATACTGGCTAGAGACAGCTTTTATAGGGTTACAACAAAGCCCGTGCATCGTGAACCAATCACCTCATAGCATCCAGTGTAGACCAATTAACTTAAACTATCCAAGCCCACACTTAGCCCAGGAAGTCTGCTTTCACAGGGCTTCTGGGTGGGGTGACAAGGCTCATTTCCTGTGTTCATTCACTCACAGGTGCTGTCGTAAACAGTCAAGAAGGTGACCTCCAGCCTGGGATTTAAGACTCCTAGTTTCCTGGGGTCAGTGGAGAGTTAGGCTAAATTTTTCCATTCTAATAGAGTATAGGCCCCAGATATTGGTTCACACACATATACTACCTGACTTTTGATTTAAAAAAAAAATCACCTGAACTGAGCATTGAGGAAAGAAAGCATCTATAACAAATGGTGCTGGAAAACAAGTCATTCAACACGAAGAAAAAGGAAACTTGACCCTTACTTCTCACTCTACAGAACACTCAACTCTAAATGAATCAAGGACCTCAGCAGAAGACCTGATACTCTAACAGTGTTAGAAGATAAAGCAGGGAGATGTGTCAGCTTACAGGTGTAGGCAAGGACTTTCTGAATAGGACTCTATACTGCAGGAAGTAAGAACATCAACCAACAAATGGGATCTCATGGAGTTCAAAAGCTTCCGTATAGCAAAGGACTCCACCAAAACAGTAACCAGGAAGCTCACAGATTGGCAGAAAACATTTGCCTGTTATACATCTGTCAAGGCATTAATATCTAGAATATCCAAAGAACTTAAAATATTCAACATTAAGAAAATGAGCAGCCCGATTTAAAAATGGGCTATGGAATTTACCAAAACAATAATTACAAATGGCTAGTTTGGTGATTTGAGGGAGGTACATCCCCTACAGGCTCATGTACTTGAACATTTGATCATGTTGGAAAGGCTATGGAACTTTTAGGAGGTGCAGCCTTGCTGAATGAAGTATGTCACTGGATGGACTTTGAATACAGATAGTCTGATGCCACTTCCTGTTTGATTTCCTGCTTCCTGTGTGTGGATGAAATGTGATCTCCTGCTTCCTGTGTGTGGATGAAATGTGACCTCTCTGTTTCCTGTGTGTGTGGATGAAATGTGACCTCTCTGTTTCCTGTGTGTGTGGATGAAATGTGATCTCTCTGTTTCCTGTGTGTGTGGATGAAATGTGATCTCTCTATTTCCTGCTGTCATGCCTTATCCTCCATGGTGGCCTCCAGCTCCATGGATCTGTAAAATAAAATAAGGCCTTTGTTTCCTAGCTTTTTCTTGCCCATATTATTATCACAGCAATAATAACTTGTAGGGCTAGAAACACTTTAGTGTTCAACATCCTCAGCTTTCAGGAAATGCAGATGAAAACTATCTTAAGATTCCATCCTGCCATGGTCATACTGGCCAAATCAAGAATACAACTGACAACAAATACTGGTGTGGATGCAGGGAAAGATCTGCAGGAATACATAAATAAATACATGGCAGGAATAAATAAATACATGGCAGGAATATAAACTAGTGTGGCCACTGTGGAAGTCAGAAGACTAGAAACAGACCCACCACATGAGCCATCTATACCTGTATAATCTGGACATATACTCAGAGGACTTTATACCCTTTTATAAAGACACTTGTTCATTATGTTCACTGTGGCTCCATTCATAATATATAGGAAATGGACTCCGCCAAGATTTTCATCAACTGGTGAATGGGTAAGGAAAATGTGGTATGCATATACAACAGAAGGGAATATTACTTGGCCATAAAGAAAAGTAAAATTTGCAAGTAAATGGATGAAACAAGAAAAATCATACAGAAGATAATCTAGACCCAGAAAAACATGTATCACATGTTCTCTTTCATATGTGAGTATTAGCTTTGAAATCTTTTGTTTTGTGTGTTTAACCTGGAATATAGGTAGAAGCCAGGAGTCTAGAAATCTGCCTACAGTGACCCATTTCTAGCTATTATGGGAACATAAATATTCAAGCATGGAGACAGGTGGGAAATGGCAAAATAAAATGATGGTAAAGGGGTTAACCAAAATGAAGGGCGCATGAAAAAGTTATATGAATTTTCCTCATCCCTGTATGGCCTTAGGGATGAGGGGATTCAATAAGAGGAAATTGAACACAGGTGACATGAAAGGAGAGGGGAGACATATTCAAAGTTAAAGATTTAAGCAGGGAGAGGGGTACTGGTAGAGGAGAAGGCAGGAGTGGATTAGCCAAATAAGGATGAGTAAAGACACCTTATAAAAATCCACGACTTTGAACAGAAGCATTCTGCATGGTGGACAATGTTGTTCTCAGGTGTGGGTAATTTAGTGAAGTTCAGGAAGTCCATGCCAGTGTGGTCTGGTAAGGGCTCCTTTCCTGTAGACTGCTAGCTTCTTGTTACATTGTATTCAGTAGAAAGAAGACCAGAAGGACATGAGGGTTCTTAGAAGGACACCAGCCCTATGACACCCTGGTGGCTAACTGTGGGCCTTGTCACTAATGCCATCACCATGGGTTTAGGTTTTAAACTCGAGTCTGAGGAGTATGGACACCCAGCACTGAGCCCACAATAGCTGTTGTACATGCCATCACCTTGGGTCTGGGTTTCAAACACAGGAGTCCGGGGAGAATGGACACTGAGTCCACAGTAGCTGCTGTACACTTCCAGACCTGTCTGGTTTCATCTCTGCCCGCAAATGTGTTCCAACTTCTCCGGTGTCTAACTGTATTGCAAGCCCATTAGTCCCTGATTATCTGAACTTATGAAGTTGCCTTATATGTCCCTCTACTTACACTCTGGACCCTGAGAACCTCTTCTCAGTCTAGTAACTCAAGTGACTTTTCAAAACACAGGGCTCAGAGTATGCTATGTTTCCCCAAAATCTGCCAATGGGTTTCCATACACTTAGAATGGAGTGCCTACTAGATATGTTGGCATTAAAAGTATTTCTTTGACTGGATTTTTTCCACCACTCCACTTGCAGAATCATCTTACTGGTCCTGGTAGTACCAAGCTTGTGACCTCCATGGTGTGTCTATCCTCTTTCTCCCTTTGTCTGAACATTTTTTTTTCACAGACAGGGCTTCATTCATATACTACCTCTTCATCAATTACCTTCACTAAGTCACAATCCTTTCACCTTGCTTTACCGGTCACACTGCACTACTGTTTCCCAATAGTCTTTTCTTATTTAAAGACAGGGTTTCTCTGTATAATAGCCCTATCTGTCCTGGAACTCGCTGCTTTGTAGAGCAGGCTGGCCTCAAACTCATAGAGATGAGTGCTGGGATTAAAGATATATGCCACCACCCCTGGCTCCCAGTAGTGTTGTCTTTGTCAGATTTATTTTTGCCTCACTTGCCATAAACACTAAGCTTGTGGAACAGGACTATGGCACATCTTGTGCCACACATAGCTAGAAGAGTACTTGACAGGTAAAGTATTAAATGAAAGAATTTATATTTAACATAAAAAGAGGTATTTTCTTGTTGACTTGTACTTGTAGAACATTACAAATTGCATCTGTCTTCTAAAAGCCATTTTTGAACACAACTAGATTCTCCTAGGGATGAAACATATTGACAATAAAAATTATGTGACTGCTTACTTTCAGTAAGTGATTCTACTTGAGCATAAGAGGATTTCACTAAGCACAGTGTGGTGACAGCTATGTAGGGTTGATGGTTGGACAGGACTGTGAGTATGAGTTCCTGGAGCAAAGCCTAGCCCACCAGGATGATGTGGGAACAGGGGCTGGCTTCAGGAACAGCTTGCATGGATCCCAGATTCCAAACCATTTTGTAAACCGCAGCAAAACAGAAAAGAGGTAAAGCCTCAAACCAGCAGGAATTGGAAGATGACACAGGTCACTAAAACAAGAAATTAGACTAAGTGACAAGATTGATCTCCTCAGCCAGAGTTAATGCTTAAGATGAAGCCTGGCTCTGGAGTTAAAGACAGAAGTCTAATTATGTGCTCTAGTGTCCCAGCTGAGTGGGCTGCAGCCACTGGTTTAGAAGCCTCTTCATCCTTCCCAACATCTGCATGGCCTTTGAGTGGAGCTCCCAGCTCTGACAGCAGCCAAGGGTTGCATGGAGAACCATAAGAATTCACCCAAACTTGAGTGTCATACTATGGGCTTCTGGTTGTTAAACAGGTCTAACAAAGCAGCCAGAGCTGTGAACTTTGTCTCTATTGACCAGGGCAGTCTGAACCACACAATGGAAGGGTCCACAGCATCACTGCCGGTGGGAAGGAGCACTCAAGAGTACCTGGAAACCAGGCAGAGTCTGATAAATCCTACTCTGGCGCAAATGACTTTCACTTGGTATTATCGGAAGATAACTTTTGCAATTTCAGTAGATTTTACTTCATTATTTATGAAGTGAGGTTTTAATCTTTCATGTCACAGAGAGTGAAATTCAGTGCTATGGCTTGGGGCCAACATGGGGTACTAATTATTTTGTTAAAATCAGTATTGCTTAGTAACTGGGAAAGCAAGCTCTACAGTCAGAAAGACCCAGGTTAAGGTCCCAGCTTGGCCACTTCTTCGATCTGTCAACGAGAAATGAGATTAATAGCAGTGGCTAGCTGTCTGATGAGGTCTTTGAAAAGATTAAGGAGGCTTCTATATGTAAAGACTGGTAACTGGCTCAATTAATAAAACACTCAGTTAGCATCCCTCAACATGAGCCGTGATAGTTCCCTTAGCCAAAACCTTTCTAAAGATCGCAGCTTTTATTTTTTATGTTCACGCTACCCTTTATGTTATTTTCTGTAAGCTCTCAGGACATTGTTTTGTGTTAATTGGTGTTGTTTTGGTCACAAAGAACAGCAGCCAACTCTGTCTCATTAAGCGGGAGGAACGGTAAGTTCCTGAGGAAGCTATATCATGCACAGCAATGGCAGAGCTGTGGCCAAGTCACCCAGTCTGGTTCTAAGGAGGAAAGAAAGTATGTGGTTGGATGCAAAGTTTTCCAGTCATTGTCCCTTCCAGATTTTATGTCTCTGTCATTTGATGTTTGAAGGTGGGCCTGTAAGGAACAGTCACCAAGATGATGCATTTGTTTGCTGTCACCATGTCACAAATTGTGTTAGTTACTTTCCCCACTTCTGTGACAAATGCCTAGTCTCAAATCAACTACAGGAAAAATGGGCTTGATTTGGGACATAGTTTGCCGCTGCAGTTCAGCATGGTGGGGCAGGCTCGGAGGCCGGAGCTGGAGGCCGCTGCTCACATGGCGCCTACAGTCAATGACCACGGAGAGAGGAATGCTGTGCTCACTTCATTCTTTCCCCTTCAGTCCTGCAGCCCACGTTTAGGATTTGCTCATCTTAATTCACATAATCTAGAAAGTCTGTCTTGGATATTCAGAGGTTTGGTTTAACAGTAGTTCCTAAATGTCAAGTTTACAATCAAGATTAACTACCGTGCAAATCATTATGAATTTAGCAGCTATTTATGATAGGAACCTGGGTATAGTTACCCGGGTCTTATGCCCAGGAGCTCATCTGGCTGTAAGGAGGGAAACTTCCTGACAAGGTCCTGACAAGGTCCCTGGGAGGGACCTTGAGCCTACTGAGACTCTGATGTCACATTTCTGGCTTTTAATACAATGAGAAGACATATACTGTTTTAAGGCCCCAGTTTGTGTTAGTTCACCACAGAAGTCATAGGAAACGAGTCTAAAGGTGCGTATGACAATGGATGGGCAAATGGCCCCTAGGAAACAGACACCCAGAACAGAAAATCATTTGTTGAATGTGTAACAGGTCATGGAACAGATTCCTCTCGCCTCCCAAGAATATTTTTTACACAGTTTTCTTTAAGAAAAAAATATATTCGCCCAACAATGACAAGAACAATACCATGGCTCATGCAGCTGATTTGCAGAGACATCTGTGTTTGTTTGTTTGCTTTTTGTTTTGCACAGTTTTCTGTCTAAAACCATGTATGGCATAAAACGTTGAGTGAGAAAGGTATTTATGTAGCGGAAGCATTCACCATCCCTGGCTTTGTGATATGATAAATGTTACTTTTAAATACCTTGAGCTTCTGTTTAATCATGTGCAAACGAGATTAGTGATGCCCTTTCCTGGAGCAAGTTGGCATCAGATAAGAGTGCCCCAGAAAGCAGCAGCAGAGAGCCTTCATGCATAGGGCTTTTCAATTCTTCACAGTTTTTCAGAACTTTTAAAGTGAAAATTTCTTTGGCCTACTTCTTTTTATAAGGACATCCCTTTCTGGATTCTTCTGTCTTCATGGCAAGTCTCTT
Source organism: Cricetiscus sungorus (assembly GCA_030556225.1). Taxonomy (NCBI): domain Eukaryota; kingdom Metazoa; phylum Chordata; class Mammalia; order Rodentia; family Cricetidae; genus Cricetiscus; species Cricetiscus sungorus. The sequence goes on along the minus strand of JANBXA010000731.1, from coordinate 38,799,602 downwards.
TAGGTTGCTGCTGTCTCTCAAGATGAAGGAGACAACTTCACATTGATAATCCGTTTGTGCTGGCTTTGGCGCCTCTACTTGCCACACAGTACTTCCAATCTCTTGAGAGGCCAGCCCCTACTCCCCATTACAACTGGGATCCCTGGAAGGTGTCCTTCATGAGTCTTATGGTCCCGTTGACCACATGACATCCCCGGCTCTCACCAGTTCCCTCTTCTTCCACAGGACCAGCTATGCCCCAGCTGGCCTTGTACTCTCTCCACACTGTCCTATAGCCACAGGACATTTCCCTGCTCAGGAATGTTTCAGGGACCACAGGCCAAAGTCACTTTGATATGCTGATGTGGGGGAAACCAAAAACCCCAACCTCTTGGCTAGAATGCCCTAAATCCTGGCCATCTGTGCCTAATACTTTTGGTCTGTTACAGAAACTTTCGTGTCTTAGCGTTCTTTCCTGGAGACTCAGGCAGAGGTCTGAAGATGTGGCTGAGGGCTTGAGCCAAACAGGAGGCATTCTCTTGTATTAGTAGTCCTGTCCCATTCCAGTGGCTGACTAAAGGCTGGAGTAGACAGGCTATGCTTTTCTTAGGACAAGTCTCTCTAAATGGGCTCTGCAGCCCATTTCTCCTCCCGGATTCCCTTATACTCTCCCACCTGCCCTCCTATAGTACCTATATGTTTCTGAATTCCAGCAATGACCAGATGTGGAGCCCTTTTCAGGAGGCTCCATAGTAACCATGACAACAGGCCTCAGTAAGCCTACCTGTCCCCTTAGGCGAGACCCTATAGTGAGCAGAGGCTTTAGCCAAAGTCTACATCAAAGCATCGTTTAACTCCCTTCCTGCTCTCCATTGATCATTACTTCTCCTTTGTTCCCTGCATCTTCATCAGAATTTTAATCCTTCTGAATTTTCTATTAACTAAGGAAGAATTTCAGAAGGAGGTAAAGGCAGGAAATCAACCCAGCAGTATATTTATTTCAGTTGAATTTATCAGCCTGGCACTAATAAAAAAATATTATGGTTTAGAGGAAACAAATGGAGAAATAGCTTTCTTCTCCATAGCCCTCAGTTTGTAGCAGCGCAGTCATTCTGCTGCCATTTCAAACATCCCACGTGGGAGACATTCAAAGCCTGAGCCTCCACCAGCACTGTAGTTCAGTACTTAAGAAAAATAACTATGCGCCAGGCATTCCTTTCCTGCTGGAGAAGTGTTCCAAAGAAAGTCAGGTCCAGATAAAACAGCCATTTCAACTGTGCTGAGCAGGAAGACCCCAGTTCGGAACTCTTTGGTAGTGGCTTAATCTGGGGTAGCTTTAAGGGCCTAAGACTTCAGAGGTAAGTTTTTCCATCTTTTCTCAAGGTTCATATGTATGTATGTATGTATGTATATAGATATAGATATGTGTATATATATTAAATATATATTTAAACAGTCGTTTTGTTTAAGTTGACATACAAAAGAAAATTATTTTAATTCACTGATGGAGTATTGTGTGTCAGTTGAATAATAGTCCAAAACAGGATTCCTTCTTCAATGAGGGATTTTTAAATGTTTCACATGGAAAGAAAACTAATTAACACTATTCAAAACTCGGATGTATTGCATATTGTAGTATTATTAGTGTCGATTTATCCTTATCTGCACCTTTAGTCCGTAAACTGAGGTTGAATCTAGTTACTCTTAAGCAAAGAGCACTGTGTGGTGTTTTTTTAATTTAAATCCCACCTAAAATCTGCCAAGAAAAAAACATATGGGATCTGACAGCATGAAGAGCATGTGTGTGCTCCAGTGCGCATGCTCCTGGGAAGGTCCGTGGGAGCCCTAGGGAAAAGAGCTAGGGAAAGAGCAGAAACAATGATTAACAGTCAGAGACTGCAAATCAATTATCTGCATCCAGCAGATCCATTATCGAAGCCAGCCGATCTCACTCTGTCAGAACTACAACCCAGAAACAGATGATGGCTCCATGGCCTGCCTGCTTCCTCTCCTGGTGTTCCACCTGTGGGTAGGGAAGTGTCTGAAAGATGCTTCGGGACTCGGGCTCTGGCATCCCTCTTCCTGCGCCTAGCAGTCACTTCTGATTTCAAATGCTCCTTGGCAATGCAATGTCTAACAAGCAAATGTGGTCTGAAGTTCTGTCCTTCCATCCCAGCCACACAGAAAGGCTCAAATGTGGCCCTTTAATTATCTACCAACGTGTTGTTTAGTAGCAGATGAAAACCCAGAAGTCTTTGGAAGGAAAGATGTTTACAGGGCTATGAGGCTAAACTGAAAAAATGCAAATTGGTTGTGATTGAGTAAGTACCACTGCTGGGGCTTTTGTTTTTGCAAAGTAAACTTATCTTTCCCCTGTGAGGGAGAAAGACATAAAGAGGGGAAGCTTCCTCTATCTAAGTAGCTTATCTTTTTACATAGGAAGCAGGCTATGCATGTTTCAACAATGTCTCCATTGCTCTGGAAAGTACCTACTTTGCATGTTTTAGGTACACTGTGGCCAGCATTCTGTGGTTGGGATAAAACCTGTCCAGTGCAATCTTGTGATCTGTGCTTTGGCATAACTGGAGGAATGGAGGGCATAAGACAACCTGGGAGGTTCAAGATTCCATCTACAGTGGTGTGTGTGTGTGTGTGTGTGTGTGTGTGTGTGTGTGTGTGTGTGTGTGTGAATCAGAGAGGAGACAGCTCTGGAACATGCCATCCCTATCGAGATCCTGTCATTGTATACTCTCAGTGTCTGGCCCACTAACCTGAAGGTGCTAGGCACTCAATAGGTATTTGTTGAGTTAGTTCCTGTTTGTATACTCAGTCATCAAAATGTCAGAGACTCTGGGGCTGGAGAGCTGGGTCAGTGGTTAAGGATGCTTGCTGCTCGTGCAGAGGACCCAGGTTCAGTTCTCAGCACCCACACGGTGGTGTGCAACAACCTGGAACTCTATGTCTAAGAGATCTGACATCCTCTTCTGGTTTCCAGGAGCACCAGACACACCTGTGATTTACACATACACATGCAAACCAACACTCATGTACATAGAAAGAAAACAAATACATCTTAAACAAAAACAAGAAACTCCAGGGACTCAACACTGAAAAAGGAAAGGCCACATGACTGGTCCGGCATTTCCGTGTGTGGCAGTGACTCAGGGATCAGGGACCTTTCCATCTAGTACTCTTGTCGTCCTCTGGGTTGTAACTGTTTTATACTCTACTTTCCAAACCGCTAAACATAGAGTGAGAAGAGTGTGTTTTGAATATTTAATTCTAGAAGAACGTGCATCACTTTCTGGGTCAAAGTTGTCCTATTGAGAACTATTCATACAGCTCTGAAGACATGACAGGGCTAAGAAATGAATTCTATCTCGTGGAGACAGATAAAACAGTGAATATCCAGCTGAGCTTTGTCACGATAGAGCCCTGATAAAAGCATAATAATGAGAATAACCAGACAGAGTAAATGACCAGAGAAGCCCAGGCCACAGTGATGTGTGTTAGTCAATGGCCACAAACAAAACCCACAGAGAAAGGTCAAGGCCAGTGCAGCCACACAAGACAGGTGAGCAGAAGTGAGGGTTGGTCTCGGAAAACGAAGGCCAGGGCCTTAGGAGGCCTGGGTTTGGGAAGGTATCCTCGAGAGGACCAGACATAAAGACCACTCCCATAGGAAGCCATTTAGTGCCTATAGTCTCTGAATTTCAGACAGATGACATTTGTTAGTTATGAGTCACATAAGCTGAAGGCTACATGTGCACATAAACAACATAAACATGCAGGTATCGTTTTTGGTCAAGCACCAATCATTGGCCAAGCACTATACACACATGCATGTGCTTGCCTGTACATGTGTACTCGTGCATACACGTGCACACACACACACACACACACACACACACACACACACACACCATCTCTTACTCATCCACTCTTTCTTCAAGTTACTAGTTTCCTTACTTTCCATGAAAAAACAATTTAGAGAGATTGTCTTGCCACACATTCCATGAGTGATAAAGCTAGGATTTGAGAACAATAAATCCAGCCCTTTATCCCAAGGTACAATGTAGTAACATCTTTGCCCACACATCCTGTAAAACACATGCATATGTAAAACGAATATTTAATGACACAGTGCATCAAATAGCTATTGTTGCATAACAAACCACCCCAAAACATAGTGCTTTAAAAACAATTTGTCATTATTTTCCACAAAGATGTGGGTTGGCGGGGCAGTTCTGCAGATGTGGGCTAAACTTGGCTGGCTTTGGATACCGTCTTTCCTGTATCTTTGAGCAGCCAAAAAGTTGACTGAGGGACTTCTTGGTCCAAAATGGCTCTAGTTGGATTTTTTGGTTTAGCTCCCTTTGGTTTCTTCTCCACTGGGGGTTTATCCCTGTGTTATTCACATGTTAATGACAAACTTTAAGGAGAAACTAGACACATACCAGGCTTTAAACTGGCCACCACCATGCCTGAATAGAAAATGGGGCCATTTTTTTTTTTGCAATCTGCTAACCACATCTAATATCTTTAGACATTTCTACAAAAATAAAAAGGCAGATGGGAGAGCAGAATGCTATTATAAGATGTGGTTGCAATGGTAAATCTTTTCGTCCACTTGGCTGGGTATAGACATACCTCTGAGTGTGCCTGTGATGATGTTTCCAGAGAGAATTAACTGAAGACCAATTTAAAAGTATGTGGCACCATCCCAGGGACTAGGTTGCTAAACTGAATTAGAGATGCAAACAGAAAGTAGAGGATAAGCACCAGCATGACCCTCTCTCTGTTTCCTGCTGCCGTATAAGACCTGCAAGCAGCCTGCCATCACAGACAGCACTGCCCACCCCCATGCCTGCCGTACCTTCCAAACCACAGAGGATGCTATCCCCTACACTGTGAGCCACAGCCATCATTTATGTGTGTATGCTGCTTTTTGTTTGATCCCAGTGACAAGGAAAGTAACTTACACAACGGGTTTCCTAACTAGTGCAATAGCACAGGAATCTTCTAAGCTATCTATGTCATTCATTCCCATTGGCCTAAGAAGTATAGAAATGGACAATGTGTTAAATGGATAAATAGCTTCTTTATTTAGGGAGGCAGGCCATGAAAATAACCACTTCTGAGCACATGAAATAGCTGTGCAGTAGATGATTTTCAAAAAGCAAAATAAAACTGAAAATTTGACTTCCTGTGTGCCCTGCACAGAAGAGGGGGTGTGAATGTGTGATGAGCAGCTGGCTTTTATTTTTAAACACGTATTATTGCTACACAGATTTTTTTTTTGGTGTGTGTGTGTGGAGGGGAACTTACTAAGGAATTCTAATGCACAGGAATGCCATTTCAAGTGAGTGTTAATGAGATTGGCTCAATCTTTTCAGAATAAAGTAAGTCTTTGCTTTGTAACATTTCCCCCCTTCAGTATATGAAACTGAGAAAAGAATCAACAAATGCTGAGAGGTACAAGTGCTACAGAGTCTCCCTAGGCCACCAAGAAACATTTGGAAAGCCGAGTTGGGGCTTTATTCACTGTGGAAACCGATCATCCTGCAGAGAAAACATCAGGGCTGCTAGCTGTGTGAGTCTTCTGCCTGGGAGCCTGTTGACACTGAAGACTGAGCTCGGAGGGAGGGTGACAAGTCACTGTGGGAAGTTAGGATGCTGAAAAACGATTACTTTGAGTTACACAAGTCTGTGCAAAATATAATACAATATTCACAGAACTCCAGGGAGCAGGGACCAAAGGCTGCTGTTCTCCATGACCACCTAGTAGTGAAGCTGGAAATGGTAAGGCAGTTGACACACAGCCAAGTTGTTTTGTAGGGTTTTGCTGTTATGTATTCATTCATTCTGGTGGAGACTGAGGTCCTGGGGACTGGATGTGGGGCCCTTTGCATGCTGAGCAAGTGTTCTACCCAAGCTCCCTCCCTGGCCATCCTGAAGATCTGCTAGTGGCTGACTTACTGAGCTAATACCGATAGCACTCACCAAGGCTGGGTGGGAAAACTTTCCAGGAAGGTGAGGGAAGAAACATAAAGCACGAATAGAGAGTCTAATGTGCAATCATGACCACAGGGAGCTAGGTCTAAAGAGAACTGAATACAACTGAAGGTGGGGGAAGGCCCTATGCCGAACAAGCCAAGCAAGCCTGGGGTCAGGCCAGTCTACTGGTGCAGATTCATGGCCTCTGTCCCACTACCTTTGATCTGTCAACAAAGCAGCCACTCTTACCACAGCTTCTCTTGTCCCAAATGAACACAAAAAGTCAACATAATATATATCTTTTCTAATCACAGTTTTTACTTTTTCTTCTGGAAAAAAGTTAAGATAATGTTGTAAAATTATGCACCAATCTCAAGAAGCCTGTGGATGCATGATTGTCAATGCTGACATCTGAAATGTCATCGTAGTCACCGTAGGTTTTTCCCTGAGGCTGAACACACATCAGGAAAGCAAAGCACATGTTAGGGGTAAGAAAGATTTCGAAACCTATTTCCTCTTGAAACATGAGATTTAGACAAAAAGGTTACTGGCTTTTTGAGTTATATAGATAGGATTTAAATAATACCCTTGTGAAGACAGAATCTAGCTGGAGACCACTGTGGTTCAGCTTTTGCACACTGATGATGGGAATGGCCAAAAATAGATAGATCCATGCTAGCTTACAGGTCCTTCTGTGAAGTAAATGTGGAGAACCCCCCCCCTATTTTTCTCACTTAAAAATCACTGAAAACATAACATAACTATGTCCTTTTCAATTCACTTTCCCACCACACTCCTCACAGCAAATCTTGATTTCTGTCAGTGCTATTGGAGAAACAGCAATTTTTATTTTTTCATTCATTTGTTTTCTTAAGAAAGGACCTTACTCTCTCTCCGCGTGACTCATACTGGCCTGGAGCTCATGATGCCCTGGTGTGATTTCTCAAGACCTGTGGTCACAGGTCCCTCCTCACCTGGAGATCCAGAATTTTCGGACGTTCTGTATTGGCCACAACTGGAAATGTCCTCTCAAGGACTATCTATTTGGGCAAAATTAGGGCTATTTGTCTCCAGTTTTGTTTATTTTGATGTTGTTAACATTTGATCTGCCTTGACTCTTGTAAGTCCTTGAAGACATTTCCAGCCAGCGTCAGCCATGACAAGGACAAGGTGATACCCCCAGAAATCAGTTCATCGTATGCTCAGGATCTCTGCTCTTCTCTCACAGATCTTATCAGCTGACACATGTGATTGAGGTCATTTTAGGTCAGTGTGCTTTCCCCAGACTGCAGCTAGCAAAATAAAGCAAATCATTAAGGGCCTGTAGTATGAGAAACCTTGTAGGGTAGATTAATTATTAGCTTCTTTGGGGATGAGGGACACTTCCATTTTTAACACACACACACACACACACACACACACACACACACACACACACTCTGTCCCCCACCCCAGACAGACAGACAGACACAGACACACACGCACATGAACACACACACACACACACACACACACACACACACACACACACACACACTTTCTCTCTCTCTCTCATATACACACTCTCCCTGTGTCTGTCACACACGGTCTCTCGTACACATACCCTCTCCCTCTCTGTCTCTTACATACACACACTCCCCCTTCCCTATTTCTGTCACACGTACATACACAAATACCAATCAAACAGCTGCCCATTTATTTAGTCTTTCAGAAAAAAATTAAGGGGTGAAGGTGGGACAATGTCCATAATGTCTTAGCAAAACCTCTTTGTCTGTCCTCTACCTCTGTTTTGGGCACAGGGAGAAGGTGCGACTCTAGGCTATTACTTGGTCTCTGCTTGTCACTACAGAATGCTTCCCTGACACGCATCTGGATCAGAGTCTCCCACTGGTGTCGGGGCTGACGTCTGCTGTCCTCTCTCCATGTCTGCCTTCCCCTCACTTCCTCATATCTCATATTTCCTCTCAGCCTCTACCCACACTCTGAAGCTGCCATTTCTGCTCTTTGAAGTATAGTCTAATCTCTTCCCCTCAATTGTTTTTCTTGGGAAAATCTGCCCATTGCCCAGATTCTGCCAACAGTGAGGTCCAGGTCCTGGCAATCACAGAGCAAGAACCTTCGCTTCTTGAAGGGCAGAGAAACCCGAGAGCCAGTGTGAACAGTAAGTCTCCCTAAATGCCATGTTTGCTCAGCTGTGCCGTGTCCTGTGTGCCGCCCTGTGGAACTGCATAGCTACATCCAAGCCCTCCTGTGCTGCTAGACCACAACCCTTCTCAGACATGCTGACTTGCATGTGTGTGCCCATGAGAACTTGGTGGCCGGAAATGGTAAGCTCATGCTTCAGGAACAAGGTCAGCTGGTGAAGCCTCACCTTACTCACCCCACAAAGCAAGGAAATGGGCAAAGCTAGGACTTCACTCGATCTTTACGTGGAAAGAAAACGAATTTTGAATTAATTCTTGGTCTGTCTGTCTATAACCTGTCCTGATGATTCATAAACTAACTTCAGAGAGCAATCAATCCCTTGGGTCGTGAAATGGGACAGGGCTGGACTGGTCATTTTTCTGCCCAGCTGGCTTTGGCTGAGAGAAGTCAGCTGAATTCAGTGGGTAGCAGGTCTTCCTGAGAGGAACTATGACCGTGTCAGTTCTATGCTTGGCCCCTGGTGGTAATGGCTCCACTTGGGCCCGTCCTCTCCCTCTGCTCTCAGAGTCTGTCTCCATAATCTCTCCAGGGTCTTCAGACTTTTCCCATGGCGGTTCAGGGATTCAAGACTGGGTTTTCCAAAAGACGGGGAGGGGTCTGAATGTCTTGAGAGCTGAGGCAGGAGTGGGCACACCACCTCTTCCATCGGGTTCCCACGGCTCTAAGCAACAAATACGCAGAATCTGTGAAGATACAGCTGGTATTCTTTTTTTTCTGTCCCATAGTACGATCTGGCGAATTGTGGCTTTCTGGATCAAAACTGACCCTCCATTCATCACTACATATATAGCACTAGGAAACAGTTGGAATTAGTTATATGCTGTCTGTGACTGTTTCATATGACTATAGCTGTTATGAAGACTGCATTGACCATGCAGTCTAAAATACAATAGAGACCTTTCTAAAAATAATATTTTTGCTGATCACAATTCTATAGAAGCTTATCATGGAACAGTTAGTTCCTTTGTGGCCCCAGTAAACTGCCTAGCATTTGGGCAGGAAGGACAGAAGGAGAGAAAAGGCAGCTGTAGTATGCCTTTTCATTGTGAGGATATGACCCGATAGCAGGCAAGCTGAGTTAGGCATCTTGGGGTGGGGCTTGCGTGAGGTTGTTTGTTAACCCTATTAACTTCAGCACAATGTACATACGGGTGGACAGTCCTGGGAACAGCTTGGGAAGTTTACAATCAGGGAAAATGTCTGGAATAAGACACACCCGTGGTCAATATCCTCAGACTAGATTGGAGGCTTAGTTTGTAACAGAACATGGAGGGTCTGAAGCTTCCCATATGCACATAGGCCCTTCTGTTCTATATGACGGTCCTCTCCACAAAGAGCAGGAAGAAGGGGACATTGAGATCATAAATTGTGGCAAATTCAATTTTTTAAAATCTGAGCCCCCCTAGCAACTCTTTCACAAAGCGGGTCCAATGAATGCCGGATTGTTTATAGGAAGCAGTCTTCATTATTGGTTTCCATACACCCTCATGTAGAATATAAACCTCAGGCCCTGTTACCATGAGATGCTATGAGTCTCTTAGATTCTTTTAGGTAAGTCTACACTGGAAAGTCAGCATCGACAGGCTTTAACTTCAGCCTCCTAAATAGAACTGGAATGAACCTCCTCTTGGGAGAGGGAGCCCATTCCTGTGGTGGCCATAAAGTACAGTTTATGAGCACCTTGGCCCAGATCCACTGTAGTTTGGATGCGTAATGACCTTGGGCATTGCAGTGTAATATTAATGCTGAAAGGAAGCCATTAAGGCTAGGCTCCTACCAAGAAAATAACAGTGGAGTTAATTCAAATGACTCCCTCCAAAGGCCCTGCCTCTGTCCCAATGACAAGACCACTTGGTTTTACAAGTTAAAAACTGCAAGGCCACTTTTTTCTTTTGCTAATGAGCAAATCACTGGGTGCCTGGGAACAGAGCAGGAACAGTAGTTCTCAGCTGGCTGGCTAAGTGCAGAACACGGGACCATGTGCCTTTTCTCTAGTCTGGCCCAGCGTGGTTGGCAGTAATTGCCTGAAGACCTGGGGAGGGAGGGCCAAATTTTAAGGCAGGTTGTCTATTGCTATCTATCAAAGAAGCCTCAAATCTTAGTGTTTTGATCAATTTTCTTCGTGTTCACAATGCCTTGGGGTTGCCTGAGCTCAGCTGGGCAATTCTGAGTAGTCTTGAACTGTAGGCCTCTGAGACTTAGCTGATTTTGGAAAATGCAAGATATCGTAACAGCTGCAGATGGATCCTGTGACCAGGGCACTGGACATCTCATCTTCTCAGTCTCCATGAGGCAAGGCTCCCTCAAATCATGACAGCTTGGCTGTAAGGGGAAGAGAGCAGAAGTCCCAGTCACCTACAGGCCTGGACTTTCAGGATGTCTTGGTCTGGCACATATTCAAGAGGATGGCACACGGGCCCCGGCTGCTAGGGAGAGGAGCCCAGGACTCATGCATGCCAGGTAAGAGCTCCAAGATTGAATTGTATCTCTAGCTGTATTTTGCTTGTTAATTTGGGACAGGATGTCATTAAATTGCCCAGACTGGCATTGAACTAACTCTGAAGCCTAATCAGGCCTGGGACTCCTGATCTTCCTGCTTCAGCCTCTAGAGGAGCTGGAGTTATCAGGCCTGGTAAGCCATACAGTTTGACATAAACAGTGACAGGAGAACTCATGGAGGGGTCGGTGGAGGCTTTTCAGGCAAGGTTCTTCGGAGAGCAGAATCAACAGGACTGGAACCTATCCTATCCTGCCTAGACTGATGCTGTACAGTTCAGAAAGCAAGACAAAGGGAGAAAGGGGGGGGGGAGAGAAAGAAGGAGAGAGAAGGGGGAAAGAAGAAAGGAGGGGAGAGGTATCTTTAAACTTTTCAGGAAAGGTGGTCCATAGGTTATCTGTGCCAATATTTCCTCCTTGTTCAGAGGCTATCTACTTTTTTTTTTTTTTTTTCCCAATTAAGGTCTTCTACTGATTAGATGAGATTCACATGCATGACAAAAGGTAACCTGTTTTACCTATGCAAATATTAACCTCATCCTTCCCCTGCCAAAAATGAAACTAGAAGTACTTCCACAAAAACAGTCAGAATAGTATTTACTAAAGTATCTGGGTACCTTGACCCAGCCAGGTTGATGTATAACATTTTGTATCACCGGGGTCAACCTTGGGGCCTGGCAACTGCAGCAAGCAAAAGGTCAGTTCTTCACACTTCCTGCCCTCTATCGGGCTAGCACCTTCTGCCTTCTGTGCCACAACCTCCTGTCGCGGGGCTCCCCCTCTCTCTTTTATTCCTTCATTTTCCATGGGCAGCAAAGTAAACAGAATTCTCCCATCCCTGGCTGCTGGATGTCTCGTTTGTTTCGCACTGGGGAGTGGAGACTTCTGAGGATTCTGGCGAGTGAGGCCAGAAGGACATCAGACTAGAAAATTCAGCAAATAGCAGCCCTGGGTACCCAGGCCCGGTGACTCCTCCTCTCCAGCCTGAGCTTCCCCATCTCTCTTGAGACTTGCCACTCTAGCTTGTGTATCAACTGAAGAAGACTACAGGAGCCAAGTTTAGCTCATTCCTTTCAGTCCCTCCTGTGCTCCTGCAACAGGACCCTTGTGAAGAGACAGTTGTCGTTTTCATTTTGCTTTGTTTTTAAAAGGCAGGAGTTTCCCAGTCCACAGGAGGAGAGAGCAGCACCTGTCTGGGTGGAGGGGAAAAGATGAAATTTTAGTAGGAGGAACTGGGCTGAGCGCTAGGAGAAGCTTTTTGGTAAACAATTCCCACTTGTGCTCCAGTGGCAGCACGGTTAGTGCTGCTGGCTAGAAAACATCCCTGTAACTTGCATTTTGACCTTTTCATCCATACCTGGCTTGGAATGCAGAGAAGAGGATCCACCTTAGCAAGCTCTTAAAGCTCTTTCTACTTAGTACACTTTGCCCAAGGGAAGTCCCTTTGTTTGAACTTTTCTTTCTCTCCAGGAATGCTTGTTAGAACATAGAGTTTTGTGTATGCATGCTCACACATACAAAGACATTTGTGCACAGCCCTCCAGTGTGTAGCTGAAGAGAAAGAATGCTCTCACCAGTAGAATCATAAGCATCATCTGGGGATGTGGACAGCAGTAACAGGCAGTGAAAACTCAGAGTAAAGAGGAAATGTGAGGCATTGAGGAAGTGTCAAACGCATGCTGTGTAAGCATGCCAGTCTGAGTTCAAGTCCCCAGTACACATGGAAGAACTCGGTACAGCTCATGCCTGTAATCTCAGTGCTGCAGAGACAACTGGATCCTTGAAGCTCACTGGCTGGCCAGACTTAGTCTCGAAAAGTAAGGCAGAGTGTGATGGAGGAAAACACCCAACATTGACCTCTGTCTTCTGTCCACATGCACACGTATGTGTGTATATATATATATATATATGTGTGTGTGTGTGTGTGTGTGTGTGTGTGTGTGTGTGTGTGCATGGGCACACATATGATCACATACATACACACACAAACACAGGTACAAAATAACTATGTGTGGGCATAGCAAAAAAATACGTATGTAAATATACACAAAATGTTCTAGAAGAATTACTGTGGGTATGACCATGGCTAGACTAGGAAGGGTGTTGGACATGGAAGGAGCCATTTTGCATTTTGTTCTATGTACTTATATTCATCTCCTGTCTTTCACAAAGCAAGGAAGCATTTATTTCTTCATCTTGAAACGTGAAGTAGGTGTGTGCTAGCTTGTAGTTGGGGCTGCTGTAGCTATGGACCATACTCTGAATACCTTAAAGAACAGTGGGTTATTACCTCACCCATCCAGAGGTCAAGGTCAAAGCACCAGCCAGACAATGGTCTAGTCATCCTGCATCTGTAAAGAGGGCTGACCATGTACCTTCATGTCCCCAGGGAAGTGTGGCACACGACAAACCATATGAAGTGGGTAGAGAGCTTTACCCTTCACAGAAACCTTGGTTAAGCCAAGGTAGCCATGTTCTGTGAAGACATGTGCTGTCCAACCCCAGGAAGCAACACCTGGAACAGGGTAGAGGGGAGACAGATGTTAGTTCTTGAGACCAAGAAGTGATGGTGTCACATCGCCCTCCCTTTAGAACTGTAAGGTGCCATCGTCACATTGGGCCTGAATTAAATTTGCAAGTTTTAAGGTTTTAATTCAGTGAACAAGAAGACTGCTCCCTTTCAAACAGATCTTTAATTATTTCCTGTGTGCCAAAGTGTGATCTAGGGGAGGCACAACAGCTGAGGGGAAACAGATTAGTGACCTTGGCTTAGAGCAATAGTTCTTGACCTTATTAGAGTCACAAACCCTTCATAGAATCTGATTTTAAAAATAAAACACAGATGTTTACTTCAGAAAAGGCACCTAGAAACATTTGCATATGATTTCAGGTCATGAGTCTCACCTGACAATCCTCCCCTCTGTTTCCTCCTTATTGGTGAGCCTAAGACGGAGGCAAACCCTTGACCACTGGGCTACATCCCCCAGTCATCTTTTTCTTTCTTGTTTTGGGGTTGGCTAAGATACTAGGCTGGTTTTGAACTCACTATGTAGCCTGGAGAGGCCTTGTAAGTGTGATTCTCCCATTTTAGTATCCAAAGTAACAGGGATTACAGGCTGGGCCACCACATCGGTCATTTGAGTAACCTGCATAAAACACTTGTACAGTCACTGAAGGCTCAGAGAGGAAACACGTCAGCAGGAGCCAGATTCACTTTCAATAAATCAAACATATAGGCAAACCTCCCCAAACTACTGCCTTCATTTGCAGTAAAAGAACTGCAATCGCTTTCCACATATCCTATTGTTGTATAATGCACTTTGGGGGACCAGGAGCCCATGAACATGGCAGTTCAGAATTCCTGAGTAGTCCCCTGTAGATGATACTTTGTTCAATCTGATGGTGCATACTGGGTGAAAACAGTGACATTGTCACATTGTCCTTTCTCTCAGAAAAGAGGTAGAGTTCTGATACCAGCCTCTTTTAGTTGTAGAATATTATTTTAAGATGTGTTACATTTGTTTATGCCGTGGAATATTTGTTTAATGATGGCAAAGATGTGTTGCATTCTTTTATGTTCCATTTGATTAACTGTGTGAAGAAGCTATGTTACTTTGCCTGTCTAAAACACCTAATGGGTCTAATAAAGAGATGAACAGCCAATAATAGCAAGGCCAATAGCAAGGCAGGAGAAAGGATAGGCATGGTTAGCAGGCGGAGAGAATAAATAGGAGGAGAAATGTAGGAGGAGATCTACAAGACAGAGGACTCCAGGGACCAGCTACATAGCTATTCAGCAAGCCACGGAAGTGAAGACAGGTATATAGGATAAAGATAGAAGCCCAGAGGTAAAAGATGGATGGGATAATTTAAGAAAAGCAGGCTAGAAATAAGCCAAACTAAGGCTGGGCATTTATTGGTAAGAATAAGACTCTGTGTGTGTGTTTATTTGGGAGCTGGGTGGCACCTCAGAGAGCCAAAAGTGTAAAAGAGACAAACAATAACAACAAAAGACCAACAACATCTTTTGGTGCCAGGAGTGAGAGAATGAGAATGTACCCAGTGTACAGCATTGCCGCACAGGAGAGCATGAGAGGAACACTTAGAAATTGGTGTCCACAGGGTACCAGGGCTGCAGCCTCAATCCCAGGTACCTCTACTAAGAACTGGGTCTGAGCCTTGTGTGCCTCTTGCCACGATTGGCATAAGGGTGGTAAAATGTCACTCACAGTGTTTTCTCCTGTGGAGGTGGCCAGAAGCAACAGAGCCTGGGAAGATGAAGGAGGAGGAGCCTAAGATGAGCCATACCTGCAAGGGCTGGGAACAAAGCAGAGTTGTGTCAATCATGGGTATTGTCAATGGAAAATCAGAGAGACAATGAGAGTGTTGCCAGGGTAGGATGCACGATGGCCACAGCCGGACCTTGACAATGTGACTCCTTTTCCCTCTCATCTTCTGCCTCCCCCTCTGAGGCTTGCCTGGCTGTGTTGAATGACTTAGCTGAATGGAGGTGTCAAGGGGAAGCAGAATTAAGTTCCTATCTATACAACAAACAAACCCCATCCTTATCCCTTCCCACAGTACCTAGAACACCAAGGTGCTTGGAGCAGATGTTGCTGAAGATGTGGAGAGAGATGACAACACACAGAGGACAACTTACTATGAAAATTCGGCTTCCAGGAGCCCCACTGGCCCTTGACTTCCTCCCCCCCTCCAGCCTCCTGCCAGGGTGCTTAGGTTCTCCTGGGTGACCCAGTAGGACTTTCTTCTGCCTCTAGGCTGCTGAGCCATGCTGCCTTTGTTTATTCTGCTTTCTTTTTCCTGATTTCTCCGGACAGCCTTCTCTTTTCCCATCTAAGTGGGCAGTTGCCACAGACAGTGGCTCCCCCTAAGAAGGTCTCCGATGCCAGCATTTGAAACTGTATTGTGTCTGTCTGATGCTCTGATCCTCCTCTGGGGAGAATGACCAGGCAGGGGCTCTACCCTGGTCTGGGGTAGGTGTTTCATTATAGTCTCCAAAGCAAATGAACGCTTTCCACAGCTGTCTGTTTTCTGTGTACTTATGTGATGGGGTGATCGAGTGGCATGACCACATGGCCATTGCGTTCATTTTGTCCAGTGTCTTATTGATCTGGAGGCTGTAGATCAATCAATTTTACAGCAACCCACAGTCATTGTTAGGACAACTAAGTTAACAGCAGCCAGTCCAGCAAACCAGCGCAGCCAGGGCCCTTTCTTATACTCAGCCCATGTCCTTCTGCGGGAAAAATTGTTTGCATGCTTGAGCTCCTTTACTGTGGAAGTGGGGGGGGGGAAGCGGCAACCACAACAACAACAACAAAAACAACAGCAGCAACAACAACCCACCGCCACCACAGCAAGTGCTGAACAGAGAAACCCTGGGTAAAATATGACAGAAATAGAGCATCCACACAAGGCAGTAGAGCTGTCTCAAATACTAAAGCAAAACACAAATCAGCAATAATTATCACCATAGGATGCTAGCTTTGCTTTCTTTTCAGATCCTATACACCACACACCCGAGGTTTTCCTAGAAGAAACTGACCTAGAGAACACTGAATATGCTCTTTCCTGGAGAATCGTGTGGTTCGTCTTACCAATGCTTTTTGTTTAGGTAGAGGGCAGGGTTAAGGGTGTGCTGGGACAGTCCTTGCACTCGGGAACATCCAAGGTAAAGTGGACCAGAAAACACCCCTCCTCTACCCCAGCTGGAGCTCACCTGTGGGCTGAATACCTGAGGGACAAGGAGGCCCCTCAGGTAACTCCTGCATCAGGGCTTGGGACCTCTCAGTCCCCATGATGCCATTTCCTTTGCAGAAATCCCTGCCTGCAATAGATTCAGCCTAGGGAAGGACCCCTTTTAAAATATGAGCTGCTTCCTAGGGCACACAGCCTAGGAGCAGAGGTAACCGAGGGGCTATGAGGAAATAGGGTCGCCTCCTGCTAATGAGAAATGACTCCTAAAAATTGCAGAGCAAGAGGGATTTTGAAGTTTAAAGTATTTTTTGTTTTTTGTTTTCTTAATTAGGTCTGAACAGAAGTGGGTTGCCCCTATCAAACCTCTGCCCAGGAGCTGGATCCCTACACAGATCTCATAGATGCTGGCTGAGAAATGATAGAACTCTGTAGAATACTGAACTGAGGGAGACTATCTAAGGAGAAACTGCCCGTGTGTCTCTTGACTTGGCAAATCCTGCAAAATTCCCCACTTGTCATGCCACTGAGGCCATTAAACGGCGAATACAAATGAGGTTGTGTCCACAGTACATGGTGCAATGATGAAAAGCTGGTTTCCAGTCCAGGAGATAGCACTATTGTTGTTCACGTTGGAGATTTACCTGTTGCACTCTGCCCAAACAGATCCTTGACTTGGATCGATTTCAATCCCAAGCCCCCATTTTTCAAACATGGCAACTTACATCATTTGGGGAAAGGCAAACATTTCTTTAAGCTCTGCGTCTTTCTGAAATATGAATTGCCTAATTATGAATGAGGTCAATTTTCAAAGCTATTTATGACAAGGCGGCCTCCACCTTCTAGTAGCACAGGTTAGGTGGCAATCCTCCCAGCCTTGGCCATCAACGCAGACAACAGACAAGGTTTCTGCTCGGTAAGTATTCATTTATGTGATTCTCACCTGTCATGCTGATTCACCCAGGAAGGCTAGCTAGCTAGCCAGTGAGAACAGGTCTCCTTCCAACTTTAATTACTTGTAGACCCAAAGATGAATGACTGTCCTTGGGGAGTGACCACAAAGGACCAGGGTCACAAAGGGAAATGGCTTGAGCTGTCAGCTTCATCTGTGGACCGGATAAGCTGCAGTGACATGAAAAGCAAGCCACTGAGCTTGGTCAGCAACCGAGGCCCGCCAGCGTCAGCGTTAAGCAAATGAGACAGAGACAAATTAAAACCGTTTTCGGGATCAACAGCTGTCCTTGGGCCCCTTGCTCATAACTGGCTTCTGTTTTTCCAGGGCTACAGCAGGTACAGATCGGAGAGGTGAGGGGAAATGGGATCTGATTGCCAGAAAGGGCCTTGGGCAGGGCAGATAGCCCTGGAAGCTGCCTCCCTGCTGCCTGCTGGCTCCCACATTCGGCAGGAGATCAGAGGGACACACAAGCACATTCCTAACAATAAGAGGGAGGATTGATTCAAACGAAAAGAATACAAGCCAGGAAGCAAAGCTTCACAATGGGTAGAAAACAAAGACAAGGCAGGAGTCACATGGTAGAAATAAACCAAATAGCACAAGAAACAGGGGAAGGCTCAATACAAAATCACTCGAGGGCTTCAGAGCAGATGCGGAATTAGCCAAAGCAGAGGCATGTAGCAGACACTGCAAACAGAAAGCCTGAGTGAAGAAATAGCCAAGTGATGAATGTAAGACAGAATAAATACACAATGGAGAAAGTTAAAATCTTCTGAAAGCTGTACATGTGTGCCAGTCTTCAAAGTACCCACCAGTGACAGTTCAGAGAGTGCTCTGCGGCTTGACCGAGGTGCCTGCCCTCCCAAGGGTCAATGAACACGTGATAGCAGAGGGAAGCAGGGGTGAGGAGACTGAGGCTGCGGGAGAACAGCCAGAAGCATGCTGATAGGAAGTTGCAGCAGGGCCTGCTGGGAACCCTTGGGAACCTCAGGGCGAGAAGAGATGGAGAGTCATTTCCCCAGAAGTGACCTTCTCTGATGTGGAATGAAGCTTCCGCTTTTCTCAGGGACTCTTCTATGGGGTTTCCCTCGGAAATTCAAAGGGGCCTATAGGCCCCAACTACTCATGATGAAAAGCTGCTCATTGGTTTTCCCCGATGTATTATATTATGTCTCTTTCCTGCATGGCATATGCTTTGCTGGCATTCACCCTTCCTCCGCCATCTTCCTATCCTTTTAAGCTCTCTTGCCAGAGCATTTCGGAAGCAAGTGTAACAACCATTTACCCTTCATTCCTATTTTGATTTGGTGTTTTAGTTAGGGTTTCTATTGCCGTGAAGGGACACCATGACCTTGGCAACTCTTATAAAGAAAACATTCAATTGTGGCTGGCTTACAGTTCAGAGGTTTAGTCTATTATCGTTATGGTGGTAAGCATGTTAGCATGCAGGCATACATAGTATTGGAAAAGGAACTGAGAGTTCTACACCCAGATCGGCAGACAGCAGGAAGAGAAAAGGAGACATCAGGCTTGGCTTGAGGATCTGAAACCTACAAGCCCACCTCATGTGACACACTTCCTCCAACAGTGACACACCTACTCCAACAGGGCCCCACCTCCTAATACTGCCACACCCAATGAGCCTGGAGGACCAGCTATTTTCATCCATCTCTGAACAACAGCATAGAAATCTCTCCATCCTTAGTTATAGTAGTATTTATAGAAAGTTTCTATTCAAGTCTATTCCCCATGTATCTGGTAGGAAGACTGGAAGAGCTGATTAGGCTGAATTATTTTAGGAGGGCAAACTGTATCCTTCAAATGAACTTTTTGGGTAAATCTTCTATTTACCATCTTAGGCCTATGACTATTGTGCATGCACATAGTTAAAATCAGAGGAATTGTAAGAAGAGACATGTACAGTAGAAAAAAAATATCGAATCTATCAATCAAAACAATCACCTAAACTCTGCTTGTTAGTAACCAGTCTCTTTCCCTTAGAGCCCATAAAAAAGGCATCACAGGCTGAGGCTGGGGTGCTATTTTCAGTATTTAAGAGGTCAACAACCTGGAAACACCTTCTCAGGTTCCTCCCTCGAAGCAGCCCTGCCTCTGCTTTCATGTTAAAGACATTCCATTACTCTCTCTTCTCTTCCCGCATGAAAGACCACTTCCTTTTCTCTGCTTGCCTTCCTATTTCCAAAGCAAGATAAAATAAAGCAAAACAAGACAAACGATCTATCTGGGTACAAATTTGTGGTCCAGGAGCTACTGTGAAGAAAACCCAAGGTGAGAGAGTGTGGAAAAGAGCAACAATGGGAACAGGAACAATAGACGACTCTGTGATGCATTTAGGACATGCTTTGCCCAAGGGCAGGAAGAGGTAAAGGATGCTCTATCAAGTTGACTGAGGTTTCTGCCTTTTATAACTAGTTAAACACTGGTATAGCTAGATAATTATAGTAATCAAAGCAGTGGCTTCCCCATTCTGGAGAATGGGCTCAGGAGCAGAAGGTAGACTCAATTTTGACCACATTGAGGCTGCATTCAGGGTCAACTAGGCATGGCCAGTGGCATTTTCCAGACCGGAGGTCTGTAGATTATATCTTTCTTGAACAACTACAACATGCATTATCATATTATAAGCCCCGTAAAGTCCCCCAGACATGCAAATCGTTTGGTTTTCTCTAGGCCTCTTTAGTTTCAGAATTCATTCCATGGGATCCATGCTGGAAAAGCTTCCTTAGCTTTCAGTTTTTTACAACTGACTTGGAAATGGTTTGAGTTTCATATGGTCAGGGAACTATGAGAACGGCCCACTTTATCAGTGCCTGAAACTGGTCCCCTTCCTGACAGCCATGTTCCAACCCAAAGGTTGCTCTTTGTCACTGTTATGGGGAAAATGCTAATGTGTAGTGACAGTTTATGCATTTGAGAATTTGTAACAGTCTCGGGGCACATCACTTGAGACAACAGGGTCTGTTTTCATAGAGCTGGTGTTCCAAAGCCAGACCTTTACTACAATATAGATGAGAAAACAACCAGTTAGTAGCTGAAAACATGAGTGAAAAACCTAATACTTGGTTCACAGAAACGCTAGGATCAAAGGAGGGCAGGAAAAGCACACTGATGTCTCTCTCAATCTTTTTATTTCTTCTTATACAACTTGAATTTTCTCATGTGTTTTTAAATACACAGATTATTTTTTTTTCATTCTCTGTAAAATATAAGGCAAAACTTAGGTGGAAAATCTAAAGCAGTGTGAAGGTAGGTAAAGCAAACAAGTTCTGAACAAAAGTGAGGAGGCTGGTTGGTGAAACAGGCATCAGGAAAGGAAGGAAGGGGCTCATTCGTGCGTGACTGCAGTGTAAGCAGGGAGTGCTGGTTGCTTTGTTGGGTCATCTTAGGATGCTGCAGCTTCATTCCAATCGTGAGGTCGGCACTCAAATAAGCTTCGATTGCCCTCTTTGGCTTTCTTTCATGTGTATCATTTTGGTATTCTTTTATGGTGGTGGCCCTGTCTTCATCTGAGAGTAGGCATGCATTTTCAGAGGTACCCAACAGTAATCTCAAAAATATGATTAGCTATGTGGGTGGGTAATCAAACACTGATGAGACCCCCAAGGTTAGAAACTTTTGGTGACTATGGTCTGTAAAGGAAAACCAGAATCAGATTAAAGGTCTCTTGTGCTTTTCCTAACCATAAAAAATATTTTCTCTGGCCTATAGCCCAAGCAGGACCTCAACTCCTAATCAGTCAATTTCTGCATTGTGGGTTTTTAACTCTATGCTAGCCACACTGCAATATGCAGTGCTTGTCATAAAATAGACTCAGGGGGACTGCCAGGTGCTGTAAGATCTTCATGTAATAAATGAATGTGTTCTTCTTGAAGATATGGAAGTCCTTAACCCCTATTCTTTGTCAACCCAAATTCCCTTGAACACATCATGTTTCATGTCCTAGATATTTTCTTTCCTACTTCTAAAATTTATTTAGTGTATAATATATTAATCTATGCATTAATTGTATAGAGAATAAAACAAATATACACTATCATGCTGCTTGGCTTTGTTACTACTTTTTTTTTTTTTAGAATTTCATACTATATTTATATCATATACACTCTAACTCTTACATATCCCCTCCTTTCAAATTATTGATCTCTTCTTTAATCATCATTGTTTTGTACACACACACACACACACACACACACACACACACACACACACACACACACACACCTGATGACTCCATTTAGTGTAGTGTTGCTTGCATGTCCGTGTGTTTAGGGCTGACCATTTGGGATTGAATAAGCCGTCAGAGACACATTCCTGGGGAAGACTGACTCCCCCTTCTCTGCAGCCATTCACTGCCTATAGCTCTTCATCTACAAATGGGCCTTGTGAGATTTCCTCCACTTATATTTGCATGTCATGTTGACTGATGTTGTCTTTATGCAGGTCTTGAGATTTCCTGGGTGCAACTTGCATGTCATATTTAGAAGACACTATGTTGCACCAGACATCCTGGTCCTCTGGCTCTTACATTATCCTATCTCTTCTATGGTGTCTCCTTAGCCTTAGGTGTAGGGATTTGGTTGTAGACATATTAACAGGGGTTGGGTACCCCATGGTCTATTGTTCTGTATTTTGTGAATGTAATAATCTCCATTTGCTGCAAAAATAAAGTCCCCTTGATAAGAGATGGGAGCTATACTTACCTGTGAGTATAAGGATAGGTATTTAGGATATAGTTAGGAATTATACTAGTTTAGGAAAGTGGCAATAGTTGGATCTCTCTTAGGGTTCATGTATATATAAAATAACGTTTCCCTACGACCTTCTCTATCATCATTAGTGTTAGTTATCCCTCCTCATTCTCTCCCCACCCCCACTTCACCCCCTGTATTACCTTCCCTAGTTAAAGCCTACTGCCTCATATCCCCATTCTCATCACCTCCTAGGTCTTAAAGATACCTTCTTTTCATATCCCTTCAGCAACTGAGTAAAATTTCATTTTACTTTTTAATGGACTGATGTACAAGTTTGGCATAGATGACTCACCTGAGCCTTCATTCTCCGGGTCTTTAGAGATAGCCCCCATATTTCATACAGGTCCTATACAGTAACCTGGGGAGGGGGCTTACCTATGTATAATAGAATGGTCTCAGAACACAAAGACCATCTCCTGCTCCATTCTCCTTCCAAAAAGAAAGCTTCTATCCACCTGTTATGAGCTTTGCATTTTCTAGCTGTCAGAGAACCCTGAGTCTCTAAGCACAAGGCCCAATTATTATCCTGAAAGATATCATGTCTGGGTTCACCTTAATGCTAGGGCACGCAACTCTTCATTTTGATTCTATCCAAACCACCCAGGCCCTTTTAATTCCCAGCACTGGAAACTGTCTTATGCCTTTTGATGGCTAAGGGTTGCTGTTGGCTTTGAATTCCCGGGTATGGCCTTATTGACTAAGCCTTTATGTAAGTCCTTAAAGAGCCATAATGACCAAGTTCTCCTTTCTTGGGAACAAGAACAGAAGTCTTTTGATAAATTAAAAGTCCCTTTGTTCAGGACTCCAACTTTAGGGTTACCACAGATCAACAGACCTTTTAAATTGTATGTTACTGAACACCACTGTGCAGCTCTGGGAGTTCTTACCCAGGCTTTGGGTCAGATCTATGACCCATGGGGTATTTATCAAAAGAGCTTTGGAACTGGGTCTTGGGAGCTTTCTGGTGAGATCTCTTAGACTTATTGTAATCTTGGTAATAGTCCTATTAGTCTTTGGGCTTGCTGTGGCTAACTTCCGGCTTCTTTCTTCCCTCACGTACAGTCACTTACTCTTAGACAACCTGGCTTCATATTTAGTGGGGACCTTAAACTCTTCTACATGCATCTCAGATATAAGTATCCAGAGCCACTTGATACCCACCCCCTGAATCTTTTTTAAGGTCTCAACTCTCAAGGGAAGGAATTAGGTAGCTAGATAGATATCTATAAGCTTGAAGGTCATTGGGAATGGACCTGTCCCCATATTATGCAGCATGGTGGACCAGAACCAGAAACTGTAGGACTCTGGTTACTGGTGAAATAGGATCTGAGTTACATATCTGACCATGAGTGAAGACATAATCTGAATTTCCTGGAAAGTCACTCATAGGTATTGTTCCAAACCTCAAAAGAGTACTATCTAGATGGAGACTTTCTGGTTAAGACCAAGAACATCCCATTGCTCCTTGCTGGAAAACTCAATCATCTGGACAGGAAATGCTATCTGTTCTAGTGACTTTAGAAACAGTAGGTTGACACAGTGTTCCCTTCAGCCACTGTCTACTCACAAACTTTGAAAATGCTTTATTTTATGATAAACTCAGCTATTTAGTACATGTACTCACATCTCTCTCTCTCTCTCTCTCTCTCTCTCTCTCTCTCTCTCTCTCTCTCTCTCTCTCTCTCTCTCTCTCTGATCTCTGGAGATATTTTTGTATGAGAATGTTCAAGCCAACAGGGTCTGGGAATTAGAGCCTAGACCTATCTAGAGTATTCCTTTGGATAAATAAATTTTGACTCAGTTCTTAAAAACAAAAGCAAACAAACAAAAAACAGCATGTGTTGTTACTGGACAATTACACTCAGGATGGATAATAGAATGGAAGATGTAGTTGTGAAATGAATTCATGCTCCATACTATGGGTGTGGGAAAGATAAAATGAGAGTACAGAAAAGAGCCCAAGAGGATTAACAGCAGGGATCAGGAAACAGGAACCAGGCAACCCACAGCATGCAGGGTGATGGGCAGACAGAGATGAGGAATGGGCATAGGTAAGGTAACAAATGAGATGGGGGACAAAGTAGTGAGCAGAAGAAAACTTTTCATAGCTAATTAGAGATGTTCATTGTATGGGCAAGGAAATTAGGAAATGAAGGAAGAAAATCATGGCAACCATAGCCATGGGAAAGCCATGATGAGTGAGTCAGTGAAGAGAAAGAATGGATGGAGGAAGGAGAGACTAAGCAAAAGACTGTGGGAAGCCTTGGGGGGAAAACAGAGGAAAAAGGCAACATTTCTGAAGATGGAAATAAAATTAAATTAAAGAATGAAGGGGCATATGGTTAAGGAATGCCCATGGGACCAGAGTGGTCTGCTCTGTGGAGATGAGAGGGAAGGGATGGGCACTTCTTTCCAAACTGATCAGAAGTAGCTATCTGCTACTTCTTCCTCCAGCCAGATGGCTGCAGAGCCCTGTGAGGTGGGGCCAACAATCCTAGAGGCAGAGAGGAGGGAGCCTGGGATGGACAAAAGCACCCAAAGGGAAGATGTAGTCAAAGACAATCTCCAAGAAAGGAAAACCCTAAGCCCGCACTCTGCTATGACATTTTAATTTGTCTAGTCTATTTTGCCACTGATTTTCATCCAGATCTTAATCTATTCTTTACAGACTCAAAGAGGAGAAATTATTCTTATTCTTATCACTAGGAGTTCAGCAGATAAAAGCCCTGTGCTGTCTCCTCAAATCTCAGCTTGGCATGGGCCCAACCACTCCTTGGTTAGAAGTTTTCTGTCCCTCCTGTCAGTTCCTGCATCCACTTATGAAATAACACTCAGAGGCTTAATATCAATTACAATTTGGCCAATAGTTCAGCCATATTACTGGCTAGCTCTCTCTTACAAATAAACCCATTTCTATTAATCTATATTAATAAGGTGGTGGCTTATTGATGATGCTCTGGCATGCTACTCCTTCAGGGGCTACATGGCATCTCTTTGACTCTGCCTTCTTTCTCTCTGTAACTGTGTTTGGATTTCCCACCTAGCTATATTCTGCCTGGTCATTGGTCAAAACAGTTTTATTCATCAACCAATAAAAGCAACACATATTTGCAGCATACAGAAAAAGGAAGGTTTTAATTTTAACATAGTAAAATTATATATAACAAAACAGTTATCAGGCAAGAACTACAGTTACAATAGTCTATTGGTATTAAGTAATATTAAAGAAAATATTCTACCACCTATCTTATTTTTGTGAGTCTAAAGTTTTATATTTAAGTTATCTTTTATCATAACTAAGGAAAATTATAACTGTCTTCAACTCTACCAAAGACCCCAGAAGGATATAGTATTACCTAAATAAATTGGAAGTACATTGTAAGAAACTTACAAAACTCTAGAAATGACAGAGATATCTGGCTGCCTGGACAGTCACTTAAAATTTTCTGTAACATTGGGGCATCTATCTTCAGCCTACAAGTCCATAGAATCTGGCAGACTTCTCAGTGAAGCAGGAATTTTGAAGATCTGTTCTGCCTTGTGCTGGCAAAATTCATCAGTTGCTTTCTTCTGGTCCTGCAGAATGTCTGGCAGTTTTCTCTGTGAAGCAGGAACCCTGAAGGACCATCCCACCTTCTTTTGGCAAGTTCTGCAGTCACTTTCCTATGGGTCCTGCCACAATTGCAATTCTTCAATAACCATCATCCTCTTGAAGTAATTGGTGCTTCCAGGAGCAGATGTGTCTCATGTTCATGAAAAGCCCTAAGTTAACAAAACATTTTAAATGCCATATTATGTAGGTCTTTGAGAGGTTTGAAGATTACCTATACATTTGAAATACATCTATGAATATCTAGAAAACCTAACATGGCCATAAGTTTGACTATTATGGATGACAATTAATCTGTATTTTTAACTATGCATTACACTTTTAAATGAGCTGCATAAACATAATACCTTAAAATATATATATACATATATATATATATATAGTCTAACAAAATTGACCTTAAATATGTATCAATAAATTAAAACCCATACCAATGTAAAGTATTCATTACTATAATATACACCTTCTTTTCCCCTTAAGATCGACTGTGACAATCTTTCAATAAAACAAACCCCTTTCAATAAAAACAAATATTTATAAACCATTGGAAATTCAGGCATAGTTTTTTTGTAC
The DNA here is from genome assembly GCA_030556225.1 of Cricetiscus sungorus. Taxonomy (NCBI): domain Eukaryota; kingdom Metazoa; phylum Chordata; class Mammalia; order Rodentia; family Cricetidae; genus Cricetiscus; species Cricetiscus sungorus. The sequence goes on along the minus strand of JANBXA010000731.1, from coordinate 38,773,300 downwards.
TACTTCCTGCTGGTTCTTGGGTGTAGTGATTTTTGAGGCCCTGAGAAAATTTAGAATTATGGTTAAATCTTGGCTGTAATAGTCTGTGAGGCTCATCATCTCAGCCTGTTTCCTTGAAGCTGCTTTGGATGTTGGATCACCTGAGCCATTGCTCCCAATGGAGACCTCTGGTGTGTGTGTGTGGGGGGGGGTCTTACTTGATCAAACCTTATTAGCCTAAAAGGATCCATAGCTTCTCATCTTCTGTGGAAACAAAAGCAGAACCTCTTTCCCAAATCAACATATCCTTAGACCCAAATTTTGAAGTTAAGATACCTTAATATTGGTTTAGCTTAGCAGCCCACCAAATTAAAAAAAAATACAATAAGGTACATAACTCAGACTCTGTGTATTTTTCATCTTTACATGGCTTATTACATGTTTTTTTTTAAACTCTATTTCTCCTTTAAGTACCTGGGTTTATTATCCTTAAATTATTCTTTTTATCTCTGACTGTTTATTTTATATCCTTTCTGTCTCAAGGCCATCCATGCACATTTATCAAAAACACTGTGACCCATTTAGAGGCATTTTTTTTTGTCTGAATCTGTTTTTATTGTGTATCTGTAATCCTTTTCCAACCAGGAGAGTTTTTTAGAATGTTAAGAGGGCTTGGCTGGGACTAAAGTGGCTGGCTTTGGTGGTTGGCTCTGCATTACTCAGCTTTCCAACATGGTGGGGGTAGTAACACCTCACATTTACTCCCCGCCCCCCATACTGCCAGCCCACAATTTTCTTTTTGTTTGAGTGAGCAAAAGCTAAATCTCCAGGTAACTTGCAGCACACTGCCCACAGACCCCATTCAAGGGCTCTGAAGCCAGACCTCCTGAAAGAGCCATGCTTGTCTCCCAGCAACCCTCTCTTAAAGGAGACACACCTCTAGCAAACTGAGCCCACTGGAGGAATTGCTGCTACCACGATGTTGCTCTTGAGACTGCTGTTTCATGTTTAGAATTCCTTTTAAAGCTTTTGTTAGATTTTATGTGGAGATTCGTGCCAAACATTTGGGCGTCACATGTGGCTGAACGCTTCTTGTCCAGCCTGCCAGTTCCTGCAGCTGCTTATGATATAATCACTCAGAGGCTTAATATCAATTACAGTTGTTTGGCCAATAGCTCAGACATATTACTGACTAGCTCTCTCTTATAAATTAGCCCATTTCTACTAATCTGTGTATTGCCCCAAGACTGTGGCTTACCAGTGATGCCCTGGCATGTTATTCCTTCAGTAGCTACATGGCATCTCTCTCACTCTGCCTTCCTTTTCTAACTCTGCTTGGATTTCCCACCTAGCTATATTCTGCTTGGCTATTGGTCAAAACAGTTTTATTCATCAACCAATAAAACAACACATATCTGTAGCATACAGAAGGATATTCCATATCACCACTCAGCCTCCCTTGGCCATGCAACTGTACCAATTGGCTTTGAACAGATGATTGGACTTCAAGACCAGGTCTAGTCCTTAGCAGAACTGCATCACAACTCTTGGAGGTGATGATGGTGAGAGTAGCAACCACTTCAGCACAGAAGTGCAGTCCATGTGATCAGGGGTTGGCAGACAAAGCAGACAAAGCCTTCCTCAAAATCTATCCAGAATATATCTGGATCTTTCCATAAGACAGAAATTGTGTCTTAAATAACTGCATCTTAATAGTTCATATCCGTTTAACCCATGCTCTAATTAATTCAACATTAACTGATTTTGAATTTGAAGATACTCCTGGCTGCCTCTTTTTCATACTGTCTGTATTTATAGATGTATATATATATATATATATATATATATATATATATATATATGTATATATGTATATATATATATATATTTTGTGTGTTTAGAAAAAACATATATATTATATGTATTTCCAGTTCAAGGATGGAATAAATATTATTCCAGATATAGTAATTAATATATAATATTTATAAAACAGTGTATATACATATATATTTGTCCTTACTTGTTCTGATTTCTATATATTTTACACACACACACACACACACACACACACACACACACACACATTTTATCCTCACTTTTGTAAGAGCTTCCCCATGGCTGTTTACATAGGCTTCAGTTTTTAAGCAATTTATCACATTCAGAAAGACTCCTCTAGATGACAAGTAATGTCTGTGTCTTCAAAATAAGTGGTAGTCCTGGCTCCATGCTCAAATCCTTGCAAACATTTATCCTAAGTATGAATGGATGTGGGTGAGATGGCAGGGTGCAAGGGTTTGTTCAGGAGTTATGAGCTAGCAGAGCAGTGGTGACGCATGCCTTTAATCTCAGCACTCGGGAGGCAGAAGCAGGTGAATATCTGTGAGTTTGAGGCCAACCTGGTCTACAAATTGAGTTCCAAGATAGGCTCCAAAGGTACACAGAGAAATCCTGTCTCAAAAAACCCAAAAAAAACAAAAAACAAAAACCAAAAAACAAAATAAAAAGCCCCAACAAACAAACAAACAAACAAAAGCAACACACACACACACACAAAGAATTATGAGCAGAGATTCCAGAAACTTCTTGGATTGCCAGCCAAGGTCTCTCACCCACTGGTAGGGTAGCCTTTTGGAACTTACTTTCCAAGCTCCTGTCTGTTCACTTGCAGAGGAAGATGGATAGAAACACACCCACTTGTGTTGTGGTATGAATAGTGCAAGTTGGGAATATAAAGTACTCAGGACAGGGCCTGGAACATAACAAGCATAAAAGCACTTGATATGATTACTTATGATTATTAATTATTATTCATATTTCACCATTTACAGCACTGTCTGCAAAACATCAATAATGTCCCATTTAATGAATGCAAAAAAGAAATGACTTTTCAGCCCATCCTGAGTTCTTAGCAGAGGCTCTCAGGCCCATGATTTCCAAGAATCCTCTTTATTGGTCCTTTGTCCTGCCTCCTCTCCCGCTTGCCTCCTCCTTTCTTGTGTTTGGGGCTTACATTCCCACACTGAGCAAGCCCTGTACCGCTGAGCTAGATCTTCGGCCATTTTAATTTCTTTAATCTTATTTTGGGAGAATGTCTAATTAAGTTACTCAGACTGGCTTTGAGCTTGCAATCCCTCTGCCTCAGCTTCCCTATGTAGCCTAGATGGAAGTTCCTTGCACCAAGCCTGTCTAGTAGATGCCCCCCCCCACTCTCAGGTTTTGTCTTAAAGTACATCTTTGAATAACCAAGATGGAGAGCATTACATAACCTCTAAAGACCCAACTCCAGGCCTCATTAGCAGTAATACTTGCTAAGAGCCTGAGACAGAAATACAATTAAGTTCGCTTGAATAAAGTATGAGAAAAAGCTAATGTGCCTTCCCCAAGGTGACCTAAGGAGAGAGCTGAGATGCCAGCTTGACACTGTTCTGGAAATATGGCTCCTAACTGTTAATACGGGATGCTTTGTTACCACGATCACCATTTACTTAGCATTTGAGCTTGCCCGGCCTGAGGCTTAGCTCTATTATGGCAAGACTCTCAGGAGAGGAACTTCATTAGTCCTGGGTGGCTCTGACATCTAGCCCCCAGTCTACCAGCTATGGGCAATGGTCTGAGTCTCTTGATACAACTGAGCTCTCCAGACTTCCCTGTTGGAGGAGACTGTGAGGGGAAGTAGTTTCTAGAAAAGAGAACCTCCATTGCAGAGCTACTTGAATCCCTAGTTTCTAAAGGATGCCAAAGATGCTGTGAGTTGTAACGAGATGAGAAAGTGAGCTGACAAGTTCACAGGAACGGAGCTGGGAGACATTGAGCTAGTTGTCAAACTCTCTGTAGGCAGGATCAGGGACTGTCTAAGACCATAATGATCCCCAGAGGAACAACCTGGCACTCTCAGAACCATGAATGAAAGGAAGGAAGGGTCCTACTGAGGAGCCTGGAGCTTGTGACAACAAACACTCTAGGACCACCATTTTGATTCAGCAATTCAAAAGTCTGGCAGCTTTCATGAGAACACATGAGGGAAATGGAGCCTGACATTGATGGTGAAGACATCAGGGTATTCTAGAAAGTCAGCTGTGTATAAAAGACCCAAGTCTTTACATTTCAGGATGAGCTTGGAAGGAAAAGAGAGATTTATGGCAGGAGGTAGAGGGAAAGTGATGTAGAGAGAAGGTCCTTAACATTTTGTCAAACAGGTGTGGAAAACGGGGAAAGCAGGTGGAAAGAGCAGAATGAAGATGAGAATAGGTAACGGAAGGAGGGGAGAGTGGAAGTTTGTGGCATGAATATCAAGAAGGAGATATCTTTTTAAAACACATTCCAGGTTTTAGAGGATTGGTTCCACCATTCCCTACTATATTGTGGCATGCAGACTGAGCTTTTGACACATGGCCTTTGGGAGAGATTGCACATCCAAAGTATAGCATTCGTCCGTTTACTCATTCTATAACAATATATCAAACTAAGACCCAGAAGCAAGAGGCAGAGATACAGAGTCTTCCTGAAACCTCAAAGTCCACCCAGTGACATGTCTTCTTCAGCAAGGTTTCCCTTCTTAACCCTTCCCAACTGTTCCCAAGTGTTCCACCAACTGGGAACCAAGCGTTTAAATGTATGAGCTTAAGGGGACCATTCTATTTCAAACTGCTACGAAAACCCATGAAAATATGGTATAGAACACTGTAAATGGCCCTAACATTCATCTACACCTATCTCCACTCAATTTTAAAACTCCTCTGTCTCTCACAAAGTTGAAAATTCAATGACCCCTGACCAAAGGAAATAAGGAATCCCAAGTCAGGACCATGTTTATAACCCTAGCACTAAGAAGAGGCAGTAGAGATGGGAACCCAAGACGTGGTTACTGTAAAGCTTTGAGGACAGCTTAGGTCACTAGAGACCCTGTCTTAAACAATCAATCCATCCATCCATCCATCCATCCATCCATCCATCCATCCATCCATCCAAAACCAAACCAAAACAAACCATCCATCCATCCATCCATCCATCCATCCATCCATCCATCCATCCAAAACCAAACCAAAACAAACCATCCATCCATCCATCCATCCATCCATCCATCCATCCAAAACCAAAACAACCAACCAACCAACCAACCAAACAAACAAACACAAGGAGGAGGAAGAGGAGGTGGAACATGACTCTCTTAGGTCTAGTGACTTGGGGTCTTCAGGCCCGTTCCCTTGTAGTCCTTTGTAGGAATAAGGCAGGGATTGGCAAACTAGCTTAATAGTGGGTTCTGAAACCAAATTTTTCTGCCTTCCTATACCTATTTACTCCTATGTTTGTTTCTTGCTGTGTTATGAAGCCTATTGGAGGTCTCAGTGAAGTTCATTTGTCTCTATTTATCCCTTGATTATTTTTGTCCTAGAGTACGTCTTTAATTAATTGCCTGAGATAAGTAGTATGAGGTAAGAATGTCCATGTGTTTGCACGTTTAAATGTTTTGTTACTCTGCCTCCACACTTGGCTCATAGCTTCATTAAGTATAAAATTGTAGGTGGAAATTACTTTTGCTAGAAGTTTTGAGGACTTTGCTTTTGTCCTCAAAAGGGATATTTTATTTATTCTTTGAAAATTCTATGCATGTATATAATGTATTTTAACCGTATCCATACCATTCATCCCCTTCTACCTCCCCTAGATCTCATTTCTTGTCATAGACATATATATGTATATATGCATATATATGTATATATATGACATATGGACAGAACTAATGAAACTCAGACTATACATATATATATGTACATATATATAGTCTATAGTATATATACATATATATACACACACACACTTTATGACTATGTATACATATACATGTACACACAAACACACACACACACACACACATCTGAGTTTAGTTAGTGGTGCCCATATGGGCATCAGTGTGGGATCATCCAGTACAGCATGGACAACCTACTAGAGGCCACTTCCCAGAACTCATCAACTTGGGTAGGATATTTAATCTCCCCTCTACATCTTGGGATTTTAAATTGCATCTTGTGTAGATCTTGAGGAATTACTAGAACTGCGGTGAGTTCATGAGTACAAAGGCCATGCGATGTCAGCACTTTATAGCACTTACCCCTTCTCTCTCTGGCTTTCTCCTTCTCAGTGATGGTCTCTGAGCCTTGGGCAGGGGTTGATGTAGCTAGTGTCCTATTTAGGCATGAGTGTTTGAAGACAGTTTCTGCACTTTGACCACTTCTGAGTGTTCATTGTCTTTCCACAAGGTAACCTGATACCATTATGACTTGGGGTCTTTGCACATGGCTTTCTCTAGCCTCTTTGCAAAACTCTTTGGACCTTACTTTACTTTAAGTTCAATATTCTGAAACTTCACAATTTGCTATGAGTTTTTGTATTGTTTGAGTGGAGTATATGATAGACTCAAGTATGAGCTCTGTCTTTCTTTTGGCCTTAGAAGTTCTTTTACATTTTTCAACCAATGTTCTTCTCCCCTCCTTCTGTTCTCTTATTAGTCTGATGTCTTAGACTAATACCTCATAGCATTTATTTACCACGCTTACATGTTCTAGCCCCATCTTGTCTTTCTTTCTGAGGATAATTCTAATTCTAAAGATAATTTTTGTTTGCTTTTAATTTCAATGATTTTATGATCTTATTTTTCACATCTAGGTGCTTTTTGTTTTGTTTTTCCCATTTCTCTTCCATGGCATTCTCTATTTTGCCGTTGTTGTCTGTATTGTTTATTCTACTTACTTGGAGAGAGGGTAGCCCTGTCTGGCCCTGAGCTTGTATTGGTGCTCCTGCTTCGGGCTCCTGGGTGCTCAGTTTGCAGGGCATGAGCTCTGAGGACTGGCTTTCTATGTGTCTTAATGGGACAGTATTCTCTCGGGAGTCCACGAACATGGTGCTTTCCATTTCAATGTTCAATTGCTTTTGAATTATTTATTCTTTTGTACTATATTTTCCCTTTGAATTTTTGTTTACTTTCTGTCTTTTACACTGAAGCCTTGCAGAGACAACTCATAACTCTGACTAGCCATTCATTTTTAAAGACGAGGTCTTGACTTGATATAAGGCAGGGTGTTGACTGGCAGGCTTTGCTTTAGTGTGATTAAAAGTGAAGCTGGGTCTTAGTCTGAAGTGTCAATAAGAGCAGAATTCAGAAGTCTCTGCCCTGTAGTCGTTCATTTCTGTCTCAATTAGCCTGAGGTGGAGCAGACTGCATAACAGTGTGGTGCTACTGAATTGAATTGGGAATTTTATTTTATCGCCTTCCATCTCCTTTCTTTTTATAAAGTAGAGAATACTGGTTTTCAAGGACTTATATAATAGAGAATGAAAATATCTTTTGCTTTTTCTGGTCCTAATATCTTACCACAGCAGCATGACACCTTTGCCATACCTGCTGGGACAGCCTGGTGCTGAGTCAGCAACTAAAGCCTGGGCTCTCCTCATACTCCCATTGTCTTGTTCAGCATCTTTCCTGTTTCAGGATCCCATGTAACAGTCTTCATGGCTCCTAGGTTCCTTTTGGCTGCATAACTTCCTTTGCTCTTGATGAGCTTGAGGATTCTGGTCAGATGTTCCTCAACTCTGATGGGTGTAGTTCCCTTAGACTGTGGGTTTGGGAAAGCAGAGAGGTAAAATGCTAGTCTCACTCCATCACGTCAAGCCCTGGCTTGGACAGTGTTTGCATGTGTCTATGCTCTGAAGTTCATTTCCTTTCCTTTCTTGTGCTCGTTGTGCAGTTGTGACTACACTCAGCATGTGTAGTCTGAAGCCCCTCACCCTGCTCAGTGTGAAGTAGCTACATCAGTTATTTGGGATTCTTTCTACACAGAACATACTTTAAAAAGACTATGTTATTCCAAGACTTGATTCAAATGTTCCAAAGATTTCTCAGCATGAACAAAATCCAAACTTAATACCCCACTTACCTGAAACACAGGCATACATCATTTGTATTTAGTTACAAGCTGCCGGTTAGGCCTTAGGTCTGGTATGTTCTATCATGATCTTCCTTCTGGCTCAATCCTAACCCATTTGCCTCTTCCTCACTGCACTCACAATGACCTAAGTTCTATTTTTTTTTTTTTTAACATCAAGCACATTCTCCTCTGACTTTTCCTCCTGTCTGTTTCAGAGCTGGTATGTACCAACTGAACAGACCATGCCCGCCTCTAGTTTGCTGTCAAGTCACCCTCTCTCACTCTGCTCATGTTGCTCCTGGCAACTTAAGAGCCATACTTTGTTTACTGTACCCCTTTATCCATCTAGATGTTAAATAATCCAAGAATAGTTTTCCCAAGCCTTGCCCACTTTTCCAGGCTATCCACTCAGAACTGTGCCAGACACCATCACAGTGAGACGGATGCAGGGAGAGGGCAGACCAATATTGGCTGACCACCATCTTGAATCAGAGGTTTCTGCATGTAGAGAGGCTGAGGAATGGTGAAAGCTGATGCTTAGCTGACATGCCAGTAAAGAGAAGTAACAGAGAATGCATGTGTTAAATGATGCTTAGCGGACACGCCAGTAAAGAGAAGTAACAAGGAATGCACATGTTTAAAAATTGCCTCACATGACATTGTCAACACAGCACTGTGCTTCTAGCACCTGTAGCACCCGACTTTGCAGCTGACTGAATCCAGCTCGGCTGTGAGCTTCCTGTTTTGCACAGCTGCAGGCTTCCCACCTCCAGTATTGCCTTTTAAATACAAAGCAGGATTCTCAGACTAGAAACTACATTACTCTATGCCATGGCCTTGGGATAAGTTAGGTTGGAAATGAGCCAAACACATCCCACCTCCTTCTCACTTATTCATAGCAGGAAGGCTTGCAGCAACAGCCTTGGAACACCACTGCCTGTTACTGTGGGTTCACTCTTTGTTTTCAAGCTTTGAGCTAGAGTGATGGAGAGATGGTGCAGTGATTGAGAGGAGGACCCAAGTTGGATTCCCAGCTCCCACATGGTGACTCAAAAGCATGTGTAACTCCAGTCTGGGGTATGTTCTGGCCCCCACCGACAGGGCATGCGTGTGACAGACATACATGAAGGCAAAACACCCACACATATAAAATAAAATTACTAAAAAGAAGATAGCTGAATTTATACCAGTGATAGATGTATAATGCATACCCATACATACATATCTATACACACCTGTAAGATGTGCAGATTATTTAGTCAGCCAAAGGGGAAAGCAGAAGACTGCTTGCACCTTGTCTCTTAAATGGACAGCATGAGTTTCATGTGACTCGCTCTAATTTTCACACAGCAGCTGTGTACTTAGAGCATGGCAATTGTGATGTCCTTAGTTTGGGCACTGTGCTCTAGAGCTCTGATGGAAGGCTGGGGTCCAATTCACACCAATGCGTTCACAACCATCGCCCAGCATCTCAGCTCCCAAGAGAAACAAGTACAACACAATCCCACAAGTCACGGCTTCTGTGTGTAGAGCTTAGTTCTTTCACTCCAGAAATCCCATGGATTTGTTAGTCCACCACTGTCTGTTTTAACATCTTTGTGTAAGTGTGAGATACATGTGTGTGATTATATATGTTTGAGATGTATGTATGCCTGTGGTATACATGTGTATGTGTGATGTGCATGTATGTGATATGTATTATGTAAATGAGTATATGTATGTTGCATGATATTTATGTGTATGTGTGATATGCATACATATGATAGGTATGCATGTATGTGCATATATAAAAGTATACTGTGTGATATATATGTGTGAGATAGGTATGTATATGTGTGTAATATGCCTGTGTGTAATAAGTGTGTTTCTACGTGTGATATGTCTGCATGTGCTGCATGTATGTTTCTGTGTGTAATGTACATGCATGATATGTATGTATGTGTGTATATGAATGCAATAGATGTATGTGTATGTGGAGGGCACACATGTATGCCATAGTATATGTTCAGGTCAGAGGACAGACAGCCTCTGGTGTCAGTCCTTACCTTTTTCAGCTTGTTTGAGATTGAGTTCACCTCTCTTGTCTGTCGGGCTCATTGGCCCTCAAGCTTCTGGTGCTTTTTCCCCTTCTGCCCCTCACCTTGCATAGGAGCAGGAGGATTACAGATGCCCTCTACCAGGCCTGGTTTTAATGGGTTCAGGGGATTTGAACTTATGTCTTGTGCTTATGCAGTATTTACCTACTGAGCTATCTGTCCCATCCCAGGGAAGCCTGTGGTTTTCTATTACCACCTGAAGATGAGAGCTCTTATGCTATTGTTTGCAATTATTTTGTTTTCTTAATGACATATTATTGCTCCTTTGTTTCTGTTATTCCTTTTGTTGCTGCTGCATGATTGCGACTGCATAGCTATTTACATCTTTGCTGCTTCAGTGGTCCAGAGATGATGGAAGGCTGAGATCCAATTCACACCAATGCTTTCACAACTATCTTTTCTAGTACTTGGGAGATACTTAGAAGTGTGACACTTGGGTCCCACTCCTCACCTGGTGTCTGCAGTTTACCAGCCTGTCAGGTGACTCCTGTGTGCATCAGAGTCTGAGGAGTAAGCATCAGGCCTGACCCACACTGTAGATGCCACCTCAAACACAGCAGGACCCAGAGTCCTGTGCTGCTCACAGGCTTTGTCCTGAGTCATTCCCTGTCTTTGGGGTTTGAGTGTAACACGGGAGGACATCTACGAAACAATTAGGGTGTGGAGTCTCTCGCTTTTCAAGTGTTAGGCCTCTCAAGCTTGGATCAGGTCTCATAGGTATGAGTAGGAACCTGAGGGGTGGAATTAGCTACCACAAGAGCAGGCTGTTGTAAACCAAAATTATCCCTGGTGACTTACCTCATCTGCAAATGCTCTCTTCCATTCTTATACTCCTTGCTGTCCAGTGGGGCCTCTACCTGAGGCTCTCACCCAAAGCAGAGCACATGTTAGTACCATGCTCTTGGACCACAAAAATGGTGAACTTAATAGACATTATTTTCTCTATAAAGTGCCCAGCCTTGGGTATTTTGTCATAGCAACAAAAACAAATTGTCTCTGAGCCTATGCCTTTTCCTTCTCTATGAGACCTCACTACTGATACCTGGCATTTGATGCTGTTGCTTGGACTTTAGGCCTTTTCTTCTGTCCTTAATCAGGATGAGGGTTCTTCTCTGGGTCCTCTGACCAAGATGAGTAGGGACAGATGTGAGAAGGCCAAAAGAGGTTAGAAAATGAAAGGAAGGTGACAAATGTAAGTAGTTTCAGAAGTTTTTCAAGAGCATTTTATTAGAAGACTACAGTGCTCCTGGGATCCAATATATCAACTCAGGTTCAGAGACTCAGGGACTAGGGTTGTCCCAGGTCCCTCCCTGGCAGGAAGGGATGGGCATTTATATCAGTGCCCCACTGTCAATTAGCTCTGTGCATCCCAAGAGAGCTTGGGGATGGCTCAAAAGCTGTGTTTCAGGGGGATTTCCATCCACAAATGCAATAGCTGATGCTGAGGGTGAGGCAGGCTCTCCAGCAGGGAAAGTGGTTGGTGTGTCTAATGCATACCTTACACCACAGTGAGGAGGGCTGCAGAGAGCCTTGGGTGGCTTCTGTTTTTATTTCTGCACATCAGCTCAGCATAACGTGGCCTTAGACTTTAGGCTGATGAAGTTATGGTAACAAGTTTAACATAGATTAAGAACTGGTCATGCATGGCTGGTGTACACAACACAGATTCCATCTTCAGTCATTTTGTAAGACTGTATTCAACTAAAAAACTTCATACAAGATCTGAATCTATAGATGGCTATGGGAGGGCTTTAAGGTAATTTAAATATCAGTTCATCTCAGGCTTAAAGTGGAAGGTGCTGATGTTCTGCTCCAAAGATTTCAAATAAGCACAAGTCCGGGTCAGGTAGTTTCAATAAATTTCTTTAAAATTTCTGGTTTAATAAAGAGAAAAAAAAGGCATTACATGTGGGTTGGTTCACAGTTCTACAAAGAAGGATGATTCGTTCTGGTTTTGTTCATGGAATATTTAACTCAAGGTCTTGACAAGTGTGTGGATAACATAAAAAGGTCTTATTGGAGATCTCCAAAGGGCAGGGGAGACAACCTAAGACCCTTATATTCTTCCAGTGCTCACAGAGTTTGAGCTAAACTGCTTGACTAGTGGGTTTGGGGGGTAATTTTAAAACTCTTCCAGTAATGGCAATGCCAAGGGTCTTTGGCTAGATAATTCCAGCACGCTATCCCCATGGGATTTCCTCCATATAATTACCTGCAATTCCTAACACAGCAATTTACATTCTTGGCCTTGTTTAAGCCATGTCAGTTACTGCTTTACAAATGGCTGTTGAGGCCATAAAGAGCCAGCCTTCTCAAGTCCCAGAGAAATGACCATGCTTCTGGAGCACAAAGGGGCCTTAAACTTTTTAAGTATGAGGTTAAAGGCCATACCTTAGTCCAGTGCTGGGAATTCTTAGCAAAAAGCCTAAAATAGACTCAGCAAGCCACAGACTCATGATGCTTTTACTGTTATTGAAGGATACCTCTTTTTATAAATGAGTTCCCAAGGAAGTGAGAACCATTGGGAATTCAAAGTCTCAGATTGCTTCACTGTCCCTAATCACGTCTTTCTGGAGCAGCGATGCAAGGATATCTGTAGCATTTCAATTAAAGTATTTATTCTACTGGGGCAAATCTCTCCCTATCTGTTAGGTGGATAGGGGAGTGAGTACATTTTAATAACAGGGAGAAAAGCCTAGAGTGGAATGGAACCAACCACCAACAGTATTTGGCCAAAGGAATAACATGTATCTCTATCACTTACAAAGTCAAGGAAGATAATCTAAAACAAATAAACAGGACCCAGAGACATTTAAAGGCCATGTTTATGGAAATAAACAGCCTTAATCCTTCACATTTAATATGCAAATCATAAGGGATCCTTCTTTGTTACCTGAAGCAACTTTGCCAGGAGCTTTATATGGCAAAACACCATTGAGGATGTCCTTGTCATTATTCTGTGCTCTGGTCTATAGCAGACCAGAGGCACCGGTTCCTATCACTATGCCCAAAAGCAATAAAATATCCTAAGGCTGCGGAGTCTAATTCCGTATAGCCTTTTCCAATTGCTTCCTTCTCTTGGGTTTACTGGATTGTGTTTCAGAATGATAGGCTTGAGGACAATGGGACAAAACAAAGCTCAGGAGATACTGTCTTACGGAGACATCTTCCTAAACCAACCTTCAAGGGGAACTGTGATGAGTGAAAATGCACAGCTGTAAGCCGGGATTTACACAAAGCAGTCTGGATTTGGGTTCACTAACACCACCACCCTCCAGTGTTTCATGTGACCCCCAAGTTCCAGACACGAGGTAGTGTCTGGTCACTTAAAAACCAGTTAGGATTTCCCCAGACTGGAAGGATAAACTATTAAGAAAGGGAGCGGTTTATCCAGAAAGATGTGTAGCAAAGTTGACAGAAGAGGCATTAGCTGTCAAGGCCTTCAGTATTTCTTGAAGCTGGCTTTCTCACTTTGCCTGCAGTCCTCTGGGAATGCAGTTGTCTTCCTGGCCTGGAGGGGGTCCATGCGGGGTCATGGCTGTGTCAGGAGGCAGCACTGCCTCTGAGCCGGCCAGAGAGAAGGCGCCAGTGATGGCTGTGTTTAAATGGAAAAATCTTGGCGAGAAGATGGCATAGCTGCACCCCTGAGCAGAATTCTAGCTCCCCAGAGCTCTGGCCCTGAGACTTCATCTGTTTATGGGTTCAGTAACCTGTACTTTAAAAGCAAGACTTCAGTCTAGCTGGCCTTGAGGGGGGGTCTCTTCAAATGCTGTTTATAATACACAATTCCAACCTAATCCTATTTGCAAGTTCAGTGTCATACACAATGAATCATTTGATTTGCAAATTTCCTAAGGTCTCTCATCTGACAGCTCTATGCCAGGCTGAGAGGGTTGCCTCTCAGAGGAAGGTGGAAATGAGCAGGGTTATTTGTGTGTGTGTGGGGGGGGGGGGACATACGGGGGGGGGATGATTTCATCCACTCAAGTGTTATAGAAAGAATGTTCTGGAAGGAAGGATCTTTTCTGCACCCTTGAATCAGGCCATCTGACTTTATCAGGTCCTTCAAGGTTAGAGTTGGATATCAAGATTCTCCTGTGGCTTGTGTGATCTTGGATCAGTCACTTCACTGCCATGGGGATTGGGCTGAATGGACATCACATGAACCTGTCCTCCAGGTTGCCCTTGCTAGAGTCTGCAGAGAGTGGTTCTCACTACACCTGATGGTCCTTGCACCCTGGCCTCTCTCAAGCAACCAAAGACATGATCCTGAAGGGAATGTTCCATGCTAGGTGTGAATGTAATGCTAGGTGTGAATGTCTCCACCAAAACTCACTGTGTGGCTGGGAACAGTGGCTCACATCTTTAATTGCAGCACTTGGGGGGCAGAGGCAAGCAGATAGATCTGTGTGAGTTCTAGGACAGCCAGAGCCACATAGTGAAGACCTGTCTAGAAAAACAAAAACAGAACTCATTATACAATAGCAAGAGGGCAGAAAGTGGGGCTGGGGTAAGGGTACTTGTTCCACAATTATTAGAACAAGATTTTGGGTGCTAGAATCCACATATCAACTCAGACATTTCCCCCCAAAGGTTTGTAAGCCCAAGGCTAAGCAGAAATAGGTAGGTTTCAGGGCTTGCTGGCTTCCATTGGCCTCCGGTTGAAGAAGAGATCCTGCCTCAGAGGAACAGAAGAGTGATGGAGGACACCTTCTACTCTTCTAGCTTCACCACACACACACACACACACACACACACACACACACACACACACACACACACCAGGTATAATATCTTAAAAGAGAATAGAAACGTAATCCACTACTGTACTTGGAGATGGGGCTGTTGGGAAGTAAAGATGGAATAAGGCCATAGGCGCCTGAGCAAGGATAGCCTGTGGTACTATATGCTGTCCCGCTCCATCTCAGGACTCCACAGAGTCCTTGGCAAGAAGAAGCTCGTATTTCTTGATCATTGCATCAATACATTTGCTAATCAGAGCTGAGCTGGGGTTTCTTTCAGCCACATGTCTCCATGATTCTAAATTAGGTACACTTTGAGAAGTTCACAGAGAAATAAAACAGTGAATATAGTCAGGTTATATTTTCTAGTGAATCTTATCATAAGCAATGACCAAGAAATTTGAAGCTAATTATTTTCATGCTGTAAGACATATTGGAATCCTTTAGAGAATGTAAAATAAACAAAACAACCCCAACATGCAAAGGTCCCCATTTAACTGTTTTTTTTTTCAAGCTCCTTTTTTGTAGGGTAGGGTAGGATCATGGCAAGCTTTTCCTCTCCAGTTCTTGGTTGTTTATGGGCTGCCAGGCTGAGAAGCACCCAGAGAAACCTTACTTAAAGAGAATATTGCACTATCTATTAGTCTTTTAGTCTTATGTAAAACTCGTAAATAAAACCTTGAACTACTAATACCCATTTACTGTACATGAGAAACAATGACCCCCAGTTCATAAGAACCAGAAATAATTCAGAGCAGAGAAAGCAAAGTAGTGTATTGTTATTGCTATTTATTATTATTATTATTATTATTATTATTATTATTATTATTATTATTATTTTACTTTGCAAAGTAGTGTTTCAGTCTAGAGAAAAGACAAAAATTGCTGACATGCCAATTTGCTAGAAAATAGTGGTCTTATAATCCCTGACTGAAAAAAAAAAACCTTAAAAGTGTTTTCCCTGACAGAAATAAAATGATAAACACATCTGCATCCCTCTAGCATTCATCACTTTATGATACATCTTTTCCTCTACGAAAGTACAGACTGTGTTTTCAAACTTGCTTCTGCACTCTGGTTTGTTGTAAGCATCCTTCTGTGTCAATAAAAGCATCCCTTCACCAGCGCCGATGAAAACTTCATGAGCAAAGTGTGTCGTGCCTCTTTCCATTTTTTTTTTTACTTATACACCTAGGTTATTTATATATACACAAGGTTATTTACAAGGCAGACTTGATTTAAAAACAGCATTATTTCCCTAATATCTCCAACAATCATTTTCAAAAAGTGAATTTAATATGGAATGTTTACTAGTTTGTGGATATCTATTTTTTAATGTGTGTAGCTTTTGAATATAACCTACGATCTGGGTATATAAGATCAAACCAGGATGGATATTTCAATCTCTCTCTGTATAAACTGGATTTCTGTGGTTGAATTAATGTGAACAAGCTTATATTTAGTCACAAAATTTTCTTGGGAGCTTATAAAAAAAAGACTTGAATTCTGCATGTAGATATATGAAACTGAGGTACTAAGATGTAAAAATTTCTACATGTAAAAATTTAAATAAGTGTTATATAAATAAATTTTAGTGTTTAATCTAAAGAGCAGTTAGGAATAGAACACAACAAAGTTGAAAAATAATGTTTATAAAGAGTACAAATGAGAATAAAGTATCTTTAATATTGCTGAAGAAAAATTGTGTATGCTCACACACGTGTGTGTGTGTGTGTGTGTGTGTGTGAGAGAGAGAGAGAGAGAGAGAGAGAGAGAGAGAGAGAGAGAGAGAGAGAGAGAGAGAGAGAGAGTATTGTGTCAAACAAAGAAGAACAAAGGACCTTGAGCATGGCCAAGAGACAACCTGCAGGGCAGCAGCAGCATGGATGGTTCTGGATCTTGACATTCAGTGAAAGAAGACACTCAGAAACAGAGCTAAGCTCATGGGGGCAGAGAGGAGCCTGGTGATTGCCAGGAGTGGTGGAGGATGAGGGGGAGCTGCTTAATGCAATGGATGGCATAGCTGAAGGAGAGGTGTGTGCTCAGGCGAACTATGACAAAAGATCTCTTGCAGTTCACAAACCAGCAGGGCTCAAATTCTGAGAGGAGAGGTTCCATATAGTTCATCATAAGGAAATAACAGGTGGAAGGATGGGTAAACTAAGGCTGATGATTTGATGACTATACAATGTGTCAAAACATCACACTGTATCCCACAAGAATTTATAGTTATTATCTGTCAATTACAATTGTGTTTTTATGCACATGAACTCTGTCCTCACCATTTTAGATTCATACCTGATAACACTGCATCTTAGTGAAAATTTATCAGATGGAAAAGCATTTTTCTTGTACTTGTTTGCTTTTTTATTTTTCCTTTGTTGTAATTTAAACTTTCAATATTTATTTACTTTTATATATTTCTGTGCATGACTTAGCTAGCATGCAAGTCAGAGGATAACTTTTTAAAAGGAAATTTAGTCTGTTTATTTCTTTAGGAATAAGTAATTTATTCTTAAATTTTTTTGTTATTAAGGTTATAATATTATCATTTCCCCATTTTCTTTCCTCTCTCCAATTTTCCCCATATGTCCCTCCAAGATCCATGCCTTCTCTAGCCCTGGAGAGTAGGCTAGGTTTCCCTTCTTCTGGAGTGGGTCTTAAGTCCAATTAGAGAACGGTTGGCTACTCACATAGTAGGTGTGTGGCTACTGCACCTTTAGGGTTATCTTCATTGTTGTGGTTCTAATCATCACAGCTGGGTGGAGCTGTTGGTTGCTTTCTTCATTTGGAAACTTGCATGTCAGCTTCTGGTACCATGGAAACTAGTCTACAAGACAACTTTGGGAAGTTGGTTCTCTACTTCTCTCTTGTTGGTTCAGAGGCTGAAACTCTGGTCATCGGACTTGGTGGCAAACACTTTAATCTCACCCAGCCTTGCTTGAGTCTGCATAGGATTTCTCATGGAGTGCATCATTGCTGTTTTATTATTACTATTATAAAAAAAACCCATTAAATCAAAAATTAAATAAAGACATGTCACTGTCTGAAAAACAAGTTTAACTTTCCAAGACATCATGGAGACCTATAATCCATTAACTGGAAGTCTGTCATGTAAGCCTGTTCAAATATGGCAGTGTCTGGAATGTGGTATGAGTCGTTCAGAAATGAGGAATGTGGTTTGGGATGTGTCATTTGTATGGGTCATTTCACTTTCCTGGATAAAGTCCAGGATTTTTTTGTAATGAGCTTGCTTTTTTAATTTTTCTAATTTTAATTTCCATTAAAGAGACAATTTACCAGTAACTGAAAGATTTATGTGAGTACAGGGCAGATTTAAGATAATCGTGGAATGCAGAATGAATATACAAAGGGTTACAGAGAAGCACTGTGGCCATCACACGTTTGTCAAGATTAGCAGAGTCTCCGAATTCATCAATCTTTCACTGGTGCACAGCCCCTTTGTGAATAACAGCTCAGTCGTACTCACAGGCATTTACATATTTGCAGGCATTAAGAATTCCATTTTGTTAGAGCATGGGAAACTTTTGACATTAGGAAATGAAAATGCCTTAGATATGACTTGCTAACTGCTTGGCCTTAGCTGTTAAGCAAGCAACAGCATCTTTTGAGAGGGAATGAGGGATAAGGTTGAATGCCATGCTCACCCAACTATCAGTAGACGAGACTGCATCTTTTGAGCAAAGCAAACCTGGGATCCTCTCATTTCTAAGTGATATTTCTGTACAAGCTTCTCCACCAAGTCAGAAACAGAGCGAAGCGGCAAAGAATAATTTTAATTTTTGCCACCAAGTACATGGAAAATAGGAAACAATATATTTAAGAAAATATCTGACTAGAAAACATTAGAGAGGCTCGAAGAATAAAGCCCTCCTTTTGGAGTTTTTTTAACAGCCCACCAACTGAAACTGAAGCTCAGAGGACAAAGGTGGGGGCTGGAGGGGATCATAAGCAAGGCCTCGTCTCCCTCCGCAGTTTCACCGTGGATTTATCGCATGCGTGCTCTCCTCTCTGTCATACATGATGCACTCCCTCTAGTGTCAGAGTTTGTATATGATCCCAAACCCAGTTTGACAAAGAGCTGCTGTAGACATTAGAGTAGGCTTCAGGCTCCTAATTATGCCATATTTCAAAGATATTAAAGGCCACCCAATAACACAAAGAACAGCCCTGTGTGAAGTCTCCCCGGCTCAAAAAGGATGCATATTTTAACCTGTGCTATAGAGAGACTCTCCATAGCTCTTTCTTCCTCCTCCACCCAAGTGACTTATAAATACGCTTAGTGCTTTATTAAGGCTTTAAAGTCCTTTAATAAACTGAAGTATTTATTAAGTCCTAAATTCTCCAACAAAAAGAAACCCTTGCACAAAATCAAATAACCCACCACACACGAAAGAAAATCTGTTAGGAAGTTAAGCCGGTGGAAACGTGAAATGTGTTGTCAAGTATTACCCAGCTGTTTCTCAGGCCTTTCAGAAACCAGAGATTAAGATGCACATTACATACACACTGCTCTTGGTGGTCTGTCCACTCTAGGTCCCCTCTTTCTTCTCCTTGGGTCTTCATCAAGTCTCAGCTGCAGGGTGACTCCGAGTGAGTGACCTGTACTGAATCCCATTGTCCTTCCTGGTGGATTAGGAAGAGGCATGTGACCCAATTCTGGTCAATGTTATGCATCAAGGAAAATTCTTTCCTCTTCTGGCCAGTCTCCAGAAGTGACAAATTTGTTTTAGACATGAGCTGATGTGAAGCTTGGTTCTCTGCTGATATCCTGTCACTGTGTTTGTGTGAGTAGAGGAGGGTGCTGGGTTAGAAGCATCTAGAGAAATCTACTTTAGAGCTCACCTTATTGCTAGGCTTATATGTATGGATGTACCAATACATGTACTACTCTTCAAGCCAGCTTGAGATTTTTTATTCCTTTAGTCAAAATTAGTGCTATATTTTAATTGTTGTCATATTTAAGTAAGCCACCTTCTGATATTGAAGATCCAATTACTTATAAACACAATTGCACATTTTCCCTCACACTGTTTCAGAAAATACAGTATAATACAATGGTCAGTTACTGAAGGTTGTGTCCATTATGTACTATTATTTATAAATTATCCCAAACTCAATGGCTTAAATCGTCATAATTAACATTTCTTCTCTCAGTGCTTCTGTGGACCAAGGATTCAGGAACTGCCTGGCTTGTGTGGTTTCTGTGGAAACATCCACAGCAGACTAATTTATCTGACAGCTTGACAGTTCCTGTCTGTAGCTGTTGGGGTGTCCCCAGGACATGACAACTGACTGCCCTCGGAATGAGTGGTCCATCCAGACGGGAGCCGTTCTCTTCTTGTCCAGGCTTCAGAGACTACAAAGTCGTGTTCTTCAGTATGCTCACTTCTTAGAAGAGAGTTTCTGAAGAGAAGAATACATTTTTTATCAATAATTTTTAAGTATTTTAATCAATAAATTTTATTTTAGAAGCATATTTAGGTTTACAGAAAAATTAATCAAAAGGTGCACAGTCCCCATAAACCTCACACAGTTTCTCCTACCACCAACACCCATACCTGGGTAGCTTATTTGTTGTGATTGATGAACCTTTCCTGATGCATCAATATTATACAAAGTCTACGGTTCACATTGGGCTGGTCCTGTAGAGTTCATGGCTTTTGATGAGCATGTGACATTTAGACGCCATTTACCATTCCAATATGATACAAAATAGGTTCATTACCCTAAAAATCCTCAACTGTGCCTCAGTACCCCTTTACATCCCATAATCCTTTTTTATCTTTTTGCTGATCTTTGTTTACTCCTTTCCAGACTGTTCTCAGGTTGGTTTTTCACTTAATACTATGCATTTGAGTTTCCTATGCCTGTTTTCCTGATATATGAGGTAATTTCTTCATATACTAAGCACTATCCATTGGATGGATATCACAGTGTATTTATGTATTTACCAACTGAGGCACATCTGGGTTGCATCTTAGGGACTATGTTAATTTTGTAAGAAAGAGCCAAACTGCCTTTCAAAGTGGCTATGTATTCATTTGGAGTGACAGTGTTTTACATTTGGACATGATGAATAGTGCGTTGCTATATCTCATTCTTTTAATTTGCAATTTTCTCACAGCTCATTATGTTAAATTTGCTTTTTGTTTACTTGTTGGCCATGCATATTTACTGAGGTGTCTGTTGAGGTGTCTGTGCTTTCATGCCTTATTAATAGGTTTAAATTTTTTCCTATTATTGAATTTTAGGTACTTTTAAAATATTACAGAAAACATTCTTAGTTCTTTTATTTGCTGCTTTTGGAGGCAAAAGTCACTGTGTAGTCCAGCTAGCTCCAATTTACCCCGCTCCTGCTTTGGATGGGCTTTGGAGTGCTCTAACACGGTCTCTCAGTTAGAATATGTGAGATGTGCTCTTTCAAGAGAGTGTCTCTCCCAGCCTGATGCTTGTTTTCTCATTGTTTTATGTGTCATTTCCAAAGCAGAACTTTTCAACAAAGTTCAGCTTCCCACTTCTTGAATAGAAATCATTACTGCATCCAAGGCCATTTATCTTTTAGCATTTTTACAGTTCCACAGTTATATTGAGGTCTATGATGCTTTCAAGTTCATTGTCCAGATTTATCTGTGCATTTATTTTTATTATATATTTTTTATTTAAATTAGAAACAAGCTTGTTTTACATATCAACCCCAGCTCCCCCACCCTTCTGTCCTCCACTGTTCCCCCCAACAACCCCCATCCCATCCCCTTTGTGCTCCCAAGGGAGGGTGAGGCCTTCCATGGGGAGTCTTCAAAGTCTGTCATATCATTTGGAGCAGGGCCTAGGCCCTCCACCATGTGTCTAGGTTGAGAGAGTATCCATTTATGTGGGATGGGTTCCCAAAATCCATTCATATACTAGGGATAAATACTGATCCATTACTAGAGGCCCCATAGACTGCCCAAATCCTCTTAACTAACACCCACATTCAGGGGGTCTGGGTCAGTCCTATGCTGGTTTCCCAGCTATCAGACTAGGGTCCATGAGCTCCCCCTTGTTCAGGTCAGCTGTTTCTGTGGGCTTCTTCAGCCTTTGCTCATCACTCCTCCCTCTCTGTAAGTGAATTCCAGGAGTTCGGTTAGTGTTTAGCTGTGGGTGTCTGCTTCTGCTTCCATCAGCTACTGGATGAAGGCTCTAGGATGTCATATAAGGTAGTCATCAATCTCATTATCAGGGGAGGGCATTTAAGGTAGCCTTTCCATTATTGCTTGGATTGTTAACAAGGAGTTAGAGATCTCCTTGTAGATCTCCAGACATTTCCCTAGTACCAGATTTCTCTTTAACCCTATAATGGCTCCCACTATTATGGTATCTCTCTTCTTGCTCTCCTCTATTCTTTCCCTAACTTAATCTTCCTGCTCCCTCATGTCCCCTCCCCACCTATTCTCCCCTTCTCTTTCTCCTAACTCCCTATCCCCTCCCCCCACGCTTCCAATTTTCTTGGGAGATCTTGGCCCTTTCCTCTTCTGGGGTGGGGGTCCTTCTTGTTTCTTAGCTTTTCTGGCAATATGGATTGTAGGCTGGAAATCCTTTGCTCTATGTCTAAAACCCATTTATGAGTGAGTACATACTATGTTCCTCTTTTTGTGACTGGGTGACCTCACTCAGGATGGTTTCTTCTAATTCCATCCATTTGCCTGCAAATTTCAAGATTCCATGGTTTTGTTTTGTTTTTCCCCTCTGAGTAGTACTTCATTGTGTAAATGTACCACATTTTTTTCCCATCTATTCTTCAGTTGAGGGGCATTAGGTTGCTTCCAGGTTCTGGCTATTACAAATAATGCTGCTATGAACATAGTTGAACAGATGTCCTTGTTGTGTGAATGTGCATCTTTTGTGTATATGCCAAAGAGTGGAATTACTGGATCATGAGGTAGACTGATTCCCATTTTCCTGAGGAAACACCATACTGATTTCCAAAGTGGTTGTGAAAGTTTGCGCTCCCACCAGCAGTGAAGGAGTGTTCCCCTTTCTCCACATCCTCTCCAGCATAAACTGTTGTTGGTGTTTTTGATTTTAGCCATTCTGACAGGAGATAAGATGGTATCTCAGAGTTGTTTTGATTTGCATTTCCATGATAGATAAGGATATTGAGCACTTTCTTAACTGTCTTTCGGCCATTTCAGATTCCTCTATTGAGAATTCTCCATTTAGTTCTGTACTCCACTTTTTAATTGGATGATTTGGTGTTTTGGTAACTAGCTTCTTGAGTTCTTTGTATATTTTAGAAACCAGCCCTCTGTTAGATGTGGGGTTGGTGAAGAACTTTTCCAATTCTGCGGGCTGCTGTTTTGTCTTATTGACTGCATTCTTTTCCTTACAGGAGGTCCCATTTATTAATCAGTGTCTGTGCTACTGGTATTATGTTCATTAAGCAATCTCCTGTACCAGTTCATTTAAAGGTACCTCCTACTTTCTCTTCTAAGATGTTCAATGTGGCTGGATTTATGTTGAAGTCTTTGAACTTAATTTGGACTTAATTTTTGTGGATGGCAATAAATATGATCTATCTGGAGTCTTTTACAGGTCAGCATCCAGTTATGCCAGCACCATTTGTTGAAGATGCTTTTTTTTTCTCATTGTATAATTTTAGCTTCTTTGTCAAAAATCAGGTGTTTGTAGGTGTGTGGGTTAATATCAGGGTTTTCAATTTGATTACATTGGCCTACCTGCCTATTTTTGTGTGAGTACCAAGTTGTTATCAAAACTATAGCTCTATAATAGAGTTTAAAGTCAGGGATGGTGATGCCTCTGGAAGTAACTTTATTGTACAGGGTTGTTTTGGCTATCCTGGGTCTTTTGTTTTCCATATGAAGTTGAGTATTGTTCTTTCAAGGCTGTGAAGTGTTGTGCTGAGATTTTGATGGGGATTGAATTGAATCTGTAGATGGCTTTTGGCAAGATTGCCATTTTTACTATGTTGATCCTACTTATCCAAGAGCATGGGAGACTGTTATATTTCCTGATATCTTCTTTAATTTCTTAAAGATTCAAAGTTCTTATTATATAAGTCTTTCATTTGTTTAGTTAGTGTTACCCCAAGATATTTTATGTTGTTTGTGGCTACTGTAAAAGATGATGTTTCTCTTATTTTGTTCCTAGTAGGGCTGTATATAGTAGGGCTACTGATTTTTTTCTTTTCAGTTAATCTTGTATCCTGCCATTTTGCTGAAGGTGTTTATCAGCTATAGGAGTTCTCTGGTACAGTTTTTCAGGTCATTTATGTAAACTATCATATCATCTTCAAATAGTAAGAGTTTGACTTATTCCTTTCCAATATTTATCCCCTTGATCTCCTTTTGTTGTCTTACTGCTTTAGCTAGAACTTCAGGTACAATATTGAAGAGATATGGAGAGAGAGGGCAGCCTTGTCTTGTTCCTGATTTTAGAGGAATCCCATTGATTTCTCTCCATTCAATTTGATGTTGGCAGTTGGTTTGCTGTATTTTGCTTTTATTATGTTTAGGTATGTTCCTGTTATCCCTGATCTCTCCAAGACCCTAATCATAAAAGGGTGTTGGATTTTGTCAAAGGCTTTTTCAGCATCTAGTGAGATGATCATGTGGTTTTTCTCTTTCAGTTTGTTTATATGGTGGATCACATTTATGGATTTCCATATGTTGAACCACCCCTGCATCCCTGGGATGAAGCATACTTTGCATGGCGGATGATTTCTCTGATGTGTTCTTGGATTTGATTTGCCAGTATTTTATTGAGTATTTTTGCATCAATGTTCATGAGGGATATTGTTCTGGAGATCTCTTTTTCTTAGTTGTGTCTTTGTGTGTCTTGGGTACTAAGGTAATTGAAGCCTCTCAAAAAGAGTTTTGTAATGACCCTTCTGCTTCTATTGTGTGAAACACTTTGAGAAGTACTGGCATTAGCTCTTCTTTGAATTTCTGGTAGATTTCCTCACTGAAGCCATCTGGCCCTGGGTGGTTTCTTTTTTCTTTTTCTTTTTTTTTTTTGGTTGTGAGACTTTTGATGACTGCTTCTCTTTCATTAGGGGTTATAGGTCTATTTAAATTGCTTATCTGTTCTTGATTTAATTTTGGTAAGTGATATCTATCCAGAAAATTGTCCATTTCCATTAAATTTTCAAATTCTGAGGAGTACAGGTTTTCCAAGTATGGCCTAAAGATTCTCTGGATTTCCTCAGTGTCTGTTGTTATGTCCCCATTTTCATTTCTGAGATTGTTAATTTGCATGTTCTCTCTCTGTCTTTTGGTTAGTTTGGATAAAGATTTTTCTATTTTGTTGATTTTCATGAAAAACCAACTCTTTGTTACATTGATTCTTTCTATTGTTTTCCTACTTTCTACTTTATTGATTTCAGCCCTCAAATTGATTATTTCCTAAGGTTGCTTCTTTTTCTTCTAGAGCTTTCAGTTGTGCTATTAATTCTCTAGTGTGACTATTCTCCAGTTTCTTCATGTGGGCACTTAGTGCTATGAACTTTCCTCTTAGCACTGCTTTCAAAGTGTCCCATAAGTTTGGGTATATTGTGTCTTCATTCTTATTGAATTCTAGGATGTCTTTAATTTCTTTCTTTATTTCTTCCTTAACCCAGGAATGGTTCAATTTTCATGAGTTTGTAGGTTTTCTGCTATTTGTGTTGTTGTTGCATTCTAACTTTAAAGCATGGTGGTCTGATAAGATACAGGGGATAATTTTTAATTTTTTTGTGCCTATTGTAGTTTGCTATATTGCTGAATATGTGGTTGATTTTAGAGGAGGTTTCATGTAGCACCGAGAAGAAGGTATATTCCTATGTGTTTGGATAGAATGTTCTATAAATGTCTGTTAAACCCAATTGGGTCATAACTTGTTAGTTCCTTTGTTTCTTTGTTAAGTTTCTGTTTGGTAGACCTGTCTAGTGTTGAGAGTGTGGTGCTGAAATCTCCCACTATAAGTGTGTGAGGTTTTATGTGCATTTTGAGTTTTAGTATTGTTTCTTTTACAAATGTGGATGTCTTTGTATTTGGGGCATAGATGTTCAGAATTGAGACTTCATCTTGATGGATTTCTCTTTTGATTGATTTTAGTTTAAAGTCTAATTTGTTAGCTATTAGGATTGCTGCCCTAATAGCTACTTGTTTCTTGGATTCATTTGATTGGAAAATCTTTTTCCAACCCTTAACTCTGAGGTAATGTTTGTCTTCAAAGTTGAGGTGTGTTTCTTGTGTGCAGCAGAAGGATGGATTTTGTCTTTGTATCCATTCTATTTGCCTGTGTCTTTTTATAGGCAAGTTAAGACTATTAATATTGAGGAATATTAATGACCACTCTGTTAAATCTTGTTTGTTTTAGATTTATTGTTGTTGTTGTTGTTGTTGGTATTGTGTGTGGTTTTCTCTCCATTTTTCTTTTGGCTGTTGGTAAAATGGGATTTCTATTGTCTATGTTTTTGCGGGTGTAGTTGACTTCCTTGGGTTGGAGTTTTTCTTCCTGAACGTTCTTAAGGCTGGATTGGTTGATAAGTAATGTTTAAATCTGGTTTTGTCATAAAATATCTTGGTTTCTCCATCTAAAATAATTGAAAGCTTTGCTGGATACAGTAGTCTGGGCTGGCATCCATGGTCTCTTAGTGTTGGTAGAATATCTATCTTCTTGTACTTTATTGGCATGTCTTTCTTTAGGTTGGGAAAGTTTTCTTCTATGATTTTGTTGAATATATTTTCTGCACCTTTGAATTGGGTTTCTTTACCTTCTTCTATACCTAATATTCTTAAGTGTGGCCTTTTCACTCTGTCCCATATTTGCTGGCTATTTTGTGTTAGGGATTTGTTAGACTTAAGATTTTCTTTGATGGATAAATCTATTTCTCCTAGATTATCTTCAGCGCCTGAGATTCTCTCTTCCATCTCTTGTATTTTGTTGGTTATGCTTGCATCTGTAGGTCCTGATCTTTTACCCAGCTTTTCTACTTCCAGTATTCCCTCAGTTTGTGTTTTCTTTATTGTCTCTATTTCAGTTTTCAGGTCGTGATCTATTTGAATTGTTTCCTTCAACTGTTTGATTGTTTTTTCTTGGCTTTTCTTGCTGTCTTTAAGAGATTTGTTGATTTCTTGAATATTTTTGGTTTGTTTTTCCTTCCATTTCTCTAAAGGATTTTTTCTTTCCTCTTTCAGGGTCTCTGTCATCTTCATGAAGTTGTTTTTAGGGTTGTTCTCTTCTGCTTCATCTGTGTTGGATGTTCAGGTCTTGCTGGTGTGGAGTCCTAGATTCTGGTTGTGTCATATTGATCTTTCTGTTGTTGACTGTGTTCTTATACTGTTGTCCACCCATCTGTTCTTCCAGTGCGAACAGGTGGGATCTGTAACAAGTATGTTTTCCCTGCCAGCCACCTGGTCCCACTGCTGTGCCAGCTCCCAATAACACGCTGAGACTCTGTATTTGATATAATGCTGTTGGCCAGTTACTAGTTTTTTACCGGCTAGCTCTGTCTTAATGATTAACCCATTTCTACTTATCTAAGTATTTACCGGAGAGCGGGCCAGCGTGCTGCTCTCTCCAGGCTCTCCATGCTGACTCCTCCTTACTCCTTTCTCTTTTCTCCTAGTCTCCTAGCCCTGCCCAGCTTGCTTTCCTATTGGCCAACAGTGCTTTATTCATTAACCAGTATGAGAAACATATTTACAGAATAATATCTCCTGTCAGGGGTCTCTTCCTCTCCTGATTGGTACAGGACCAAGATTCTCTTCCGGTGGGTACAAGCAGGTCCTATACTCCGATGGGTCTCCTCTTCCAGTGGGTTTAGGTGGGACTAGGGCACTGGCAGTCTCCCGATGGGGTGGTCTGCTGGGACAGGTTACCCTGTGCACAGTTCCCAGTCCTCAGCAGGCTCTGAGCAGGGCACTGGAAGATGGGCTCCCTCCTTGGGTGGAGGCAGGAGCAGGCCCCAGGCCTCAGGAGGCTCCAAGAAGGGCCCCAGAAGGCAGGCTGGAAGCAGGCTCAAGCTTATCTTCTACTGTGGTTGGGAGTCGAACCAGAATGCTGGCAGACTCTGAGAAGTCCAGTCTGCAGGGAAGCCCTACCTGCATGCAGTCCCCAGTCCTCAAGAGGCTCTGAGCAGGATGCCAGAAGGTGCTGAAGAATACAAGAGCTATCCACCATTTACATAGAGAAAATGAGGTGCATCTTCCTCTAGGACTGGAAGCGGTGAGGGTGGGGCGAAGTCACTGCTCAATGCCACAAGGAAGACACCTTTTGTCAATTTGACACAAGATAGTGTCATCTGCTCTGGTGTTGGGGAATTGATGAGCCCCAGTGTGTGACAGGCAGCTTCCTTCCTGCGAAGCCCAGTTTTCACTGAGGTCTACTGACTTCTGGTGCATGCAGCTCTCAGATCAAATGCTCTGCCATGCATGCAGCTCTCAGATCAAATGCTCTGCCATGCATGCAGCTCTCCTCAGATCAAATGCTCTGCCATGCATGCAGCTCTCAGATCAAATGCTCTGCCATGCATGCAGCTCTCAGATCAAATGCTCTGCCATGCATGCAGCTCTCAGATCAAATGCTCTGCCATGCATGCAGCAGCACAGCAGTTGTTTACTGAGTTACCTGCGTGTCAGGGCAGTGATCGGGCCCCTTTGTCTCCTGCTACATTACATGCCTAAGAGAAGGTTCGGGTGACCAGCCATGGAACAAACACGAAGTTCTAGCAACAGTGATTGGGACTCACAAGTAAGTCAGCTCAGTTTTCAAAGGAGAAAGGTGACTTCATCCCTGGTGCCGTGGGGTTTAAAAAGAGTAACGAGTGCTCCCTGACTGAGCCAATTCTGTCTGCCTCATCTGTGATGACTCCATATCTGTGCATTTATTTAACCCTGATGCCTGACTGTTTCAGCACCATTTACTGGAGTCATCTTTTCTTCATGGTATTGGTATGTTCAGCTGTCAAATATAGACTCTTCTTTTACTAATTACTAATTTATTAGTCTCTTCTTTTACTAATTTTGTGACAAGAGCCCTGTTTGGTTCTAAGATCAGGTCTGAGTAATGGGAAGCTTTGAATTTTCTATAACTGAGATGTGGAAGCCAGAAGAAAATAATAATAATAATACTCTTGTTTTCAAATGGGTTAAATTTAAGATAGCTAGCTAGGTGGTGATGGCACACAACTTTAACCCCAGCACTCAGAGGCAGAGGCAGGTGGATCTCTGTGAGTTTGAAGCCAGCCTGGTCTACAGAATGAGACCAGTAGCCAGAGCTACGCAGACAAACCCTGTCTCAAAAACATAAACAGACAAAGAAATGATTAAATAAATAAATTTAAGGTAGATGCTATACACCTAAGTAGAAATGTGTCAATGACTGTTAACTACAAGCCTGGAGTTGGGCTGTGAACTGATGTGTATATTGTATTGTACAGTGATGTGTATATGGTACTGAAAGCCCAAGGACAAGGTCACCTAGCAGAGAAGTGAAGACTGGGAAGAGAAGGCTATTAAAGAGGGGAAACAGAAGGAATCTGAACACAAGACCCTGGAGTGACCGAGGAAGAGAGTGCTGTCCCACAGGTTTGAATCAATAAACTTAACAGAATGTTTCTTCTAGGAGGTGGGACTCTGTTGCCAAATAATACGGATGCAGTCAGTGAGTTAAGTGGCTACTATGAAATTTCCTCTTGGGGGATATTCAATCACACTGTGAACCCCAAGTTTACATTTGCATTAATTAAATAAAATTAACCTTTGGTTAGGAGATTAAGTTAGCAACTACTTGATGGAAAGTAATCATAGAGTATCAGAGGGCATCGGGAAGGGATGGAGAGATGCAGGAGAAGTAGCAGGGAGGGATTTGGAGTAGGGCTTTTTTGTTTTGTTTTGACAGAGTGGAAGGATTCTCTCTTCCACCAGCAAGGATGAAGGTTAACTAGTTACCACTCAACCTCTTGAGAGAACAGGTTTTCAAAGCAGCCTTATTTGTAAACAGAAACCACAGAGATTTAGTTAAAGTTTCCTTTAGTGGCAGCAACAGAACCAGTGCCTGTGGGAACAGAATTCCCACCAGACTGTGTCCTGAGTGGTAGGGCCAGAGAAGCATGTCTGTAACTGTGGTGTCACAATTGATGGTTGAAATAGCAGTAGATTAAGTTATAACCATTGTGTTGAAGATAAAACAACAATTTCTATTGAATTTGGTAAAGTGGGGTTCATTGGAGATCCCTGACAAATTGGTTTCAGTTGAGTGGAAGAGACGACAGCCTGACTGAAGTTAAATTTAAAAAGAAACAAGAAAATATGAACCCCTCCCCCTGTCTCTCTCTCTCGTGTGTGTGTGTGTGTGTGTGTGTGTGTGTGTGTGTGTGTGTGTGTGTGTGTTTATTGTTTGTATGCAAGTGAACATGTGGAGGTCAGAGGATGATGTTAGTGTCTTCCTTAATCACCATTCATTATTTTTATAAACAGTGTCTCACTCGAACTTGGAGTTTGTTGATTCTGCCTGTCTGGGCTGCTGTGTGGGGAGACTAAGCCCTAATGGCCACCCTACCTAGATCAGTCTAACCAATATTAAGAGCATGCCTAGTAAATACCTCCTGAAAGCCAGCCTGGGTTTTCCTGGGGGCCTTGACAACAGCAGCTGAGCCATGGCGAGGGAGGACATGGGCAAGGAAAAGTAGCCACGTCCCATCAGCAGATGCCAGCACACCAGAGCCTCTCTCTGGGCAGGGTGGGGGTATACAAGGCTTACTTCTCCCTTAATAAACTGAGCTTGTTGCCTTGGCCTGTTCCCAGTGTACTTGATGCAGCATCCACCTGCCCTGCCCCCAGGGAGACCCATGGAACCCTGTTAACACTGCTGGCCAGCAAGTCTGTGGGATTTACCTCCCCCCCAACACCAAAACACAAGCAAGCTCTAAGGTTACAGATGTATGCTGTGTCTGTGTTTTTAAGTGAGTGATGAGGATTTGACTCAGACCCTCATTCAGTCATGATTTGAACCAGTCACTTTAACTGTACCTCTAGGTCAGAATTTTGTGTTCTGTTTCCAGTGGTGCTGATCAACACAGTTCTGTGTTCCTTCAGCCATATTCAATTGCATGGGTGCTGGTGAGAAGTTGGTTGAGGACTGGATTTAACCAGGTTTGCATTTTTTGCTAGGAATAAAGCAGAGTGGGCATGAAGATGAGTCAAAGAGTGTAAGCTAGCAGAGAAAAAAACCGAAGGATATAATTATAGAGGCTAGGTGGGCAGTAAAAAGTAGTCTATAGAGTAGTGGTCTGATGGGATTAAAGAACTGAAACAGGTGGCCTTGGAGGAGATAAAGATGTGGAAGAAGATAGTTCAAGTGGTGCGAATGAAATTGAGATGATGATGATGATGATGATGATGATGATGATGATGATGATGATGATGAGGGCATTCATTGGGAACAGCTCAGGCCAAACCATGGCCACAGCAATGGCTATGCTGATGGTGCAGAGTGTAGATCAGTGGTTCTCAACCTTCCTCATGCTGCACACCTTTAATATAGTTCCTCATGTTGTGGTGACTTCATTGCTACTTTATAACTGTAATTTCACCACTGTTATGAATCATAATGTAAATACTTGATATGAAATCCTTCTGATATTTGACCCCTGTGAAAGGGTCATTTGACCTCTAAATGGGTCACAACCACAGGCTGAGACTCATTAGTATAGCTAGTCATGGGTGGTATAGAAATCAAGGATGAGAAGTCAAGGGTTTTCAAGAATTGTCTATATAGGTTCTGAAATCACCAATAATTAACAAGGAATAATGTTGAGGAGGAACGAGTGTATCAGATGCTAAGATGGGAAGTTGCCTGGAGGTGTGTAATGACTGTGACAATTTTATCACAGACTTTAAAGGCAATAGTACATGAAACATGAGTCTCAGCATGGAATTGTAGCTCACCTAACTTCTTTAGAGGCAGTGAGGGAGGTCATTTATCTTTGCTGGCAGATAAGCATAATAGCTCTTTTATAGATATAGTTAGTGCAGGGAACCATAATACCCTAGGATTTTCTGGAAGTGGCTGAGGAACTTGAGCAGTAGGGGTGAAGCAGAAGGGTTCTGCAAGAAGTTTGTCTTGTGAAATAGGGAATGAAAGACGGTCTTCAAGCCTACCCAACTCTCAAATCTCTGCTTTTAAACTTTCTATTCAAGATTTTCTCATATATATATACGTGTGTGTGTGTGTGTGTGTGTGTGCATATTTGTGAAAACCTTGAATATATACATAATTCTTCATATACATACACACATACATAGTGTGTATGTTTTCATGCTCACGTGTAGAAGCCAAAGGAAGATGTTATGTGTCTCCCTGTATTATACTCTATCTCACTTTTTGAGACAGGTCTCTCACTGAAGCTGAAGCACACAGTTTTGGTCAGGTTGGCTAGTCAGAGAACTCCTGGGATCTGCCTGTCTTCATCTTCCAATGCTGGGGTTACAGGCACTCATGGGTGCTGGGGATTTGAACTCAGATACTCTTGCTTGCACACAAGTGCTCTCACCTGATGAGCAATCTCTCCAGCCCCACACGACTCTAGCAAACCTTTCTGTTTGTAAGTTTAAAATTCAAAGGTGATTCCAGACATGCCCATTGCACACAAGTCAGTTTGCTTGAAGGTTTTCATCACGAAGAACACCTATGACAAGGTGCGCATGGCTTCAATCATGACCTATTTGTAACTGCGAAATAATGAGTTGGGCTATAAAAATATTCTAGTCTATTTCAAATAAACTTTTCATGAATTCCACTTTTATTGGGAGCAATTTATCACCCCTATTTCATTTGCAAATGGAAATTTCCTTTAGTCTCAGCAGAGGAAACTGAAGACGGAGGTGTATAACACAGCCAGACAAATATAGGCACTGACTCCTTTCCCTTGTTTTTTGATGATTTAATTTTATTGTAGCATATGTTTTGTCAAGATGTTGTGACATTACCTTGGGGTAGGCTGACACATTATCCTGGCTTTATAGTCTAAATGTTTTGACTCACGAAATGTCTCCTTCAGGACAAACACTGAATGCTGGCAAATCCTTTTGCTAAAAAGCCTCTTGGATTACATTCATTCATCCCCAAAGACAAAGCCTGACCACTGAAACCTTGGTTTTTGTTGGCTTTAAATCATAGAGAAAAACTTGGAGTTTTACTGTTGCCTCTCTATGTGAGAGTTGTAAGATCAATCTTGTCTATGTGGATCTTCTCCTGAGACTGCGATCTTGTCTCCTCTTAACAATAGACTTCAAAAATTGTCCCAGGAGATGAAATTGAGTGAGCACCATCTTCCCAGCTCCAGTGAGCTGTGTGCAGGGAGTAAACAGGTTGTTTGCCCCATATTTGGGCAAATTTGCTTAGAGATAATGTTACTGGTTTGACTCTCTGAAATTCCAGCATGCCCAGGATGTCACCTGCTCCAGGGACCTCATGCTGATCGGATCTGACCTCCATGTAGCTGGATGCACAGAGTGGCACATCGGAAGACAACAGACAATCAATTTGATTCATGTGGAACCCCAGACCTGCTCTGTGCTGTTGTCCCTTCCTTATATTTCCCTGAAAAGGTTCAAAAAAATCTTTTGTAGGTTTGTGTGGGAGTTGAGATCCACAGCTAAGAAGATGTATTAATGAAGCTTAGTTGCCAGCTCCTACCAATGCACCTGATAGTCCAAACCACTGGGACTCAGGACCATTCTCTGAACCTTGTGTGACCATTGTGACTAAGAAGAAGCTGAAGCTGAAGATGTATAAACATTTAGACATGAATAACAAACCTACCCTCACATACCCAAATGTGTGGTAAGGGCTCTTCTTTATTCAAATAGGACAGAACATTAGCTCTCTTTACCCCACATCTAATAAATGCAAGAATGGTGGGCTACTTCCATAGGCACCAAGGCAGCTGGAACACCTTATCTGCAGCTGAAAGACTTCAAACCTGACTCTGCCACTAACGGTGCAACCATCAGACAAGCACTAAACTTACATTAGTTTCAACCTTTCATCTCCCCACAGCAAGTGGGATACTCAAGTGGAACATTGTAATGGCTCTTCATACACAAAAGTCATTGATTATGAAGGCAATTGTGTACACTGGACAGACACTCAAAGATCACCATTGTTTAGCATCTTCTTACAGAAAAATAGGTGCTGAGTGCTGGATATTCAGCAGGCTATAGGATCAGCTTGCCAAATACCCAATGCCCGACATAATTCCTGAAGCTGACATATTTGCTATTTGTTTGGTGAATGAATAATGCAGTGTAATGAAATGTTTGGAGACATGAGTGTGGCCTTTTACTAATGGCGCTGCCAGATGCTTGCACACACTCGCACCAGCTACTTGTTTGGGATAGTTTAAGCATTCCCATGTGCTGTGGTGTAAATAGGTGGCACAGTTGGTTGGTGGCATGGCAGACCTATGACAGAGGGATGGTCTGCCCTCTGGAATAGTGTCTTGGAGAATTAAAGAATGTGGGAGGGAAACTTGAGAGATGGGGGTGACTTGAAGAAACTTGGCTTTGATGTGGGCCCCTCCATTTTCTTCTGAATTGGTTCCAGACATGTCCAAGGGCTGTCATGTGTCTTGGTGTGCTGGGGAGAAGTCAACCAATGGTGGGTTTCATTTCTAGTGAATGACTAAAATGTTCTCTAAAGATATTGTGCAGCCTTTAGTGTTTTATCCACACTTGGAGGAAGGAGGATTTACTTCCAAATTCAGCATGCCAAGTTCTTACTCCTAGGATATAGAAGGCCGGAGTATCAGCCCATCTTAACAGACAAAACAGTTCATAAACAACAAAGGCATAATTGTTGCTGAAGCCATTAGAAGACAGACAACCTAATTGTCTGAAATCCAAGATAAAGCAAAGTATTCTAGGGAAAAATAGGAGGATAATTCCTGCTGGACTGAGGAGATATCAGAACCACACAGTGAGCATGGAGTAACCTAAAACTTTCAACAATTATAAAGGCCAAGTGTGGACTACAGTGGGAGTATAGGATCCTGGGCAGCTACAGTCACCATGGGAGGCCACAGGCACAGGCAGACTGCCCCATATCACTCACTAGGTGCTCATTGAACCCCAAGGCACTGCGAAGAAACTGGTTAGAGGACAGGAGCATTGCCCTTGCTCTAGGAGAGAGAGTTCAGTGCACCTCCTGCGAGGGTGACTGGCTTCCAGGGAACAGAGAGTAAAATCTCAAGCCTACGGTAGAGAAAGTCATCAAGCTTGCCATGACCAATGTAGACATGATAGTTTGATGCTATGGCAAGGACACTTTCCCTCTGTGGCATTTATCCCCCAACTAGCTAACCCCAATCTCATCATACGAAGACATGAGGCAGACTCAGACTGAGGGTAACACAGAATAAGTCACTAGGACTCTATTATAGTTTGGAGGTCATGACAAAGGAAGATTGGATTGTGGGAGCATGCAGGTAGGATCTTGGCTGGGAACTGGAACAGAAAACTGACATTAAGGAAAGGTTTGTGAAATGTGAATAATGCCTACAGCTTACTTGATGGCGATTTCCTTAATTTTGATAAGTGCATAGGGCTTATACACAATCCACCTTAGGAAAATATGAATGAAGGATCTATGAGGACTCTCTGAACTACTTTTGAAAATTTTCTGAAAGTTCAAATTGTTCTCAAAAAGTTAAAACAGAAGCAAAATTTTGTGTTTATTGGGACTGAGTGTGGGTGTGTGGAAGGATGGTTTTGATATATAGAAATTGTGACTTAAATGAGTTTGTCAAAAGTTATTAGATTGTATCCTTAAAAATGAATGCTTATGCACAAACTGATACATTTTATAACTGAAGAAGCCTGACTTTTAAACTGTTGTTTGTCAGACTGCTAAGATAGTCATGGGCCAATGCTTGCCTTGCAAGCATGAAGAACGGAATTTGGATTCCCAGATACAGTGTGCTCTGATGGCATGATGGGAGGTAGAGGTAGGACAATCCAGCTAGTCTGTTTTATGCATCCATGTATGCACATGTCACGGCTGGTACTTGCTGGCACTAACACACATGCAAAGATAAAAAATGCCATATATCATTATTGGGGACTTAGCAGAGAGTAGACTTGAAAGCCCTACTAATGAAATCACCATGTCCTTGTCCTTCTACCAACAAGAGAAAAAAAATCATATTTACCGCAAATTGGTTCTTTAACAAAATGCAAAATATGAGAGGCAATCAAATGTTCATACCTTGTGATACAGTGGGGATATTTCTAGAATTCTCAGTGGTTTTGTCCCAGAACATGGGTCCAGAGATTCAAGGGGGTGAAGGTGAACCAGGTTCTCCTTGACACCATATAGTTCAAAGCTTTGGGAAACTTCTCCTGTGGATTCCACTTTTAAAAATCTAAGACAGTAAAATTCCAGGATCATCCCTATTTTTTTTTCACTCTATATTACACTGCATACATAGGCATGATGGGGGATATCCTTTTGTATGCAGTTTCTCTTATTGGCTGATGAACAAATTCTGATATGTCCAGTAGCCAGGCAGGAAATAGAGGCCGGGCTACCAGACTAGGAAAGTGGGGGGAGGTGAGAAACACAGAGTTACCAGGGAGATGCCATGTAGCCCCTGAAGGAGTAACATGCTGGAGCATTATGGGTAAGCCACAGCCTTGTGGCAATACATAATTTAATAGAAATGGGTTAATAATTAAGAGAGAGCTAGCCAATAGAAGCCAGATGGTTTATAATTAACATAAGTCTCAGTGTGTTTATTTGGGACTAAACAGCTGTTGGACCAGATGGGACAGAAACTCCATCTTTATACACATCAGTGCATACTCCTATGCAGAGAGCTGACTCATTTGGGGGATGTGGAATTAGCATTAGTTAAGTGTCTTCAAAGAGGCAAGGAAATAAGATAGATAGACAAGTATATAAAAGATGGCAGACAGATGATTAACTAGAAAAACACATTCATCTGTTTTTCTTATCTATATGGAGTGAGAGAGGAGTGAGAGGGAGGAAGGAATGGATGGATGGATGGATGGATGGATGGATGGATGGATGGATGGATGGATGGGTGGGTGGGTGGGTGGATAGATGATGGATGAGGCAGCATCTATTAGGGAAACTGACCCTCGCATTATGGAGGTCATCTTCAAGCTGGAACCCCTGGCTTGCTGCTAGCCTGTTTCAGCCCAAGTCTCTGGCCTCAGAGCCAGGGAAGCTGGTGGCTTAGATCTTAGTTTAAGGTCAGTGACCTGAGAACCTAGGGATGCACTAGTACACTTTCCCCAAATCTTCGGTTCAGTATTAGGGAGGAAGACGAAATCCCACTGTGGGAAGCAAATTCTGTTTCATTCTCCTCAGGCCTGTGCTGACTGGATGGCACCAGGCACAGCGAGGGCAGGTCTTCACCTGGTCCTCCATACTCACATACTAGACTGCTCTGGAAAAACTCGCACAGATGCTCCTCCTAATACAGGCAGGTTTCACCCGACATTGACCACACAGAGGTCCAGGCAGCACACTAGTGCCATATCACGACTTACTTATCTCTTATTGGCACCTACAGTGTCTAGGATTTTACTCTAGGTAAACCCCTGCAGTATACTCCCTTGGGAAATGAGAGTGGCTGTTGATTATTTCAACAGATATTACAAAATTGTTCTTTCTAGTCAGTGTAACGATGTTCACTTTCCACTTTTATAATGACCGTGGTTTTACTCTTTGATGTAGGCTAACGACTGCTTGACATGTGATGGGCATTGTCCTATGGACACAAGAATGCTGCTGTTTCTTTTCTCTCTTCTGTCAGCTCCTATTCCTAGTCTGTTTTTCTTTGCATTACTGATTTTTGCCTTCTTGGTTGTGGGAACGCTTCACCTATTATCTTCTTACCCTATCTGTCATATTGACTTCTATTATAGAGTATGGATTTGGGATTGCATCTGGCAAGGCATTGTGGACGTCCCAGTATCTTTACTGCTATCTTTCATTCTTTCACATTTTGAATGGAATTTATTAAATTTAAAGCAGTAGGAACCGGCTTCCAATTTCTCCTTTTCCTTGTCAGGTATTAGATGAGTGAGTGATGCCTCCATATATCTCTGTTTAGAAATGGGGAACCATTTGGTAAACTGAGGGAATCACAGAAGGGCCTCCAAATCTTCCTTTGCCACAGTTCGTAGCTCTAAAAAAAACCACCTTCCTGCACTGTGCTCAGCAGGAACCCAGGCCTTTGGATGAGAACTTACAAAGATCCAGCCCACCACCCCACAATCCTAGTGGACCAACCTGAGCACCCAAGACCTTACCATGCCAGCAAAGAAGCTGTAGGTGTGTGCTCTCAAAGATGCTGTGGTTAGATGAGGTTTCTAGATACACTGCTTATCCAGGAAACAAGCCCTTCCCTGGGTGTTCCACTAGAGGGTGCTTCAGCTATGCATATTTACATACGGGCGGGCAAGTAAACAAGACTCAGGTTGTTTGAGTGGGCTGAGCATGCCTGACAAACAGCTGGCTTTCCCATGAACCTTGTGTGTTGCAGGTCTACAACTGATTTCTCTTTCTCCCCATTGCTTCCTTGCTTCTCAGAGGGCTGCCAGAATACCCTTCCTTTCTCACAGTGTGTTTCCAAGGGTGTGGGGACTAGAGATATAGCGGGATGGGAAACATTAGCAATGCTGGGAAAGTGGGCTTAAGAATTGGATTTGTGCCGTGCTTCCTCTCCCTGGAGGATGCTTTTGGGGGAGCCTTGGGTTTCTTGAAGAATTCCTCTGAAACACAGCAAAGAGATTGTTAAATCTCAATAAAAAGTCCCAGATTGGGGGGGGGGGCTCAAAGTACTGGCTTTCTTATGTGCAGTCAGACAGAACTGTAAGTGACTGATGGTACTAAAAGTGATCAAGTGTCCTTGGGCTGTGGGAAGTGGGGTAAAGGGATGGGAGTTGCTAAGTCAACCATTTTGAAACTAGGAATCATGGGAGAGAAGCTAAAGGATTCAAATTTTTAAAGAGAGATTTCTTTTTGAGCAAAAGAATGGCAGAAATGAGTTAAAAAGATTGCTTCGTCCAGAAACTTCAAGCAGAATTAATAACAATACTGTAAGTCAGGAATTTGGTAATAAGAGCCTGAAGTAGTATGAGATGGTGATGGATACCATCTTACAATATTTGAGCTAAAGATAAAGCTTAAATTTAATAAGATAATGAGTGACTTTGTTACAACATTTTGCTGCTTATTAGAACCACTGAAAAGACAGCTGCAAAACTTCTGTTGTCTGGGGATAGGGACCATGCATAAGCTTTTGTTTTTAAGTTCTCTGGTGCTCCTATTGCATAGCCACGTTCAAAGGCCATGGTCTAGATCAATGGTTCTCAGCCCCAGAGAAGAGCAGGATCACCTGCAGGGCTCTTGAGCACACACTGGGCCATACTCCAGAGTTTATGCTTCTGGGATGGGGGCCCAACTGAGGGCTGGGGGTGTGTTTAGTCTTAAGATGCATGGTAAATGGTTTGAAACATACAACAGACTAAAAATGGTGTAGAACAACTTTGTAAAGTTATCTCAATATTTCATATTGATTACATGAGAAAATGACAGAATGCTGAATCTAGTGGGCTGTAATAGTACTTTCTTGTTGGGATTAATAGCCCACAGATAATGACATGAAGACATTAATTATGACACTTGGCCTTAGCTTAGCCTTTTTTCTAACTAGTTCTTGTAATTTAATTAACCTGTTTCTATTAATCTACACTCTATCATGAGACTTGGTCACCTTTCCTCTGTTTTATATATCTGACTTGTTCTGCAACTCATTACCGTCTCCCACTCACCTAGATTCATTCCTCTGGCTTCCTCTTTCTGCTGGAAACGCTGCCTATCCTGTCCTGCCTAGCTATTGGCCATTCAGCCCTTTATTATGCCAATCATAGCAACACATCTTCACACTGTGTACAAATATCCCACAGCAGTGGGCTAAACAAAATACATTGTTAAAGTATTTATTTCTTTTAGTTGTTTTCACTTTCTAAAATGTGAGCACAAAGATTTTAAGTTGCACAGGACTTACAAGGGGTTTCTATTGAACTTCACTAGTTTATTGACTGACTTCATGGTGCTGAGGATGGGACCCTCACTAATTTAAAGAGCTCTTGCAAAAACAGCAGCATGCACACATACATCTATGTCTACCTATGCCAGCTGCACACATCCCTTCCATAGATGGGGCCAAGTCCCTGACCGTTCTCATCTATTGTGCTGTGGTGGCTAGAGGCTGGTGTGATCTCCCTATCTGCATGCAGCAGAACCGTAGCAGTGATAGCACCCCACATTTTTGCTGCCACGTTACACTCAAGCTGTCCTGTCTTTGAGGGCTCACTTGGTGGACAGACAAGGGGAGCTTTCTTTTGCTCTCCTCTTGAGAGCTGCTGGTATACTCTGCTCCTGCTGCCTTAACAAAATGGCTTACACTGTGTGCTTTCAACACCAGAGACTAATTTTCTCCCATTCATGGAGTCTAGAGAGTCTTAGATAAATGAGGCAGATTCAGTTCCTGGCGAAGGCTCTCTTCCTCGATTGCAGACAGCATATTTCTCCTTGTAACCCTTGTGGTAGAGAGAAATATAGTGAGCCCTCTTGAATCTATTTCTACAAGGATTCCAACATTGTTCCATCTGTGCCTATATGGCCCCACCTAATCATAATTACTTCCTTATAGTGTTATCTCCAAATATAAAGGACCTAAGTCTTTGGCATCCAAGTTGGAAGAGAGGCATATGATCCCCTCACTAGCAGCCACAGACCAGGAGGGTTGACCTTGGAAGGCCCCAGATTAGTGGGTGCAGTTGTTTTTCCCCTCTGCTGGGGGAAGGCATAAGAACAGGAATGTCAAACAGCTGTTATCAAGACAATGCTGGTCCTGAGTTAGGGGAGAGGACTGGAGCCCGAGTCAGTCATGTTCCCAGGGATAAAACGCCTATCAAGGAGGGAGGGAGAAAAAGAGTAGATATCATTTCATTCTCTTCAGAACAAAAAGGATGAAGAGGAAAAAGCAGCCCTCTAACTCAGGTACAAATTAGGTTGCCTTAATTGTCTATGTGGCCATGGTGGCACAGTCATCTCTTGGCATTTAGCAGGAGTATTAAAGTGTATCAGATCTCTGTTGGGGCTTAATGACAACAGGCATCATCCCAATTCAGAAGGCAATTATTTATCTACTGACCTTTTACAAAGCAGAGAGTGTTTCTTCAGGATTTTTTTTTTCTTTTTACAGTGACTGATATTTCCAATAGACTTACTTCTCTCCCCTCCCCCTAATCAATTGTTACTATTTGAATGTCACGAAACTACAAACTGAAATTAAACCTGCTGTGCAAGCTATGATTATCGTACAGCCTAAAGGAGACTGCGGGTCCCTTTCATGTAATATTGGCATGCCATTATGATATACATTATGAGAGACAGTTCAGAGCTGAAGGTGTAATGGACCACGTGGGGAAGACACTGCACACAGTCAAGCAGGGAAGTTTGTGTGGAAGCTGTAAGATACTGCCTGCTTCTCCAGGGCAGCATCAGTGCTGCCCTGCTGGGAGCTTCTTTGGTGATGATTTCCTCAGTGTCCATGCCCATCAGCTGTGAGATGGCAGGCAAGTTCCTTTAAAGTTGGTCAAGTCTGAGGCTGACCAGATGGGTCCTGACTCAGTCCATCACAACACGAAAACTGTCCAAGGTGCTGTGCAGATTGGCTTGGAATGCCTCTAATTTCTAAGCACACATGTTTGGTGGGACTGCATGCACAGCTCTATCTTTAGTATCAGTCTCAGGAACATAAGAAAGAAGGTTCTGCTCCCACATGTTACAAGCACTTTACTGCCAGCCTTGCCCCAGAGCCTCATCAGTCCCAAAACAACACACAGAGACACTGTATTAATTATGAAACTGTTGGCCTATTACTAGCATTTTTATTGGCTAGCTCTATCTTAAATATTAACTCATTTCTATCAATCTAAGTGTTTTCACAGGGTCTTATCTTATTGGAGAAAGGGTCTGGACCTCTTCTCTCTTGTCCTACATCTTGACTTCTTTCCTACATCTCCCAGAATCCTCCTTGTCTCCTAGTCCCACCTATCTTGCTTTCCCATTGGCCAAGAGGGCTTTATTCATTAACCAATAAGAGAAACATACATCCAGAATGACATCTCCCATCACCCACATGGGTGAGAACGCTGGGGGCCATAGTGTTTTCCATGTAGGTTTTATAGTTGTTAGTCACGGCAAGGCTGATAGAACAGAAGAAACCTGCTGCTGTGTAGCTTCTGGGGAAACATAAACAAGTACCTATTCATCCCATACAGGACACCAATGGCAGCCCAAAGACGTGGTTCCACCAATAATTTAGCTTGGTGAATCAATGAGTTTACTGAGGTCAGTTCTAGGGGCAGCAAGTGACTTCTGGGAGCTGCTTCACCAAAATGCCCATCACACCATGGGTAGTAACATAGGCAAGTCATATCTTTGGAGTTCCTTGCCCAACTTGTAGGCAGCTTCAGTCCCAAGTCATCTACTGTTTATGCAATCTTGGAGGCATTTTACTTTCTAAGCTTCCTAAATCTTGTAAATTTCACAAGCTTCCTGAACCTTGTTAGTTTCACTAGTTTCCTGAGTCTTAGGAGACTCCCTCTTTTCTCCAGAATAGAATGTTTCAATTCAGAGGAAATACCTACACAGCTGCCAATGAAGAGACTGTTTGCTATAGTCCCAAAACGATGCTGTAGACCCTATAAGAGCCACTCAGGGACATACCACAGTGGATTAGCAGATGGGGGCACAGGGGAAAGCCTGGGCCAGAGCTTTCATTGTGGCTTTTAAAGGAAGGGATAGCTGAAGAGGGTAAGTGGTCCAGGAAGAGCCTAGCCTAAATGCTCTCAGCAGGTTCTGGCTAATTGTCTTTAGTCATCTGACACCTGGCTATGGGGTGATTACAATTGGGGATCAGTGATTCACAGAGCCCAGTAAGAGCCTAATTGTAGGGTACCTCGAAGTTAGTTCAGGACATCTCAAGACCAAGTTCTCAGCACAAAGCAGATTTATTTGCCCCAGAAAGACAGAGGACAGGGAATAAGAGACAAAGAGTGAATAGAGGAAGATGGAGAAAGGGAAGGGGACAAGGGAAAGAGGACAGAGTTATTTGTCCCAGAGGGATAAACAATTGCCTCTAGATAAGGAAGAGACAGATGTGACACATAGGATAATGGCAGTTTATAAAGGTAAAAGGGGAAACCCAGTGTTAGGATGAGGTGTTTAATTTTAATTGGACTTGTTAGATGAGCCAAAAAGGGGCTTCTGATTGCTGGATTTTAATACTTTGATAGCTGGGCCTTGATAGTCAGCTTTAGGAGGAGGAGGAAGAGGAGAAAGAGAAAGAGGAGGTGGAGGAAGAGGAGGGGGAAGTGTCCAAATAAGGGAATAGACCTTGGTGGCTAATTTCAGGAATGTAATCTAATGCCAGAGTGCATCAGAGTCCCTTCACTAATGAAGAAGGAAGGAGGAGGAGGAGAAGGTCAGGACATGGCTCTGGACTTGTTGGTCAGCATGTGTGGGCTTTCTCTAAGAACTGAATTACCATCTCCAGGATCAACAGGCCTCAGGCACCAAGATATCAGAAACATGAGGTCCACACACAAAATACATCAGAACCCATGCAAAATGCAGAGGTTCCTCACGTTCAACAACAAATCCATAGCTCTGTCTTGGGAAAGAGATACCATTTTCCTTCTTATATTTACAAAGAAAACTGAAACCCAAAGATTAACAGATAACCACACAAGGTCAACAAGTATTGTGACTTCTTCCCTTCCAGTCTCTTCCTAGGCCATCCTGTCTTGTCCAGTATTTTCCAATCTCACAACCCCAGGCCTCCCTAGACTTTTCCCAGACATATGCACATGCAGGAGCCTTGACAATTGTTTTATTTAGTATCTTTAACATGAGCTGTGACTGTTTCGTTTTATTTCTCATGAAATCATAGTATGGAGCTATCCCTTCTATGTAGATAATTGCCCTGGCAAGAGTCTCAGAGTCCTTCACAAGTTCATTGCCAGGGCCTCATGTAATGTGGCCTCAACTCTGCAATTCCTCCTTTGATTCTGCCATGGTTCCCAGCATCTAAAGACTACTTTATGTACCAAGTGAGAGAAGAGTGCTTTGAATGTCACAGTTTGGTACCACATTACATTTCAGGATGCTGCACACGCCCCTTTCCTTGGTGTCTCTGTGTTGTGGAGGGACTCAGTGAGCAGATGTCAACATCCTATCTGAGGACCCCTGAGTAACCCAGCTTCTCTCCCCAAGTCATTCAGATCTTCTCTAGCTGAGGTGGAGTTCAGGAATAGAAAAAAATGTTAGTGTTCCACAAAGATCCTGCAAAGCCAGGAATGAATGTCAATGAGCTATCAGACAAGGACTAATGACAAAACCAACCAACACGGTTGGAAGGGTGACACCTGATATTCACCTATGAGGAGAATCCATAGGTGATGGGGAATCACCAACTGCATAGCTGAATTCCACACAAGGCCCCTTGCTATGGAGCCTCGAGGGGGGAATAAGTGATTTATAAGAAATTGCCCAGTGTTTCTACATGACTTGAGAATGAATAAAATCCGAAGCCTGATTGCACTGGTTACTG
Organism: Cricetiscus sungorus; assembly: GCA_030556225.1. Taxonomy (NCBI): domain Eukaryota; kingdom Metazoa; phylum Chordata; class Mammalia; order Rodentia; family Cricetidae; genus Cricetiscus; species Cricetiscus sungorus. The sequence continues at coordinate 38,728,839 of JANBXA010000731.1, read as the reverse complement.
TTGCCATAGAATAGATCACTCCCAGATGTTAACCATTTTATCACACTTTGGGTTTTGTGAGTCAGCAACTGAGACAGAACACAAGGTGGGGTTTGGGGTGAATACTTGTCTGTGCTTAAGCACCTGGGATCTCATCAGGGAACACTCAAGAACTAGAGGTGGCTTGATGGCTAGAATCACCTGGAAACGGTATTACTTTTATGTCAGGAAGTTGATATGGCTGCCAACCTCAGCGGAGGCTGTGAACTAGAGTACCAATACATAGACTTGGCTTATATAGCCTGAGCAACCTGAGAATGCTGACCCCAGGCTAGTGGGTGGGAACTAGCCGCTCAACATGACACATCAAGGACAAGCAGTGGTGATGTTGGCTTGTCTAACCTGGCTTCAGCAGTCACACATCACTTCACTGTACCCTCCTTGTTAAGTCAGTCATAATCCCCTGAAGAGGAAAGATGGTCCCAACTGATGGGAAAAAGGTCATCCAAACTCACATTGTCAAGGCCAGTGCCTGGTGGGGGGTGGGGAGGGCAGGGCACAGGCACTAAATTTGGACCATTGAGTGTACACAGCACAGCATGTTGCCTTGTATCTGGTCAGGCAGAAGGTTTTCCTGTTTCCAGAGGAGGAATCACAGTTCTACACCCATGTTCCTTCATGTCTTTCCTTAGAATGTCCCTCTCCATCCCCACTCCAGGTCCCACCTATGCTGTGGGGTTCGGCTCACCCACTGCCTTGCCAGGGTGGCTTGTCCTGGTGGCGCTGGTGTCTCTCTGTGTGACTATGCCTCTCTGATGCCTCAGATGTAGACTCAGCAGCCTTGCACACTGTTGATTCACGGCTCTTTCCTCTTCCTTAGTCTTCAAGTTTTTCTCTAAGGCATGGGATATTTGCTTTTTGTGTCTCAGCACTGAGCAGGGTTTGGTACAGTGCTAAAAAATAGTTGCATTTATTACATAGTCGTTATTATTATGAGATATACACACTTACAAAACTCAAGCTGAAAAAAATTATACTTGCTTACTAGGCTTGCAATAGCTCCTTAGTGTCTAAGAAGTAGGGGAATCAACCCACTTGGGACAGAGATACATTGCTTTGTGCCAAGGTAAGACTTGGACCTTAGCCCTAGGCAGCCATTTAAATTCCATTTATAAAAATGCCTCCATTAGGTGTTGGTGAATAAATTTATTAATGTTGTAAGGTGTGCAGAAGACTGAAGGAGCTGTTTGTGAACTAAATTTTATTATTAATAATGATATAAGATTGATTATTCATTTCCATAGCACTTCTATTCAGTCTGTGCAAATCTGGAAATTGGTTGTGCTAAATTGGCTTACCTGCTCCATTTGGCCCTGTCAGGAAAATCAATGAGAGTACATGAATATTATCCTGTGTGTATAGCCATTTCCAAGGCTAGACAGTCATCAATATTTATTGTAAGTGGTTATGGAGAAAATGGATGAATAGTTAATAGATGAAGGCATTTAGATATTATTAAATGTACTTGCTCTAGCAAATTTGAGGCTATATTTGGGCTTTAACTTAAAGCACGAAAATCTATATTTTTAAATTAGATACACAGACATATTTGAGAGAATGTCCCTGGAAAGGTTTCAGAATCTGAAGGAAGAGACAATGATTGAATGACAGTAGCTATATTTTATACCCAGCTGGAAATTCAGACTCTTAGAGAGTTCTTGGTTTGACTGACAGAACAGCATTCTAAAGAATTCTAAAGGAAATTCCCAATTGAGCACCACAAAATCTTCTATGGGCTCTGGATGCCCCATATGAGGATGGGTTGTCATTTTTACCAGAAGGAACAGTGGTACCTAAATAGTTTGAAGGAGTAGATTCTTATTTCAAAGGCACAAAAAAAAACAAACAAAAAACAAAACAAAACAAACAAACAAAAAAAAAAAACAAAAAACATGAAGCAGAGGCTGCAGAAAGAATATTGAGGTGAGAAGTGGAAATGTGTGGGCTTGAATCCAGCCCAGTTGCTGACCTGCCCCATAGCCCTAGGAAATGAATTCACTTCTGCAGGCTTACAGTTTCCTCATGGCTAAAGCAGCTGAAGATCCTCGGTATCTGTGATAGGCTTCTGCCACACTGATAAATACCTATAATAAACAACTGACAAAAGGGAAGGGCTACTGTGGTTTTATTTTGGTGTGTTTCAGTCTATGTTGGTTGCCCCTGTTCTGAGCCCGACGTGAGACAGTCTCATGGGCAGGAACTCACAGTGGGGCAAGATGTCCATTCCATAGCATCAGGGAGGCAAAGGGGAGAAAATGAAGGGACTGGGGGCTCTACTAGCCCTTTTGGGGGGTCCCTGATGATCAGAAGGCTTCTGGCTAAGTTCCTAAAGATTCTACTACCTTCTAACAGTATCACTGCCTGGGTACCAAAGCTTTGCTCCATGGACATTTGCCCCCTACCAAACCACAGCAATTTCATTCATGGAGCTCACTTTCAATCTGTGTAGATGTTATGATGACCTGGATGTTTCAAGGCTTCACATTACTCCACCCTACCCGGTTTCTCTACCTTCAGACCTGTCAGTGAGAAGCCCCAGACTTTGGGCCCCATTTGATCTTTTTATAGGATCTAGATAATCCCCAGCTCCTAGATCTGGCCCAAGTGGGTCCAGAGACTTTGACCCCTTTCATTACTTCTGGTCTCAGAGCACCAAACTGTGGGATTAGAAAATCTTTTCTGAGATCTCAGGGCAGTGGTGGTGCCAGTCTGTAATCCTAACACTCAGGAGGCAGAAGCAGGCAGATCTCTGTGAGTTAAAGGCCAGTCTGATGCAAATTCCAGATAGCTCTGGTCATTTACACAAAGAAATCCTGTCCTGGGAAATAAAAAAGAGGAAAAGAAAATGTTTTCTGTGAAGGGACCAGATAATGAACATTCTAGAAGGTCTGTGTTGCTACTAGTCTACTCTACCCATGAAACAACCAACCAGAAGCTATGCTCCAACAAAGCTCAAGGGATGCAAATCTGATTCTTAGATAATTTTCATATCTCACAAAATAATATCCTTCTTTGTATTTCTTTCCAATCATTTAAAACATTAAAGCCATTCTTAACGAAATTATGAGGGCTGTTTACATTGTGCCTGAGAGGAGCAGCTGTCCTGAATCTATACTTCCCTTTAGGTCCACCTGTGGTTTTCATAGTAAAGGAGGTCAGACAGGAGCTGTCCCACAGGGCCTGTTTTACCTGCTTCTCTCCAGACAGTCTGTTTATAAACAGCCTTTAGCTTCATCCCTTCATAAGGTCCAAACAGAAGCAGCATCTCAGAGAAATACACTTTACTGGGAAGTAGGTCATGTCACAAGTCTCATGTCTTATACTGTAGGTGTCTACTCACAGTGAGCAGTACAGACAGGGTAAGCCAGCTAGACATCCTATGTGTTGACCAGGTCTGGCCAGAGAAATAAAAGCAACTGTCTTATACATTTATCACAAGGAATTGGATCTCACAATAATGAATGCCAACTGGTCCCATAATATTCTGTAGAGTAGATGGCCCATGTTCCAGTCTTAGGGCAAAGAAGAACACCGCCTCGGGTAGGTAGGTGAGGGTCCTTCTTATCGCTTTTGTTCTAGTCGACCTTTCTATTGTTTGAATGGTGCCCACCCACATTAAGGAGGGTGCTTTGCTTTACTCAGTCTGTGGAGTCAGACTTTCACAGACACATCTAGAAAAAAATGTTTGACTATGTGTCTGGGCAGACCATCCTTAATCAAGTTCACATGTAAAGTAGATGGTACATAGTCCTGGGCGCATGGGGAGTCTGTCTGGGTTGCCGTCCCTTCAGTCTTACCTAATGAAAACCCAATAGAGATGTGCTGTCTAGAAACCACACTGAAATGGGTGACAGCCATTGACTGGGCACTTCTGAATTAATTCCCTGACACAACAAATAATTGAATGACTATGAAAGGCAGAAGAGCAAGCTGTAGAGAATGTATAAAGTAACAGCTTTATACATTCAGGACTGAAGAAGCCTAAGGCTGGGTGTTCACTAAGCAGACATTGGCTTGAGTATTTTATAGGTCCTGATATGCTATGCTTCCCCTTTCTTCTGTTTCTCCTTGCAATGTCTTCTGGGAACAAGAAGCAGACACCTCAGGGTACCTGTTTCTCTTTCCTTGTCTACCCATGTCCCCCTAACTCTGCTTCAATGGGACATCCTAAGGTGCACACACTGCCTTCTTATAACTGACAGCCATGTATCTTGTCGCCTACCTATAAACCCCTGGTACTGCCCTCTCACTTCCCTCAGCTAATGGCATTGCTTGTTCCACTGAGAAAACAGAAGCACCAGAGAGGAACTTGTCAGAGTTCCAAGCATTGGGTCTCTGCTAACCAGTGTCTGCCCATGCACTCCCAACCCCATAGAGGGACCTCTTCTACCCCTTCCTATGGTTGAAGTCCACGTGAGTCCTGAATTTTCAATCCTTGTCATCTAGTTAAGTGCATCACTTTGTGAATTCTTCCTTATTTTGTTTTCATGATGAATTTTCCTCTCTTCTGAATTATTCCCAAATGCATATAAATACAGTATTCTTTTCCATCCTCAACATCTGCACACATCTGCCCTCATACACGCATATTATTTCTCAAACAATTATGTGCCTACAGCAACTGCTCAGTTTCTTTCCTTCCTTTATAAAAAGAGCTATCATCAATAATGCCAACATCTTGCCTCCTAATCTCGCTTTAACCTACTCAGCCTTCACCACTTCTAGTCCATAACAATTACTAAGTCACCTACATTGCTCCAGTGGTCAGTTCCCCACTGGCACATGTGACATAGCTGTTCTCTCCATCTTTTCTAAAACCCTTTCTTCCTTCAGTTGCTGGGACACATATGTTCTTGTTTCCCACTTCCTTTGCAAGTGACTTCTTCGCTGGTCCTTTCTCCTACTTGGGCATTGAACTCCTCCTCCTTAGAACTCCTTCTGTATCTGTTGTTCTTACTCTTAGCATTGCTTTTTTTTGTTTGGTTTTACTTTTTTAAGTCATTATTGAAAATAAAACCCATAGCTTCAAGAAGACACATTAGGCAAGGACCCTACCACTGAACTATACCTCTGTAGCACTCATCCTGTAAGCCTCTAGGTCTTGTCTTTTTTCTGGCTTTAAGTACTGTGAGCATGATACAGCTCATAATACAAGCCTCTAGTCTGAGCCTCCTTCATGGATTTGTGTTTGACCTTGAGCCGCCTACTGCACACCTACCCTTACATAGTTCAATAGCTAACCCATTCTGAGAGAGGCTCAACCCAAAGCCTTCTGAATCTCTGCAAGACTCTCTACTGGTTCTGATAGCTTGCTAGCAGTCCATAATATTCCTTAATATACAGGTCTCTTTCTTCATCTTTACATGGCAGTCTGCTAACATGTCTAAATCCCTTCATGCCATTTAAAAAGACATTCTTCCTATTAAATTAGAGGACAAGCCTATTCTGGAAAGACTTTACATCAGTTAATTACATCTGCAATAGATTCAATTACTAGAAAGATTGGTGCTGGGCTTTACCTGTGAGTCATGGGAACACTTTCCATGCAGTCTTTCTCCTTCTGCTTGATGTCAGCTCCACTTTCCAGCTGTGTAGGCCCAGACAAATCATTATTAAATCTTGTCCCTTTTTTTCTCTACTCTTAAACTTGTCAAGATATTGTGCTTTGCCTTTGAGATGGACTTTCTAACAATCTCTCTTTAACCTCATTGCTGTGTCTTGTCTAGACAGCTCTCTCTTCTAGTTGGCTGCAGCACTCACATCTAGTTTTTGGCTTCTTCTGCCATCATAGTCTGGTGAGAAACTGTCACTGAAACAGTGGCACATATGAGTCACACATAGCAGGAGCTAGTCCATGCCATTACTCTGCTCTGAATACACTAAATGGTGCCACACCCACTTAGAGGAGGAGCTGAAGTCTTAACGAAGCCTCCACTGGTCATTCTGACCTCCAGTCACCTGGTCCACTCCCACTGGCTGCCTTTTTCTTCAAACACTCCAGGAATTCTCCTCTCTGGAATATTTCCCCCATCTTTCATTTCTTCTCCTCTTTCCAGTGTTTGCTAGAACATTCCCTTCAAGTGAAGCTTTCCTAAAGCATAAAACTGCAATCTTTCCTTGGTGTTTCTTCATGAAATTTATGGCAAAATTAGATGAGACAAATCTGTGACTCGCATATCTTATGCCTTGTTTTCAAGCACAATTAACCTTCTATGTGCACACATTTGAAACAGTACCCACCTGGTGTGTCAACACCACAAGTAAGCAGATGCCAACAGACACACATCACATGGATTTCAGAATGGCATCATTTTTCTTCTTTTTGAAGTGAGCAAGCTCAGAACTGCCAAAATGTATGGCCATGAATTGGCAGCAACCAAGTTGCAGGAGATCATAAATCCTGCTCAAGGGCAATGTAGATGGTTCTGCAGGCTCATACAACATTCATGGAATCCCAGTTCTTTTCAGCCTGAATGGTCTTATGGCAGAGGACTTGAGACTTTGTCTCAAATGAATTAAATTAATGTTTTCATACTCTGATTGCATAAACAATCAAATCTTTGGAATGAGTTTAATTGAAAACATGGAATACTTCTTATAGTGTGCATTTAGCCTTCGGCATTGACAGAGATTCCAAAATGCTAAATGCCACTCCAACCAAGGAGGAAGAGGGGATTCAGATCTCTCTCCCTTGTGGCACTTTCTGCAGGGAGGGCCCTTGGCATTCACTGCCTTCTTACTGAGGGCAGGAACACCTTCCTGTTGGCTGCTGGTCTCCCATCAGCCTGTGCTCAGCAGGGAGCAGTCTCACTTCTGTAAGATCTTCTCTGTCCATCTCTCAGACACACAGATGTTTTCCTCTCTCACATCCCCAGGTGCCCTCTGCTACCCAACAGTGTGTGTAACTGACTTGGCTTTCCCTGTTTATATTTTGGGAGATAAGAAGGGCCTTTTCCCTGATTTTGTTTTTAAATGTTGTTCTCAAAGGCAGCTAGTCTCTATTTGAGCCCCACATTTTCAAACATTATGGTAGGATTAATACCCCAAGATAATGATATAAACATAAAAGGAATAAGGAATTACCCACGGCCTGCACTGAAGCTTTGAACCCCAGACTGCTTGACTCTGGTCTTTTTCTTTTCATATTGTGCAGTACGTGCCTCTCATACAGTCACTATTGTTAGTAATGATATTGGCATGTATTGTGGTCCATTTTCTGTTTTTAAAATGAAAATATTTGAGATTCTATACTTTATCAAGGAAAGAATTCACTTGGTTTATGTTTGTGGAAACTGAGGAACTCAAGAGCATGGTGGTACCTGAGGAGAGGTGTCGCCTGAGGAATAGGAACACACAGAAGGTGAGGGGTTCCTAAGCAGACTCACTTCATAGCAGCACTCTCCAGGTAACTAGCTCACTTGCCCTGAGAACCAGGCTGCTAAGAGGAAAGACACCCATTCCTCTCAAGGACCTCACTTCTCAACACTGTTTGACCAGGACCACATCTCAACCAGTGTCCTAGAGAGGATGGTCCACAGCCACCAAACACTGCATCACATGTGCCATCCATTCTCTCCAGGATGTATTTTTCTCTGTATCCTTCAACCCTTATATTGCGGTAGGTTCCTCCCCACCAGCCTCCCTCACATCTCCCATCACCCTTAGCTCAGTGCCTTCCTGCTCTTCTCTATCCATGTTTGCTTGTTTTTTTTTGTTTGTTTGTTTGTTTTGTTTTGTTTTTGTTTTGGAGAGACCCTGCATTCCACTGATGGCCATATTACTTCATATACTATCTCTAAGTGTCATCCAAGCCCACAACAGTCTTTCCTTTAGCCCCGTCTTAGGTTTTACACTGCCTTTGGGACCAGGAGGCATAAGAACTTGATTGAGCACAGCCTGCCGTAGATTCCAGCCATCAGACAAAAAGGGCCGCCTCGGTCAGCCGGCACCTTCCGGTGCTCTCAGTGTGTTTCCACTTGCCTGCTTGATTTCACACCATCTGCTCCATTACGAGTCAGCTCTCAGTAGAGTTGTCGCAAGCATTACAAAGCGTCAGCAACAGCTGGTTAAGCATATTTATGCTACAGTAGAAACGCGAGGGTTGGATACAATAGTACAATATGGGCTTTTCTGGCAAGCAAAAGTAATGGGAGACAGATGTGCTGCATGATGCTTCTGTGCTAGACCCAAGCATGACCCGGGCATGTCTCAGAGCAGTATAAATTCAGCTCAGTGGTGTAGAAATAAAAGTCAGTTCTGGGCACCCCGGGTCTGTAAATAAAGTTGGGCGATATACTCCGGGTCCTAGTGGAGAGGATGGCTCCAGATGGGAGACATTAGGAAGGCCACTGAATTTGTTTGTGCCCAAGTTTCCTTGCCTAAAAGAGGCTAAATATAAAAGCTACCTTACAGGGTTTTCATAGGATTTGAGTGACGTAACGAATGCAAAGTTCTTCATTGCATCACACGGGGAAGACAGCCCCACAAGTATCAGCAAGGATGGTCTCATCTTCCTCGCCATTAGAGACAAGTTATGCAGGTGGGATGTGCCCACTGAAGTCTGTGGCACTTGATGAGGGAGGGAAGTTAGGGAGCATTTAAGAAGGTTTCAGGGTTGACTCATTTTCCCACTCATCAAGAACTGTTTACCCATGAGCAAGCTGGACTCTAGACCCCACGCTGTGTGCAGTGAAGAAATCGGGCAAAGCTCCTGCCCTCATGAACACCTTGTTCCAGTGAAATCACAAGCAACCAAGGAAGAAGCAAATGACATATGCAAAACGGAACATCAGTGTGAGAGCGGGCTGGATGGTGCAGCAGGTAAGGGTGTTTGCCCTCAAGCCTGAAGAGCTGCGTGGTAGAAGGAGAAAGCTGGTTCCTGCAGGTTGTCCTGTGCCCCACCCACTCCTCCACCTACCCTTTCCACGGAAAAAATTAGGAAATGTGAAAATTTTCAAAAACATCACAATGTGACATGCATTCTGCAAATGACCAGTGGATATAGTGGCTGGGTAGTTTCATTTGGATCATCTTGAACGCTAAGTGGAAGACAGCACATAAAGGCCTAAGACTCACACAGAAGGCGCCGCATGGCAAAGGCCTGCAGCTAGAAGCAGCTTGGGTCTAAGGCCTCCAGGGCTAAGAAAAATGTGGTGCTGGATGAAATCAGAGGAGGTGAGAGGGTCCAGATTAGACAGTTTTACACACCAGGATGAGAGGCTTGGGTTTTACTGTGGAGCTCTCTATGGAGCTCTTCTATGTGGTTAATCCTCCTGATGCTCAGTCTTCATGTCTGATGTGAACGGATTAAGAGACTCCTGGAAGATTATGGAAACATGCCTTGAGGTTTGACTGTGAGTGCCTTGCTGCTCTAATCAGTGGTTTACTTAAAGGGATTTGTCTATTGAGGGATAGTGGAAATTTCTGAGGGAACCAGGTGTGTCTTTGAAGGAAATATCCTGTGCTTCCTGGGTACCAAGAATTTGTGGACTGACACCTCCAAAACCATGACTTAAAATACATCCTTTCCTGCTTAAGTTGTCCTCTCAGATGAGTGGTCACAGCATGAGAAAGGCTGGCTAATAGTCTTCTAGTGACAAACTACTTTATATCTGGGAAATATAGGAAATAAGGGCTTTCAGAACATTAGATAAAAGGCAGAGGAAGCCAGTGACCTCTGAGGAAAAGGAATCCCATGGAGTGTGTCTGCTTGTCTCTGTGGCTGTGTGGGCTCTTCTGGAACAGTGCGTGGGAACAGGAACCAGAGCCTAGCAAAGCAACCGTGCAGAGATGAGCAGCAGGTTGTGCAGATCCAGGGCTACTGGACTCTCAGGGCAGTGCGCTGACATCCACTAAAGGAGAGGGGTAGACATTACATCAGTAAGCCAATAAGCGTTGAAAAGTGTGGTAAGAGTGACGACAGAAAGGGCCTTGGTAACATACGGTGCTCCTATGGAAACTTAGGGAAGGGGCCTTTGATGAACTAACCTTCAATCAGAAGTAGAAGAAGAGAAACTGGGTGAGGATGGGGGAAATGTTTTGCAAGCAAAGAACTACAAAGGCCTATGGGAAGCAAGGGTTGATTGGAAGGGCTACAAAGAGGCTAATCAAGTTTGAGTGTGGGGGTGGGGGGGATATTGGAGGGAGACAGAGAGACAAGCTAAAAAGAGGCTGAAGACTCAGACAGCTCCAGGTGATGGAGTTTTCCATAGGAATCATAAATTAGTAGGCGTTCAGTATAAAGCTATATGTTTTAAGTAACACAGTTCAAGATGGCCTCAGAGTCTGGTCTCTGGGAACTTAGCTTTTGCTGTGACCCAAGTCTGAAATGCATTTGCCCTGGCTTTAAGATTCATGTAGAATCAGCAGAGTCCCAAGGTCCTAGGGTTGCTCAGGCAGGCACAGTCTGGCACTGAGCTTTGGATGAATATTCCAGATAGAAATGTTCTAGGCGAGCCCCAGACCCAGTGTCTCAGGAACTGAAGGAACCACCTGGATCACACTGTGATACTCGGAAACACAGCATCCTCTACCATTCATAAAATGTCTGAATTCAAAAGGGGGGTTCAAGATGAATGGGAGTTTTTAACATTAATCACCACCTAATGATGGCAAAGCCTGGGAGGTGTCAGGTTGTATTTGATAGATTTATCCTGAAGTGATATGTGTACTGACAGTTGAGGAAATTAATGGTCTGGTTTTACAGAGGACCGACAAGATAAACTGATGCTGACAGGTTAAATTAAGACAAGACTGTTACAGAAGGTAAAACACCAACTTCACATTTCCAGTGTAATGTTTCAGAGGTCTGGATACTTACGTCTAAGGCTGGCAAATGTGCGTTAAGTAGCTGAAAATTTAGAAGATACTATTTTGAAGGGATGGCATTGTATCGGAGTGACAAATCATTTTAAGTAGCATCTTCCCGTACATGTTGAAAATGTATAAAATTATAAATAGAACTGAGTAGGGTAACCCGAACAAACTGACTTCAGGCATCTGTCTGTAGTCTCAGCGTGTATGCAATTCCTAGGGGGTAGTCCCTGAAGTCTCACCAGCCTCTATTTTTAATGCTTGTACAGTGAGAGGCATACAGCTGGCACTCCATAAATGTTAACTGCAGAAACCTGTAGCACATAAATCAGCATTCATGATTGACATCAGGTAATTGATAAATACCCATCATTATAATTTACCTAGTGATGCATATTAAATACACAAATTATTCATTGAAAGTATGACTTCCATGGAAGACACGGCTGACTTCACTGCCTAACCACTAAGAAGATTTGGAAAATGTTTTAATTGGAATGATACGGTATCTTTCAGAGACAACTCTACTGAAGTAAATTAATTACCTTGTTGATTCTCTGTATAAAATATGTGTTGTCTTTATTGTTATCTGCTTTTGATTTTTCCAGTTCAAAAAAAACATTGAAAGTAATGTGTTGATGGATTCCTTTGTAAAAAGAAAACTACCCAGCACAGATGGGTCTGGGTTCCTGTCAAACTCTGTTCTTTATAATGACTATCCGGTGTTCCCTTCTGAGACTATTATTTGTACCAATTCCAACTTACTTGCCTCAAATTTTCCAGAAGGACTTTTGATTCTATTTCCCATCAATTTTTAGTTACACAAAATTCTACCATATGTGGTTTTAACTACTATGAATTTTATCTTGTGATTTATCTTCTAAGATGATCCTTATAGATTTGAAGAAAAATCCATTAGGAAAGCCTGGAAATACAGACAGGGAGAATCCAGAGTGGCTGGAGACAGGATTGGTCTGGATGAATATCAGATGAAACCTGAGATTGGAGAGAGAGAGAACATTAATCCGATGCTTAGCAAACATCTGACCATTGCTACTGGGAACATTTCCCGTTGGTTGAGTTATTATGTTTTCATCCTTGTATGTCCTTGTGAACACTTACTTACATTTTCCCTGGCAAGAACTTTCCTAAGTGTGCAATTCTAATCTCCTCCGATATTGTCACGAGTTCAATATCATGGGCAAGACCTCTGTTCTGAATCTTCAGGACACAGCTGCTCGTGGGAGGCTAAGGTGGGAGACTCGGCCCTCAAGGGGTGGTTGGTGAGTTTGGCCTGAGAATCCCTGAGTGCTGTTGTCTGAGAGCAATGTGAAGCTGTGCTTTTGCTGTAGATGTTGACCCCACCCTTCTTTGTGATGTCTGCTCCCATCATTCTCCCCTTCTCATGGTGGGTTATCTGCCATTTTTAAACTAATGAGCAGGTGCTCTTTATATTTGTGAACATTAGTCTTTTGTTCATTACACGTGTTACATGTCTCCTGAGCCATGTGTGTGTGTGGGGGGGGGTTCTTTTTTCTTTGTGGGATCCATTGATGAACAGAACTAAGTCATTTTGATGCAGTCAGGTCTAACCATTTTCTTTCACAGATATGTCATTTTTATTTCCATATTGTTATTAAGTTTGTTCTTTGACAATTTTCCACTTGTGCATAACACACACTGACCACTGTCACCATGCCCTCTGCCTTCTTCTCCCTGCTGCCCCCTCTATCTACCCCTTCCCTGTTTCCCTCTTCCTCACATCCATGTCTGTTTGCTTGGTTTCTCACAGTTTAATCAGAACCACACTGATGCTTCTTCAAAAAATACGTTCTAACCCTGAAGTCTTGAAGCCACATTCCTATAATGCAATCTAAAGGCCTTATTGTTTTGCCTTTCCATTTAAAAATTTAATCTACTTAGAATCAATTTTGCATGCTTTGTATGTTATTCAGTAGAGGTCCAATTTTATTTTTTGCCCACAAACCAGTTTTCTCAGATTCACATGTTGAAAAGAATCATTTTCTTTGCTGGTTCTCATGGCTTTGTCACATAGGATGTCGCTATATAAATCTTACATTTGCTGCTTCTTTTCTCTCCTTCTCAGAACTATTTGTTCCTGTCTTCCTACCTCAAGTAAATTCTTTAGAATTCCTGGTGATGAAATAAAAATGTCAGTTTTGTCTGAAAATGTATTTTACTCTTATTATTTGAAGGAGATATTTTTGCTGGCTGGCTATGAAGTTCTAGGCCTATAATTGTGGGGATTTTTTTGGTTTTGTTTTGTTTCCCCTCAGCCTGTTACCCTAATGCATTTGGGTGTGATACTGCTATTACAAATAAAGACACAGGTCACATGGCTCCTTTGTGGGCAGCCTATTCCATCCATCTACCCTACCTGGCTGATTTTCTCTGGTGTTTCATGTGTGTGTAGTTAATCGTGTAATTATCAGGGTTCTCCCACTAAAAGAAATTTTATCAAAGTAGAAGTTTTATCTCCCCTCTTTTCTTTTAGAACTTGGAAGATGCGTGTGTGTGTGTGTGTGTGTGTGTGTGTGTGTGTGTGTGTGTGTGTGTGAGAGAGAGAGAGAGAGAGAGAGAGAGAGAGAGAGAGAGAGAGAGAGAGACTGATGAGAAGAATGGAAAATGCAGAAAGAGATTAATGATAGAATAAGGTCATTAAGAGAGAGGTAAAGCTTTGGATCCATATCGTCTGAGAAAGGCAATGATGCCTGAGCTGGAGGAAAAAGATTGGTGTGGAGATGCTTCCTCTTTGTTGCTGAGAATGAACAGAAAGCTAATGCCCTGTACTGTCTGTGAGGAAGGGAAGAGATGACCTGTCATTTGGTAACTGTGTCAGTCAGGTTTTTTTTTTTTTAACTGCTAGCACAAATATCTGAGAGAAACAATTTACAAAAAAAAAAAAAAAAAAAAAAAAAGGATTTGCTGGCTGGGACTCTTGGTTTCAGATTCAGAGGCTTCAGTCCATGGTGGAGTGATTCAGTTTTTGCTGGGTGATATTGAAGAAGATAAGGACAGAGTGATGTGTGGGGGTAGAGTTGATGTAGAACTTCTCAACTCGTGGAAGCCAGGAAGCAACAGAGAAACACAGGGGCCATCTCCTCAGACTAGGCCCCAATTTTGAATCACTCCTCCAAAGCCTTTTCAAAGTGACTCCATCAGTGGACCACCCATGAGCCTGTAACTTCTCAATGATTGATCCACCAGCTGAAGACCAAATCTTTAACACGTGAGAGATTTTTAGGGGACACTTCAGAAGCGAGCAGTAACTGTCAGGTTATCGCCAGGAGCAGGCAGAACAAACTAAAGACCCTCTTTACCTTCCAGAAAGCTTATATTCGGAAAAGGGAAACTGACAGCATATGCGGGAGCTGTGCTAGTGCCTTCCAGCATGTCTGGGACAGAATACCTGGCAAGAGCAACTTACGGAAGGAAGGGACAGGGACTTGGTGAGGGTGATGCCATTGTATGTGCATAGGGAAAGCAGAATGAGAAAGCTGGTACTCATATTATTCAGTTCTTTTTCTACCTTTTACGCAGTCCAGGAACCTAAGCCATGAGCTTTTCTTAATTGTTATTGGGCATTTGTCATTACATTTAAGAGGTTTCATTTGCAGCTTGCTTCTCTAAAAGGCATAAATAAATAAAAATAAAAAAGAAAAGAAGAAAAAATTAGAAAAAGATTAAAAAAACAAAACAAAAACCCCAAACAAAAACAAACCCAATAAACAAAAGCCAAAACAAATAAGCAAAAACAAAACTAAACAAAATTAAATGAAAAAATAAAAGACTCTAGCAACAGTTTTGCCTTTAAAAACCCCAGGGTGACTGAAGTTTTGGGGCCTAGATCTCAGGATTCCCACTGAGCTACCCCAGCTACAGCCTGGACAGCTCAAGGCTTATCTTGAGTAAGGCTAGGCCTGAAGGAGCTATTTACTTCTAAAGCATCTGAGGGGTCTTCCCCCACTCTGGTCTCTATTAGACACCTGTTGATCAGGGGCTCATGGGACAGGACCCAGAGCCTCTGTGACATCATGGCTGCTCTGACTTCCCCCTATTCCCTTTAGCAGGCTTTAATTGCATTTCCCAAGTGGTGCTGCTCTCTGTTGATCCATGCCCATTGCAAATGTTTGTCAATACAGTGGGAGGCCATAAAAACCAGAGATGCTGCTCTCGATACTGACCTTTTCATCATTCCTGCAACTCACTGAGTACCTCCAACCTGAAATTCCACAGGACCACTCCCTCTTTCTTTCCTTCTGGCACTGCCTAAAGTTTCTACATCCCAGACGCTTACTTTCAAATATCCTAAGCATTTGCTAAGCACTTGTTCATTAACCCCTTCGTCACTAAGTCTGCTGAACACACCTTGAATGGCTGCTTCCCCTTTTTCCCTGCCTCTTTAGCCCAGTTGATCTCTTGGGGCTCCGGAAACACAGAAGCCCCTTCATCTGCTCAGCTGTTACTTTCAGGTTTCAGTTCCCATTCCTCACTCTGCATACATCCAGGACTCGGCCTTCCATCTCCCCTGTACATAACACTGAAATGAAGAGCTCTAGGCCATGAAGGTTTGCAAAATCCCCAGACTTGCTGAAGGGTTTCAGATGACTGTTTCCCATGGAAACTCAAGGAAATCTACTTCTAAACGAATGGAGAAGAGGCCTTCAGTAGAGGATGGCTTAAGGCAGCCTCCTTAGCCATCAGTGTATCCAATGTGGATTAAAACAGGAGCATCAACTTCCACTGTAAATCCCTCCCAGGTATCTTGAAACCTTCTCATCTTGAAAAAAAAAATCACTGGATAGAATCTTCAAAATACCCTTTCAATGTGATCTAATCTGCAACACAATGAAAGGAATTCTTCCAAGGCAGGTAGTTAAATAATCATCAAATCCAGGGTCACAGTTGGAAATGTAGGCATTAACTGAGGAAACAGCCTGGGCACAGACACCTCCAAGGCCCACGAAAGGGTTGTTGGTGGCAGAAGAGTGGCAGGTTTGTAGATGAGAGCTGACAGTTAATTATCCTTCAGAATGAGGTTATTAGGAGAGAGAGCCCCATGACTGTGGACAGTCATATTCAGGCCTTAAAATAGTAGAGCATTGGAAGAGATGGCCACCGTGAATAGCATGAGAGTCCCTGGGGCAGGGGGCAGGCCCACCAGTTCTAGAGACAGAGGGAAGTCTCCAACTCCACGTGCTTTAGTTTAGCCATCAGGTCTCACTTGGCAGGAAGGCAATGATAAGAAGAGGAAGATGTGGGTTACCTTCCCTTAAGTCAGTGGTCAAGGGAATCCCAGAGACCCCTGAAACAATACAGACTATAGCCATTGCACTTGACTGCCCATCAGAACTTGATAGGCATTTCTGAGACACCACATACTTTGGCCATAGGACATAGAAAAATAAAGTTGGGACTGCTAGGCAGCTTCCTCCATTCTGGCTAGCCTTCAGAAGATGCTATGTAGGCTGCTGGGGGAGGACTGATTAACTCTTACCCAGCTGTGAACCCCACGAGCTACAATGGTGACTGGCAAGGTAAGATACGCCGAAGGTGCAACCGTGGTATGAATATTACAGGGGCGTCTGAACAGATTAAAGGCTCACTCCACAAAAGAAAGTGTGTGCCTGGTACTGTCACTCTGGCCAAGAACCCATGTCTGGGGAGCTCATAGCCTCCAATGGTGAACTTACTACTATTATTTTGCTAAATGGTACCAACTGCCCACTAAATTTGCATCTCTCTATCCATAGTATAGTGTAGCGCTCAAACCTCACTAGAGAAGTCTCTTTGTGTAGTGGACAGTAGTTAACACGGTCACTTACAACTGTAAGAAAACATGTGGAGGGCTCAGCCACAAATCTCTATCTGCAGCATACTGCTAAGGCTCAGAGACCACACAGAAGAGGGTGTGGGAGGATTGTGAGAGTCAGAGGGAGGCGAGGACCAGAGCCAAACAGCCTCCTTTGGATATAACAGGACTGTGGCGCTCATGAACTCACTGTACCTGTGACTTCCTGTGCCAAACTCTCACAAGATCAAGTTAGTCAGCACTCTAGCACAGAGGGAGGAGGGGCCCACAATGGCCCACCCTAGCTGAGGAAGTGTTGACAGTTGGTTTCTTCTGGGAGAGAGGGAGTCAGTTTGCTTTGTGTGTATAGCCCCTGGTAGACTGAGCATGCTCCAGTGAATGGCCTGTGAGGTCATTAACACATAGTAAACAAATCAGTGAATTATTTAAAAGAATGGGAAAAAGTTGGAAGTGGGTGGAGAAGGGGGGTGAGTCTGAGAGAAGTTAGGGAGAGGGGTGGGGTGGATATGATAAGAATACATTGTATGTATGAAATAAATATATGAAATAGAGAAAAGTAGAGAAAAAAAGGAGACCATTCCACGTTTTCTTTGTCCCGAGCAACAGGAGAGTGTGCTGAACTACCAAACTGACAGCTGTAAAAGCCAGGGCAGGTACTTGTCAGTTCCTTGAACTGAGGGAGGAAACAGCAGGGGCAGGGTAGGGAGATCCAGGAGCAGAGCTAGTGAGAGAGGAGACCAAGAGGATACATAGCCAAATGGCTGAGTTATATAGGGACCAGAGGCTGGGGGCTGGAAGGAAAGCCTTCCTGTGTTGGAGAGGCTCAGGGTAGAGAGTGGGATGAGAAGGGCTAAGAGGACCCAAGGGTACTAAGTGAGACTAGTCTCAGGTTTCTTAGAGACCTAGCATTCTAGCCTTTTAGTTGATGATAAGGGGCACCATAATCTCTCTGTAACTACTTCCTGCTGAATTGGGGCATTGTTGTGGGGAGGGGCAGGAAGGCTGGAACGCCAGTTAAAGAAAGGGAAGGGAAGGATGAGTTTGGGCTGGGGGACACCTGTTTTGCTCACTGCCTAGGTTCTGCAGAACCATATGAGGTAAGCCAAGTGCAGGATTCTTTGGAGCAGTCTGGGATGCAGGTTCTGAAGGACCACCTAGGGATGGTGTGTTGTAGGCAGTTTTGAAGCAGTTTTCAGTTGGTTGGAAATCTGCTGGGACAGATATAGACTAGAGACAGAAGGTAAAGTTGAGTTTAGGGGAGATTTTTTTCTATCTTGGGTATACATTTGAGACTCCCAGGCCCATGGTCCTGGCAGTTGGGGAAGGGGAGAAGTCTCAAGACCAAGGGAGTAGAGACCCCACCTTCCCGAATAGGCAGGTGAGGAAACTTTGGCTGTTGATTGACAGGAGCACGTATTTGGGGTCCATTTGACCTGTGACAAAAGGATCCAAGTCTCACTCGCGGACGTTTACATTATTTTTTAAAGTTTGTAAAAAGAGATAAAAGTTTTAGATACATTAGATATTACCACTGTTTGTAGTATGTACTAAAATTCACATTATAGAAAAAGTAGTAGACTCATGCCTTTGAATCACAGCAAAAACTTGGGGATCCAAAAATGACTCTGGGTTAAAAGCATGAACATTTTTCCTGTATATCCAGAGGGCTGGGCATGTTGTTGGACAGAAATGTTTTTAAGTCTGTACTTAGAAGACAACCAAAGGAAATTTAAAATCTGAACTTGTTACTATGATGATAGTAACAATGCTTTATCAGAGTTGGGTTAATAGCCTATCAGAATTCCATGTATTAGTTAAAATGACAGAGACCAACTATCACCTGGACAGTTAGCCTAAGAGTCTGTGGTCTCCATGGAATCGTTGGGAGCACACAGGTCATAGGTCTTTGGCTCATACATACAGGACAGCATTGTATCTTCAGCCGCTGCACAGGGCAGCATCAGCCTTTGGCTGCTGGACCTAGAAGGTCTGAGAGATTTTCCTGTGGAGGAAGAAGCTGGGGAAACTGACCTGTTGCGGTTAGATAGACCAGGGCAGTAAACCCTACAGTGTTCACAGTGTGGGCAGAGCTATGAGGACAGAAGAGACATGGGGCAGTTTTCTCCAGTGGTCAACATCATCACAATCGGGACGGGGGTGGGGTGGGGGTCACCTATGCTCCATTAGCTTCTTTGGAGACTTTAGAGTCACCGCTAGGCTCTGCCATTTCTGTTTGTCACAGGAAGCTTTCTCATAAACTATTAAATACCACATTCAGCAGATCTCTGAAGGGTTTGAGGACAATTGCCTATTAAATATACCTGATCTTAAACAGTTACTGGCTGTAGACTTAACCTTGAAAATACATACAGGAAGCTGAATAAAGCTGATCACTGTAAATGAACTGCATCTGTACAGAACTTGACTATGAGCTTAGTTCTGAGCACATTAAATAATTTGATTATTTATAAGGTGATTAAGAATTAACTTAAATGTCTTCATTATCTCTAACAGTTTACAACAAATTAGTGATTTTTTTAAGATTGAGATTTTTTACAGCTTTTCCATGTTAAGTTTGAGCCTTAAAAATTTGAGTTGAAGATTTAATTGAATATCCTTTAGCATCAAAATAAAACTTTAAACCATAAATACAGTCCACAGAGAAGCTGGAAACTTTACTTTTCTGATCCTTTCATAGCACACTATTAAAGATTATCACAGTTCCTTGTGGGACTCGGTTTATCTAAATAGTTAAAGCTTAATAAAGTTACAAAGAGGCTAGACATATATCTTAAAGTCAGTTACTGTTAACCTGAGTAGACCTTGAAATTTTTAAAACTTATTTATCTAAAATATGTTGTTTGATGACATATTTAACTTATTTAAATTTTCTAGAACCCTGATGGTGAACAGAGTTAGCAAAGACATAGTGGTTTGACATACATCTCTAAGTCAGCTTCTGTTAACCTGAGTATATCTTTATAACCTTAGGAATTTATAATCCTTAGTTATATATGTTATCTATCGAATATGTTATCTATTATTTAAATTTTTCTAGAAACCTGGGGTTGAATAATCAGCAAGGACTTACGTAGCTATATGTAAATCTCTAAGTCAGCTTTTGTTAATCTGTATAGACCTTTATACCTTAGGAACGTATGCAAAAATCTATACTAATCCAAAATATTTTGGAGACATGCTATTGTCTCCTTAGTCTAAAAAGCAGATATGATAAACCAAGGGCTCAATGGAACTAAGAAGTTCTATAAGTGCTGCCTTGGTTTCTTAATCAAGATGGTGGTGAATTCACAGGATATGTATCTGTTTTTAACCTTAGTAAAGATGGCTGCCAACCACATGTTTGCTTCCATTCTAAGGAGGTTATCAGCTAAGATGGAATCAAATTGCATGGTTGCTATTTTAAAACATCTATTTTCCTAGTAGATCTATTTTTTAATACAAGAGTTGAATCCAAGTAAGACTGCCTATGTATAAATTTTCTTTTCATAATATGTGTTAAGCTAAAATTTTGTTACAGTTTTTAACCCTACCCAGTGAATTTACAAATCTCAAGATAAATGTGTTTACATAATAGCCTTAGAAGATTTCTTGAGAGCATCATGGTGAAAACAGACTTTTGGGAGTGTAGAGAATGTTTTGATATAAGAGATTTGGGGATCATTTGTGCAATGGCAGAGCATTGTTATCATTTCAGAGCATTTGAAAACCAAGTATGTTAATATTTGGTCACTGAGCTGTACCGAGGCCAAACCATTTATAGTAAGACAGTGAGGCTTTAATAAATCTGAGTATGGGGAGGAAAAGAAAGGATCATGAAGGCCCAGGAAGGCAAAGGAAGAGACAGAGCAGGCAGCTCTGAGGGGAAGGGAAGAAAAGGGGTGCTGTAGGTGCATAGAAAGAAGCTGCGGGACTTCCAAGAGGAAGCTGGGAGGGAACAAGGTCAAAAACTATAGGAGCCAAGGAAGGATTAAGGAAGAGTCAGCAGGCAGTTCTGAAGAAGAGAAGAGGAAGTCCCAGCAAAGAGCTGAGAACTAGGGACAAAGGATGGCTAAGTGTCCTGGTGACAAGAATTTTAACGCAGGACAACCCCAAGTAGACTGGGAGACTTGTTCTAAGTCCGAGGAAAGGCATCCCTTCCCATGTGACAGTGTCCCAGTAGAGTGGGAGGAACATCCTGGAACACCAGTGTGGCTTTTGTAGTAAGAACAGACAAAGCATATAGCTCTGGTGACACTTATCCAGTAGAGAGGAGAAAGCAGCTGAAGAAACAGACCAGGAGAGGCTTTTGGAAAAAGGGGAGGGTTCCAGGAGAGGCAGAAGAGCTAGTGTCTTAGTAAGTAGATAGTTGTTGATGTGATGGGGTACCAGATGGCTTAGGAGGCTTCAGATACCCACATGGTGGATGCTCTGGAGGGTGTAGGAGCCAGAGAGAGGACATTTACAGACTAGGAGAGGAGAGGTAGATGGTTAGAGCAGGTGGAGGGAGAAACAGCTGGAAAGCCAGACTCTAGAATCTGGAGCTAAATACAGTGATGGGGGGCAGAACCCAGAAGAAGCAAGTAATCCATACATATTTTAGAAGAATCAGAGCAGAAGCCTGGCTCAGCCTAGTCTCTTGGAAGGGAACTCGTATATGCACTCCCATGGTTTTGGTACCAGATGAATGAAAAAAAATGAGGGTATGACTCCTCCAAGGTATGGTTGTAGATATGAAGGAGAGAACAGCCGGAGGCTTTCTGGAAAAGTGCAGAATGAACATGACCAGAAGACGGCACCAGGCCATGTGGGCTGAGAGGTAGGACAAATGGACCAAGAGAAATTCAAGAGCAGAGCCAGCCAGAAGCCGAGACCAAGAGGAAGCATAGTCAAACTCTATGTGGCTTAGTTATATATATAGGGGTCAGAGGCTGGGGGAAGGGAAGGGGAGCCCAGCCCCTGGACTGGAGAGGTTTAGGGTAGGATGGTGGGGTAAGCCGAGCTGGGAGGTGCCACGGGGACTGAGTGAGATTCTTCCCAGGTTTCTTTGAGACCTAACATATTCCAACAGGGAATTTCCAATCAGATACATGGGAGCCTCTCCCATCAGTCTCATTCTGAGAGACTAGTGCAGTTTTGATACTGACATCTAGACAATGGAAAAGCAAGGAGGGGAAATGTGGGGCAATCACTCCCCTGAACACAGATGCAATAGTTCTCAGTGAAACATGAGCAATCGAAGCCTGGGACGTACACACCTATAACCTACAATGACCAGGTAGGATTTATTCTAAAAGCATGGTCTCCCATGACAAAGATCATGGTGTTACTCACCACATTAACAAAATCAGAAAAACAATGTGATTTTCCCAGTGAACTAGTAAAAGGACCCCACATTGCATCTCTCATAACATCTGCCATACATTTGTTAAAATTAATAGATACAGAAAACATCCAGGCCTCACCCTCCCTGGGGAGCAGAAAGGAGATAGGATGGGGGTTGGGGGCAGGGGAGGAGGGGAGGGTGGGGGAACTGGGATTGACATGTAAAACACACATGTTTCAAATTAAAAAAAAAAGTATCAAAAAAAACCGGAAATTGTAAAAAAGTCAGACCTTAAAAATGAATAAAATTAACAACTGGAATTGAAGGATGTTTCTATAACATTTTACTTGGTGTCTGTCAGAAATTGATGTGTTTTCTTTATTTGTAAAACTAAAGTCATATTCACCACCACATCCATTCTATTCTTACACACACAATGAAGCAGAGATTCTGGAATTATGTATGGGAGTGCTCTCAGCAGTATTTTCTTTATAACAGAAATATCTTGAGTATAAACAAGTAAATCGATCAACAAAGTTTATGCTTTCATGTAAGAACTAGCACAGAGTAGAAAAGATAAATGTATATTAACACAGACAACATAAATGGGAAGAGGAAATGTCATGAGCTAAGTTGAGCTATTACCAAGGTGACATGATGTACCAACCTTCGATAAGTCAGAATGTAAGTGTGTTTAGAAATGGAGTCTTTAAGGTTTAGGGGTGTCGCTTGAATGGGCCTTAGTCCAATGGTTTTTTTAAGAGGTAAGTAAGATATGGACACAAAGGCCAAGAGTCAGCACATAAGCACACAGGGAGAAAGCAGCCTCAGGAAGAGTGCTTAGAAGAAGCAAACACACCAGGCTTTTGACTTGTACTTCCAGTTTCCAGACTATGAGAAAACAAGCTGCCAGGTACTGGCTATGATAATAGCCCTGGAAAATTAATACAGGTTTCAAACTCTGTAAGTCAATAAAGCAAATCACAAAAAATTAGTTTGATACTCTTTGAAGTTGAAAATTAATCTCACTTGAAGGATGCTCATTTAAAAAATGCATGTGTGGCTTAAGAAATTATAAAGGTTAGTGAGGGATGGAGAGAAGTCTATGTTCTGTCAGTGTTGTCTCCTTTCTGACAAATAAGGGATGGAGTAGGCAGGCACATGCCACCAAGTCTGGACCAGAGGCTACCTCTCCCTGCCTCTGAATTTGGGGCCCCATTCCTGCATGAGGCCCTGTACAGATGCTCCTCCTTGGGACTGCTGGAACTCTAGGCTCAAGCACAGCCAGCTGTCCATGAACCCCTATAGACCTGGCTTACTGGTGGGTGTGTTGGTGCTGGAAGGAAGCAAGAATTGGCCATGCATGGTAGCTATTGTCCCAGATCCTTAGCCATTGTGGGGGCTGGCCAGATGTTTCAGTGGATAAAGGCACTTGCTGCCAAGCCTAGTGACCTGACATGATGAAGGGAGAAACCAACTCCTACAAAAACAGCTTCTATAAAGTTTCCCCTGGCTTGCATGCACAAGCGGAGGCACATATGTTCTCTCTCCCTCCCTCCCCCCCCCCGTGTCACCTCTCTCTCTCTCTCTCTCTCTCTTTCTCTCTCTCTCTCTCTCTCTCTCTCTCTCTCTCTCTCTCTCTCTCTCTCTCACACACACACACACACACATTTCACTGTGACTGCTGATTAGGCATGTACCTCTTCACCCTGAAGTTTTGAAATGTGTGTTCCCTGATGGCAATATAACACTAGCAGGAATAGAAAGGCCAGCAGAAGTTGAACCCTTGTCCTCATGGAGCATCATGTCCAGTAGGAGACACAGACCTCAATGGGAATGAGATTGAGGCAGCCATAGTAAGTGGGATAGAGAAGGGTCTAAGCTGTAAAGGTTTAATCAGAAAGGCTTGAGGAGGCTTCACTGAGGCCATAGATCCTGTGCAGATGTGTATAGGATCCTTTGGAGTTTTTATTAGCAGAAGAGGACAGAGAAGAACTCTGGAGGCTCAGTGAATGGCCTGTGTGCTGCCCCAATGGCAGGTGAAGAGGTCAGATAAGAAGCTGGGAGGCGGAGTCAGGAACACACAGCAAGAAGCCTATGGAGACACGCAAGACCACTTAAGTAATTTTGTGCTTATCTTAAATCTAATGGGAAGTCATTGACTAATAAAGATGTGGAGGTAGGAGATAAGAAGCCATCAGATTGCATTGTGAAGAGGCCATTGTGCCCTGAATATGAAAAGAATATTTGGTGGCCCTGTTAAGACAGAAGGGACAGGGTGGGTGGCTTAGGAATTTCAACCCTATAGGATCTCAAGGGAGTCCTAGCATCCCAAGGGGATGGTGTCTTGAGCGAGTGTGCCCAAAGTGAAGCTGGAGAGAAATGAATGGATTTACAATTTCGTTCAGGAGACAAAATTTTGGACATATTAGTGCTGAGAGTACCCCTGCGGGCTGGCAAGCCTCAGAAGAGAAGACGAAGACATACAGAATGTGTGCCAGTCGGTTCCCTAGGCCAGGAGAAGTTTCCCTCATTTGCAACTGAAGTAATATTGGACAAGAAGGCGAGGGAGAGAAAGAGGGAGAGGGAGAGGGAGAGGGGATGACTCCAGAGTTCTGGCTTGTGCAAACTGGAGACGCTATGTGCAGTCACTGTGGCCATGCCCTGTGGCCACGCACTATGGGCAATGCATTAGGCAAAGAGACTTTGGAAGGGGTCCAGGAGTAGGGAGGGGATTTAATTTTAGTTCAGTTTTGAACTTTGAATATGATGAATTTAAAATACTTATGAGACACCCAAGAAATGTCAAGAAGGCGGCTGCGTATGTAGGTCTAGGCTCAAAGGAGGTTTCCAGACTGGGGGTGTAAATGTTAGTCAGCAGCATAGTCATCAACATCCTTGATGCTGTGGGCACTAATGATATCGTGGGGAACAGAGGAAGAGAAGGAGACACCTAGGACCAGGCCTTGAATGTTTAACTGCCGGCAAAAAGATGAATCTGGAAAGCATAAAGGCATAAAATCTGGAGACATCAAGAAGCCAAGATTCCCCAACCCCAGAGTGCGGAGAGGAGAAAGTGACTAAGTGTTAAATGTTGCTAAAAGATAAATTAAGTGGAGGAGGAAAACAAAGAGAAGTTTGGATGTATGGGAAAAGGAGGAAGTGATAAGAGAGCAGATAGTAATAGTAGACTGGGAGTGTGGCCTCGGATGAGGTAATGATGGATTGCAGAAGGTCGTAGTGGCAATGAGAGCAAAGGGCGGATGATAAACAGGTGGTTGCGAAAGCTCGCGGATGGATTGGAATCAGGTACGCCGGACTCTGGATGTCCAATTAGTATACCTGGGTGAATGGTGTTGCCATTGACTACAATGGAATACAAATGAGCATGAACAGAACAGACCAAGGTAGGATCAATTCTGTTTAGGCCATGTACGTTTGAAGTGTCTAAAAACTACCTCATGGGTCTGTGGTGCAGTTTGGGACACAGAGGAGAGGCAAGACTTAAAATTTTCGGAACCTTCACCATTAAGATGACGTTGAAAAGACAGGCCCCATCAGTCCCAGCGAGAACAAACATGGCATCCACTAACAACGAGATGAAAGTGGTGGGATGTGTGGCTCAGAGAGTGTGCTGACAGTTTTGTGGGTGGCAGGCTAGGTGATTAAACATATGAAGGACACCGAGGAACTGCATAGCCTCATACAATGCAAAGGTCCTTCATGTTAGTGGCACTGTGTATATAGCTGTGCGATTTTCTACACTGGTCACAGCCATCCAACTACAAAAGCCCAACCGGAGAAGACCTGGGAGATGGCTCTGCAGGTAAAATGTTAGCTGTGCAAGTGTGAGGATCAGAGATCACTCTCACATAAAGCCAAGCATCCTGCCACCCTACCTGTCATTCCAGCATTCCAGTGCAGAAAGTGAAGACAGGGCAAGTTGGTCATCAGACTGGCTGAAACAGCAGGCTCCAGGTTCAGCAAGAGACCCCACCTCAATATATAAGGTGGAGGACAGTCAACGCAGGCTTCCACACATGTTGCATGCACATCCCCAGCATAAATTCTCTCTCTCTCTCTCTCTCTCTCTCTCTCTCTCTCTCTCTCTCTCTCTCTCTCTCTCTCTCTCTCTCTCCCCTCCCTCTCTCCCTTCTTCTCTTCCTCTCTCCCTCCCTTTCTCCCTCCCCCTTCTCCTCTCCCTGTTTCTCCACCTCAAACCTCTCTCTCATCTTGGATGTCAAGTGGATATCTGAGTTTTTTGAGTGCCAACATTGTGTCTAGCTCTTGAAACTTTCTGGTTTTTCATGCCCTAAAAGATGGTCAGGCTTCTGCAGTGAACTAATCTATCTGAGAAAAACACTCATGTGGTCTCTATACTGCTGGGTGATCTGCTCCTTGCAGGAACTCAGCATTTTTCCAACCCCTATCCCCAGCCCTGTCCCCCCCTCAGAGACCCTTTTCCATGTTGCCAGGGTCCTAATATGTGAGTTCATGATTCATGAGCAGGCCCGCCTAAGTTATGACTTTCATTACATCTCGTGTAGATGTGGCAAGAATCTCATAATTGCTTTTCCTGCTCCTGGTCTCTTCTCTATCCAATTTGTCTTTCAGTTGCCAGGTTAATCTTTTTGAAACATAGCTCTAATCCAGCCTCTGCCCAGCCCAAACACCTCTAATGGCTCCTATTTATACATCAGCCATGTTCAGATGGAATAGCATTGTGTGGGGGCTCCCAGGGACAGGGTAGGTGGCTGGCTGGAGTGGCTGGTCACTCTGGTCATGTCTGATTGATTCTAGCTGACACCTGTTTGCACTCCAGCCCCTGTGGCCTCATTTCAGGATCTGAAGAATGAGAACTCTCTGCTTCCTGGAGAAGAAAAGGCACCAGGTAGCCAGCCTGGCCTTTGAAGGTGTGAGCCCAGATTTTAGGCTGTCTTTTCCACTGTTTTCCTGACTTCTTTCTTCTTATAGTTTTCAGGTCTCTTCGTACTTGCTTGTGTTGTATTCTTCACTTACATTTTTCTGCTGTCTGCAAATGGCAAACTCAGTCTATGTTTGAAGGATAGTACTCTCTCTTCTCCACTCACCATGCATTATCCATCCCCGCTGATGGAATCACCTCTTTCTGTCCTAGATGGCCAGAGCGTTTGACCTGCTCTCTCCTAAAATATTGAGTTCCTTCTGCCTTAAGTTTCTATTTGCTTGGAACAGAGATGAATGCACATTCCAAATTGGGTTACAAATTAGTCCGTATCAGCTTCAACAACACACACGTTTGTTAAACACCTATTACAGACCAAATAGAATCCTGGGGTGTTGGTAAAATGGCAGGAAATAAAACAAGCACCAAGTGTGGGAAATGATGTTTAAAGAGGAGTAGGGAGGAGGTAAACACAATGTGAGATATTGGCTTATTGTGGATGAAAGGAGGGAACACACAAGGGTGTGTAGAGCTGTAAGACCACACAGGACGATCTCACCAAATGGTGGTGGTGAGTGGAGTTCTGGCAGGCAAATACTTGCCAGGAAGAGCATCTGAAGCATAGGGACCTGCAGGTGCCAGGGCCCTGAGCTGTCTGATTAGGAAGTGGCAGAGAGGCCAGCTGGATCTCACAGCAGAGGGTGGGAGAGAGAATTTACAAACTAACTTGGGGATTTGAGGTTTTAACTCATGTATATATGCAATCAATCACCTGAACACCATTTGTTTCTGTTGGCAGAAAGCGATTACTGCATTTTTCAAACCTGATTTCCACCCCAACTTGTTAACAATTGAAGATTTATTTGGACCAGAGAGGCTACACTATTTACTTCTAAGTGACCATTTTCATTAGTCAGTGGGCACCATTGCTTTACCTGTTCCCATGTGGGGTGTCCTAGTCACCTTGATACAGTCTACAGTCACCTGAAAAAGATATCTCAGCTGAGTAATTGTCTTCATCAGATTAGTCTGTGTCCGTGTCTGTGGGGACTGTCTTGTTAATTGACCTGGGAGGACCCAGCCTACTGTGGGTGGCCCCCTTCCCTGGGCAGGTGGTCCAGAGCTGTTTTAAAAAGGTGGATAAGCGTGAACCTATGAATAAACATGTTTTCTATTTCGAGTTCTTCTTTCCCTTTATGATTGTATTGATCTGAAAGTTTAAGCCAAATTACCCTTTTCCTTTCCTGAGATGCTTTTGGCTAAAGTATTCCCTCACAGCAATCAGACACGGAGTCATCACGGAACAATTGTCCCAGACAAATTGATAGATTATGTTCCCCTGTTACGGCCATGCCTCTGTTAGTCAAAAGCCCTCGGTAGGTCACAGTGGAGCCCTAAATTAGGGTCAAAAGATTGCAAATACCCGATATCATTTCCTCAGCCACTGTTAGTAACTCTACCTTAAACACATACTCAGCCTTGGTGGTAAAGGGTGATACCTTGCTAAAGGGCTGGGCTTAGAGTGCCTATGTGGACAGCAATACAGAATGCTATGCATCACCCTACCCAACACAAGTCTTAGTTCCTGTCATAAACTGACAGAGCTACCCAGTGGAGTCATGCCACACATCTCCAAACAAATCAATTCTATGCATTCAGCTCTGCGGCCCAATGCTGTGAATGTTGAACATCTCGAGGCACAGGACAGAAGGCTGGGGAGTTATCAGGGCACATCTCCCCAGGTGTCGCAGGCTCATTCCTTCAATGTGAGGGAAGTTAATTGGCCAAAGGACTCTGGGTGGTTTGTCCTGAGTTACCATCTCAGCACCCCATCCATGAATGGCACTCAGAAAACATTTGGGGAATGAAATCTGATAAGTTTAAAATGACCCAATCAATCTTTCATTTGTTGTAAAGGGTTTTCAAATGGGCTACCAGGGAGGAAATGATTTTCCTGCTCTCCTTCAAACAGCTGGCATCTGTGCACTGGCCAGCACTGAGTAGTGTTTTCACATTTCATTCAGATACACTCCCCTGCATCCTATGTCCTTGCATCCCCGTTAGCCAGCCAAGAGATTCCTTGGGAATAGTTTAGGGGCAGCAAAGTAACTGTGGGTGGTGGCAACATGTTTGTGTCTCTTGAGATGAAGCTGTTTCCCCAAAGTGGCTCCTTCCAAGAACCTGAACCCCAAAAGACAGAAACACTAAGGCAATGGCAAGCGTCCTGGCAACACCATCAGCACTTCCCAGGACTCGGCGGCGGTGTCATTTTGCATCAGGAATTTGGTAGCTGAGAAGTTGCCTCAGCTACTCTCTGGATTTACAGTTGCCTCCAGAGACTCCAGGCAAACCTGCCTCCAGAACTGAAAACAGGGCTGACCACATGAGAGAAAGCATCCATTTTCATAGCCCTCTTGGGATAGTCATCATTTCTTCAGAGTCCTGAAAAGCTGAATTTATCTGCTGTGTGATTTTCTCTTTGATCTGTCCCCTGGTGCTCCATTAATGAGCAAGCCTCTTATTTAAACAAGGAGTGTCTCTTCATCCTCCTGCCTCTCCCGATCACTATGAAGTCCTACAGCTCAATTAGGTGCTTCTCATTATCTCCATGGCAACCCACAATAATCACCCATTTAAAGTTTGTGCCTTCACTATAGGCTCCTGGGAGAGAGAAACAGTGTGATGAGGGAGACAAGCTTTTATTCAAATACAAATGCCCCCAACAATAGCTCTATAATTTACTCTGTGAAGTAAATTGATTTGCTAAACACTTCTTTAGTTAGGTTTGACACATGGTCTTCTCCTTTCTGTCCAGGCTCACACTGTCATAAACATTTAGAGGAATATTTTCTATTTACCTCTTCATAGCAACACTTCTTTTAGATGCTTCCAATAAGAGCATCGGAATTATGATACATTAATATTCAGATGTCTGCTTCCAATAAACACAATGAAATTATAATATGATAATATTCTTGACATTACTACTTGATTTAAAAAGAACGGCTTGCTACTTTTTTCATATCTTTACACTGCAAGCCCTCTGAGTAAAACACAGCTGTCAAATGTACTCATGAGCACACACATGAGCACACACATCACAGAATAGTCCAGAAAAGCTTCAGAGTAACCCTTGCTGCTTTCTTTGATTTTGCCAATTATTTGACCCTAGGACAGTGATGGAGCTACATACACCACAGATCATGTGTTTCAGTGCAAGTCTCGTCAATTATTTTTATTTTATTTTATAATTTTTTCTTATTTTACATATCGATCCCAGTTCCCTCCCCGTCCCTCCTATGCCCCCCCCCAACACCCTCCCATCCCAGCCTCCCCCTCCACTGCACAGGGAAGGTGATGCCTTCCAGGAGGGATCATCAAAATTTGTCAACTCCTTTGGAGTAGGGACTAGGCCCTCCCTCCTCCTGCCTCTAGGCTAAGGGAGTATCCCTCCATGGGGAATGTGCTCCCAAAGTCCTTTTGTGCACCAGAGATACAACCATGGTTCCACTGTCAGAAGTTCCTTAGTCTTCCCAGGCCTTCTGACTGAGGCACATGTTCAGGGAGTCTGAATTGGTATAATGTTGGTTTCCCAGCTATCAGTCTGAGAGCCCATGAGCTCCCCCTTGTTCAGGTCAGCTGTCTCTGTGGGTTTCTGTAGCCTAGTCTTGACCCCTTTTCTTATCACTCCTCCCTCTATACATCTGGATTCCAGTTCAGCTCAGTGTTTAGCTGTATCTGCTTCTGTTTTCATCAGCTACTAGATGAGGGCTCTATGATGGCATATAAGGTAGTTATCAATCTCATTATCAGGGAAGGGCATATAAGATAGCCTCTCCACTGTTGCTCAGATTGTTAGTTGGAGTCACCCTTATAGGCCCTGGAGATTTCTCTACAGTCAGTTTTCTCTTCAAACCTATAATGGCTCCCTCTATTGTGGTATCGCTTTTTTTCGCTCTTGTCTATTCGTTCCCTGACTCAATCTTCCTGGCCTTACATGTTCTCCTCTCCCCCCCCTCTTTCTCCTAACTCCCTCTCCACTCACTGCCCCCCCCCCACTCCTATTATACTGCGAGCTCTTTCTTGTTCCTTTCCCCTTCTGGGAGAGACCTTGTATGAATCTCTTAGGTTCCTCCTTGTATCCTAGTTTCTCTGGAGGTGTGATTTATAGGCTGATGATCTTTTGCTCTATGTCTAAAATCCATATATGAGCGAGTACGTATCATGTTCCTCTTTTTGTGAATGGGTTACCTCATTCATGATGGTTTCTTCAAGTTTCATCCATTTGCCTGCAAATTTCAAGATTCCATTGTTTTTTTTCCCCCCCGCAGAGTAGTATTCCATTGTGTAAATGTGCCCCATCTTTTTTATCCATTCTTCAGTTGAGAGGCATTTAGGTTGCTTCCAGTTTCTTGCTATTACAAATAATGCTGCTATGAACATAGTTGAGCACATGTCTTTGTTGCATGGATGTGGATCATTTGGGTATATGACTAAGAGGGGGATTGCTGGGTCCTGTGGTAGACTGGTTCCCATTTTCCTGAGGAAACGCCATGCTGATCTCCAAAATGGCTGTACAAATTTGCACTCCCACCAGCAGTGGAGGAGTGTTTCCCTTTCTCCACTTCCTCTCCAGCATAAGCTCTCATTGGTGTTTCTAATTTTAGCCATTCTGACAGGAGTAAGATGGTATCTCAGAGTTGTTTTGATTTGCATTTCCCTGATGGCTAAGGATGTTAAGCACATTAGGTTTGACACAGAATTCCTGATATCCTAATGACTGCCACAAAATTTCCTATTGTTCTTTTCTGAAATGCTATCGATGGAGCCAAAGACCCCAGTAAACCCTGTAGCAGAGGCGAGTGACTGTGCATATTACACACTGTCTCATCATCTCCTTCTCAGCAGTCTAGTTTGATTCATGCCAGTTGAAGGAGAGCCTTCTGGGAAGTAAGCACCTGCTGAGAAACACGAACCTGCCTGCTCATTGTGCTGTCATGAGCAGAGCAAGGTTCCTCTGGCTGAGTCATGGAATGAGACAGCAGGTGTCTGAGTTGCTCAAGGCATTCTTCCAGGATACAATTCCTCAGCCCTTTGCTCCATCCATGAGATGGATGAAGTCGGAATCCCAGGGGCGGTGCACCCTGCTCTCTTTGCCTCAGGAATCAGCATCACTTTTGTTCCCTTTCTTTCTATACCATTAATGTTTGCATATGAGTGACAGGAAGGCAGTTTTAGGAGTAGGCCAATTGCTATGTCACAATAAGAAACGTGGCCTCCACCCAGGCTAGATGATACTGTTGGCCCATCAATGACCCCCCCCTGAGGTCCATGATCCAATTTTAATGACCAGAATGCAGACTAAGTGCTTCCAAGTATGACATGATGCCCTGCCACTGTTTGGTGTTCATAGCTAACAGCCTTCAGATGCAATGTACATGGTGCACAAACCCCACAAAATCTTTTAAACTCAGAGGAAAAATAAAATATCATCTAGGGTGGATTCTATTCCTCTTTAAACTAATGTAATCCTAAAATATGCTAAGCAGTGTGTGTGTGTGTGTGTGTGTGTGTGTGTGTGTGTGTGTGTGTGTGTGTGTGTGTATGTGTGTGTGTGTGATTTGCTGAAGATCTACAGATCTATATTCCTATATTCTTGACCTTGGCCAAGTAACTTTCCTCTAAATTCTTTCTGAAAATTTAAGAGTTGTCCCTTGCTTCTTGAGACACTTGGAAACTAAGTTGGTCATTTCTCATTATGAAACGGTTCATGTTCCCAGCTCCCTGGAAGAGCTGGAAGGAAGGGTGCTTTTGAAAGCTGAAAGCTGGCTATTTTAGTTGAGAACATTAATCATGCTGCTTCTGCTGTCGGCTGAGGTTATAGCATCTGATCTCCCATTTCCCCTGTCATAATCATTTATGCTTTGCCCCTTGACGTGACACATAAGTCCTTTTTATTATATTACATATTAAATACACCAGAACACATCAAAATCTCTTTGTTACCCAATAAAAATGTAATATACAGCAAGCCCATCTTGGTCTGCTCTTAAAGAGGCTAGTTACTAACATGTCTAGTGCCCTATTTGAGGGAGTCTTACCTGTGGGGCTGTGAAGATGCCCAAACTCTTCAATGGCAGAAACAAAGCTACATGAATTTAAAATGGCTCCTTTGGTTTGGTTTTACTTTGCAGGGGAAAGTTTCTGGGAGACTAGAGCAAGCCAGCCAGTTTTCACTGCCTACTCTGTGCCAGGCACTGGGTTTTCCTCATTAGGACTCATAATCCACCTGTTACCTCTTCAAGGAGGAGACCGTCTTCAGTTAGGTAACTGACTTGGCCTATGGAGCACAACTACTGTCAATACAGGTAGGATTTTGACCTAAATTTGTTTTCTTAAAATGATGTGGTGTCTTTTCATTCCACTCCAAAGTAAAATCAAGGGCCTGTAAGACAAGTCACTAGTTCTACAGCCTCATCTTCAAAATTCTCTGCATTGAGAGGTCAGTTTCAGCTCTTTTGGCTTGATCACTCTTGAGCATGCCAGACATCGTGCCTCCTCAGTGCCTTTGCATCTGCTTCCTTGACCAGCCAGTCAGTTCTCACATTGTCTGAAATGGATACCCACAGGGAAAGGAACTGAATCAGGTATTAGCAATATTTCTCTTTGAGATCCAAATGTAAGTATTTTTAGCTTTTCAAGCCATACAACCTTTGTACTAACATCTCAGCTCTACCACCATGGCCCAGAGCAGCCATGAACACACATGAGGAAGCAAACATGAGACTTGACATACTGGTTGCAGTTTGCCCATTTCTAGTATCTGATCACCCCTTTTCTTATAAAAAGAATACATGTCATATTTATCTTAACATTGCAGGTGCTAAGTAGGACCTAGGACATAGAAGATCCCCAGGAGATGGTGGAGGACTCAATGAATTCAGCACAAGGTATATTCTTAATGATCAAGCAAGACTTATTACTCCCATACCAGAATAGAACTGAAGAAAAAAATCTCTAGCTTTCTCTACAAAGAAAAGTTTGGGGTTGAACTAAATGACCTCTTGAGTTTCACCCAAGTTTGAAAACCTTAAAGAAAAGACAGAAGGCAGAGTGTAAAATCTATTGTGTATATCCTTTCGTCTAGCTTCCAACTGCAAGGTTACACATTAGCAGATTCTGAGTACCAACTATGTTTTGCACAACATATACCACAATGGACTTTACTGATTTGGAGCCTGGAGGATGGTTTTGTACTGATCAAAGTCATCCTCCAGCCAAGCTGGCTAGAATGTGTGCTGTGCGACACCCTCTATAACTATGCACCTGTCAGTTGCTTTCCCTGTGGGTGGTGCTCAGCAAACCACCCAACACTGCTTCAGACTGGCATCCCAGAAAGCAAACAGCAGTCACACTGAGCAGATGAGGTCCAATCTCACCAGCACAGGTTGAGCATGGCTTGTGTTAGGAGCTTAGATTTCTACAGAATGGAAATAAAATGCCTCATCATGTCCTTTTAGGTAGAACAAGAGGAGAGAGAAAAGGTAAATGAAGAGATCATACCAACCCTCTGCTTTCTGAGGCCAAAATAACCAAAAGGCAACAAACAGCCACTGTAATTACAAATGAAAGGATCTGGGTCTGTTTCAGAGAGATGGTCAAAGCAGAGACAGTGCTAAAGGCTGTTCTGCTCTTTAGGCTCCCTTTTATTTTCCTACAGGTAGCACTCATGGAAAAATGTCTCCTCTAAATCAGAGTGCCCCTCTCCACTGCAGGTGAGAACAATGTCATTAAAAAAAAAAAAAGAAGAAGGAGCAGGAAGAGCCTATGAAAGAACAATGGGGTATCCAGGCTGGAAAATCATGGTTTTCTGTTACCCACTGTCTGGGATTTACAGTCTTTGGTCAAAGGCGAGGTGAGATCTTTCTGTTCTGTAAGAGGACCGTGGAAGTGTGGTGGAACACAGAGACTGCTGTGACGGTTCAAAGCCAGCTTTGCATCACATCCCCAAACCAGCCACTATGGCAGTCTGTTCTTAAGTTTCCCCATTTGTAAAATTAGAGGCAATAGTAAAGCATATCACAGAGTAATCATGTGAACTCAGTGGTGTCCCAGCCCACTAAGCAGGGAGCTTGAACTATGCAGTTCAGGCTCTGTCATACTGACCTCAGCCCTTTGAAAGAAAGGTAGAAACAACGTGTGATAGTCTCAAGAGATTTTTTTTTAAATTAATTTGCAACTTTCACTCCCATATCTGGAGGCAGAGATCCTTTAAATTTTTAATATTTTAATCTGTGGATAAATACAAAGTTAATTTTTCTTTGTGGTCAACCAATACGAGAGTCTAATGAAACAAATTTATATTCTCATTCAAATTCCCAGGATGCAACCAGGGTTGGGGATGTCATGTTTCAACAAGATGGTTTAGACAGGAGCTGGCAGTTTGACTAAAAACTTCCATGAGAAAAATTGCCCTATAACTCTGGGTCCCTAAAGCACAAGCAGAATAAACCAGGTGGTAGTCACCCTCTAACACATATAAATGACACAACTGTTTATGGGGCACAATTTTAATTTGGCCTTAAAGCTCTCTACAGCCAATGTTAGTAACTGATCCCCTCTAAGGCTAGAATGAGTGTCTTGAGGCAAAAAAGCACAGGTATTTCTTTTCTGACTTTAGAAGATCAATAAGTGCTGGGAGCTACTAAAATACATGAAAATGTAGAATTATACATTAGTGCAATGCCTACCAATGGGGTTTCGGATATATGCAAGAAGTTAATATTAGCAAGTGAGAAATTGTAAGTGTGGTTTCACGTTATTCTTTTCCATAATCTTAGGACAAATTTATCTGCTAAATCATTTTTCTTAAAAGGTCAAATCAAATTAAGACTGAGGTTTGGAAAAGTGAGCTGAAACATTGACTGCTAAATTTTATCCTTCCTAATAAAAGCTCTTGAATGTTAGTACACTTTTAATTCTGTCAATCACTGAACATAAGTGGTTTTCTCCCTGAGCCAAAGACCATGTGATGTGAATCTTCATCAGTGACAGGCATTGCTTTTCTCAATTCTGAGCGTCTCTCTGCAGGTACTTCCCCTACCTAGGGATCTGAGGCTGGCCTACTATTTCATCTACATTTGACTCAGGCCCTGCCCTCAATGATGGCTAGGATCAAAATGCTGTTCTCTCTCTGTGGTGGTGACCATGTCAAGAGACCAATCATCTTATCTCTCTTGAGGTCAAAGATAATAGAACACCTTCTCTTTCAAGAAATGAGATAGCAAGGTTTTCAGCCTTGCTTCCTCAGGAGCCATAGTTCCCAGATATTTTTCAGACAGTTTCACTGGGTGTGTTAGGCAAACATACCTGTATGGCACTTGCTGTCCATTTATTCAGACACGTTTTCCCTTTGTGCAGTCCCTGCGATGGAGGCCAAGCCTTCCAGCACTACTTACTTTAGTCCCATGAAGTGCTGTTAGCATAGCCAGGACCTTTCTTCCCTGCTTTCATATTCAGGGACTTAAAACTCCCAGCTTCCTGTCGACAGGTGCTTTTCTGAACCTCCCAAAGCACAGGGGCAAAGGTGCATACAACTACAAAGATTGGATTCAGGGGCCCAGTAACTCTCTGAGTAACACACATGACTATATTATAGCTGGACCAGACGTGATGAAGCTTACACTGATGCTAAAATGGGAAACTCTGAATCCCTCCTCCAACCCCATAAGAAACATAATTGCCAAAACAGCAACTGTGGCATTGTCTAAGCATGGGACATTCTATGGTGGGGACCGGTAGTGGGGGAGGCAGGCAGGAAGAAAAAGCTGGAAAACCATGAGGGTGATGACAGCAGCAGCAGCAGTAACTGTGGTCTGCTCTTCAGCCAGCGAATGCGCTGTCTTTCCTGTCAGCTGGAGCATCTTGCTTTGTTGTGTGACTCTGACCTGCTGCAGTCACGCACACTGTTCTTTTAGCCTGACACTAGCATTAAGCCGACTACTTCATGCTACTCCTCAACAAAAGAGGCTCATCTGTCTCAAGGGAGGAGGAAGTGTTGGTTGGTGTCCTTATGGACAGATTGAGGTCCTAAAGGAGGTTTAGTGGTAATGATGAGAGACCATGTTTTCTTTGTTTTCTCCTTAGAACAGACCTCTTGAGATGTCTCTCACATTTTCTCTGTTGACAGCTTTTGTGAACTGTATCTAGAGAAGGTATCTGCTGCTTGTTTTATTTATTTATTTATTTTAATTTTGGACTTAAAATTTCACAGTGTGTTGGGATTACAGGAAACAAACACCACATATTAATGCCATTTTTGTTCACAGATCTAATTTTATCTTCTGGAACATATCCCATGAGAATTAGGGGGATTCAGAACTGCAAAATAGCTGTTGGCATTGATTGATGAACTCCTGGGTAGAGACAGCCCTGGCTAGCTTGTCATTTACATCCATGCCTTTGGATGAAGGTTTAGAGGGCACATTCATTCAATTTGTGGGTGACAGGAGTCTGGAAAGGATAGAAAGGCATTGACTGATAGAATTAGGATCTGAAAAGATTTTGACAGCCTGTAGCTATTGGGCAATCTAACAAGATGGATTATAATAGCAATAGAAAGAATATCACGTGCTTATCCCACAACTGGGTGTCCACACAAAGGAAAAGAAATCAGTATAACAAAGAGAAACCACCTGCTATGCTATATTTATTATTGTACTGTTCACAGCAACCAAGATATACAAACAACCTAAGTGTCCATGAACAGATAAATGCATAAAGAAAAGTGTGAGCACACACACACTGAATATTATCTATTACAAAAATATGAAATTCTTTCATCTGTCATAATATGGATAAGTTAAAGGATATTTTGTTTAAAAAGTCTATGCATAGAAAGACAGCTAGATAGTATACACTTTTATTCTAGAAAGTAGACTTCATAGAAGTAGAAAGTAAAATAATGGCCAACAGAGGCAGTGTTGGAAGGGTTGAGAGAGATAGTGAGAAGAGGGGTCAGGTAGCAAAAGTAGTTACTAAGAGGAATACAGTCTAGTTTTTTATAGCATAAAAGTACTGTATGGGATAGTTCATGGTAGGATATCATATATTTGCTAAAAAAGAACTAGGAGAAATATTAAATATTATTTAAAGTTTCTCTCCTGCTCACCAGTTTCCAAATAACCACTCTAAGGATTACCATTAATGAAAATTGTTTGGCCAATGGCTCAGGCATATTTCTACTAATCCATTTCTAGTAACCCATTTCTACTAATCTGTGTATCGCTATGTTGTCATGGCTTACTGGTAATGCTCTGGCATGTTAGTCCTTCAATGGGTACATGATGTATCCCTGACTCTGCGTTTCTTCTCTCTGTATCTCTGTTTGGGTTTCCTACCTAGTTATATTCTGCCTGGCCATTGGACAAATCGGCTTCTTTATTAACCAATGATAATAAAACATATTCATGCAAAAGAGTATCCCACATTATCTAAAACTTTCCCAATAAAAAGAATTATAGATGTTTAAAAGGATGGAAAAAAGGATGGAAATGTGAATTTCCCTGATTTGATCATATACATATATATATATATATATATATATATATATATGTGTGTGTGTGTGTGTGTGTGTGTGTATCCTATATATGTATATGTGTATTATATGTTTACATATATGTGTATACATATACATTTATACATGAATAATAACTGTACATATGTATACATATATGTATATACACATATAGGGTATATATCCACAGATATTATGCATCAATTTAAACAAAGTAGGGACTCAGAGTAGATTCATGCAAGTATCTGGGTGCCTCTAGCGTGATATGTTATGGCTGAGCAGCAACAGATATGTAGAAAATTTGAAGATTTTATTAAAAGCTAGTTTAGTGAGTCTTATGAGGATATAAAACCCAATGGAATTAATTTAGTTTGGTTCTCTCTTACTGCAGTAAAATATTCTAATGAAAAGCAACATGGGGTGGAAAGGGTTCATGTGACCTACACTTCCACGACATAGTTCATCTTTGAAGAAAGCCAGGACAGGCACTGAAGGCAGGAGCCTGGAGGAAGCATGAGCAGGGTCCAGAGTCACAGAGGAGTGCTGCTTACTGGCTTGCTCCTCATGGCTTAACCTCCTTGCTCTTTTAGAAGACCCAGGACTATCCACCCTGCAGTGGCACCACCCACAATGTGCTGGGCTCTCCCACATCAATCATTGATCAGACAACGTCCCCAGACTCCGTTACAGTCCAAACCGATGGAGGCTCTTTCTCAATTGAGGTCCCCCTTCCAAGATGACTCTAGCTTGTGTCAGGTTGTCCAAAATTAATCAGCACAAGGGTCTCGTGTTACACAAACGGACATGAAAACAGCACTCGGTTACCTTGGTGATGGTGAGGGTGGGAGGAGTCAGGGAGGATGAAGTCAAGACTAAAGTCCATCCTAGGAAGTTTCTCCCTAGTAACTCAGAGTGCCCTCCAGAACTTTCCTGAGATGCAAAAGACTCTGAGACATTGGCTGTCTGACATCATTAAAAAAATATATTCACATGCAATTGGTAGGCTAAGTGGGAGACTTTAGCATGGGGGCGTTGGGCTAACATGAAAGGGCCACTAAGGGGAAAACTCCTATAGTCAGGAGAGTAGATTCTCCAGCGTGAGTAGAAGTCTACCATTCTAGTTGTACTGTCAGTGACCTGGCTAAGGGGCCACTCATCACAAAGGCAGGGCCACCTTAGGAATGTGGGTTGACTTTAGCAACACTTAAGAAAGAAATGGGTGGAATGGAATAAAGCACTGGTACTTTCCAGTCCCGGGATACCCACTCGCCAGTGCCATCCACACAGGCTCAGCAGCCATGAGGTTTGACTCTTCACATGGGGCAATGTTCTCCCTCCCTCCCTCCCTCCCTCCCTCCCTCCCTCCCTCCCTCCCTCCCTCCCTCCCTCCCTCCCTCCCTCCTTCCCTCTCTCTCTGTGTGTGTGTGTGTGTCTATACTGTTGTTGTTGCTGTTGTTGTTATTGTTGTTTCAGATGCCGGACACAACCTAAATGTGTTTTTTCTGGTCCCTGGACTTCCTTGCTCTTTCTCCCCATCGCACGCAGGACTCATGCTGGACACCCTAACAGAGGGTCTTTTCCTTCCCTCCTGCATTCGCCTCCTCCACGCATCTGCTGAGGTTTACGGCTTACCTGCCTTGGAAGTTTTTCTTTTAAATTCTAATAAAATTGACATTATTTTATTCACCAGACTAAGACACTCAAGAGAAGGCCCTGGTTTTTTCTGTATCAGAAGCACTCTCTTTTAGAGCTTGAAGGCCTTGTAGTCATGGTTTCTCTGCATGCTGTAATTGCTATTGAGAAATCCAATCACATTAATTTTGTTCGTTTGTTTAATAATTTTATTTTAAAGAACTTCTTACATTAGCACTGTATCTCCATCATTCCCACCCCACCAATCCATTCCAAATTTATAATCTCTTAATTGTTATTGTTATATCCTACTATTGTTTATAAATACACACACACACACACACACACACACACACACACACTTATTCTACTGAGTCCATTTAGCTTTGCTCATATGCAGATGTGTCCAAGACTAACCACTTGCTGTTGGATAACATGTGTGGGAACTGATCCTGAGTTTTCCTCTCTCAGCAGACATTGACCACCTCTAGCTCTTTATCTAGGGGTAGCACCATGGGGAATTTCTCCTGGCCACACTGGCATGTCAGCTGGTATTATCATTATTCCTATCTTCCATCAGGCAATCATATTGTTGAGAGTACATGACTGTAGCTTCTCATACATAGAAGACACTGTCTCACGACAGATGTTCTGGTGCCCTGACTTTTATAGTTTTTGGTCTTTTCCCACTGTGTTTCCTGAGCCTTAGTTTGCATTGGAAACTTATGGCTTGAGGATTGGGTACCCCACAGTCTCTTGTTCTCTGCATTTTTACCAGTTATGGATCTCAGCTGAAAAAAAAAAAAAGACGCATCTTTGATGAGGGATGGGGGCTACACTTATGTGTGGAGCAGTGCAGTTGAGTTTCTAGTACAGTTGGGGGTTATATTAGTCTAGGAAAATGACAGTAGAGAGTTCTCCTTTAAGGAGAAGTATGAGCTCTCCAGCTTTAGCATAAAACCTACTTACTTTTTTCTATGAGGAAAGTTCTCTTTGTTTCAAGAGTCCCTAAAGTGCATGGTGGGTCTGATTGACAGCCTTAGGCTTCTTTTTATTTTTAAATTCAATTTTATTTTCCATATGTATACACATTAGCCTAAATCTATGACTATGTACCACATGCATGGATGGTATCCATAGAGGCCAAAAGAGGGTGGTGTGTCCATTCTAAAATATTTTTTAATTATTTCTTTTGGAGTTTATTTTCTCCTTCTAAAATTATTATTATTATTATTATTAATTATGTTTTTCCTCTTCTCTACTCACCACATGTCCAAGTTACTTTTCTATTACTACAATAAGGCACCATGACCAAGACAACTGATTAAAAAAAACATTTATTTTGGGGTCTCAGGGTTCTGGAGGGTTAAAACACATGATCGGTCCTCTCGGCAGGGAGCATGGTAGCAGGCAAGCAGGCACAATGCTGGAGCAGGCATCATGCTGGAGCATTAGCTGAGTTCTTACACTTTGAGACAAAAACCATGAGTCAGAGAGAGAGCCAGCTGAGAAGGACTGGGCTTTTGAAACCTCACAGCCCAAGACACAGAGACAAGACCTCCTTCAACAAGGCCACACTCCCTAATCCTTCCCATACACTTCCATCAACTAGAGACTAGCATTTAAATATGTAAGCTTTGGGGACCATTCTCATGCAAAGCACTGCACCAAGCACTGGTCTAACATTTAAAAAGAATTAAAGCTTTTAATCATACTCACAATCCTATTTTATGTAATGCTTGGCTTTATGTTGGGGAGAAATTCCAAACTGTTTTGAAATTTTCATTCGGAAGAATTGCAGTCACTAGAAAGGACACTTAATTGTGTGAGGGGTTAAAATAGCCATTGCCAGAATCTAGTAGAAGAGCAGGGCCATTTAATATATAAATATTTTTGTTGTTGTTTATAGAATTCTTTTGTTATCTTTGTATATACCTCTGTCCTCAGTTGTTTAGTAACCCTGAATCTCATAGAGACACTCTGATTTACTTTAAGTTACCGAGTACAGAGCATTATTCAGAAGTAGTTAAGATAAATCATTTTGGCTCATTGATTTTATATTAGTCATACTAGTAATTTTAAAATGTATTTTCTTTGTTCTTGCGTAGGTGTTTTTAGACCTTGGTTATAGCAACAAACACCGTTCTTCTTGTGCCTGGGTAAATATGGCCACATGGTCATGTAGAGTATACCAAAGCTTGCGATGACAAAATTTCCAGTGTAAGTTGCTTGAAACAATCTCCTAGGTCAGCACCTTTTAGAACTGGAGGTGTTCTTAAGCAGCAAGCAGCCATATTTGCAGTGTAGTTTCCTTAAGATGGCCATAGAAAGTAGATGGGCAGGAAGGCAGTCCAAACAGTTGCTTGACTGATAGTCCTTTGTTCAAGACAATCAGGGCACCAGGAATGGGTCAAATAGTCATCAACCTAGTCAAGGATCCTAGCCCCTACATCTTTGCCTATTCATAGGAAAATAACTTCTGGAAAGTACCAAACTGGCAGATGATGTTGGTAGAACAGGAGGGCCAGGAGACCCCAGTGGCTTCTGCAGGGGTCTTATGGGCCACTGTTGTGGTTCAGGCTGCAGGACTCTTGGAGGTAAAGCCAAAGACAAGAAGTAAATCCCTGTCACCAAGCTGAGCTGCCTGGTTAGGATCATGAAGATCTACCTGTTCTCCCTGCCCATTAGTGAGCCCGAGATTACTGACCTTTTCCTGGCCACACACCTAAAGGATGAGGTTCTATAGCTGCTGCAAGTGCAGAGGCAGACTTGGGCTGGCCGGCGGGATCAGGGGCAAGGCTTTTCTCACTATTGGGAACTACAATGGTCTTGTTGATCTTGTTAAATGCTCCAAGAAAGAAGCCACTGCCATCTGTAGGGCTATCCTCTTGGTCAAGCTTTCCATGGTCTCCATGTGGAGAGGCTACTGGGTAAACACGGTTGGAAAGCTTTCACTGTTCCATGTAAGGTGACAGGCCACTGTGACTGTGCTGGTGCATCCCTGCCCCTAGAGGCACTGGTGTAGTCTCTGCTCTTGTGCCTAAGAAGTTACTGATGATGGCTGGTATTGATGACTGTTTCACACCAGCCAGGGGCTGTATTGCCACCCTGGGCAACTTTGTCAAGGCCACTTTTTATGCCATCTCCAAGATCTGCCACTACCTGACCCTGGATCTCTAGAAAGACTGTGTAAACCAAGTCTCCTTATCAGGAATTCACTGGCCATCTGTGAAAATCCACTGCAGAGTCTCTCCTTGTTCAGAGGGCCCTGGCTCCAACTGTGGCCACTACATAAGGATGTATGTAAGTATGTACATATGTATGTATATATGTGTAATAAATGAGTATAGTTCCTTACAAAAGAAAAAAGAAATATTAAAAAGAGTGCTTGCAACAATGGTTTAACATTAACATTATTAGTGTTTTAACAGTATTTAATAATGCTTATTCCAGAGAATAATTTAAGTAAATACATGTTAGAAAAAAAGCTTCAAATTGGAAAGTTTTTAACAAGTGCAGACCTTGCACAAAATGTACCACAAATGGACAACTGAGCATTTTTAGGGTCTCTGTCTTTGCTCCCGGAGGAAGCATTCCAGGGAAAGATTGGTTCCTGGTCCATCTTAGAAGTACATGGTGTAAGCAGAGAGATCCCAAGGAGGAAGTGGCGGTGATTTGGTATCAGGAACATAGGTAAGAGAAAAACGTCTTTAAAACCTCTTTTACCTCTAAGGTTCCAGTTTCCTTGCTTTCATTTTTCAAATCTGGTTACTCTTGAAGAGAAAGTTAGTTAATAGAATATGCAAATTAAAGAGCAGCTATCATACTAATTAACATTTTGGTATCAACAGCTAGTCCATTTCTGAACGTGTGTAAATCAAGACATCAGTGTGTCTGCAGCTGCCAGAATGTCACACTGGAAAATTGTGATCATGTTGCTATCAAAACAGAGGTGAGTAATGTGGGAATAATGGCCTCTGAGGCCACTGAGGCCTCCTCGGCTCTCAGCATGAGGACAGGTCAGCAGCACAATGATGACACAGACTGTTGTCATGGACAGGCCTGAAGGACAGAGCAACAGAAGGACAGACTGGAGGCATCCACTCCAGCACCAGATGATGAATTCTTCCCTTACTTCTGTCCCCTCTAGTTTTCTCCTCCAGCTCCAGCAGGTTGGATATTGCAAGACTTTGCTGACAGTCTCCTGGACTCATTCAACAGTATCCCCAGAGGCAACATGGTGAGGATGAGGTGGTCTGTAATTTTCAGAGAAGGGGATTTTGTCAGTAAAGGAATTGCTGAGTCACCCACAAGAGTTTCTAGGCACCTTCTTAGATATGCTTTGCACAGCATTAGCCAACATGTACCTGAATTTATGGGGTGATAATGGCTCTCTGTCCCTCTATTG
This sequence comes from Cricetiscus sungorus, assembly GCA_030556225.1. Taxonomy (NCBI): domain Eukaryota; kingdom Metazoa; phylum Chordata; class Mammalia; order Rodentia; family Cricetidae; genus Cricetiscus; species Cricetiscus sungorus. The sequence goes on along the minus strand of JANBXA010000731.1, from coordinate 38,684,293 downwards.
TGGAAACGAAGCATCAAGAACACTGCAGAATCAGAAGAGGAAATCAGAGACTAAAAATCACTCCAATGTCCATTTGTGGTTCATTTTCAGGAGGTCTGCACTTGTTGGAGACTTTTTATTAAAATAATTTTCTATTATATGTTTACTTGACTGGGGCAAAATTCTCACTTTTTAACAATAAAGTAAGAAGTAGGTGGGTAGACTAAGTTCTGATTAGAGAGTAGTATTTTAGTTATTTGTACTGTTTAAGATAGAGGGACTAGGGAAGTAGAGAGACTTTATTTAGCCTATATGAGGCCCCAGGTTTGATCATTAACAACGCACGTGTGCGCGCCCACACACACACACACACACACACACACACACACACACACACCAATAGTATTGGTACATGACTTTTAATATAAGGCAATCAGAATTAGTGTCATTAAAAAACAACAACGGATTATTGGCTTAGTCCGATTCTAGTCAAGTTCCAACAGAATTAGTTCAAGAGACTTAACATAGGAATTAGTTCTGTAGGTGTGAACAGGCTAGGTGAGCCACCAAGGGAAGCTGCGGTCGGTACCTGGCGATCAACAGCAGTGGGAATCCATTTCCTTCTATCCCTAGGGCTGGAGGGGTCAGGGTAGCCTAGGGATGCTAAGCCCTGGAAGAGGCTTCCCCAGTGTGTCTCTTAGGGCAAGTACTAGAGCTATTATTAGAAAACAGACAAGTAGGAGGTGGCATCACATCCTTCCCCCCGACACTTGGGTAAGGCATAGGGGATAGTCATGTTCAAGTCTTGCAGTGCAGGGTCGCCGTAAATGAAGGCCTTATGTTTGTCCATGAATGGTTTTCTTCTCTCAGTCAATCCTAGCTCCCACCACTGGAGGGTGTCAAGATAGGGCACAGTGCTGGTTGAGCAATGTGTGCTGGCACTTGCCTACTGAGACACACAGAAATGAATGGTGCTTAGGAGGAAGGGGACTCGTCTCCAGGGTCTGCAAGGGTAATAGAGAACAACAAGCAGTGTTATTGTCATGGGCCATGACAGCCATTTCTACCTCAGGGCTCTCAGCAGACCCTTCCGTTTGCATTAGTTTTCAAGGACCTGTATTTGCAAAGGAAGAAAACAAGCTGATGGTGGTTATTCACACACAAAAGCAAGCTTGGTGTTTTCCTGACAGTTCTCAATTTCGTATTTCAGTTAAACTGGATTATAGTTCTCTGGGAGAGAGGCAGGGAGGGGGGAGGGAGGGAGCATCTCTCCTGTTTCTTCCTGAGGCTTTGCTCACTGTGAAAGCTTGCAGTATTTAAGGCCAGACTCTGAGGTTTCATTCCTCCAGCCAGCAGGGCTCAATTTTACAGACAGAAAAGGACAAAATGGTGAAATAAATCTTACTAAGGGCCATGCAAGCATTTTCCCCGCACACATGATATACTGGATTTTTTTTTGTTTTTGTTTTTGTTTTTTTTGAGACAGGGTTTCTCTGTATTACTTTTGGAGGCTTAACTCGCTCTGTAGACCAGGCTGGCCTCGAACTCACAGAGATCTGACTGTCTCTGTCTCCTGAGTGCTGGATTAAAGACCTGAACCACCAATGCCCAGCTGCAAGTATTCTTAATTGATGCACCATCTCTCAAGCCTCCAATACTATTATTTTTTAAAAAGATTTATTTATTTATTATGTATCCAGTGGTAAGCCTGCATGTATGCCTGCAGGCCAGAAGAGGGCAGTAGATCTCATTACATATGGTTGTGAGCCACCATGTGGTTGCTGGGAATTGAACTTGGAACCTCTAAGAGTAAACAGAGGAATGGGGCTACCCAGACAGACTCAGGTGAGTGTTTTCCCACGTTGAACCACATAACCCCATGCATCCTTCCTGGGAACTGCTGACCCAGAGCTCACATCACAAGTGGCTAGCGAGTGCATGGGGACCCCAGGAGTCCTGCCAGCCCGACTGAGTGAACGATAAATTCTGTGATCTCGTTAATGTGAAGTGAGTCCCCAGAGAATGCCAAATGCTTTCCTTACATACAATCAGCTCCCTGTGCTCTGCTGACAGCGATCCCCAAATACAGACATAACTAGGATGGGAGGGTTGAGAGCAAAGCTCTTTCCTATACAATCAGCTTCGGTGCAGAAATGGTTGCAGTGAGTCTTAATGGCTGCAGTAGTGGTGGTGACAGCCCAGACAAGCACAGTTGGGACCTGTGGGTGCACTTATCTGTGTCAGGCCCTGTTGTGTTCATTGCGAGCCGGAGCTTCCTTAATATGGCCACAGCTTGATGAAGAGAGCCTTGTCATTACTTCTGTGTAGGTGAAGACAGGCATAGGCCTCAGCACAGATACAGGTACAGGTAAATGTGTGTGTGTGTGTGTGTGTGTGTGTGTGTGTGTGTGTGTGTGTGTGTGTGTGTGTGTGTGTGTGTGTATTTGTGTGTGTGTGTGTTTCTGTGTGTGTGTTTCTGTGTCTGTGCGTTTGTGTTGTGTTAAATCAACAGTGGGTTGACCAGTTATTCAAATGCTTGCTTAGCATAAGAGTAATCTAGAGTTCTGTTCCTACTACAGCATGAATGGGCACAGATGCAAATCCAGCTCCTAGGAGGTGAAAACAGAAGGATCAGAAGTTCAAGGTCATTACAGCCAGGGATACCGAGATCCTGTTTTACAGACACAGGGTGTGGAGGTAGGAAATGTATTTTTACATGTGAGTTTGAAGTCATGATGACTAGAGGTCATCTGCCAAAACAAAAGGAAATTGTGTGGTTTTTCTCTTGCAACTCAAGTGAAACACACAGTCTCTTCCTTTAAAAAAAAATTGTAAAAAGAAAGAGAGAGGGGGGAGGGAGGGAGGGAGAGAGGGAAGGAGGGAAGGAAGGAGAGAGAGAGAGAGAGAGAGAGAGAGAGAGAGAGAGAGAGAGAGAGAGAGAGAGAGAGAGATTGGTGAGATTGCCATGGAGCAGGGACTCCTAGGTACTGACGGTTGAGGACTAGTCACCATTATGGCTTGCAAGGGAGTGAGACAGGATTTGCAAATACATGAGAGAAACCTGGGCACAAAGATGCATGCGGAGTACAGGAGATGGTGCGATTGAAAATGAAAAGGCTGTGTGCTTGTGACTTATTAAGACTTTCTGTGTGACTGAAAGGAAATAGGTTTTAGCCTTTCTCCATTTGTTTAAAGGTAATATATAACTCTTACAGTGTAAAACACTGCCGCCTGGGACCTTTTCAGGCAAAAGAGTCGGGCTCTTTTGGGAAACTATAGCGTCTTGACTGGAGTCGGGTATAAGTGGACAGTGGGGAGGTAGTTGCTGACATAGAGAATGACCTATAATTCCCAATGACTGCAGGCTTCCAAGACTGTTTCCTGGTGGCCTTGTGTCTGGAGTCATGCAATTATCTCTCCCTCTCTGGTTTGTTTGAGCATGCTGGGTAGATTCACTGTTGGATCCAATATGATGAGAAGAGGGACTCTTCATCAGTACAGGAAGCTCTGGTTGGGATGAACCTTGATGTGACACTGGCTACAGCCAGAACATCAGTGTCCTTTACTCTGTTGCAGCTGTTCAAATCGCTGAGAAGTGTGAGTATACTGAGAACACAGAGAGGCGACCGTTAGAGCAATCTATCCCTTTGCTGAGTTCCTCAAATTATGCTATTAGGTTATAGAACCTTATTTAGAAATTGTTAAAATACATAATTTTGGTCCCTTGATTTTATATTAGCCATTTCATAATTTGTATTTTGCATTTGTTTTGTTCACGTGCAAGATTTTTAGACCTTGGGAAGTCATAAAGAACAAAGTGTTTAGCATCCTTGTGCTGGTATGTGAAGGCAGTTCTGGCTTGGGCAGATAAGCCAGGCAATTTAAGTTATAGTAAATGAAGTCCCTTTTTAATAGAGCTTTAATTTTAGCCAAGTTGGAAAGGGATGATAGGATGAAATTCAAAGTCCTTAGCAATTTCTTTTTAGGGCATTTTTTTTCCAGATTTGGGTTGGGAAGCAACACATGACAATCTATTATAATAGACGAGTGCTCCAGAGGCTAAAATAGAATCTTGCCATGGACATCGTCAGCCTTCCTCTCTCGTCCTGCTTTTACCTTATTTCCTCTTAGATCTAATTTTGTCCAGCTTTTGTAAGACCTTTGACAAAAGCATTTGGTTAATTTATGAACTGCAAATAGAATAAAATGTGCAGATAATAAGCACACCTTGGCTAATTAGCCCCAAACAAGCCCACCAGTGTAACCCTGCCCATGTCAAAACAACGCCATCACTAGTGCCAAGTGTCCCCTTTACCTGCTCCCAATCACTTCTGCCTCTCCTGTCCACAGAGATAGCCTCCTTATTGACTTGCAGTGCCATAGAATATTTTGCCTGACTTTGAGCATCAATCTGTTCACCCCTGTGGTCGTGCAGCTGCAGGTCAGCCCTTCCTTTGGGATTGTCATGGAGCCTTCTGCTGTGAAAACATACATGTCTCAGATTTCGTTTGCACAGGTTTCTGTTGGACGTGCATTTAGAGTGAAATGACTAGATCACTGTGTGTGTGTGTGTGTGTGTGTGTGTGTGTCCAGTGTTGCTACACACACTTTATTGGGAGCACACCAGGGTCTTAGAGTGCCACATTCTTGCTAACATGTGGTTTTGTCCCTCTCAGTCCAAGCCACTCAGTTAGTCTATTCTAGTTTTGGAGGGATTTAGTTTGCGTTTGCTATGGTGGCTTTGAAATCCAGCATCATTGACTGTTTGGTGACAGTCACTGGACTCTTTGGCTATCTTGTTATTGAATCCTTTACCAACTCCAGTGCTGTCGGAATCTTTATGCTTTAGATAAGTCACGTGCGGCCTGTAATTTCCCTCACATCCCACACTCTCCACTCTCTTTGCTGTCATTCATGATAAACTAATATTCCCAAAGCCCATCTTATCAGGATTTTCTCTTGTGGTCAGAGCTTTTGTACTTTTCAAATCTTTGGTTATCTAAAGTCTCAGGAAATACTTTCCAGTGTCAGCTACCATCAGCCTTGCTTTACCTTTCACATCCAGACACACCAAGCTCCCTGGAACTGACCCAGCTGGGTTTGGGCGTGCCAAAGTGAGGTGGAAACTTACTTCCTGTTGCTTATGAGAAGAGAGACTACAGGTAGATTTAAAGGCCTCTCCTCCCCCTCCTCTCTCATTTGACTGAGACAGGGTCTGGCTAAGTAGACACTTAATGTTTCCAACTCATGTAGCCTAGGCTGGCCTTGAAATTATGGTCCTGAGATTACAAACGTCTGCTACCAAGCCCAGCTGGAAATATTTTAAAGTCATGTATGACTCACACATGTCCATGAAATGAGACTGTGAGAGCAGAGGCAGTAGGGGCATCTGCACTGCTCAGAACTCTCTCCCAGGCTCTGCCATGCCCTGTCTTGCCTTCTGCCTAGAAGAATGGCCCGCATAGACTCTCAGGAAGGATTTGTCATTTGTTTGCACTCGACTCTACCAAAGGGGTGTGTCCAAAGGAGGCCAGGGAGGCAGGAGGCCTCTAAGGGTTCATATTATTTCCATGTTTCTTCCTTTCCAGTGCCCCCATCAGAGGTTCCTGCTTCTGCCAGCCACCCTCCCTGAAGTTATTTTTGCAGAACTCTTATAACCTCTGTCCCTTGCCCTTACAGGAAAGGAGTGGTCACTATTTTCTTTGTGATGACAAGAAATACTACTCCTTGCTGGTTGTCCTGAGCTTTGACTTTACAAACTACCCTTTATTAAACTCTCCTCAATTCTTCAGATTATGTGTCTTTCTGATCCCTCCTGGGGCCTTGGATCATACAGTTTTAATTATGTAGTGCACCAGTGTAACTTTATGTGTGTCATGTGTGTGCAGGTATGCAAATAGGCCACGGATCCTTAGATTCCCTGAAGCTAGAGTTGCAGATGGTTGTAAGCCACTTGATACAGGTACTGGGAACTGAAACCAGGTCCTCTGAAAGGACAGTAATGTCTCCTAACCACCAAATTATTTCTTAGCCCCAGAAAACATTCTTCACAAATCTTTTCCCACTGAGTATCCTGAACCAATTTTCAACAACAGGAAAGTCACTGTGAATGTGAGAATGTGGGATGAAAGGTACAAACAAGGAGGCCCAGAGCGCCAATGACCAACAGCAGCACCATGCTGGGATGCCCTGAGCCCACAGGAGGGCTTCTGCTGTGGAGTCAGGCTTTCTGGTGCTGCTGATGGTATCCAGGCATCCCTTGAACACTATGCGTCTCAGCCCATCCCAGGTGCCCTTGAAGCTCCCTTTGGTATTTTCCAGGAAGTTAGAGATACTGTAGTGTTTTTCAAAGTCAGGTAGACTTTGTAGGGCCTCCAGGAAATGTACTAAAGGCACATTTCCAGGCCCTGCCCTTGCTCCGTTGAATTAGACACCCAAGGGCACAGCAAGCAGCAAGGTCCTAACAAACCTGTAGGTGATTCTAATCATCGAGTCTATGGAGCATGCCAGTACAGGATCCCCCCAAACCCAGAATCTACGGTGATGTCAGTGTAAATGCTTAATTTAATTATTGTACTTAAGCTACAAATTCATCTTTATATAGTAAATGCTACAATGTGTTTAAGGTTCATTATTTCTTCTTTTCTATTTCCAGCCTTTAGAGATGACCACATTTGACAATGCAGCAGACATCCATTCACACCAATTTATTCTTTTTTACACATCTACAGACATATATAGTTCTGTCTGAGGCTTGTGCCTTTTATTTCCTTTCAGTTCTAAAAAAAGTTTTTTTTTTTAGAAATCCTCTCTCACATAAACACTGCTTTATAATTTGTAATGTATCATGGATGTCCCTCCATGCTTGGACATATGCTTATAACCCCCCCCTTTGGATTTGAAAGATATTCTGAAAAGTGCTGCATATTTTATCCCATCATTTTCTATTGATTGACTCTCAGTGTATCTTCAGATTCCCACAAAGATGGAGTTAGAAAGCTCCCACTGTGAAAATAACGTCTGGCCTTGGATCTGCATCAGACTGAATCTAAAGCTGAAAAGGCAAATGTATGAGAGCATTCTTGTGCATAAGAAAGGACCTGAAGCTTGTCTGAGATACTCAAGGTAGGAATGACTATCTTCAAGCATTCAGGCAACACTCCTCAACTCCACCCTTAGAAATCAGGTGCTGTGATAGCTGCTGGAGATGCAAAGGTGGACAAGACAGGCAACTTTCTGACCTTCACGGGACTCACTGTTCAAGTGACAGGAGAGGCACAAAAGGCCCTCGTTAATCAGTGTCATCCTTGATGGCAGAGTTGCCCGGAATGTCAAGAGAAGCTTCCCAGGGGAAATGCCAGGTGGGCTGATGAGTGAACAGGAATTAGCTAGGTGAAGAAATGCAGTGTTCAAAACTGAGTGCCCAGCATGGGAGTTAGGAGAGAGAGAGCTGGGGAACAAGCAGGGTCTTTGTCATGAGGCTACTACACTTGAACGTTCCATTTCCCTTTATCCACCACATCTTGCATGAATCTGTCCCATGGAAAAAGGATTTAGTCAAAGAGAGATCACATGTGAGGTGGGGTTGTCCCCAGGTGAGTTCACTTGTTTCCAGAAAGACAGAATCTGGAAAGTGTGTGTTTGATGGTACCACATGAATGAAACCATGAAGTGAAGTTTTAGCAGTGGCTGTGAATGAGAGATCATAAAATGGCGAAAGAGGGCTCCTGGGATGATTAATAATAATAATAATAATAATAATAATAATAATAATAATAATAATAATAATAATAAACCCCACTACTTCCTCACCTCCTCTATCAAATGGATAGGCACAGTAAAAGATGTCTGGTATTTCTCACACTATCTCAAGTGGTCATCATATGTTTAAATGAGAAAGTACCCTGAGCATGGTCCATGAGGTTGACATTTTATCTGGCTACATGTATAGGTCTTAGATGATCTTTAAAATGTATTTTTAAATTATTTTTAATTCTGTGTGTGCATGTGTGGAGGGAAAGCAGTATGTGCACATGAATGCAGGTATCTTCTGAGGCCAGGAGGTTGTTAAGTGGGTGGTGGGGATTGAACTCCAGTCCTCTGAAAGAACAGTACATGCTCTTAACCGGTGAGCCATCTGTCTAGCTCCCCTTACTTAATCTTGACCTCAGTGTTTTCAGCAGTGACCTCTTCTGGGACAGGAAGGCACAGATGTGACAGTGTAGCCATAACATCACAGTTTATAATGGTGATTGCTGAAAAACATTGCCTTGCAAACTGAAGCACTGTGATGTCATTGGGCACCATTGCGATGACATCATTGAGAACTTTTCACAATAGAGCACTGAGTTGGCCCAAGGCAAATGCAATAATTTGTTCTGCAAGTGAAGCGTTGTCTTGGCACAACAGAGAATTTTGATGTCACATTGGAGCATTGTGACTATATTTAGAGAATTGTGGTGGCAATTGGATCGTCCTGATAACACAATGAAACTTTGTAGTGCCAGAGTAAATGCAGAATTGTTATGTGAAGATGGGGCATTTTGATGTCACAATGTAGCATTTTGATGTCACAGCTTTTGTGACATCAGAAGGAAGCATTGTGTTAGCTTGGTGCAGCTCTGCAACATAATAGGGGAATTGTGATATTACATAACTGCATCACAGTAGACTATTGTTTGGAGTAGAAAAACAGTTGAATGATGTAAGCAGAGCTTAATGGGAAGGTCCAAGAGGGAGCTTGGAAGACAAATTGTCCATGTTTTCTGCTATAAAGTTTCTCTATCGTAATGTTTATAAATTGGAATCAGTAAGTTGCCTGTCTTTGTAAATTCTTTTGATCAGAACACAGCTAAACATGTTTGTACACATACTCTTGAAGACAGCTTTTACACTGCAATGGCAGAGCTAGATAATGACCCGAATTGGCATGGCCCCCAAAGCTGAAAACATTTCTCAATTGGTGTAGAACTTATTTCATTGACTGTTTAGGTGAGGCAGGACCTTAACTTCATCTGCTTAATTGATATAAAGCTATTCAATAGATGGTCCCTCTATCCCCTATGGGTTTGGACCATACAATCATTTCCCATGTGTCTATGGCCTTGCTTTGGGCTGGATATCTTCTCTTTCCTATGTTATAAGTCCATGTTCATCCCTATATCTTGTGTTTAATTGAAGCTTCCATCTTTCAGACGTCAGGTTCTGACTTGTTCTTTTTAAAACGGTCCTTAAATATTTCTTATATAATCTTGCTTTTCCTTCCTGATAACTTTTAGACTCTGCTCATAAAGGCCTCATTGGGGTTTGAAATAAAAAGAAATCTATTGACTTTTTATAAGAGTAATCATTTCCTATCATAGTAAATATGACCACATTTCCACTTTTGCCAGTGGATGCTAACAGGTTTTACTCTAATAATTAATATAGTATAAAGCAGGCATTTTAGCTCATTGTTGCTTTCCTCACCTTGACCTGTGACTGAAAGATGTGAAAACAGCAGTTTCACTACATCCAACCAGTACTTCTAAAGTACTCTGTGCTTTAGAAGAACAAGTCTAAGCATTGTGCAGTAGAAGACATGGACCCCTAACCCAATATCTTTAGCAAACTTTATCCTTATGGACTTAACATTGCTACTCCATAATTTTCTGTTGCACAATTTATTTTTGCATCAGCTTCCTGCTGAGGGCACAAACAGAAATAATCCTTTGTGAACATAGGTAAGCTCCACAAAGGGCGCAGAGTGGGACTCCTGTAGTTCCTGATTCATCAACCATCTCCATTCCTGTCTTCCCTCTATTGAGCTGCCATCAACCCCAGTAAAGAGAGCATGAGATGGCATAGTTTTCATGATGTTTTATTGCTAGTTTGTTTAGGTGAGGCAGGAAATCACTTGGTGGATGGTCCCTCTTTGTCCTCTTTGTCCTACTGGTGAATTTCCAGCCTCTGGAATGGAGATCTGAGGATGGAGAGTCCTCAAATCTTCACCTCTCCTGCTACTCATCCATTCACACATTCGAGTTTTCATGTTATTCTGAGTGTGTTACACACCTACACTCTCTGTTGCTTTAGATAAGATAGCTCCCACAGACTTGCCTTGGTTGTGATGTTTCATCACAGGAACAGAAAAGTAACTACAATAGAATTTGGTACTAGGAAGTGAGCTATTGCTGTGAAGAAACTGGCCATGTTATATTCTGAAGGAGTGTGTAAGAATTTGGAGTAGAAAAACAGTTGAATGATGTAAGCAGAGCTTAATGGGGAGGTCCAAGAGGGAGCTTAGAAGACAGTAACTCTGAGAACTATGCAAACTGTGGAAGCCCAGCTCAAGAGATATCAGAGAAAAACAATATTAGCAACTGGACTAGAGACCATTCTTGTGATATTTTAGTAAAGAATATGGCTGCATTCTGCCCTTGTCCTAAGAACTTGCCAAGGATACATCAAAAAGTAATGGAAGAATTATTTTGGCAGAGAGGATTTTAAGACAGCCTAATATTGACTCTGTTGTGTGCTTATTAGTAATTATTCTTATGCATATCTACAATGAAAAAGCAAGTGAAGTTTTTATATATATATATATATATATATATATATATATATATATATATATATGAATGACAGACTTTCCGATGCCCTGCTTGGAGAATACTGGGGCCTGGGGACTGCCCATGGGAAAGTTCATCCTAGCTAACCATCCCATCCTGAGTCTGCATGCATCCTAGTCCCACCTCTACCCATGGGATGGAGTAAACATGGGCCTGTTTCTGGACCACCTTCCAGGGGCCCTGCTTGGAGCCTCCTGAGGCCTGAGGATGGCACAGGCATGGGGGAACCTGTCCTGGTGGTGGACCAGCTTATCCAGAGACTGCCAGAGACATGGTCCCACCTTCACCCATGGGAGGATCCTGCCTTCCCTGCTCAGAGCCTCCTGAGGACTAGGGACTGCATTTGGGGCATCCAGTCCCAGTGGACTAGGTCATCCATAGTATGTCTGCGTCGTGGCCCCACCTCCAACCACTGGAGGAGTACTGCCACCAGTGCCACTGGAACAAGACAGCCATCAGAGTATTGGATCTGCTTGCATCCACCAGAAAAGAACCTTAGTCCTGTACCCACCAGGAGAAGGAGAGACCCTACAAGTATGCACTGGAAGAAGGGATGGGTAGACAGCAGTATAAGAACACAGTCAACAACAGAAAGACCAACATGACACCACCAGAGTCTAGGGACTCCATACCAGCAAGACCTGAACATCCTAACACAGATGACTCAGAAGAAAACTACCCCCAAAACAACTTTATAATGATAATAGAGACCCTCAAAGAGGTAATGAGAAAATCATTCAGAAAAAAGGAAAAAAAATAAAACAAACCAAAAAAATTTTAATAAATGGAGGAAAAGACAAGCCAAAAATTGCAAGAAACAATTGCAAGTTCAAACAGTGCAAGGCTTGAAAGCTGAAATAGAGACAGAAAAAAACAAAACCCACAGTCTGAGGGAATGCTGGAAATAGAAAAGCTGTGTAAATGATCAGGAACTACAGATAAAAGTATAACCAACAAAATACAAGAGATGGAAGAGAGACTCTCACGCATTGAAGATTCACTAGGAGAAATAGAATCATCGATCAAAGACAATCTTAAGTCTAATATATCCTAACACAAAATATCCAGGAAATACAGGATACCATGAAAATACCAAACCTAAGAATGATAGGTGTAGAAGAAGGTGAAGAAACCCAACTCAAAGGTGCAGAAAATATATTCAACAAAATCAAAACTTTCCCAAACTAAAGAAAGACATACCAATGAAAGTACAAGAAGCTTACAGAACACCAAGTAGAGTGGACCACAAAAGAAAGTCCCCTTGCCACATAATAATCAAAACCAAATGTACAGAATAAAGAAAGAATATTAAGAACAGCAAAAGAAAAGAACTAAGTAACACATAAAGGCAAACCTATCAGAATTAAAACTGACTTCTCCATGGAAACTCTGAAGGCATGAAGGTCTTGGATAGATGTTCTACCAACGCTGAGACCATGGATGTCAGCCCAGACTACTATACCCAGCAAATCTTTCAATCACTATAGATGGAGAAACCAAGATATTCCATGACAAAACCAAATTTAAACAATACAAATCCACAAATCCAGCCATACAGAGAGTTCAGGAAGGAAAACTCCAACCCAAGGAAGTCAGCTACACCCACAAACACATAGACAATAGATAATCCCACTTTACCAACAGCCAAAAGAAAAATGAAGGGAACTCCACACACAATACCATCATCAACAATAAATCCAAAACAAACAAGAATTAACAATCAATGGTCATTAATACTCCTCAATATTATGGTCTGAACTTGCCAATGAAAAGTCACAGGCTAACAGAATGGATACGAAGACAGAATGCATTCTTCTGCTGCATACAAGAAACACACATTACCTCAGAGTTAAGGGTTGGGAAAATATTTTTCAATCAAATGGACCTAAGAAACAAATGGGTGTAGCTATCCTAATATCTAATGAATTAGACTAAAATCAATCAAAATCAGATAAAGAAGGTCATTTCTTATTCATCACAGGAGAAATCCATAAAGACGAAGTTTCAATTCTGAACATCTATGCCCCAAATACAAAAGCATCCACATTTGTAGTAGAAACATAACTACAAATCAAATTGCACATAAAATCTCACACACTCATAGTAGCTGATTTTAACACCCCATTCTCAACACAAGACAGGTCTACCAGATAGAAACTTAACAACGAAACAAAGGAACAAACAGAATTTGTGACCCAATTGGGTTTAACAAACATTTATAGAACATTCCATCCAAACACAAAAGAATGTGTCTTTTTCTCAGTGCCACTTGGAACCTTCTCTAAAATCGATCACATACTTGGCAATATAGCAAACCTCAATAGGTACAAAGAGAGAGAGAGAGAGAGAGAGAGAGAGAGAGAGAGAGAGAGAGAGAGAGAGAGAGAGAGAGATAACCCCCTGTATCTTATCAGTCCAACCCCCTGTATCTTATCAGTCCAACCCCCTGTATCTTATCAGTCCAACCCCCTGTATCTTATCAGTCCAACCCCCTGTATCTTATCAGACCAACATGATTTAAGGTTAGAATTCAACAACAACACAAATTGCAGAAACTCTACAAGCTCATGGAAACTGAGCAATGTGCATGGGTCAAGGAAGAAATAAGGGAAGAAAGTAAAGCCTTCCACTTCCTAGAATTGAGTGAGAATGAAGGCACGACATGCCCAAACTTATGGGACACTTTGAGAGCAGTGCTACAAGGAAAGTTCACAGCACTAAGTGCCCACATGAAGAAACTGGAGAATAGTCACACTAGAGAATTAACAGTGCAGCTGAAAGCTCTAGAACAAAACAAAGCAAACTCACCCTGGAGGAGTAGATGCCAGGAAATAATCAAATTGAGGGCTGAAATCAATAAAGTAGAAACTAGGACAATACAAAGAATCATTGTAACAAAGAGTGGGTTCTTCAGGAAAATCCACAAGACAGACAAACCTTCATCCAAACTAACCAAAAGACAGAGAGAGAGAAGATGCAAATTAACAAGATCAACAATAAAAAAGGGGACATAATAACAGACACCGAGGAAATCCCGAGAATCTTCAGGTCATACTTTGAAAACCTGTACTCCACAAAATTCGAAAATTCAATGGAAATGGACGATTTTCTGGATAGGTAGGTAGCACTTACCAAAATTAAATCAAGAACAGATAAACCATTTAAATAGACTTATAACCCTTAATGAAATAGAAACAGTCATCAAAAGTCTCCCAACCAAAAAATGTCCAGGGCCAGATAGTTTTAGTGCAGAATTCTACCAGAAATTCAAAGAGCAGCTAATACAAATACTCCTCAAACTGTTCCACACAATACAAACAGAAGGGTCATTGCCAAACTCTTTTTACAAGGCTATAATTACCTTGGTGGCCAAGCCACACAAATTCACCACTAAGAAAGAAAACTACAGACCAATATTCCTCATGAACATTGATGCAAAAATAACCAATAAAATACTGGCAAATCAAATCTAACAACACATCAGAGAAATCATCCACCATGACCAAGTAGGCTTCATCCAGGGAATGCAGGGATGGTTCAACATATGAAAATTCATCAATGAAATCCACCACATAAACAAATGGAATAAGAAAAACCACATGATCATTTCATTAGATGCTGAAAAAGCCTTTGACAAAATTCAATATCCCTTCATGATTAAGGTATTGGAGAGATCAGGGATAATAGGAACATACCTAAACATAATTAAAGCAATATACATCAAAACAACAGCCAACATGAAAGTAAATGGAGAGAAACCCAATGGGATTCCTCTAAAATCAGGAACAACACAAGGTTGTCCACTATCTCCATATCTCTTCAATATTGTACTTGATGTTCTAGCTAGAGCAATAAGACAACAAAGGGAGATCAAGGGGATACAAATTGGAAAGGAAGAAGTCAAACTTTCACTATTTGCATATAATATCATAGTTTACATAAGTGACCCGAAAAACTCTACCAGGCAACACCTACAGCTGCTAAAACACCTTCAGCAAAGATACAAGATTAACTAAAAAAAAAAAAAAAAAAAATCAGTAGCCCTACTATATACAGACAGCAAAGGGGCTGAGAAAGAAATCAGAGAAACAAGAGAAACATCACCTTTTACAATAGCCATAAGCAGCATAAAATATCTTGGGGTAACACTTACCAAACAAGTGAAAGACCTATATAATAAGAACTTTGAGTATTTAAAGAAAGAAATTAAAGAATATACCCTAAAATGAAAAGAACTTTCATGCTCTTGGATAGGTAGGATCAACACAGTAAAAAAAAGGCAGTCTTGCCAAAGCAAATCTGCCCCATCAAAATCCCAGCACAGTTCTTCACAGACCTTGAAAGAACAATATTCAACTTTACATGGAGAAACAAAAGACCCAGGATAGCCAAAACAACCCTGTACAATAAGGGAACTTCTGGAGGCATCACTATCCCTGACTTCAAGTTCTATTATAGAGCTATAATCCTGAAAACAGCTTGATATTGGTGCAAAAAAAGACAGGTAGACCAATGGAATTAAATTGAAAACCCTGATATTAACCCACACACCTACAAACACCTAATTTTTGACAAAGAACCTAAAATTATACAATGGAAAAAAGAAAGTATCTTCAACAAATGGTTCTGGCTGGTGTGTAGAAGACTGCAAATAGATCCGTATCTGTTGCCATGCACAAAACCTAAGTCCAAATGGATCATAGACCTCAACATAAATCCAGTCACACTGTACCTCTTAGAAGAGAAAGTGGTAGGTACCCTTGAATTAATTCATGCGGGAGACTGCTTCCTGAATGTAACACCAGTAGCACAGACACTGAGATGGACAATTAATAAATGGGACCTCCTGAAATTGAAAAGCTTCTATAAGGAAAAGGACACAGTCAACAAGACAAAACGGCAGCCTGCAGAATGGGGGAAGATATTTATCAACCCCACAGCTGACAGAGGGCTGATTTCTAAAATATATGACGAACACAAAAAGCCAGTTAACAAAACACCAAATAATCCACTTAAAAGTTGGGATACAGAACTAAATAGAGAAATCTCAATAGAGGAATCTAAAATGGCTGAAAGACACTTAAGAAATTGTTCAACATACTTAGCCATCAGAGAAATGCAAATAAAAACAACCCTGAGATACCTTCTTATTCTTGTCAAAATGGCTAAAATCAGAAACATCAAAGACAGTGCATGCTGGAGAGGATGTGGAGAAAGTGCTACTCCCCTCCACTGCTGGTGGGAGTGCAAACTTGTACAGACACTTTGGAAATCAGTATGACAGTTCCTCAGGAAAACGGGAATCAGTCAACCTCAAGATCCAGTAATTCCACTCTTAGGCATATACCAAAAAAAAAAAAAAAAAAAAAAATGCACATTCATACAGCAAGGACATCTGTTCAACTACATTCCTAGAAGCATTATTTGTAAAAAAAAAAAAAAAAAAAAAACCCCAAGATACACTGTTTAAAGAGGAAAACAACAGCAGGAAATTTAACATTAGAGCCAAGGCTTGTGCTGACAGAGATGAAGACATTAAGGAGAGGCCTGATACACATTGGAATAAAGGTATTGGTGCCAAAGGTAAGCCCTCACCCAGCTAAGTTTCCAACTTGTGAAAGAAATATGCCTAAAGAATTTCCTGATTCTAAAATGCAATAGCCAATCAAAGCTGCTCCAAATGTGATTCGAGGGATCTAGAGGTCACCCCATGTTGGTAACCAAACTTGAAAGTGTTGTTCAAATGGTTTTTCTTTGGACCATGAGTAAATGGGTTTTAGAATCTTCCTTAATGGTTACAGAGGGCCACTGCAGTCCAATGTGTGTCATGGGTGTCCCTACATAGAAGACTTGAGAGACCATTGCATGAGGTTGTGAAAAGCATGGATTGTGTTGGAGACAAGGTATCAACATGTCAGTGTCCTGGGATTCCTGCTGAGGAGAGCTGAAACAGGGAGTGAGCCAGCCCAAGAGAGAGAAGTGTGCTGTGGACTGGAAATTCAGAAGTGCAGAGCCATCTAAGCCCCCTGGTCTCAGACACAGCTTCAGGGTTCGGAGTTTGTTCTACTAGTTCTGGTCTTTCTTTGATCCAGGATTTCTTCACAGTGACCTCACTCCCCCACCCCCTTTTTTTTTTTTTTTAAGAATAGTAATGCATACCCCATACTATTGTATGTTTGAAGGATGTATTTTCTTCTTTATTTTATGGGGTTTACAATTAAGAGATTGCCTTGAGTCTCGGAAAAGAGTGGACTTTAATGTTATTGAGACTGCGAAAGATTATGGGGACTTTTGAAGTTGAACAAAATGCTTTGCATTGTGATATGACTACAAGCTTGTAGAGTGAGTGGAGCATAGCAACTTGAATGAGAATTGTCACCATAGGGTCACATGTTTGAGCACTTGATCTCCAGCTGGTAGACTGTTTAGAAAGCATTCAGAGGTGTGGCATTGTCAACTGTGACTGAACTTTGATGTTTCAAAAGACTCATGCATTTCTGAACCTCTCTTTGCCTTCAGCTTGACATTCCAGATGTGACCTCTCAGCTGTTTCTGCCACCATACCTTCACCCCACCAGCACAAACTAGAATCATTTGGAACTATAAGTCAAATTTTATAGGCTGTCTTGAAGTCTCCACCCACCTGAGACAGAATCGCATTCCCCTCCATCTTATTCTGTTCTTATAAAGCTTCCTCCCAGCTGGCTTTCCCTGGGAAAATTCATATATATCCAGCTATTGTAATGTCATATCTAGCTAGCTATTATCATGCTCAGTGATGATGAAAAACGAATTCCCCCACATCCTCAAATTTACATTATCTGCATTTTAGCAGGTCATATGTTGTTGGAGTATGAAGTGCTTTAATGAAGAAACTTTGAGGAGAAAGGATTTTCTTACTTGCCCATCCCTTGCCATGCTATTCATGATATTTCACTGTTACCAATGATAGATAATACATCATTCATAGAACTAGACTTGGAGTTAAAAAATTGAACAAACCTGAGCCTCTGTTCTTAGGGAAGCTTTAATTTTGCTGGCCTCGGCTTTCTGACCTCCTTAGGCCAAATATTAGATTGATGTTTCAATTTGTAATGTGATTGGAAAGGTCAATGACACAAAAATACTGAGTGTTACTGAAAATAGCAATTTGGTCAAAAGTCTATGACAAGACAAAATTTGTAGTTGGTTGTTCGAGGGTGATGCCATGAACCCATTGCCTCCTGGGCTCACATTGAAAGCCATTAGAGTCTGAGGAGTCCCTAAAACAAGTGGGCTAAAGCCAGAGCTGAGCTCTGCAGTTAGCTGACACTGGTTATTTGCTCTGCCGTGGACACAAAGTTGTTTTATTTTGCATTGTCCTGGGATATGTAACAGGAGACATATCACTAAGATACCTCCCAAGGCATTGCTCCTTTCAACATAGTGCCCTTCGCCACTGGTGTTTAATGGTTCTGGGGAAAGGGTTGGGGATGGACAATGCCTAGAACCAGGCAGGTAAGAAAAGGGGCATCAAACAGGAGAAGTAAGGCCCTTTTCCAAAAATGAGAGTGAGATGTGGATGAGGTAGACCACAGTTCACAGGCTGTCACTCTGAAGGTCCCACTGAGTATGTAGGTAAAGGAAAGGAAAGCAAAGTATTATATAAAGGGGTCTGAAGCATGTTCTTCTCAAGTCTCAGCGTCCATAAAGAAAATAGCACTGTTGAGTATGTAAGTGTATAGAGAGGTCAGGTGATTCTTTTCTCTTACTTGTGGCCTGACTGTGTCAGCCAGGACTGCCAGTTGATGGTCTTATAACCAGGAGTCAGTGAACAGGAAGATAGCCACATTGAGGACTCATTAAATGGAGTCCACCAAGTTTAGAAGAGAACCATGAGTTTCTGTTGACAAGAACCTTTTAATAGTGGGTGGAATGAGGGTAGAGGCCACTGTGCAGGCACCAGAGCAAATAAATTCTAGCTTCACTGGGGATACAACGTTCCTGGAGAAGAATAACCTCTAAGTCAGGCATTTCATCCTGATACCCAAGTTGTCATTACTCAGGAAGAGTAAAAGAAATCTTTGGAGCAAAGAAATAGTTCAGTTAGGACTTTCCACACTGAATGAGAAAGTTTAACTCTCCTTGACACCGATGGAAACTTGATTCCATTAGAGCAGACTAAGGAAAATGATTTTCTTGGGAGAGGAGTTAGACAGTACATCTCACAGATAAATGTCTGTACTACAGATGAAGAAAGCAAGTCTCCTGTCTTAGGGTTTCTGCTGTGATGAAACACTATGGCCAACAACAAGTTGGTGAGGAAAGGGTTTATTTGGCTCACACTCCACATCATAGTCCATCACTGAAGAAAGCCAAGACAGAAAATGAAACAGGGCTGCAACATGGAGGCAGGAGCTGATATTGAGGGCATGAAGGGGTCCTGGTCTGCCTCCCATGGCTTTCTCAGCCTGCTTCCTTATAGAACCCAGGACCACCAGTCCAGGATTAAAATACCCATAATGGGCTAGGTCCTCCCCATCAATAACTAATTAAGAAAATGCCTTACAGTCAACTCTTTTGGAGGCATTTCCTCAATTACGTTCCCCTCCTTTCAAATAATTCTAGTTTGTGGGTCAATTTGACATAAGACCAGCCAACACAGCAGCTTTATCATTCCAGTGGATTTGAATCTTGAAAACAGAGTATTAGAACAGGGAGATGGCTCACTAAGCGGGGCAAGCACAAAACCCTGAATTTGGATCCCAGCATCCACGTAAAAAATTGGGTGTGGTGCCACAATCACAAATCAGGATCTGTGAGGACCCTATCTCAAAGACAAGATGGAGTATGTCTTAGAAAGACAAGTGAAGTCAACCTCTGGTTTTCATACAGATGTCTACAGGTTCACATGCACCTGCACATACATGTGCATGCACCCACATGACCTTGTTCATACAATACACACATCTGGAAGATGACCTTGCCGTCTCTAGTATAAGTGCTACCTCTAGAGCAGCCCTATTTATGCCCTTCAGCATATTATCACTCTACATCATTCCTGTCAGGAGCGACTGCCAGCCATCTACGCCAGAGAATGATACCAGAAACAATATTTAACAATTCACAACTTAATGGTTTTCAAAGTCACTTATAATTCCTGATGTGAGTGGGATAGTAACATGGACTTTTGTTACTATT
This sequence comes from Cricetiscus sungorus, assembly GCA_030556225.1. Taxonomy (NCBI): domain Eukaryota; kingdom Metazoa; phylum Chordata; class Mammalia; order Rodentia; family Cricetidae; genus Cricetiscus; species Cricetiscus sungorus. Next base: position 38,664,524 of record JANBXA010000731.1, on the reverse strand, counting down.
TGAGGAATGGTCTGGGAAATAGTTGTCTCTATTACTGCTGCCCTCCCTTTGCTCATTAACAGATAAAGAATAGAGGCTGTAGCTCTGCAAACACTGTACAGCCATGCATGGAATCCTATGCAGGAGTCATTTCTCCTTGACAAGATCAGACTCCAGATGTCCCCAATCATATCCTCTGAAGACAGCGGTAGCCACAGAAGCACGCCATGACCAGAGACTCAAAGGTTGTGGCACCAACAAGCTAGGTGCAACAAGCGAGGGGCCGCCAGCCTCTGGACCTTCACTGATTTTCTCTATGGGATACTTAAGGGATCCAGATTTCTAAAGGCCAAGTTAATTACGTTCCTCGATTGGCTGTTGCCATTCCACTTTAACACTTCCTCCAGTCATCAGCGTGGCCACACACTACCATTTGGAGGAAGAAGGCTAAAATTACTGAGCAGCCACTACATGCTAGGTATTTTTGCAAGTTATTTTATTCATTCTCTAATTTGCAACAATGTGCAAATTACGAATTGATTTCTCAGAATATGACACTTAGGGAGAAAAACTGTGCTTGTTTTCCTCAGACACCAGGAAGGAATAAAGATTTGATGTGACTCTAACGCACCTCCTATTACCCCTGTCCCATGTTTCTTTGGTAGGAGCTGTGCCCTTCCCACAGTCTTCTTTAATACGGCGCCAGGCGTGGGGGTGGCATGGGGGTTGTGTGGGTTGTGCGTCAAGTAACCAAGGAGCTTGAGCTTCAGTGCTGGGGGACACAGGCCTTCAGCACATGAAGGAGGATAGTGAATGGAGATTTTGGCATAAATATATGATTCTCAAAAATACGCTTTTGTTTTTGCAGACATAATAAATGATGCAAGGATGAATTAAAATCAACAACAACAACCAACTCCAAATCTATAGGCTCTTTCTGTGCCTAGGCACTAGATAACAAAGTCTCTACTGAGAATTAAAATCCCAAGATGTACACCATGTACATTTGAGAGTTAGATTTATATTATATCATCCAGAAACTACCCATCCAAGAAATTAATCTGAAATGGTTGGCGATTCCCTTGGTGCACTTACCAAGTTAAGTACAAACTCTAATAAAGTCACATGGCATTTCCATGGGAAAAGAAACACAAAATATATGTAAAAGAAGATGCCGCACAGTGGGGTTGCAGAGCTTCAAGGATGAATTTAAGGGGGAGTTAGACCATAGATGAGGTATTTGAATAAATTACTCAGGACATAGCATAAATAAATATGTGGAAAATTAGAAAAAGCATTTTAGAAACTAAAGAACAGAGGAAGTAAGGCATGGAAACATGTAAAGAGATGGATACTGAGGAGAGACAAAAGATGGGTTAAAATTCCAATAAATCCTCCCCATGATAAGTGAAAGGAAATACCATATCTGAACACGTCCTCAAGAAACTGCAGACCACCAAGGTAAATTTTAAAACATAATGGCAAAGGAAAAGAAGATAGAAAGTCGATGGTGGTGGAGAGATTAAAAAATGGAAAACCAATTTAAATGGCTACAGATTTCTAAATAGCAACAATGGGAGCTGAAAGTTAATGGAAAACTAGTTTCAGACCATTGAGAGAAGATAACTGTAGGTGTGGAACATTGCGACCGCTGAAGGTCTTTGGAGAGTCATGGTGAAATAAAGACTTTTTCAGAAAAGGACTGAGAGAGATTCATTGCAACCCCCTATGAAACACTACTAGAGGATGAACTAGAGAGAAGGAATCTGAATCTAGGCAGAAGGGGTACACTGAGAGACAGTGAATTACGAAAATGGCGACCGTGGGAATATAAATAAGCTTTGGTTTTGAAATGTAGAGATGCTAGCATCTTACTTGGGAGAAAAAACAAAATGTCCAGACAGAATCATTGGAGTATCCATATTCAAATATCCTTACTTTGTTCTGTTCAGAAAATAGGAAATGTATTATCTAAATTAGTAGAGAAAATAATAATAGTAGAGCTTGGTTTATTAATAGGAGATAGGAAAGGGGGGAAGTTAATTAAAACACAGTAAACAGAACCAAGTTAGGTGGAGTAAATTTATCTCTGTAATCATAATCATTATACTTGAGACTTCCTGGTTCACAGTGCTTTTAATTTATACTTCTAAAATGCAATCTTGTGTTACAACAGATACAGTAAGGGCTTATGAAGGTTGAAAGTAAATGAATGGAATGAGCAGGTGCGTGGTAATATTTTTCAAGACTATGTATTAGTGTCTGTACACTAGCCTTTTAGGCAAGGTGCACCTTTGAGTGCAAGGGGGATGGTCAGGTCAGAACTGTCTAATACCAAGGCCTCCATCTCAACAGCTCTCTATGCCTCTCTCCCTTAACACAATGCATGCAATAACTCAGGTGAAAATCGCTGTAGCACACCAGAGACTAAGAGCCTATGGAATGCTCAACCCTAAATGGAATATCTATACTGCACCCTCCTCGCTCAGGGATCCTCTGCAGTATCATTGCAGAAGAGGGTGCAGAAAGACTGTAGAGCCGGAGTCAATGACAACAAGAAATGCATCTTCTGGACACAGGAGGGCAGCTGCACATATGTCACACAGTTGTGACAGCATGAACATGTCCCATGCAAACTCAAGCCAGGCCAAATCCCAGCATGGAGAAGGGAGGTGCATATAAAGTTCTGTCCCTCACCAAGGAGCTCTTGGCAACTGATAGCTGCTGGGCGAGGGAGAGTCGGCTTCCTTTAAGAGTGTTGCCACTGACAGACTGACTAACTCCAGTGTAAAGCCACACAGCCGCGAGTATTCGGACAGTGCACATTGGACTTCATGGGTGGGAAAGAGAAGAGGGCATGAAGTTGGGTGGGTAGTAAAGGGGGTGGATCTTAGGGGAGTTGGGTGGTGAATGTGGTCGAACCCTGTTTTATGAAAACCTCAAAGAACTAAATTTTTAAAAGTGTGACATGAAGAATATTGATGAACAGGTCTACTGACCTGTTTGTAGTTCCAGCTTCAGCAATGACTGTCCTAGTTAGCTTTAACTGTTAACTTGACACAACAAAGTCTACCTATGGCAGTGGTTCTCAAGCCTGCTAATGTTGTGACCCTTTAATACAGTTCCTTATGTTGTGGTGACCCCCAACTATAAGATAATTTCATTGCTAGTTCATAACTAATTTATGGGCTAATAGGTGACCCTCAAAGGGTTTCAACCTTCAAGTTGAGAACCACTGACATAGAGGTCTACCTAACCTAGAGACCACCTGAGAAGGGAGTCTCAACCGAGGGATTGCCCTATGAGATTGGTCTGTGGGGAAATGTCGTTAATGGATCTCGGAGATTGCAGTCCACTGTGGGTGGTACCATTCTCTGTGCAGATGATCCTGCCTTCATGCGTTAGCTAAGTAAGCATGAGCTGAGAGAGCCAGGAAGCAGCATTCCTCAATGGTTCCAAATTCAAGTTCCTACTTGAGTGCCTTCCCTGATTTCCCTCAGAGATAGGTTGTAACTCTAACCTGAAATAAACCCATTTCTCCTAAAAGTTGTTTTTTTGTTCAGGGTGTTTTTCATCACAGCAATTGAAGGGAACTAGAGCACTGACCAGTACTTATCTCTCGCCTCATTTAATCTCTTGGTGCTTCAGTTTCCTCATCTATTAAATATATCCATAAACACCTGACCCTCGTGGCTTGAGTGAGGATTAAAAAGTAAATAAAGGGTCATCTGTACTAGTTTTTCAATAGATGTTAGATTCTACATACTTTACTTCTTTCCCCAAATTCATAAAACTTATAGCTTCAGAAAGCAAATACCTATTTAGATTTTCAAGTTGAAATCTTTTTCTTATAAAGAGTTAATTAGCCATGAAATTAAATATTCATGATTTCACACAACAAATGCATTGATAATGTAAGAATATGGAAGCACCTAGTCTAGAAATTCAAAACATTCTTAATGTCTTTACAGCTGATGTTTCTCAACTGGGAACATTTTGAAATTAAAATATACAATTATCTAAAGGGAAGAGTGTGACTCAGGGTAAGTTAGAGAAATCACATGTGGTCGGATATTTATATTCAGGTGTAGATGCTGACTGCTGGGTGAGGGGCTTGCTTGTGAGAGCCTTGATACTGACAGCATTTCTTCCTTGTTTGAGATCATTAATACTCCTGTTATTCCCACTGGGAGGGACCAAGTAACTGCTTGCCTGGAACTTGGGAGGGTCCCAGGAAACACAACTTTGGTGCTAAACTTCAGAGTTTTCTGGGTAAAAACAAAGTGGTTGGTCGCCCCACACACCAATACCCCAGAAGCCTTCTGCCAATATCCACCCAACTGCTGGGGCCATTTGTGAAATCCCTGTTCTGCCAGTTTCTCTTGCTGCCGTGCTGGGCTTGATGGTCACCAGGGGTCCACCTGTGCAGCAGCTTTCTGAAGCCTGGGGAAGAGAAATGATGCCTCTCCCACACTTCATCACCTATGCCCTGGGTAAAATACCCTATCACAATAGCAAACCTTTCAAAAGTGTGGTGTGGACTAGTGAGATGGCTCAGGAAGTTAAGGCCAAAGGCACTTGCCCAGTGACTTGAGCTCAGTCTTGGAATTCACATGGTAGAAAGAGAGAACTGACTACTACAAATTGTCCTTTGATTTCCACATATGTGAGTGTGTGTGAGCATGCCTGTGTACACACACACACACACACACACACACACACACACACACACACACACACACACACACACAGATGACACTTTAGCTTTAAGTACTTAACTCTTCTCACTTTGTTACCCCAAACAAGACCTTGTTTTTAGGGTGTGGGTAGTGTAACTAGCAGCAAGAGATGATCAGATGCCACCCTCTCCCTTCCATGGGTCTTCTCTCACCCCACTTCACAAGTATATTCGCTCAGGCAACGGGAGCTCATCCTGAGGTGAATGGCCAACCCTCAACTCCCTACATCGTGAGGCCAGAGTCCTGGTTAGGGCTTGTTGAGATACTTGGAAAGCTTGTATCTATGAGTTAGTGTAGTTAATAATGATCTTGGCATTCCTCAAATTAAAGATTGACATGAACTGCTGCCAAACACCCAATTCAATTCACCTGACACTCTCCACTCCTCACACCCATAGCCTCTTGCTTTGTGCTTCCACTTAAACATCTGCTGTGATCTGTCTTGTGCACATCACTTTAGTATGTGTCTATCTTCTTTATAAATTGATAGGTATTTAAGTGCGGGGGGGGGGCATCTCCCTTACATTGGTATCCTTCCTAGAACCTGTGAGAGTACTGGCTATAGAGAATACTCAATGAATGTTTCCAAAACTGATAACATCCTTGGGACTCAAGACATGCAGAGATCACTGAGTCCCATTTTAACCTGGTCGATACTCCACTCTGTTGGGTGGAAACTACATGGTGTATGTTCTGCTGGCATTGTCTACTCTTGCATTAAATTACATACACCAGCTCATTTAGTAGGTAACTCTGGTTTAGAAGACTTGGCAGTGATACAAGAGGATTTGTGTATTAGAATAAATAAAAATCCAATTATCCCAGGTGACCTTTAATTGAAAAATAATTTGAATGATGCTGTTCTCTCACAGAGAGCCTTTGTGGGGTGGTCAGCCACGCCCGGCATGTGTTCTGGCCTCACTGTGATCATTCTCAGTCTTCATATTGATTCCAGGCTGAATGGGCCCTCACTGAGCATCTACTGTGTCAGGGAAGAAGATGTGTGTCTGCACACACACAGCATTTCAGTTTTGCAGCACGAGTATGAGCTTAACTTAATAGCAATTGCTTAGTTCAATAAAAAATGAGCCTGGATGACACATAAGATTAATTATAAGTTATTCCACTTTAATTTTTAAAAGGAAAGGTTTCTGTGTGATGTCTCACTGTGCTAATTGTTCTAATAAGCAGAAGAAACGGCAATAATTTTAGTTGTGACAGTATCATAATCCTCCTGCCCAGAACTATGATAGAGGAACATTCCCCTGAAATGCCTCACTCAAAGCACTGGGTTTTTTTTTTATGATAATAGAGAGAGTGTTTTATTAGTTGTGATGGCATTGTGACTGACTCTAGTGGTCTTCCTGGAGGGACAAGGAACTCTTTTCTATTGTGTACATGGGAATAAGAAACTATACATGCTTAATGTTTTTGCATTAGAAAGAAAGTAGAGGAATAATTAGCTGCCAACATACTCACTTCCCTGGCATCAGTGGCCCATACAGAAGCTGTGCATAGCTGCATCTTGGAGCAGGTACACCAGTATCTTTATTTCATTGAGAAGCACTGATCCAAACCAGTGCTTTTTTTCCCCTTTTTTTCTTTTTATATGTTCCTTTATCCTGATCTAAGGCAGAGGGAAAGAAACTGGAAGGTAGTAAGGCCTCTAAAGAATTGCAAAAGAAATAAAGTGCCTACCTTCCTGAATTAGGCAGTGGAGCTAACCGACCATTTATTCTATGAATATCTCAAATAATATCAAGGTCCATTTCTGAATGAGAAGTCCAGCCCTAAGTTGGCCGAAGAAAGAATATTGGCAGAGGGCCCCAGTGTTGGAAAGTCAATGCCTGAAGAAAATAAGTAAGTTATTGATGGGGATGTCCTTCTATATATGTGTTTCTCTTATTGGTTGATGAATAAAACATTGTTTGGCCAATAGAGGCAGGAAGATAGGCAGGACTAGGAGATGAGGAGAATTCTTGTAAAGGCAAGCAGAAAGAGAAGCTGCTAGAGGAGATGCCATGTAATGGAGGAAGGAGTAACAGGTCCAGTAAAGTAAGAACACATGGAAATACTTAGATTAATAGAAATAGGTTAATAATTCAGACAGAGTTAGCCAATAAGAAGCCCTAGCCTTTGGCCAACAGTTTTATAATTAATGTGTCTCCGTGTACTTATTTGGGGCTGAAGTGGCAGCGGGACCTAGCTGAAAGAAAATCCAGCAACAAGTGTAGGACTTAGTTAATCAACTTTATAGAAGGTTCTAGAATCACCTGGCAGAGGAGCCTCTGACCATGCACATACAGATTAATTTGGGTATGCCCCCCTGTGACTGGTGTCATTGTCTGGATGGGCTCCTGACCTATACAAATAGAGAAAAAGAAGTTGGCAGCACAAAGCACTCTTCCCTCTCTTCTTCCTGACTGACTGGACATGACCAACTGCAGCCTTGACTTCCCCACCATGGTGGACTGTACTTGGAGTTGTAAGTTAAAATAAACCTTTCCCCCAATAAGTTGCTTCTGAAGATATGTTTTAATTACAGAAATTGGAGAAGACACTAGGCCATCCTCTTTATTCTGTGTGGCATTTGCTGCTGTCTTGGAAGCCTCAGCTCACACTTCACCTACCCTAAGAAGTCTGCCCTATGTCCTGTGCTCTCCCCAGCCTGAGGTGTGTACCCTTCCCCACCCTAATAAACCTGGGTGCCCAATTCCTACTAGCAGGGAGAAACTATCTCTGCCCCTGATTTACTTATGCTGTGTCAGGTGGATGGTCTAACACCTTAAGCCTACTCTGAAGTTGGTCAGCCATCTGAAAATGTTTGAGAAATATCACTACAGGGATCTTATTAAAGTTTATCATCATTGTATGCCAATGGCCGTGTCAGAGGAGCAATAGGTAGTAAATGAAGTTCAAGGTGTCAGCCCACCAGGAGGAAACTCTCTGATGGGCCAATCTTGTTTAAAAGGCTACATGACTGCAGGTGCTGGAACGTCATGACTGCAGGTGCTGGAACGTCATGACTGCAGGTGCTGGAACGTCATGACTGCAGGTGCTGGAATGTCGTCTGTTTCTGCTGTGCCTTTACTTGTTTGCTACTGCAATATCTCTCCGGTATCTAGCATGGTGTAAGTGGGTGTGGGGAGACCCACATTACTTGTAATGTAGTGTGTTTATTGCATGATTACATCCCATTCTATTGGGCATTTTTATGTGTGGATTGTTAAGAAGGCAACCCTTCTCTAAGCTGTACTGTCTAATTGATAATAATATCTTATACGGAGTTTTGATGAATAAAAATAAACACAAGAATATGTTTCACAGCTAAGGCCTTTGGGTTCCATTTAAGGAGCTGATTCAGATCACAGCTCAGGTTAATGATTAAGGAAAATATTTGAATCCAGGATCCAGGATCCTATTCTCTTAATGCTGAAAAGATGCAGTTGTGGGTTTCAGTGTGCACCATTATCTGAAACAAAGCTTCCAACAAAGCTTCAGGTTAGACCAGATGCCTTACTAATCGTTTTAAGATAAATAACCCCAGAAAGTTCACAAGGACACATAGAGGAGCTGTCTGATACATTAAGCTAGGGTCAAAAATATAAAACAGCCTGATTATTGCTAGCCTTCCTTGCTAGGTTTGGTTAATAATCAAAGGTGATGATTAATTTCTTACACCCATTCCTGACCTCAACTTTCTGTTACAAGAAACTACTGATGAATGGGTATGGACCTTGAGGATTCAAAATTCAACAGACTGACTGCTTTTTATGTATAAAGGTTTAGGTTTGTACCTTCCTTAAAATTCCATATAAGATTAGTTTTCAAGATAGACAATTAAGTGATTGATTCTTTCTTTGTAGCCACAATTTGCAGCCTGCCAACAAAGGAGTTGGCTGAGAAAAATGCTTCTTGCCTTGCTCATGATCTAGATGTATTGTATGTGAGTTGTTGGAATGACTCTGTTTTTAATCATGTAAGGGAGATGAAAAACGTGTTCTTACCTTTAATCATTCACTTGAGAAATGGAATGTAACCCCTTTGTGACTCTGTATTGCCTGAAAGACTCTGTTGGGTATATAAGCTGTAGAAAAACATGAAAAGACGGAGAAAGGAGAATAAAAAAAGAAACTATCAAGAGGGTGTGTGTCTTCTTCCCTAACCCTCAGATAGGAAAGTCCAGTATGTGCCCATGCTGTGGATTTTCCCTTAGAGCCCTGTGCTGCCTGGAGGCTGGCCCCAAGATGGTAATAATTATATATATATTATTAAATTATTAAATCAATTCTTGTTTACTAGGGATTGATGACCCAACTCATCAAAATACCATCCCTACCTACCCCACTTCTATTACTTCTAACTTTCTTTGAATATTGATCCCTGGGAATTATTATCTTTATCTCATGAGTGACAACTCAGAAGTCCTATGACTTTGAAAGTCAGAGAATCTGACAAGCTATTGGACCTGGACCACAGAGGTTAGGGAATGGCAAGGTTCGGTTTCTTTGTAATAAGATATGAAGAAGAACTGGGTATGATTATATGGTGATTAGGTTTGATGGAACAAGAAGTTGACATTTTCTATTAAAATGAAGTTCCTGGATTATTTTTCAATGGCTCATGCATATTATTCCTATTTTATTTACCTTGTGACATATTCTCAGCATATCTGTGTTGCCAGATGGCTCTGAGTCAACTCTCTTTACATAATACTGACTTTAGTAAACAAAATTTCCAAATATAATCGGTTAGAACCAAACACTCATGTTACACAATGGTAAATCGTGACTTCATCAAACTTTAAAGAATTTTAAGAACAACTTCCTTGTATATCTGTATTTAAGGGGACAAAGAAAAATGGGGAACAGAACAATTTTTATCAAGGGAACTTGAAAATGGCATCACTGGCTTCACTGACTGGGGAAATGTGAAAATTAGTCATGTATAGGAAACACCGTTTGTACTAGAATATTCCCAAAGTCATGACAGACAGTCATATGTCACACATTCCAGTCATTGATGGATCAATCCGACAATGATTCTATAGGGACATTATGGCCAATTTATTTTTTATAGGTATCTTCTATAATATTGGCAAAATGACAAAAATCACCTAAAAATGTTTGTTTGCTTTATATTCGTTTCTTTCATTAAACTTTATTATTGGGTATTTGCTAGTAATTTAAAGATGTCACATATGATTTACAAGGTAGAGCAAAACACCACTGTGTGATAAGGAAGGCCCATTTTCTTTGATTAAGAGTACATTTAAGAATTGAATAATATTAATTTTAAACTAAGTCCATGCAAATCAGTGCTTGGAGGAGGAAGCTGAATGACGTTTTAACTAAGCTAGTTAACATGCCCAAAGAGGCAATCATCCTGCCCAGTGTGATTCTTACTCACAATCAAAGGGTGACCTCAATTCATGCAAGGACTTAGGCTGTTTGCTGTGATGTCTAGCCAGCAGCAGCATATGCCCATTAAAGTGAATTTAAATTACAAGGGGTGGAAATCCCCACTTCTTATTTACATTACTCACATCAGGTGTTCATTCGGCCACTCACGACGGCTACATTAGATGGAGGGGGTGTGGGACATTTTCACAAAGTTTTGAGACAAATTCTTCCAAGGACAGCATAGTCATTTACTCTTCATTGTTTTAATGTCGGTGAAACAAACACCGAGTTTGTTACTTAAGACTAATTATAATGTAATAAGTAACCTAAATCTTTCTATTGTGATAACGGATTATTCATCAAAGAGAGTACACTTTTGAATGCATGATACTTTATTTAAACACACATATATACAATGACAAGAAGGGAAATGATGCAGAATCCAGCCTGGTGGCTGCATGCATTTGTGGAACAGGCAGACTGGTATCACAGGATGGGATGAGATGTGGGTGGAAAATAGGAAAAGTCGGGAGAGAGAGTTTCATTTCCCATCACCACATGGAAGGGTCTTCAAGCCTGTAAAACAAAGAAGCAAATCATGGAAGAGCAATAGCCCAGCTCCCCAGGGTCTTACAAGAGTGAGACACTCAGTCCTGAGCTGCACGATGGTCAGAAGCTATTGTGAAGCCTCCTGTTGGCACTGCAAATAAGATGCCACATGGAGCCGCAGCATAAAGAAGACCCGGCTCGTCAGCTTTTGCCCATGGAAACCGGAGTCTCTGAGAGAGCACTTAGAAGGCTCTGTACATATCAAAGGAGGTAAGTGAAACTGTAACAAGAGAGCTACTGTTACTCAGCTCCGAGCATGCTTCCGTTGTTTTCCTGCAAGCCTTTTGTAATGTAGTGAGATGCTATTTATTAGGCCATAAAGGGCCCCTTTTAATAAAATAGCATTCACAGGCAACTCCAAGGCTATCCTAATTGCACATGATTGAGTCTGTCAGTCAGGGTGCAATTAACTTTATTTCCTGCACTAACTGTGTTATTTCAGTCTACAAAAACAAAGCAGGCAGTGGAGTTCTAAGTAGGTCTGGATCATTATTTTCAAGTCCTAAGTATACATAGCCTACCCTAAACTTTTACTGGGGCAAATATCCCATGCATATCAATGAGACACGAAAAGATGCTTATTGTTCAGTATCAAAAGCGATGTGTATGAATTTCCCACTATTTCCTTGCATTCACTGGTTAAGTCTTGGTTGAAGCCGCCAGGGAGAGAAGCACTGAACTTTATTCCAGTTCAAATGGTTGTTTACCTCAACGAAACCATCTGGCTGGTTGTTTCATAAGAGAACTGAAAAGAGCATTGAGGGAGGGTGGGTGGTCCTGCTGTCACCACGGGTTCTCCACGGAGAACCTCCATGAAGAGTCATACTCCAGGCATACACATGGAGCAAGCATGCTAATGACCTCTTCTGGGGAACATGGGCTCTGACGGTGTACAGTTCTGGGTATCAGGGGAGCTAGCTAGCTACTGGGGATGGGTAAGAGTGGTGTTAGGGGTTATGACAGTAGCAGCAGATTCTGCCTCCTTTGGTAGCACCCCTTTCTTGTCCAGGAGGCATCTGCCTAGCCCCAAGGTGAGCCCTTAGATGTGGGCAGATACCAGTCTCAAGACCTATGCATACTCCAAGAAATGTTTCAGGCTACAGATAAGCCCCTAAGGATACTACAGTAGATTTCTATAGATTTTCCACCCCGTCTCTGTGCTAAGCCCTCTTCCCTGAATTCTTTCATCCTAATGTTCACACGGACTCCCCACTTTCCCCAGCTCACCGCCCCTGGCACCTGAAGCTTTGCAGCAAGTCTACATCCCAAGCCTTGTCTTACCTTGTTCTCGGGACATTTTCTGTGCTTTCTCTCATTAAGAGGTCTGAAATCAGCGTCTCAGGGCTAGATCTCTTGCCGTATCTGAAACAAGAAAATAAATCGTAGTTTCATAAAGTAAGTTTAGGGAAACCATAGAGACCAGGAGGAGGGGAAGTGAGCATCCCACTGAACTCAAATGTTACTTCTAGCTGTTCATCTGCTCTTAAGTACTCTCAGGGTATGAAGCATGTCATCAACAACTTTGTCATAACACTATATGCATACACATATACATATACGCTTATGCATATACAAGCTGGTGAGATGGAGAAGTGTTTGCTATGACCTTGCAACTCTGATGGCCGGAGTTCAATCCCCCGGACCACAGAGGAAATAGAGAACCATGTCTGGAAAATTACCTCTGACTTCCACGTGCAGGTGTCTATGTGCGTACACCAACACCAATTTTCTCTCTCATCCCAAACAGTAAACAAATACAATTTAAAAGTTATATATATTTAATTTTCTGAAGTACTTCATAAATATTTTATTTATGGGATTATACCATAATTACAGCATTTACTCCCTCTTTTTCTCACTACAAACCCTCCCATGAACCCCTTCTCCAGCTCTATTTGAAATTCATGAACTTTTTGTCTCTAATTTTTATTATGTGTGTGTGTGTGTAGTTATTCCTAAACATATAAACACAATTGTAAATGCACAATGTGCTAAGTTTATATAATGTTCCTTGTACATAAGATAAATAAATTTTTACAACTTTGTGAAATTTAAAAAAAACACTGAAACATGGTATTAAAATGTTTTCATAATCAGTTGATTGGCTATAGTTCTCATGATTCACAACAGTTTACATCTTAACAAGGAGATAATACGACATCATAGAAACAGTAGTCCTGGGGGGGGGGGCGGGGAAACTCCCAGAATAATGATGCTTGAAGCACACCTGTGTCTTTGAATCTATTTGCACATTTGTAAAACTAAAATGAAGTCAGGAGCCCTGGTTAAGTCAGTGTCTGTGGAGAACTAATGTAAAGCCATGCTGGGGAGACACAGTGGTGCACATGCGAGTGGCTGCCCAGGTGCATCTGTCCTCACATCTCCATCCTTGCTGCCATCCTCAGAGCTCCATCACCACAGCTCTGCCCTTACATGCCCATCATCGCTGCACCTCCCTTTCAGCTCCCAGCATACCCTGACCTTACATTTTCCCCGTCTGTTGGAGGCACTGATGCCTTCCCTGAGGCATGAAGTCCTACTGGCCCACAAAAGTATTGCTGCGGGCTATTATCCCCTGCCTTTAATAGGATATGGTAAGGACAATATATGAATACGAGGTGACATTTATCTAAGGGTAAACAGATTACCTGCTTCAGAAAACTGCTAAAGGGTTTGACAAGTTGATAGCAAATTACATGACTTTCCCTTTTCTTAGAAAAAGGCATGGGGCACGAGCAACCAATCCATTTCCAAATGCACACTTTGCCTGGGCTGGGTTGATTAACAAATAGGTAGAACAGCTGGAAAAGCTGACAGATGTTCTAAATGCTGACCCAGCACAACTAAATCCAAACGCTTTTGGCTGGACTCCTTATGGCTTCTTTGTTGAAACTCGAAGCAAAACAACTCTCTGCCTCCCCTGTTCTCCCTTGCCACCCAACTCTTTCTCCCATCAATTGTTGAGATCCACTCTGAGATTAGACTGGGGGTGGGGAGAGCTTGCACTTGGTCATTCTGCCCTTCAGGTGACCTTGCTAATCTTCACACTTTGGGCAGCCAACCTGAATTCATTCATTCCAGTGAGTGAAAGGGCCAGAGCCCTTTTCCCCCATTTTCCCGTCAAACATTTACCACTGTTGTGGCAGCTTCTGCCTGGTCACAGACTTGCAGGGTAGCCGGGCTCGGGGCTCTTTCTTCTCTAATTAACTTAATAATAATTAACTAATTAAGATTATCGGTCTTCTCTGTAATAAGTGAGCTTCTAAAGTTTGCTTTCTAAGGCAAAGATTCTCAAACATGGCTTTGTATTAAAATCACCTGGGCTGCCTTTAAGGACACTAGACAGGCCTGAACCCACATCAGAGGGCTTGACTTAGTTGGTGGGAGTCAAGGTCAAGTCATTCTATTTTAAAGTTCTCTTGAGTGTTGGGGCAGAGAAACACCAATCTAGGGACACACTTCTCAGCCTCAGCAGCACCAACACCAAAGAGATGACTCTTTACTGGGGGTGGGGCGGAGGGTGGGGAGATGGGCTGGGCATCCTGCAATGTTCAACAGCATCCCTGTCAGCTGCACACTAGATAGCAGTAACACTCAATACTGGTTGTGTCAACCAAACAGTGCCTCCCAACATTGCCCAGTGTCGTAGGGAGTATAAAATCCCAACCCCCCAAACTAGAAACCACTGTTCTAAGGAACCATATAAGCAAGATGTGGTAGATCCACAGACTAGGATAAGAAATCCTGCCTGCAGAAGCAATGAATCAACAGCATGGACAGCAACAGGAAAACAGCTACAAATAGGACTGGCAAGAGGAAGGAAGAGAATAATTACAGATAAGACAGTCACAAATGACACGGCAAATATCAAAGGCACGGTCTCTACCTGTGAGTCTTTGGTGGGAAGTCAAGGAGTGCACAGTGGAGCTTCTAGTGGTTTCTAGGGAGTGTAGTTTATCACAGGGATGATGGGAAACTGCCTTAGGGACAGCTCATTTCCATCAAGCTGATCTCTTCCCCTGACAGGCAAGCCCCTTTCCCTATGTCTTCCCTTAAAGATAGTAGAAATTGCATGGAATGGGATAGTTGGCCCCAGCCAAGGAAATGCAGTACAGGGCTCCAATCACATAATCCTAACAAAGCCTTCTTGAAATGCCTTCAGTTTTATTATCTGCAAATTGGAGACAGTTAAACTCCAGAATTTTGAGGAAAAGACTGAAGGAGATGGTTGGGAAAACAGGAAGTGAGATCATTGTATACAGTGTGGCAAAGCCAAATGGCAGCAATTTTTGCAAAAGAGAAAATGTTCTATATGTTGTTTCTAAATAAAGTTTCTTTTTTAAAAACATGATATCGTTTCAATTGGGTGTTTTGTTTATTCTTTGAGCTGTTTGGAATAAAAAATAGAAGCATTGACTTTCTGGGAAGTCTATTCTACTGAAAAAGCACAATTGCTTTTGCTAGTCAAAATTATCGGATTTCCAAAGATTATAAGCCAGTATTACTTAAGTGATTCTGTATAAATTGAGATTGTTTTCCCCAGAATGCTTTCAGAATGCCACATACCTTTCTGATGAAAGGCAACTGTTTTAGAAGCATAACCCCTTTTGTATCCCATCTAACAGTCCCCTGGGTCATGAACAGTTTAACCTCCCTTTGGTAATGTACCACACATAATTGAAACATGCTAAGTATGGAACATTAGTGTTTCCAGAGGGCTTGCCCATACGTTCTTTGAGGTTCTCGGTAGTTAAAATGTGTTGTTAAATGATTTGGAACTAAGAGTCACTAGTTTTGCAAACAGTTCCATATCGTCTTTAAAGTAGCTTGGATTTGATTTGTTTTGCGTGACTTTGATGCAAGGCCCTTCTCTTTGACTTTCTGGGCATTAAAGATAAAGTTCGCCATCTCTTCCTGGGGTCAGTCAGAATTACTGATGTGAAGGCTTTAGCTGTGTTCTGCTTCTTTTTAATAAGCCACAAATCCAAGCACTTTCTTTTCAGAACTCAGAGGCTATAAAATAGGGAAAGTCGGTTTTTAAAGACCATCTAGGAATTCTCTAGTGTGGGGTCGAGATGGTTCTGTTTGCTTTTTGTCCAAATGCTGCTACTCAGTTTGCCCTGGGCAGGTTGGAAGGTCTCATCATCTTTTTGACAGCTGGGCTATATAAACCCTGGGTGTTTTGGGTGATGTTTACTCTAGGTCAGGTTCCCTCTTCCCCCTATGCCACTACCCACCTGTACCCTGCTCCTGTTGCAGGCTCTTTCCCAAGGAGGGCCCCCAACTGATGTAAAGAGGGGGGAAAGCCAGGAGAGATGGATGGGAGACAGACACACAGCCCAGAGGCACTGCATCTTGGGCTCAGGACTTATAGAAGAACTGTAGTGACAAAGAGAATGTATGTGTAGTGTGTTCCCTACTCACACATTTATCTAGAGATGAGTTTATGACTGATCCTGTCCTATCCCGAGAAAGAATGAAGAAAAAAGTTACCATTCCCCATCTCCAAAGTCTCCAGATACACAGTGCCTCTGGAGCTCCAGATACCAGCCCTAGGATGTACCCACCTCTGCCTGGTGATCAGATTGATGTAGTGTCTTAGAGCCGAGTAGTATCTGGCCATGTCCTCCGCTGGTGCATCCTCGCCAGGATTGTCAGGTTTGGAGGGGTATCCCTCAGCCAGCACGCCCAAACACACAAGCAGGGACAGAGCGAGGGTCAGTCCACACAGCCCCATTCGCTTGCTACCTAGCATCTGTAGGTACAAAAGGCTTAGACTTCGGGATACCAAGGATGCTCGCCTGCCCATGTCCCAATTCCCCTTACCACTCTCAACCCTCATCTGTTTCCATCCCAGACCCCAGAAAGAAGCTCTGATTTGAGTGGACCACCTGCCCTGACACAGCCCCTCCACTCTGCCCTCAAATTCCATGAAACTCCCCTCCAAGTCGCCTGGTGAGAGGCAGAGGCCAGAGGTCCTCTAGGTCCTCTAGATTAAAGAATGGCCATATTTCCCTCCTTTCCTAAGTCATCCTTGGAGGAAAAAACTTTCTTCTGGGTCACTTTTGATCTGTTTGGCTGCATGAACTGTGACAGTCAGATCCCCAAGGTGTGGTAACATGGCCTGGAAAGGGGTCTCATAGGCTCAGTTCGAATCCTGGAGGTGACAGGAAGAGGGGCTCCTGACACCAGGGACAGTACTTGGGAAGCCTCCATCTGGGCGCAAGCAATCTGGGTTCCTGGCAGCACCCCCCCACACACACAAATACACACAAATAATGCCACTACTGAGACAGGGACCTCTATGTCCTCCATACCCTCAAAAGATAACAGGGGAGGAGGCAGACGCCCAGCCAAGGGAGCCCCAGGGAAGGCCAGAGTTGGCAAGTGGAATTTAGCCACCAACAAGGGCTGGGTGTGAATCTGGCAGAGCCGGCTCAGCGGACCGGCCACGGGGCAAGTTCACGGAGAAGAGAGCCAGAGGTCCTGTCCCAGCGGGTCCTGGCACTCACCTTGGCAGGCTGGTTGGCGTCTCTGAGCCGCGGGTGCTCTGCTGCGGGCGCCTCTGTGAGGGATGAGAGCCACCGGTGGGATGCTGAGAGCGGGTCGCCACCAGGCTTTTATGGAGCGCCCTCGCCGCGGCAGGAGGGGCCTCGGGGCAGTCACGCCCGGGTGACTCCCACTGTACTTCCCGCCCCCGCCGGCGGGGGAGGAGGCTGGAGCCACAGACGCTCAAGTGGCTGGCGTCTGTAGCCACCCACACTCCTAGTCTTGGCGGCCCGCTCCGCCGCCGGGAAAAGGGAGCAGCCAAGAGCGAGGATCGCTCGGAGTCCGCTCTCCTCCTTCCCGTCGAGTCCCGCCAGAGACAGGCGCAGCGGGGACCGTTCTCGGGCATTGCCAGCCCTCTGTGCGCCGGTCTGTAGGGACCAGAATTCTGTACTTGGGGGAGCATCTCTGGGGTCTGCGCGACAACTGTGCGCTTTGGGAAGGAGGCAACCGAGCAAGGTTTGAGGTTTTTCCCGCTCCTGGAGCAAGTGGCAGCAGACTCCAGTCCTGTGGGGCAGGGTCTTCTAAGGCTTCCCTGGACTTACTGGCCCTGTCTCTCCAAAGAGTGGACCTTCCCCTAGCACTCTCCCCACGCTGAGAGCCAGACTCTGGGTCTCGGCCAGAAACTCCCAAGAGGTCACCACTGGAAGTCCAGGGGGCTGCAGTGGTTCCACAGCTACCGTGTGCGGAAAGTGGCGGTGGTTCGAGGGGCAGCCCCAATTCAGCCCCCACGCCCCTGGCTGTTTGTGAAGTCCTGAGTATGCTCTGGTAATGTCTGAAAAATTACATGCTTTCCGATTGAAATGAATCAGATTAAAAGACCAACATCAGGGTGCTCATCGTTAAACCTGTTGAATTAATATAAACGATGCTGAAATTACTCTGACAAGATTGGGATTTTACACGGTAGGTTTGAGTTAATGTCCCCTGGAAGTTTGAATCTAAGTAAAAGGGTACGTTGCTAAAGCGGAGTTTATGCGTTATTTTAAAGCTAAAATAAATGATTTAGTTCAAGTGTCATTTTGTGTGTTGTTGCGAGAGAGGGAGGGAGGGAGGGAGGGAGGGAGGAGGGAGGGAGGGAGGGAGGGAGGGAGGAGAGAGAGAGAGAGAGAGAGAGAGAGAGAGAGAGAGAGAGAGAGAGAGAGAGAGAGAGAGAGAGAGAGAGACTGTATGAATAAATGGTAACTTTGAACACCAACACCCCTCGCTGCTAGACGGCTGCACTTTCCATATTTCAGGAACCTGCACCAGGGCCATAAAAACTGGGCTGTCAGGACTGCTCGTGTGTGTCCACATGAGGACCTTGGATAAAAGGGCAAAGTCTTTCTGATAAGGAGGAAGGCACACGCCGCTGTTCAATAAAGTAATCTTATTTTTGCAGTGAGCCAGAGATTGACATCGCTTAAAACCTGGGCTCAGCTGGAGTTACTGGAGCTGGGAGAAAGTACGCCTAAGGGAGCGCCTCTTTTGAGCAGGGGATTATGTGGGAATCTGATTAACTTACTTTAAAATGATGGTGCTTGAGAACGAGAACTTTCCCCTTTAGTGTTCAGAAAATAAGGTCCAGGGAGCGTGTGCCCAGTACACCTCTTCACGTCCGGCTCGGCTCTCCTCCTTACCGGTCCAAGAGGCCTCATTTGGCCTTGGGCTCTTAACATGCTGTCATTCTACCCCTCCCTTTTGCAGTTTCCTGTAACCATCCTCAGCTCATAGAAACAACCCCTCCCCCCACCGCGACAAACAAAAACAACTGCCCTTCAAAGTGGCATCCCCTAGCGCAGCAGCAGCTAGTTCTCTCTTTTGTTCCAGTCAAGTTCCTTGGCTTATTTATGCACACGATTATTTAATAGCTTTTCTGAAATGTCATTAAAATATACTAAAAAGCATCGAATGTTTGAAATATTCCCTTGGATACACAAATGCATCAGAGAAGCCATAAAGAAGGAAGGTACATGAGCCCTGATCCTTTGTGAACTCCCTCTGATGGTCCTCCTGCTTGCCCCTGCTCCCTTCCTCCATAGGTCTGCTTTCTCACCCGAAAAGTTGTTTGCCGGGTTCCAAATCAGCTTCTCTGCTTTTTGTGTGTGGATATATATATCCAAATACCTGTAGCACTTTCTGTCTACTGTTGGTACATTTTCATTCTAAGATATACCTCAACTTTGATAAACCAATTCAGCTTCTCCTAGATCCCAAGCTGTTTCCAGCTTGTACTGTGACTAACTCTGCAAGGACATTGACAGGTAAGTCACTGTGTTTATGTAAACAGTCTTTTCTCATAGGAAAGCAAATGCTAAATGACCAAGTGAGTTCTGTCTCACAGTTCACTGCCAGTCTCTCTCTGTCTCTTTGTCTCTCTCTCTCTGTCTCTCTCTTTGTCTCTCTCTCTCTGTCTCTCTCTGTGTGTGTGTCTCTCTCTCTCCACAATTCCTGTTTCTGTGCCTTCAGTTACTTCCTATTTTCTGTTCCAATATGTGATCCTTGTCAGTTTTTCCCAGTAATTTTAACTTTCATCTTTAGAATTTCAGTATGGGTCTCTTTAATTGGCCACCATGGCCAATCTTTATTCTAGGTTTTTAACACATTGTTGTTATTATTACTATTCTTTTGGTGTTTTGAAATAGGCTCTCACTATACAGACTATGCTGTTCTTCAACTCCCCAAAAGTGCCTCAGTCTCCCAAATCCTAGGATTGCAGGCAAGTGCTATCAAGCCCAGATGGATATACCTAATCAATGACTTCTAGCTTTTATGTATTTGGGTTGACGTCTCCCCACATGATGATCTGCATTTCCCTGCTTCCCTGTACACCTCATAATTCATTAGGATGCCAGATATGATGGATGTTACTTTGTTGTTTGTCAGGTGTGTGTGTGTGTGTGTGTGTGTGTGTGTGTATCAACTCTTGAGCTTTGTTCTGGAAGAGTGAAAACTTTGCAAAGAGTTTTGTCAGGTGGCATTTTGCACTTCAGTTTTGTGAGGTGGCTTCAAGCTGGCTTCAGTCTAGGGTTATTATTTTTTTTCACTTAGTAAGATGTTTCTGGCTTTAACTGATGGCTGAGAGGGACAAGATTTCCACTCTGGCTGTTGGGCTACTCCAGCCCCTTGTGAGCCTCTGACCCTCCTTACCCATGCCCTTTGTCTGATCTTGAGTGGGTTTTTTGGAAGTTGGATTTAATCGGCACTCAGCTCAGTTTTGGAGGAGAACTGCAGATCCCCAGTCCTTCCCCACTTTCTGAATTCTCACTGCCTGGCTCACCCACATCCAGCCCCAGAGCTCCCGAGGCTGGCTGGGTACCTCCCCTCTGCATGGTAACCTGGCTGATTCTGGTACCATTGCCAGCCTCCCCTCATTTCTTTTCTATTGCCAGGAGATCACTATCTGTTAGCAGATGACACCTATAGTCTCAGGGTTTCATTTATTTTTGTTTAAGGTTGCCATTGTTTCCAGAAGCCTCCAAGCATGACCTTTCCACTTATAGCCTCTGCCTCTTCACTCTGGCTTTGGTCACAAAACCACACCACTCCATGTTCAGGTTCTGCCTACCTTCTTCCTGTGTGGGCCACAGTAAGCTAAAACATTCTTTTAAAGATTGCCTTGCAGTTGTGGCTGTCTATTTAAGGCTGTCTATTAATGTTATTTCTAAACCATTTCATGTCTTAAATATTTTGTAATTGTAAGCTCCATACATACAAATAGAGGAATACCTATCTTTCAGTAGGATTTCATAGGCCCAACATTCCACAAAGGAGCCTATTGATGAGCCAGAAGTCACATGTAGAGAAGGATAAGCAGTCTGACTGATGGGTAATAAACTTTAGGTGGTGGGAGAGATCTGTAGCTCTGCTTTCTACCCCCACCTCCAAGAAATAAACACTGTTTTTTTCATTTTCATCAAGCCTAATACAACAGTATTATATTCTTCCCACCTCTATAGTTCAGGGAACAAAGAACTCAATTCTGAAAACCAACTCAGCTTCCCTTAGACCCCGGCCTGTTATATGTGTGTTCTGTCTAACTTTGCGAGGACATTGGTTGATAAGTCATTATCTAGTATGAGTTTTTCATAATCTGGCATGCCTGCCCATGCCTGTAATCCCAGCCATACACAGGGCAATGGAGGAAGATTGCAGCATGAGCCAAAAGATAATGTAGTTTTATTTTATCAAAGTTAAACAAAATTTGAGGAAGATACAGGATAATAATAGTTTAATATGATTTTTAAAAATAATCTCAGAATTGTTCCCTCTTAGAAAAATTATAGGCAGCACCTTCCACAAGGCTACCTCCTAATCCTTCTCTACCAACTAGGACCATATGAGTCTATGGGACCATACTTAACTAAACAACCACACTCATATATAGATATTTTCTTTGAATTGGTTGCCTCATAAAGTTTTAAAAGACTAGACATAAAGAAGACCAGTAAATGATACAGTTAATATCATTAAATATGTCTCTTTAAGTAGGAGCTATCTAAAATAAATAAACACACACACACACACACACACACACACACACACACACACACATTTTAAGTCTCTATTAACTGGATTTCAAATAGAGCCAAAGGAATTCTTAGTGGTAAACACCTTAAACTTCTTATTCTTGAGTTTCTTTATCTTTTTCTTCTATTAGCTTTGCTGTTTTCAAATTACTTTAAAAAAAACAAAAAAGCATGTTCATGCAGTTGTAATTGTTTTTCTTCCATGCTATCTAGGCTCCTTTCTTTTCAAATGTAAGAATTAGCTTAGGCCTGTTGTACTCCTGGGGTATGCCCCTTGGTGTAGAAACTTCTAGTTTCTTCCTTTCTTTTTTCTTTGGGCCGTTCTGATCTGCTTTGTGCACCTTGATAGACTGGGGAGCAGGGAAGCTTCCTGATCCTGCACGCCATTTCCCAGCATTCAGTACAATCGAAGCCAGCTTGCTGACAGCACTTTCTCTTGCTTTGTATTTTTAGCAGTGTCTGGGAATTCATGGATAAAAGAATTGGGATAATTATGAGGACTATTTGAACCAAAATTACCCCCAAATTTATCTGAAACATCCAGATAATTACAGGAAAATATATATATTTTTAAATGTGGAAGTTTTCTGGTAATAGCTGCAATTCTCCCCTCTGCTTTGCCTGCACAGGCACAAAAGGAAGCCTCTGAAATAGCAGAGAATGCAGAACCTCAGACAGGCTCTGTGTGCTTCTGGCCAGTTCCACTTTATTCTTAGCTCAAGTCCCATGCTCTTGGTCACACCACAGTAGAATGTTTGCTTTGATGAGAAGAAATATGATTGGGGGGGAACAACCAGTTAATTCTTCCACACGGGAGGTGGCCTTTCTACAATAGGAAGCTTCAGTTTGCCAGTGTGGGTGGATGACATGCCATGCAGGGTCACCTGCCTCAAGTGTCTGTCCTGGAGGTATGGAAGAGTTTTGTATTCACTTCTCATAGTGTTGGGCTGGAGAAAAACCAGTGTCCACAGAGAGGATGTGTTATTTCTAGTCTAGGCACCATTGCAGAATTGGGGATTTATGTCCCTGAAGACCCATTGCAGGAGCTGCCGCCTCTCAGGGGTTGGACCCCAGGGGTTGGTAGGCAGTTCTTGGTTTCCAAGCCTTGCCTGCAATCAATTTGTATGTCACTTCTGCCAGGTCATGTTCTTTGAGACTCAATTCAAATCACATATTTCTATACATTAAAAGGTTCAACATTGGTTAGCTGGAGAAAGAATAGGCTAAGGCTCATTCTTCTGGCCCAAAGGGAGACAGAGACCATGTGCTATGGAGCAGATAGCCTGCAGAAGGTTCCAGTCCTCGGAACTAGGGGAAAGCAGCCATGCTCGCAGCTCCCCGAGGAGTGTGACATTCAGAAAGCTCAGGCTAGGCCATGCTGCTTTTCTGTCCTTCCCAGGGAGTCCGCCCTTCAATAAATCTTTTCTTCTTGAAAGCACCAGGACAGACTTGTGGTCTGGATCAAATATCTGGCCAGCAGCAGGGCCATAGAGGGCTGTTTGACTGGGATCTTTGCCCACTGACTGGTTCTTGTGAGTCTCAGGACAGGTAACAGGTTCTCTGAGGTGTCTCCTCATATACCAGGGGTTTCTAAAGCCAACAGGATAAGAAAAATGGCCAAGAGGGATATGGAACACCATTCTCAGAGGTCTAAGAGAGGACCCTCAGCCAGTAGAGCCACAGGCCTTCAGCCCGTGAAGGATGGCCATGGCTGGGCCTCATTTCTCAAAGGTGGATCACTTCTCAGTAAGAGTGTGCAAGCATCGTGTCTGCCTGATGGGTAGTCTGGGGTCCCATTATCTAAGATCCTAAACCATATTCACAAGCTCACAAAATAAGAAGCTGGAAGGCAGGCCTAATGATCAGAGTGAGTACAGCAGCTGATGGCCCTTGATATCATCAGACTCCAGGCACTTGCCAGGGCTCTGCCCCTATAGTCTCTAACTTGCAAGAGTTCTCTCTGCAGGGTCGTTAGGCATCTGCCTCAGGTGTTTGATGCTTCCTTCAGATACGCCACTATCTTTCATTTGTATTCATGTCTCTTCGAGTGAACAGAGGAACTCTGTACAGATGCTCCCTTCCAGCAACCTGGTTTTTATGGTTCGGACTGAGCTGTACTCCAGTCAATAAGAATTTCCCCTGGCTTAGGAGATGGAGTCAGCTCTGTGGCGAGGGACCATCCAAATAAAAATCATTGCTGTAAAAGGTAGTTGAGAGAGGGGTGGTGGTGAGGAAGATGCTGTAACATGAAAAATCAAAGACCCAGGTACAGATATTGGGGTTCAAGCTGAAGATCAGGGAAGAAAAGCAGCCGGCCACTAGCCCTCACCTCCAGCTCAGGCTGAAAGGGCTGACCCACGCATGATCTCTTCACCAAGTCTCAAACTGCTGCCTCTCTTAATGTGGCTGGAGAATGGAAAGCTCTCTGAGACCTTGCTTCTGTCCCCAAAGGTGTGAGCTATAATTCTCCTTTAGACTGATTTACTCTTGTGTATGTCTGGGTGGCCTTGAACTCACAGAGATCCGTCTACCTTTTAATACTGAGTCCTAGGATTAAAGGTGTGTATCACTATCTCCTAGATTCCGGCTGCTCAGATAAAAGGTATGTGCCTGGCTTCTATAGATTGTGGTTGGCTTTTCTTTCTGAATCCTCAGGCAAGCTTTAATAAATCATAAATACTTTATCACTACACCTGGCTATCTGAGTTCACAGGCTGAAGCTCAGGCAACAGTGGCAGGATGGCCCAATGCCACAAAGTTGTCTCTGATTTCCACACCAAGCATGTTGCATGTGCACACCCCACCTCATGCACACACACACACACACACACACACACACACACACACACACACACGCACGCACGCACACACACGCACGCACACGCACGCACACAAAGTGTTTCTTAAACTTTGTTTCTTTTCTGTTACAACAAGAATGGCAGAGTGGCTGTTGGCCACCAGCAACGTCAGTCTCTCGAGTAAAGTTTCTATGGGTTTTGTGTACTCGAGTCTGCATGTATGAAAAAGTCAACCTGCTCAAACAACTAGAAACAACACAGCCAACCCCACTTACATAGGAGCTATGAAATATAGTGAAGAGAAAAAGGTAAAGTTCTGTGAGCATTAGAGGAAATGTGTCAGCATGAAATGTGTGAGCACGCTCATGTGTGAACTGTCCTAAAGGTTTCCACCCAAATGTATGACATTAAATCTTTTTTTAAAAAAATCAAAATTAACACAAAGGACTAGAAAGCATGGATAGTTCCATATCTAGTGAAGTAATTGAACCAATAATCAAAAAACTTCCCCATAAAAATTTCCTTTGTTCACATGATTTCATCAGTGGACCCTTCCTAACAGTCTTTGAGAGAAAAGAAAAACAATTCTAAACATATTTTATGGTGGTAGAAAAATTTTGAGATCAAAATCCAACAAGGATATCACATGACAGAAATCTGCCTGCTGGCATTACTCGTGGAATACACAGAACAGTATTTGTAAAAACAATTACATGGTCATTTGGGATATAAAATGGTCATTACTGACCAGTGACATTTATTCCAAGACTATGGGTGGCTTAGAGTTTGTAAACTTATCAATGTAATTAGACATACCAACAGAACAAAATCTGAAAGAAAACCCACATCATCATTCAATAAAGATTTTAAAGTATTTTATGAGATTTAAGGTCTATTTATGCTAGAAAAAATTTCTTAGAAAAGTGGGAATGTAACTTTTTGATTTGGGGGAAAAGTTTTACTTTTTGTATTTCATGGGCAGGTCCTCCTCAGCAGTAACTTCAGGAGAAGCCTGGAGCTGAGTTTCTCCAAGGAAGACTCTCATTTCCTCACCCATCCCCGCTGCCCATTGCACAGATCACTCCCTCTGACACTTCTACCAAGTGTCTTGTTTCAGAAGGTGTCTGCTCAGTTCTGTGGAACAACCTTCCCAGAACCTAAGGCTGCCTGTGAGGGACAGACCTTCCTGGCTTGAATGTGATCATATGTGGGACTGGCTCAGTCCCAGCAAGATACTCTCTCCTGGAGTTGAATCTTCTGCCTTCTAGAGATCTGGTTGCAAATGTGATCACAGCCTCATGAGCTAATGACATTCCTACTGTAGGAAACACAGTGCATTAGAGGGTGTGTGTGAGGGGAGCAGGGAGCACTTACCAGAAGGAGAACAGCAGGAGCTTAGTGCTTCCCAGACTGTGTCTTTATCAAGTGAAAGCAATGGTAAGATCGCTAGACATTAACATTGTCTTAAAGCAGTAATGCTCATGAAGCTTCAGATGTGGCTAGCTATGGTGCAGTTTATTGCAGACATCTCTCTATTGTGCAAACACTCCAATCACCTGAATGGCACTGTGGGTAGTACACATAGCATTAATAACAACTAATTTGGGCCCATTGTTCATAAAGCATTGCACTTGAACTTATCTGCTTCTAACAATAGCACTGGATAGATGCTATTATCCTCATTTTACTGAAAAGGTAGCAGAAACCCAGAGAGACTGTGGGAATTACCCAAATTCATATAACAAGGGAGTGGCAGGAACTCAAGCCAAGAGTCCTAAGCTGAAGTGGCTGTGACTCATAGGTAGACTGAGCACATCCACCTAGACACTGCAAAGACAAAATATCAATGTAAACTCGGCAAGCATTCCCAACATCCAAACAGATGATAAAGAAAATGGATGTAAGGAGGGAGAACCAGAGAGGGAGTAAGAAAGGGAGGGAAGGGGAAGAAAAGGGGAGGGGAAGGAAAGGAGAAGGGGAGAGAGAGAGAAGAAGGAAGGAAGGAAGGAAGGAAGGAAGGAAGGAAGGAAGGAAGGAGGAAAGAAGGAAGGAAAGAAAGGAAGAAAGAAAGGAAGGAAGGAAGGAAGGAAGGAGGAAAGAAGGAAGGAAAGAAAGGAAGAAAGAAAGAAAGAAAGAAAGGAAGGAAGGAAGGAAGGAAGGAAGGAAGGAAGAAAGAAAGAAAAACAGAGAAAAAGAAAGAATGTGTTTCTGAGACAGTCACCAGGGGTGTGAGATTTAAGCTCCAGCTTTGACTAGGTGGGACAAACCATGCCATTCAAGTCACAGGAAGAGAAAAGTGTCAGTTCTAAGCACCAATGGCAACCTGGCTGGGATGAGGGTTCACAGGAGGACGTGATGGTAAAGAAGGTGGGAACAGAGACAGACCAGCTGTAGGAGAAAAGGCAAATCGTCTCCATGATTAAGACTTTATACTGTTGAAAAGATGTCAAGTTTGGGGCTGAGGTGCAGCCCAATAGCAGAAGGCAGGCTTAATGTTGTAAAGCTCTGAGTTCTACCTTTACTGTTGCTAAATGAGAAGGGAAGGGGGACATTAAACCACTGAGAAATACTTCAGAAAGATGAAACATGCATGTACACAAGGAAATGTAGGAAAGGAAGGAGATCGGATTCTTTGAGCCATGGTGGCCATTCAGATAGGGATTCAGTTGCTACAGTAGCATAGACTCCGGGTGTGGATGAGGAAATGCCATAGCATGGCACGTCTTGTTTAGCAACTTGGATGGATAGAGAGGAACCTAGGACATCAGCAACACATCTGGGTGTGACTGAAGGTGCTCTCAGACACTGGTCTTGAGGGCAGCTCTGATATAAACAATGGTTTAATCTGAGGATTGATTGAAAATTTGAACAGACAATTGGAAGGTGGAATTGTGGGAAGTGAACCTCTTTGGAGGGATGGATCACTTGAAGTATGCCTTTGATGGATATGTCTTAACCCCTGGCCGCCTCTGTTCCTCTATTCCCTGTGTGTCCCAGTGATTACAGTGGCTACTTTGCTCCATTCTGTGAGCCTTGTGTGACTTCTGTCTCATCACAGTAGTGACACTGGCTAATGGCTGCAATTCTCTCAGGTTTTTGTCACAGCAGTACAAGGCTGAGTAACCTGAGGCATCAAGAGGATACAGCAGCTGATTTATAATGGCATTAATAACCACAATAATTAAGTTGCCCATGTGTTCAGTTCTGCAGATACCACTTAAGGAACTTCTTTGTGCCAGGAAGCATTTGGGGCTCTGAGTACATAGCAAGGAATGTGATGGTGAGAACAACTTCCCATGCAATTTCACTTACACCCCAGTTTATATGCAACAGAAAAAGAAACACAACTTCAAGTGGAAAGTTCAAGAAATCAAAATACAAAATCCAGGGTTACAGGGCTAGATAGTGAGTTACTGTGGAGCCTAGGTCAGAGCAGGTGTCTGTGAGGATGACACCTTTTAACAGAGACCTAAAGAAGAGAGGGTCAAAGGACCCTGAGTACTCACATGAAAAAAACCCCACTACCCAACGCTGCCTTGGTCCACAATACACGTGCAGGCATGCTAGACAGCAACCTCAACCTTCCCACTACCCTCTCAGGCACAAGATATTCTCTACACCTCCCATTTTCTTAATACCACCCACATCATACTGCGGGGAGCCAAAGAATCACCCAACTAAGCTTTCACTAGATTCTTCACCCACCAAAATATGGAACAATGGGCTAGAAAGATGGCTCTGAGGTTAAGTAAACTTATTCTTTCAGAGGACCAGAGTTCGATTCCCAGCACCCACATGATGACTCACAACCATCTGTAACTCCAGTCCTATGGGATCTGACGCCCTCTTCTGAGCTTTGTGGGCATCAGACACGCACGAGATGTGCAGACATATATGTAGGCCAAACATCCATGCAATAAATTCTGAGACAACAACATGGTCTTTATTTTAAGCCATTAAAATGTGGGTGGCTTTTTATACAATAGTCGATAACTAGAGTATTTCCCATCACTGCATTTTGATTTTAGTATAACATTTATTTGTTAGACACAGTTCTTCCTTGTTCATCTTCAATTTACCCACACTGAAGTATCCCTGGCATGAGAGCAATGACTTGGGCATGGCGAGGAGGGCAGGGGGAGAGACAGAGAATGGATAAATGAGTAAATTCTTCACACTGTTATTTTCCAAGTTCCTTGGAGTTGACAAGGAGCAGATCCTGAGTATGAATGCAGACAGTATGGTTTCCCCCCATAAACACCACGCAGACCCTGAGTATGAATGCAGACAGTATGGTTTCCCCTCAGTGCCCAACACCACGCAGATCCTGAGTATGAATGCAGACAGTATGGTTTCCCCTCAGTGCCCATAAACACCATGCCCTTTTGTAAGGAAACAAGGAAAGGGGAAATAAAATTTCCAAGAAGGAAGGGAGAGAGGAGGCAAGGAGAAAGCCAGGCCATGAGAAAGGTTGATCTACATTGTAAGCAGCCCTTCCTCACCTCTGCCCCTGGGAACACTAACAAGGGAAGACACTCACTGGGTTGGTGTCTGGGTATTATGTAGTAAGAAGAATGATCTGAACTTGATTTGGATCAGGACACAGAGCTGCTAGGGAGTAAATCATCTTGGAGAGAGAGTTCAACACTTAAACTCTTAATATATTCTTACAAAAATTTAAAAATTGAATTCTAATGGCAAGAATGAAAAAGTGTCCATTAAAAGAGAACACACACACACACACACACACACACACACACACACACACACACACACACACACAGGCGAGCTTCCAAATTAACTTGGCAAGATGTAACAGATAGAAATAAAGAGAAAGTTAAAACCAAAATTATATATTATCTAGAAAGAACTGAATTATATATTATGTAGAAATAACTGAAATGGAAATAGTTCATAGAAAAGACTATGGCTGCTGATAAATTTCTAATTAAAGAAAAATTCAGGTCTAAGATAAATTTAACCAATAATTCAATTATAAGAAGCTATACTTAGGAAGGACAGAAAGAAATGCAAGCATGAATGTTCATGTCCTTAACCCCTGCACTCAGGAAGTTGATGCAAGAAGACTCAGATTCAGGACCTACCCTGACTACATAGCAAGATCTGGTCTCACAGGCAAAACAGACGAACAAAAGTTATTTTTCAAAAAGACTAATAAGATAATCTGTCAAACCTGACTAAATATAAACTACAAAATTCGAACATGTGAGAAAATAAGAATCTGACTGAACCACCAGCCCTGGAGATATTACACATCTAAGAGAAAAGAATGTATGGAACCCACAGTTATAAATTTAAAGCCTGTGGGAAACATGTAACTTATTAGCTAAAACTTACTAAAATTGATTTTAAAGAAGCAACAAAGCATAGACAAGCAAGCAAAGACAGGCATGGTTAACAGTCCTTTAGCTGAGAAGAACAGACTCTGGAGGTTTTCACACGGGGCTTTACTGCATCTTCAAAGTTCTTTCTTTCTTTCTTTTTTATCATAATAAACCAAATTCTTCTCCTTTTAAAAATGTTTTAAATTTAATTTTGAAACAAGCTTGTTTCACCTGTCAATCCCAGTTCCCTCACCCTCTCCTCCTCCCCTGTCCCCCACCACTCCCCAGCCCATTCCCTTTCTGCTCCCCAGGGAGGATGAGGTCTTCCATGGGGGATCTTCAAAATCTGTCATATCATTTGGAGCAGGGCCTAGGCCCTGCTGAAACAGTATCCCTTTATGTGGAATGGGCTCCCAGAGTCCATTCATATATTAGGGATAAATACTGATCCACTACCAGAGGCCCCACAAACTGCCCCGTCCTCCCAACTGACACCCACGTTCAGGGGGTCTGGGTCGGTCCTATGTTGGTTTCCCAACTATCAGACTGGGGTTCACGAGCTCCCACTTGTTCAGGTCAGCTTTTTCTGTGGGTTTCTCCAGTCTTGTCTACAGTGTATGGATAGAACCATATTAAGACATCAGTGAACACAATTCATTAATTAGTAAGATAAAGACAAAAGCCAGCATGATTAATAGATACTTAAGAGCATTTAATTAATTTCAAAAGCCATTGAAGTGAAAAAGAAAACAGTAAAATATACATTTAAAAACCCCGTTCAAGGGGGAGCAGGAACAGGAAGTGAGGAAGGAGAAATGGGTGTATGGGGAGACACAACTAACACTGAGGGCCATTTGAGGCCTCATATGGAATTTTATTATTCTTGAAGCTTTTAAATATGTACATATATGAAAGGCATCTAAAAGGAGTCACCGATTAATGGAGTAGATCATTCCTAACTAGTCATCTTTTGACACCAAGTAAACATCCATTGCCCAGAATGTGTTGCACTAGTTTAGTCATTGACTAAAGGGGCCATTGTCAAGGATATTGCTTGCTCTCCAAAAATTAATGGTAATATCAAGAAGTAATGATAGAAATACTGTTACTGAATACAGCATTTACATATTCATTGAACATGGAGAAGTCACATTGGTGCCTGACCAGAACCTTCACTTCTTTTGACTAGTGTTCATAGTACTGGAATATACTCTGCCTACTACAAGAGAAGAAAGGAAACCATCAACCCAAGGACAAATCCAGCCATCTCCAACAGTCACCTGCCTGAAAGATATGCGGTTGAAATGGTGGCATAAACATTGTGGGAGTACCCAACCACTCTGTGATTGGATTTAAGGCCTGCTCTACCAGATGAAACCCATGGCTGACACTACTCAGGTGGCCAAGGACTTAGACTTAGATAAGCCATGCTCCTAGAGGAAAAGCAAATAGTGTTGTTCTACCAAAGGGATGAAACAATAAGATGAATCCTAACAATATTGTGCTATACCCAGAGGTCAGTGTCTTGTTCAGCCATCATCAGAGAAGCTTCCTTTCAGTAGATGGGAACTAATACAGAGACCCACAACTGGACAACAAATTCTGGTTTGTTTTCTATATATAGAGAGAAGGCATGGAGTTAGGTGGGTGGGGAGATAAGGAGTTATCTGGAAAGACTTAAGGAAAGGGAGCCATGATCAGAATATATTGTATGAAAGATCATTTTCTATCAAAAGATATGTTTAAAACAAAAATAAATGAAAATCCCCTCTCAGTTCTTAAAATCAATAAAAATTATTTATTTGCACAAAGGGCAAACATCATATTCACTCCATGTTTGGGGTCAACTATACCAGTGGTTCTGGATGGCTCACTGGTCAGGTGTCAATAATCTGATGCTACCTTGTAAAGTTTTGTCTTCCCAGTTGCAATTAATATATGGTGTGGCATGTAGACCCCTGGCTCCCCATTCTTTTTTTGCCTGTTTGAGCACCACTGCGGATCTTAAACAGACCCACTTATTCATTGGGGCTTGCAAAGTGGCACTATTCTAGTTTTATCGTTTGTTGCACGTCCATCATCAGCCATTCTTTGAAAGAGCTACCTTTCATAACTGGGGCTTTGGGGACAGACAGGACAAACGCTTCATTCTGCCTGCTTAATAACCAGTTTTCAAGGAAAGAGTAGGCTTAACAACCATTTTTAAAAGTGTCTTATTAGCAACCTTTAAAAAAATTCACTTCATTTTCCTTTTTTAAATTTGTCTTTCTTTTTGGAGGGATCCACCTTCCACCCATACGTCTGTCCATCCACCCACCTATCTATTGATTGATCTGTTAAAAGCAGCCTAGATGCTTCCAGCTAGGCTCCATGCCATTACCTTTCCAATTATCTAATATCCAACCTCTAATCTGTGTTGCCTTCCCATTAGACATAAACAATCTCCTAAAGCATCCTCTCCAGGCAGTTACCATGCGGCCCACAAAATTCCAAATGTCTCCTTTAGGCTATTACGAATGACTACCGTTTCCTTACCGATTCCAGCTTTATCCTCACTCTGCTCTGCCTCCCTGTAGATAAGCTTTATTGAAATGATCCATCACAGACTTGCTCTGCTTTCTAATGAGACCCAATCTAGAGAAAACCTCTGCCTCCTTAGGGCCTTTCAAGCTACCCAATGAAGCCAAGTACAGGTTCCTCTGAATCTCTGAGGAGATGCTTTTCCCCTTCCTCATTCCTTTACAACTCTGTCCCAGTGCCAATTCCCCACGGCGGCAGCGAGCAAGAAAAAGAAATCCAGGTTGTTCCATTATAGGCATAAAATGTACTTTCTAGTTTTTGCTAGAAAGAATTGAAAATCAAGTTTGAGTATTTATGTAATTGTTTTATTATATACATCTATATGTAAAATTGATGATACATACAGATATGCATCTTTGACTTCTATATGAAATATGCATATTTGCATGTATCATATTTGCACATAAATATATGTGTACCAATCTCACATAGTTCCTATGTCTGATTGATGTTTGCATTCTCCACCATTAATTCTGAAAGTGCTGCGGGGCTTTGGCATACAAAAATTTCCCAGATTGGTTTAATGTATTTCTTGTCTCAGTTTTGAATAAAGATTTCAATAGACATCACAAGTCAAAAATTTCCATATCTTACTAGGTGGGGATGATTGTCTAGAATATTTTAGGGATGTATGTTAGCATGGTTACTAATATTTAAGGAATTCATATGTTTTGACTCAGCAAGCCCATTATTGGGCCTCTAACAGAAACACATCAGGAGACTATAGCATAGTCTCATATGGTGCTTACTGTTGGCGTAACAGTGGACACTGAGTAGCGCCAATGGAGATGGGACTCAGCCAGGTAACAGACAGAGGGTACAGCAGCATGCAGCATTTCTAGAAAAATGAATAGTAACCACAGCTTCAGAAGGGCCATAAAATACTGAGAAGTAAAAGACATGAAACAGGGTGGGGTACACAGCACGGCTTAATACTGAAATAAGCTCACCAGATATTTATACTTAAATTTGCCATGAAGAAAGTATTTTGACATGCTATTAACTAGAAGGAAAAACGGTTGCTGAGACCCTCTTTGATTTCCTTTGGTATGTAGGGTGTGTGTGTGTGTGTGTGTGTGTGTGTGTGTGTGTGTGTGTGTGTAGATAGACAGATAAATAGATAGATAATAGGATATGTGTGTAAATGTATATATGTCCATATTGCTCTTTATTAATGCAAAATGTAACGGAAAAAATCAAATAAAACCTCAAATTTGATTTAAACAGTTTTTTTGTTTGTTTGTTTGTTTTTTATAGACAACCAGTAAAGCGAAATGTAGACATTTTAGGGAGAGATTTAACCAGAGCTTTTCTGGGCAGCCTCTGCAGAGAAGCCTGGGCTTCTCCCAGGACTGGGGCAATCCAGCCTCCCACTGCCAGTCATTGCATCTGCCTTACCGAACCCCCATTCTTCTCCTGGGACCAGGGGTGGTGCTTGCTGGGGTACCACTAACATGGTACCATTAACATAAACAGTGGTGGAAACACTCGGGAGACAAATAGAGGAAACCAGAAAGCATGTTTTCAAAAAGTTCTCAGGTCCTCAGATGCTGAGAAAGTTCATCTCGTAACGTCATCGACACCCTACAACCTGTTTGCATTTACCACAAACCTACCTGGAGGGAATTTAGTGGGCGAGGATAGACACGGCCAGGAAAGAATCTGTGCGGCTGTACGTGGGGGATTTGAAAGTAAATTAACAAAGCTTTACAAAGATATGGGCACTAAAGCCAAATGGAAGAAAAAGCTGAAATGAGAAAACGTCCATCCCTGCCTCCCAGCGCCTGAAGTAATTTCCGGGTGAGTGGGTTTGCATCCTGGCTCCACTAATGCGATCGTTCTATGTATGAGTAATTTTTGAGTTCCACTCAGCAATTCTAGCTCTGCTGATAAAGCCTTCCTGTGGACAAAACAATCTGTTTATGCTTATCAAAAATGCATTTCTGCATGAGAGTAATTTGTGACAAACAAAAAAATATATTCTTTTTAAACCTGCTGTAACAAACTACGGTTCTGTTCATGGCCACGGGAGCATCGCCTATTACGTGGCTTCAATATAATTTTCCCAAAAGTACAATAGGTCCCAGCCATTTGTTGTTGTTTTTAAAGCATGAGCATTATCTGGAAAGTACACTCTGCTGCAAAGTTAATGGTATAGAGACAAGAACGCTAGTAACTCTATTATTTCTCTGAACAAATTTCTCGTTTCTCTTTGTGGGATCTCATCAGCACTGGGAGGAAGGAAGAGAGCCGCCATACAATCACGTGACTTGGCTTTTAGGCCTGGTGTTTGGGGCACCCAGTTATCATCAGCTCCTGCTGGGTGGAATGGGGGATGCTCACTGTTGGTGTTGAGCCTGAAAAGTTTCCAGTTTCATTTGAGAGCATAAGGACTGTAATCAGTGGCCATGGGGCCTTTCCCAACCAAACCTAACTTTTTAACTTAAAGACTGTCCTCAGCCAAATGGGTTGTATCTTCCAGCAAAGAAAAGAAAAAGGAAGAAGAAAGAAAAAAAAGAAAGAAAGAAAGATTTTTTTTCTAGTGTCCACAGGGCACTGACTTCTCCCTACCCTCAGCTCTTTTTTCTTAATAAAGGGTGGGTGTCCCCAAGCTCACACTCCTGCTCCATGAAAGCCCCTCCTTCCTCCCAGTCTCTGAGTGGGAATCTCTTTTGGGCACTGAAAATCCATGGCCAACCTATAGCAACAAGCTAACCAACCTATAGCACAAGAGACTACTATTCCAGGAATAAATATTTTTCTATTTTAAAGGGACTATTATAAACACATTCCACTAAAAAAATAAATAAATAAAAACAGAGTAGCGCAATACCAAGCAATTAGCAGACAACATTTGCTGGATACAAAAGCGTCAATCATGGTTGAGCCTTACACTTACAGTGCTTAGGCTGCTGGAAGCTGTGATACAGACAGAAAGATGAAGGGGCCATGCAGGTGTGCTGTCTTTGGGCAATGAGTCAGCACCTGGATTTCCCTCCTGTTGCACGGAGACTTATTCTGTATGGAAACTTCCTGAAAGTTTCCAGCCAAGACAACTAAAAGATAGACTCCTTTATGCCTCTCCTTATGATTGTGAGCATTGTCTCTATGACAAAAACATGTCTATCTAATATCTGGAAAGCAAACCGGGCCCCGTAATGACAGCTCACCTCCAGGACTGGATAAAAATATAATGCAGACATGTAGAAAAAAGCAGAACAAGCATTCATTCACTGTGGGAGCACTTCTGTGGGACACAGGTAAATGCTATATTTTTTTTTTGGCCAATGGAATCTCATAATTGTTTACAAACATGCTTGCATGCAGTAAGACCTTGAGAAAATTCAGCGTTCAAATCACATAATTTTAACTGACAGTATTTATTCAGAATGTGTTGCAATAAAATCCAATATTTTCATTTAAGTCAAAATGAAAATAGTTGAAGTATTTGAGTTCAAAATTCTTACACAGCCAGGGAATTGAACAAACTCTCTGAGTCCTGATTACCAGCTCAAGACCAGACTTATACCCATGAGCTTCCCCCAGGCACTGGCTGAATTGTCGTCTTAACATCATTTCCAATGAACAGCCTTCTTGTCCCCAGATAGTGAGAGGGATGTGACTAGCTCTTCTCATTGTTCTAGTCTTGAAACATGGAGGCTAGGCTTCTATTTCCTCTCTCTCTCTCTCTCTCTCTCTCTCTCTCTCTCTCTCTCTCTCTCTCTCTCTCTCTCTCTCTCTCTCTGTCTGTCTCGGGTTTCTCTGAGGCTTTGGAGCCTGTCCTGGAACTAGCTCTTGTAGACCAGGCTGGTCTCAACTCACAGAGATCTGCCTGCCTCTGCTCCCCCGAGTGCTGAAATTAAAGACGGACACCATCACCACCCAGCTATTTCCTCTCCTTTTTAAGGATCTTCTATTTTTTTTCTTTTTAAGAAATATTTATAATCATTAAAATTTTAAAATATTACAAAAGCATTATAATATCCATATAATCCATATATTGATTTCTTTCAAGTTTTCATTTCCTTTGATAGATATATAGATGATAGATAAATAAATCATTTCCATATATATTCACATACTTGTTATGTTGTGTGTTGCTTAATGATGGGAATACAGGAATAAGTAGGTCATCGGATATTTTTTGTTAATATATGAACATTACATTGTGTACTTAGACAAACTAAGATGGCTACAATGTCCCTCCAGGCATCGGTGGCGCATGCCTTTAATCTCAGCATTCAGGAGGCAGAGGCAGGCAGATCTCTGTGAGTTCAAGACCAGCCTGGTCTACAAGAGCTAGTTTCAGGACAGCCTCCAAAGCTTACAAAGAAACCCTGTCTTGAAAAACAACAACAAAACAAACAAACAAAGTCCCTAAACTCTATAATCTTATAGAACACATATTAAACTATAAATATGTTAAACTGAACATATAATTGTGAATACATACATGATGGCACACCATGCTTCAACCTACAATTCATTTAAATTTGGCCATTTTCCCCACTAAAGCTCTTTATAACAAATGAGGAATGTGGAGTCTTGCCTAGGATCAGATACTGTTCAACAGGGCTTTACAAACTGTAGCTGCTCAAAAATACAAAACTAAAAGCAGGGCCAAGCTTGGCATCTCTGTTTTCATTTTGTGCTCATCTTCTTTGTGTTATCTGAAGCTTCCAAAAGAAGTCATTGCCCTTAACCTTCCCTCTCGCATCACTTTGGGTTCCAGAACAGTAAAATGTCACAGGACAGAGAGCA
Organism: Cricetiscus sungorus; assembly: GCA_030556225.1. Taxonomy (NCBI): domain Eukaryota; kingdom Metazoa; phylum Chordata; class Mammalia; order Rodentia; family Cricetidae; genus Cricetiscus; species Cricetiscus sungorus. The sequence goes on along the minus strand of JANBXA010000731.1, from coordinate 38,627,257 downwards.
TCCTGGTTCAGATGAGGATGTTTAGCTTGAGTGTGAAGCTGGACCCAGAACATTTGTTAGAGAACCGACTTTCCCCACAAGCCACAGGACATCCTTCCACCCTCCAGGAGCAGGGTTGAGCCAGTAACTGAGACACCTAGACCAAGGATGCTTCATAATTAATGCCATCACTTGTGTCCTGCTCCAAATCTGCCTCTAGTAAAGTCTAGAGCATGCTTCAGTACCCTGAAGACTGACTTGGGGTCTCTGAATTTCTTCATTTGTTCCTCTTCCCAGTGTGGCCACATTTACTCCCTGCTTTTCACCATTGCTCATGTCTTTTATTGGCGAATTGAGTACCAGTGGCAGAGGAGCCTGGTTTTGAGGAGTTCCTGGACTTCCGGCTTCTATCCTAAAAACCCTGGCTTTTACAACTGTATTGCTTCCCGTTTCTTTAGACGTCTTTATTCCTTCACATACTCAACACTTTCGGTGAGTATGAGCAGTTACTCTGTAGAATGATGGACAGTAACTCCACAGGAACACACAGAGTGTGCTTCTGGGGAAGGGCCGAGGGGAGGCAGTCAGAGCAGAACACACACAATGCTGTGGTTATTTAAACTCACACCAGCAAGGCAGATCCAACTATCCTATTTAGGATGCACTTCCGGGTTAAGAAACATTTCCTCCAGCAATAAGACAACTCCTGATTAGAAATGACTTGCACTCTGCTCCCTTCAGGTCCTTCCAGTGAAGCACTCTTTGTTTTACAAATGCTTATTTGAATGATAAAGCTTTCTGGTTTATTCTCAGCGACCTCTTCTTCTCTTGCCTTGTCCCCTCCCTGCTTTTGACTTGGGTAATGTAAAATTCTTTCACGGGTGGAGAGCAGAGAGGAGCTGGAGAAGAACCAATGTAGCTCCTGCTGGTCACAAAAACTGAGATTGCTCACCCCAACCAGGGATAGGTTAGCTTGGCTCTCACAAGTTCACCGAAAGCCTGTCTGTTCCTCTGGGTACCAAGTAGGATGTGTTCAGAAGAGTCTGCAGCAGGGGGACAATGCTGCACCAGGATGACTGTGGTACTTTCCTGTGCAACTCCACTAGATCCATCCCCAGACTCTGTCTGTCTGTCTGTCTGTCTGTCTGTCTGTCTGTCTGTCTGTCTGTCTGTCTCTGTCTGTCTGTCTGTCTCTGTCTGTCTGTCTTTCTCTGTGTGGTGTGTGTGTGTGTGTGTGTGTGTGTGTGTGTAGGGTGGGTGCGGAGGGTGGGTGACATTAGCCTCAGGCCTGGCTGTACCCTGGCAAGCCTGCTCCTTGGAGACACTTGAATGTTTCTGTCCTGGAGCATGGAATGACATTTGGGACATCATAGAAGCTCTTCTGTTGATTCTGGGAATCTGTACTGTCGAGGAGTTTTATTTCCCCTGAAGAGCCAAGGAATAAAATTCTAGTCTATTTGTGAAAATTTTTGTGACTCACTATACTTTCAAGTATGCTTATTAGCACATTTCAATATATTATTAGTAGGCAAGAGAAATATGTCTAAACTGTTTTGTACTCCAGGAACTGTTAAGAATGTCAGTGACTGATGAGCTAAAAATATGTTTCTTGCCTTGTTTCACTAGAGCAATGAATTAATTAAAAATACATTATTTCTGCCATTCAAGGCCTGGGTCACATTGCTTCTCTCTGCACATGTCTTCACTGCAAAGATGCTTTCTGACTAGAGCAACAGCTGACCGAGATGGCCCTGGAACGGTTCTAACAGCACCATTTACCGTGTGCTGCTTAGCTACCACATCCTGCAGGCATACTTCTAAGAATTTATTTTAAACAGAAGTATCACCTTTGAGACAGTTGGTAGAGAGCAAAAATTAAAGCCCTGTCTAGAAGGCTCTAAAATTGCTACTGTGTCTTCAAGAAAGACATTACACGGGATGGTTAATTCAACATTCCTCTCAGGATCCCTTCAGCAGGCAGTACTGGTCTGGAGGTAAATATGTGTTTAGGGTCTCCAGAGCAGAATTAGTCAACTTCATGGAGAGACCGTTCTTCTTAGACACTCCCCTGCAGAACACGAGGAAGGAAGCTTTGACATCAGTTGGTGCCCAGACATCTAGCTTTACCCATAGGCAAGTCCACTGGTGCATACATGAATGATTGTAAGACGGTCCCCCGAATATCCTGCTCTTGCTCCGGGTGCCTTCCATTCCCGTAAAGGACAAAGAGTCTGTGATTCTTTATTTGAATGAAGACTTAAAACACGGGGCTGGAGACAAAGTAACTCATTGACCCACAGCCAGGGATGATATAAGAATAGTTACTGGGAGCAGACATGAATGCAAATACAAGAAAGATGGAGGGCAGAAAATCTTCTGGAGGAGGACAGAAAGCGATACTGCGGAAGGAGGCGGGGACAGATGGTCCGAGGGCTCACTCAGCACAAGACGAACAGAATGTCCTCCTGCAAGGGTTAAGCTGCGGTGGCTGGCATACCCTTCACTGTGGCCTGAGGGGTTTATAGAAGACTTTATTTCCTTTCCTCTTCCTCCTTCCCTTCCCTCCTCCTCGTCTCCTTCATTCTTCCTCCTTCCTCCTCCACCCCTGCTTCTTCCTCTCCCCCTTCTCTTCCTCTTCTTTCTCCTCTTCTTTCTCCTCTCCCTCCCTCCCTCTCTCTCTCTCTCTCTCTCCCAATCCTCCCCTGCACCTTCTTTTCCTTTTCCATGTGTTCCTTCTAGAACTTTAAAATGTCTTCTTAGAAGAATGTCACTGTATCACAATCAGAGCACCTAGTCATTTAATCATCCCCATAAACCTCCCCCATGCTATACCGTGTCTATCCTTTTTCTCGAGTACTCTCTGGAAATCTCTAAAGTGGAACCATCTATGTGAACTGTTGAGACTTTCACAAACCTAACGTCCTAGACTTGCCATTGAATATATGTTCCCTTTTCACTGCTGAGTAAATTTCCATGGCTGTCACTTCACTCACAGTTGAGGTTGTGTAGGTGACGATGTGGAAACTCCTGACTCTCTCTGGAATTGTGGGAGAAGCTTTAAGTGTTGCTGATGGGTGGGATGGTGGCTACATGTTCTGGGCAGGTGCCTTCTGTCAACACAAAGGACCTCCTTTTCATTGTAGTTTGCTCCAAGCCTTCACAATGAATAGATGTTAAAGAAGACAAAATGCTTTTTCTCCATCATTTACTGTGATTGTGTGGGTATTTTTCTTCTTTAGACTGCAACTTTTTGGATTATTATTATTATTATACTGTACAAGTTTTGCAGTCCGGGAACAAGATAGACCTGTCATTTTGTTTTGTTTTGCTTCTAACACATTTCAGTATTTGATTTTTGTTAAGAAATATTCCTGGAATACTTTGTTGAAGGTATTTGTGTCTGTATTTATGGAGGATACTGATCTATAATTTTATTGTTATCTCTTTCCTGGTTTTGGTATCAATTGCCTGGTTTAGCTATGAATGTAATGCTGACGTCCTAAAATAACGTAGAACGCACAGCCGTTAAGCCATTTCTTCATTAAGCATTTGATAGAATTCACCCCTGCAATCACTGGGCCTCAGGGATTTCTTTGCAGGAAGCTTTCAAACTGTAAATTCATTTTGCCACATATGTAGCAAATTTACTCCTAGACTTACATGAGCTTGTCCAGTGAGTGGTAAATTTCTCCTGGGACTCCTCTCCTTCTCAGCATCCTTGAGTCACCTCTCTGCATCTTTCTAGCCTTTAAAGCTGGGTCAGGCAGGAGATGCTGGCTATATCATGACTCCTTGCATACTCCTTTTAAGCATAATTTTTCTGTTTCTTTTTCTAAGCATGAAAAACCTCCATTTTGTAACCTGAAAGATGGAAATATGGTTCTTTTCTGGGAATTTTTGGAAGTATGTGCTTTAGTTCACTAACTCCTACCGTGCTGAACTCAAAATCAGTGCTCTGCTTCCGAGCAATTTACGCTCTTTAGACATCCCCACACAGGAAGCATCCTTAACACCCCATTACAGCCGAAAACCAGATCCCACAAGAGACCCATATGTTTGACTGGGTGTCTTCAGGTTCAGTTCAAATGGCACATGAGAACAAATAATAGATCCCTTGTGGATATCCCAATGCCCCCCTTTTTAACCCTTAATCTAATTGTCTAGACCTAGAAATATCAGGTGTAGTCGAATGAATCGAAGGAACTGATCTTATTGCACCATTTATTCTCCAGTGTTGAGGCAGGAGTGTCCTCCTAAACTCCCAAGGCCATGCTGTTGCCCTCTAATCTTCTCTAGGGGTGAGGTCATAGTTCCCCACCCCCACCCTCTACCCTACCAATCATTTTTCATTCAGTGTCTGCATTTGATAAGTTACGTTTGTGGCCATGGTCAAGTATCTCTTTATTAATTCATATACATATGGAAACAATGCCCAGTCACAGAAAGATGAAGGCCTGGACTACATACACATCACCCTCTCAGAGCACGGTTTTGTCTGATGGTGTGCTCAGGGCGTCCAGGCCCTGAGTTATGACGAGTTTCTCCTACTTTGTTTTGTGAAGTGGGTGATAAGGGAAACCTAGAAGCACAGGACTTGAGCTGACTGTGGTGGCTCAGCCTGCCATCCCAGCACTTGTGAAAAGGAAGCAGGAAGACTGGGAGTTCAAGGTCACCCTCCAGCGCACAGTGAATCTGAGAATTGTTTGGCCAATGGATCAAACACATTACTGGCTAGTTCTGTCTTACAACTAACCCATTTCTATAAATCTGTGTATTGACATGAGACAGTGGCTTACCGGTGATGTGCCATCATGTTACTCCTTTGGCAGATACATGGTGTCTCACTGACTCCACCTTCCTTCTCTCTGTATCTTTGTTTGGAACTCCTGTCTAGTTATATTCTTCCTGGCCATTTGCTGAAATAGCTTTATACATCAACCAATAAACGCAATATGTATTCACAGCATACAGAAGGACATTCCAAATCAACCCTCTGCCTCAGCTTTCCCAGTGCTAGGATTTACAGGCATAATTAAATCATAATCACCCATCTAATAGATATATAAACTAGAACATTGGTGTATTAATTTACAGCAGGATTCGATGGCAGCTGAAAAGCCTTGTCTGCTAACTCATAGGCTACAATCTCTCTAGGAAGTTTCTTTCCACTGAACAAAACCTGGAATGCACCCTAAGTTTATCTGGAGACTTGACATCAGAATAATTATCAGATGTCCATGACACAGTGGCTTGAAATAGAAGAGGATTTATCCCCACAGGACATTTGAAAATGTCAGAGACATGTACGGGTCTCACAATTTGAAAAGGTGTGCTACTACCTTCTACTGTGTAGAGGACAGGAATTGTCAAACATCCTACAAGGCACAGCACAGCCCCCACAAGAAGAGTAATCTGCTTCCAAATGCCAATAGTGCTAGGGTTGGGAACTCCTGCCCTTGGAGGGAAAGCTGAGTCTTGAGCATCTTTTGTCACCTTATTCTCTACATGTAGGTAAAACACATCAAAGCCACTCAACAAATGGAGTCATTGCTTTCCACCAGGAACCAACAAAATGGCAGCAGTCAACAAATTTTCCAAAGGATCAGTGGTGAATGCTCTCTGAGTGAGAGGAGATACCATTAAGAGTTCAGTTTTCCTTTGCAGTATTGTAATAGTTAATCTTCACTGTCAACTTCAGAGGGGTTGGAATCATCTAGGAGACACACCTCCAGGTGAGTCTGTGAATGTCCTGAGAGGTTTAACTTTGGAGGGAAGACTCACCCTGAACAAGCATGTCATCATTCTATAGGCCTGTCTCCCAAGACTCACCCTGGACAAGCATGCCATCATTCTATAGGCCTGAATTTTAAGACTCAAGAGGAATAAAAAGGAGGAATGTGAGCTGAGTTCCAACATCCATCCTTTTTTACTCCTGGCTGCGGGTGCATTTTGCTCAGCTGCCATGACTTTTCCACCGTGATGGATTGTGCCCTCAAACTGTGAGCCCTGATAAGCTCGTCATTCCCTAAGCTGCTTTTATCAGGTATTTTTCTTGAAGCAACAAGAAAAGTAACCAATACAGGCATTGTGTGCGTGAGAGGAGAGAGAGCCAGGAGAAAAATCTTACTGTTCTCATCAGGCCACTAACTGGGAAACAGCACACACCCTGGTTGGAGTGACTACAGAAAGATGTCCATGAGAAATGGTTGCTGCTTGAAAAAGGTCACAGGAGTTTTTGGGGACAAGAAAACAAGCTTCTTAGAGAAGGTTCCGTTGCAAGTAAGAGATGCATGCTTCTGAAAGTTTTAGGATTGCTGAGGATCATCAGGGCTATGAAGTCAGAGTTGAAGGCTAGGGATGGGGTCCATGTGACAGGGAAAAATAGATAGGAGACCTCTGGAATGAGATGTGATGCAGGAGGTGGACATGCCTCACTCATATCTGCTGTGTATTATAAATTCATTAGTGTCTGCAGTGTGTATTAACTTCAACTTCCTTTCATTAGATTTTTTTTTTTTGCTCTTACGCTCATGACTAAATTTGAAAAATTATACACGAAAGTAGTTGTTTCCAGAAAAAAATAATAATGCAGTTTTGAGGGAGGCCAATAACCAGGTCTTGCCTTTGTGTGGTCCCCTCAAACAAATCTGAAGACAAAGGTTGTCACTGAGTACTCTTCCTGGAAGGTGGGGCCAGGATACACTCATAGGTATGAGTGAGACGGGGGTGGGGGTGGGGGTGGGGGGGGAACAAAGTCAGTTGTGTTGTGAGCCACTTACTGTTGGGAAACTGGAGCCCAATCCATGGATCACTGGGATGCCAGGGGATTCTTTCTACAGAATGGGGGGAGGCCTGAGTGTTTCTTCCCTGAATCCTGGCTCCTGCATGAGTAGGCTGTGCTTTGGAGACCATGAATTCCTGTTGTTCAGGCTTAACCATTCTTGTGCAGAGCAGGACTTTTTCATAAGAAGCATCCACTGTCTTGTTCTTCAGAATACAGCGGGGACCTGAAGCTGAGGTCAGTATCTCCCTGCAGCTCACAAAGAGGCAGCCTCTAACTGTGTCTCTATGGGACATACCCTTGCTGTGTGAGTCTCTACAGAATAGGAAGCCAGGCTGGCTCTAACTGTGTCTCTATGGGACATACCCTTGCTGTGTGAGTCTCTACAGAATAGGAAGCCAGGCTGGCTCTAACTGTGTCTCTATGGGACATACCCTTGCTGTGTGAGTCTCTACAGAATAGGAAGCCAGGGATGAGGTCCTTTAGCTGAGGCACATGTGTTTCTGGCAGGGCTGAAGCTTTAACTTGCTGGCCAGGAGAAATGCATGAGAAATACTTTCTTTTACAACAACTTGCATGCATGGACAAGTGAGCAGGCGTTACAGCCATTGTGAGCCACCTGATGTGGGTTATAGGTCCCCCTCTAGATTATGTGCTCTTAAACTGTGAGCCAGCCATCTCTCCAGCAACCCCGGCAAAAACCAAACCAAAACAGAAACCATACATAGTAATCCTTTCAAAAGTATGATCAGGTTTATGATAGCCTTTACTCATTATGCATGTTAATGAATGGTATATGCATATCTAAAGTTTTATGGCTTAAAAAACTGCCAGTACTGAACTTCACACATACCACTTTTTTTTTTTTTTTTTTTTTTTTTTTTTTGACCCTTATAAGATTGGCAACAAGCAAGGCATTAGCCCTGATTTGCAGGTGGCATAATGAAAGCTCAGGGCAGTGAGGTGACTTATTGCAGGTCACAAAGCTCAAGCATGGAGGAAACTGGGGTGCTGCAGCCTGCAGACTGCAGGGAGAATTCATGCACAGAATCTTTTAAACGCTAGAATCTGAGTTTGCTGATGCTTGCAGAATGCCCTTTTCCCATGATCCGTCCAAGAATCCCTGTTATGAGCAGTTCCCCCCAACCCCACCCCACCCCCACCCCCGCTGGCCTGGTCCCAGAGCCGTGCCAGCCCCAAATAACACACAGAGACACTGTATTAGATACAGAGCTGTTGGCCAGTTACTAGTTTCTTATCAGCTAGCTCTGTCTTAAATATTAACCCATTTCTATCAATCTAAGTACTTCCATGTGGTCTCATCTTACCGGAGGGCCCGGAGTTCTACCCTGTTGGTTCTACATCTTGAAACTCCTCCCTACCACTTCCTCTCTCCTTGTTGTCTCCTAGTCCCGTCTATCTTGCTTTCTTATTGGCCAACAGTGCTTTATTCATTAACCTATAAGCGAAACATATTTACAGAATGACATCTCCCATCAAATCCTTTTTTAAAGGAATGGACTGTCAAAGAGTATGTCTGATCACTCAACACAGTTTTCCCTGGAGGGGAGGGAACTTCCATATAGATCATGGAGTGGCCAGGCTGTACCTAAATTCTTAGCTTTCAGCTTTCACTTATTGTAATGCTTTTCAACATAAGAAATTGATTATTTTGCAGGAGGCACATCTTGGAGCTGCAGCTCTTACACTCCCTCTGACTGCGTTCTTGCATGCTATAATGCTATAATGATGGATAATTCATCTGGCCTAAGGTGAATTTACAGCCTTCTTCCCAAGAACCTTAATCAGGAAACGGAACTGCGTGCAGCCTGCACCATGAGAACGGGGTCACACACCCATCAGGGTCCTGGGGAGTGGGAACTCCTGGCATCTGCTGTCATGGCTCTAAAACTGCTCTTCTGAGATCTGCATAGCTTGTGTTTCTGCTAACTCCATGGTACTTCAGGGGTCTTTAATTACATATTACCCTTCACTTCAGCTTTCCAGCGTCTGCTTCTATAGCTTGCTACCACAGGAGTTCAAGCAGGAACATTCTCAGAGAGACTTGCTTCATGCTTCACCAAAAGAACTATAAGGGATGGGAGCCAGCCTCGGGGAGCTTAGGAAGCATGGAAGAAAGCATATGCACTGTGGAGGACAAAGGACAAAGCAGCACCGTGGGTGTAATAAGGTGACAGTGTGGTAACAGGAGAGATTCAGGAGAAGTATTTGGGCTGAGTAGAGCCTTGAGAAGTACAGAGTGCAGCCATGAGAAGGCAGAAGGTTGACGTGGATGTGCGTAGGGGACAAGACTGGATGCTGTGTGACAGTGGCTTGTGACTGACTGATTGTCCTATCTTGTTATTCCTCCAAAAATGACAATTTCTGGACAAAGTGCGCCTGCACATATTAACAGATACCCTGTGTTCATAGTATATTCTTCTTGGCCCTCCCTCCATTTGATCTTGGAAACTCTTTTCCCATACCATTCTCTTAGGGAAGGGGTGAACCCATACAATGCAGAAACAACCATCAGCTCTTGAACTTTCCCAGGGAGCAGCAGTGGCTTAACACACAAAACAAAACAAAAATCCCAGTGATGAGTAAAGAGGACCCATACTAAGGACTAAGGACTAAGGACTTATTCTTCAAAACAACTGCAAGAACAATCTATAGTTGCAACAACTCTGGGTGGTGGCTTGGTGACAATCCAGGGGGCTTGAGAAAGTCGCTGACTATAAATCGCAGCTGAAAGCAAACCAGGGCTTAGCGGTTCAGCTGCCATGGTTTCCAGGAAATGTGTTCCAGGCCATAATATTGGGTCCTAATTACTGGGGAGCTTTCTCGGAAACTGTTTCCCGGGGGGTCCTTTCTCCTGCTCTTGTTCTCATTAACTCCCATTCCCTTCATCACCCCCCCCCCCACCTGTCACCGCACTTCGTCCTCCAACCCAGGAGATTCGCGTACCTTTGCTCCTTTCTGTGCCTAGGCCCCCAAATGCCACGTGTTTCCACTGCGGAGGAGCCCCCCGCCCCACTGTGCCTTCCTTCAGTTCTCAATCCCGCCTTCTCTACCAATGTCCTAGAGACAGGCTTGCAGACCTGATGCCCCGGTCCCCTGATTATAGATGCCTGACTGCTGGTGGCCTTTCTTTTCTGTTGAGGAAAACAAGATCAGGTTGTTGATTCCCACCTCTTCTGTCCCACTACAGACCTGGCAGATCCTGTGTCCCCCTACAGTAATACCACCTGCTGGCCCTCCCTCTGGTGGTGTGTGTGCTGGTGGAGAATGTGAACAGCTTTCTCCATGCCCTGACAGCAACAGGCTTCCTTCCATTACTCCCCAGGCTTCAAATTCAGCTGGCATCCCATGGCACCTTTGCTTTTTAATTTTTTTTTTTTTTAATTTTTTGACGGTAACACAGGTAATCATCCATCTGATTACAGAGGAAAGCCAGTTCAGGCACCCTCTCCCCTGATGCTTAGGGTCTTAGCGGGGGTCTCCTTGTGGATCCCTGGGAATTTCCCTAGTGGCAGGTTTCTCCCTAACCCCATAATGACTCCCTCCATCATGATATCTCTTTCCTTGTTCTCCCTCTCTGTCCTTCCGCTATCTCTACCAGTCATGCTCTCTTCCCCACTCCCGTTCTCCACTCCCTCTCCCCTTTTGCCCTCCCTTCCCCCAACACGGACATTCCCAATTTTCTCAGGAGATCTTGTCTGTTCCCCTTCCCAGGGGGATCCATGTATGCCTCTCTCAGAGTTTTTGTTACCTAGCTTCTCTGGGGCCTGGGACCATATATTCTGACTATCCTTTGCTTTATGTCAAAAATCCACTATGAGTGAGTATATACTGCTGGTTGTGGTGGCACCTTTGTGTCTTAATTCTCTTGGTCAGGCAACTTCTTAATGAGGACTCTCTCCAGTTAAGCCTTTCACGTGTGTCATCTCTCTTCCTGACCCCAAAAGCTGCGAATTCTCTACAGAGCTAGTTTTTCTCCTGACTGGAGGGGGCTTCGTGGCACTAATGACTTCTACTAGATATTGAATCTCTAGTTTCTAGATAATTCATAAGCAGCCCTACTGTTGTAGGGGAGAATATAACAGGGTAGAGAGTTCAGTTGCAAGGATTAGCTCACCAAAAGCAGAAAGCTGGCTCAACAGTTAGAACTCCATAGGAAAAGGTCATGACAGGCTCTTAAAGGCTGGCTTTATGGCGAGGTCTCGTGGTTCACCCTCGTGCCTGGCTTAATATCCCAACCAAACCTCTGAACTAGCTTTATTTAGGAACCTATCACTAACATTAGTACTCTTTGTTTTTGCCTGTGTTTCTCATTAGAGGACTAAAGCAAACAGCCAAACTGCCTTCTTCTTGCAGCCCCAGTACCTAGCAATGTGATTTAAGATGGGCATTCAATACCCTGCCCCCAGTAGCCTTTAATGAAGAAGGGAAGATACCATTTCAATCCTCGAGAGCTACAGAATCCCAACCCCCAAGAGCTGATTAACTGTGTGTCCCACTGGTGGCCTCTGCACAGTGATGATGGGTTCACATCCCTCCTCTGCCACTTACAAGCTCTGGAGCTCAGCCCAAGGTGTTTCACCCTCTCCGTGTTTCAGTATCTCCAGGCTAAACTGGGGATAATGGTAACATACTCAGAGATGTTCTGTGGATCCTTGATACCCAACTGCCTTTTCAATTATGTGTAATCGTTGCAGGCAAGACACAGGGAGTCCTGTACGGTACTTAAATGAAGTATTGTGAGGCTGACCTAGTCAACTACATGTGAAAGGCTGCTGTGAAAACAGTGTTGCCAGAGCATTAAACAAATCTTAAAGGGAATTTTTAAAGATGCCAGGAAAGTGAGGGGAATGCAGTGACAGTTCTGACTACAGGAGACACGGAATACGTTTTTTTAAAGGTTGTCACACTGTGGTGTGTGCAGGCATATAGCAACTGAGAGCAGAGATGTTGCAAATGCCTTCCAGGACACAGCACAACCCTCAACAAAGCACTACAAGGCCAAGATGTCCACGCCTTGATTTGAATGTGTATGTGGGGCTCACAAACACCTTGGCCAGAAGCCCCAGAGTTTTGCTACTCCCTCAACTCCTTTTCTGGCAAAAATCAGGTTAAGGCTCTTTGCTGTCTGCTGCTCTGGTCTGAGGTTCACTGTCCTTCTCATTGTGACCTGCACTCTAGCTCCTACTCCAGTGATAGGCTGTTTCCTGAAGCTTCCTGGTGGGTAATAGGTTTCTAAATGTTTACAAAGTAACCAGGAAGGGTAAAAATTAGAGAAAAATTGAGAACATAGGCTCTCCTGTCCATTTGTTCTTGGAATTTATGACCAGCATTAGAGCAACAAAGGGCAGAGTTGGTGTTCCAGGTATTGGAATTATAGCTAGGGACACTAAGCCCCCACTGAGTAAGCCACAACATGCCATTTTAGATATTGTGTCCTCCAAGGTCAGATTCTGTAACCCTTGTCTAGTTTGTATTATGTCATGGTTCTTGGCTCCAAGAGCTGTGGTCTCTGTGTTTTATTTTGTTGCTTTAAAACAATCTTATTTGTATTAATGCCTACTTACTGGTATTGACTTTCACAGCTGTGGCAAGTTAAGAGTTAAGTTAGTAAGAGTTAAGTTGGATATATCACCTTGGAGTGTCCATCTGATCACTCAGGCTTCTCTCTCTGTGCTGAGTCTTCTTCCAAGTAGGTTCCCAGCCCTTCACACACAAGACACACCCTGTCTAAGCTCTAAAAACAAATGCAACGGTTCCCAGCCTAGGCAGCTGTAACAGAATTACCTTTTGACACATGTGTAACTTGTCATTAGCAGTTCCAGCTTTCAGGAGCCAGGTAGGGAGATGGCCACGTGTACATGCAGAGACGCAGATGTCAGGGTGGCACCACTGGACTAGGAATACTAAAAGCAGCCCACAGGTCCATATGTGTAATAGTTTGTACATCATGGAATTCTACAAAGCAGGTAATAGAAGAATCAGTTGCAAGGGGTAATAGCACAGACAAATTTCTGAGACAGGTGGTCTTGGCGGGAAGATTCCTAGGCATGCACATGAAAACTAGAGCAGTAGCTACTGCTGGGCACATGGAGAGTGCGTGGGTGATGAGGAGTGGCGGTCCAACGAGAAAGTCACATTTTCTCTCCATCTAACTGATGAAGGAGTCTGCCCCTTCACCATTATACATTCTTAAGAGAAGAGTGGCTTGGGGATGGTAAAATGTAGTGTTGAGAGGACCAGCCTCATCTGAGAGGCAAGACTACAACAGAAAGTTAATGTTCTTGTCTATCATGTTGACGACATTTAAACTTCCTCCTGTAAGCAATAGGAAGCCTACAAATGAGGGGTGACTTCCAGCTGTTGAGTTCAAAATATCAGCCAAGTCTCCCTGAGGCTGCAGAGGACAGATGTGGTGGCCATTGTCCAGGTAATTCATGGCCATCACCTCCTATACTAGGTTTCCTTATATTGTATAGCTTGTAGCGACCCTGATGATTGCTTGTTTAAATGCTTCCAAGTACAAAGCAAGTATTAAATCTAACACTACAAACATATTGTGCTGGTTTTTGTTTGTTTTGTGTTTTCAACTGGGCATAATCTGGGGTCATCTTGGAAGAGGGAACTCAACTGAGAAAATAGCATCCCAATCTCTTTGATTCTGTTGAGAAAACAACAATAGAAACCAAACTAGGACACATACCCAATATTTTAGAGAAACATTAAAAGAGTAACAGATTTGTGGGAAAGTGCACACATTTTAAGAGGAAATTTGACACACATTTATAAAGCAAACACATCTGATGGACAATATTAATCGAGCCATAACCATTATTAATACTCCAGTATGGTTCTTTATGATATCCCTGACAATTTGCCCTCCAAAAAGGTAACTGTTTCTTAGCTAAATTTCTAGACTTTTGTGATAAAACATCATGCTCGCAAACCGACTTGGTGAGGAAAAGGTTTATTTCAGTGTACTGTTCATTGTCCAGCATCAGGGAAGTCGGGAGAAACTCAAGGCAGGAACCTCGACAAAGAAAATGAAGCAGAGACAATGGAGGAACACTATTCTTATTTAATCTGGTATTTGATTTTTTTTTGTTATAATTGTGATGGAGAATGAAGGTTGGATTATTTCTCTATTATGCTACCAAATTTTCCAGTATCATTTACGGCAAAGACTATCACTCCCTTTACCCCTGCCTGTCACTGTTGCTGTGATGTAGAACAGGCAGCTCCTTACGTGTGAGTCAGCTTCTGGGATCTACCTTGTCCCATTGTCTATTCATGTATCTCACAGCCTAACTATAACGTGACAGTAGACTCATCTATAATGATTTTCTATAGTGCTCAAATCACTCAATTTTGTTCTTTAAGGTTCCAATGCCACTCTTAACATGTAGCATTGCAATGTAAAGTTTTATTGTTGTTTTTGAGACAGAGTCTCACACAGCCCAGGGTGACATTGACCTTGAATTCTTGATCTCTCTGCCACCACCTCTTGAGTGCTGGGACAAGTGTCTTTGTCTGTCATGCTATGAAAATTGTTAAGAGGTTATTCAAAAAGCAAAAAATAGAACTATCACATGATCAGCTAATGCCATTCCTGGGTAGAAACCTAAAAAGAAAGACTACATCAACATGCAACAGAGACACTCAAACATCCATGTTTATTATGCCATTGTTCACGATGTTAAAGTTCATGGGAATGAAACTAGCTAACCACCACAGATGAATGACTAAAGAAAATGTGGTGTACACACAAAGTGGAATTGTACTAAGCCACTGAAAATGTATCGCTTGCAAGAAATTTGTGCAACTAGAGATCACCATCATGTTAAATGCAATAAACCAGACTCAGAAAAAAGACAAGTGCCATGTTTTCTCACATTTGAGTTTGCATAATTATAGACACACACACACACACACACACACACACACACACACACACACACACACAATGCATAATGTGGATAAAGAAAAGGTTAAGTGATGAGGGGAAGATAGTGTTGCAAGGTAAGCCTACCAGAGACTAATACACAGACACCCTTAAAACTGAAAAGAAAGTATTGCCAGGCAGCAGCTGAATGGGGAAATCATGTCCAAATCATGAAGCCTTGAACCTCACAAGTTCTTTGTCTTTTATGCACAAAATCCACATCCTGGTTGACACACTTCAGTTAGCAAGAACAATTGGTTTGTTTGCAGCAATTCTATAGTAGAAATACAGAAGTCAAAAAGCAAGGTTAGTGCATGTACCAACTTTCTTGGGTCCTGGAACTATAGACTAGATCTTTGATTGATTAGGTCTACATTCCCATGTTGGCAGGTGTTAGGACCAACAGAATTGTGCCTCCAACATGGCTTCAGTTATGCTATGAACAAGAGAGGAGATGGATATGAGCAACACATGTGATTGTGTTAGTTTTCATTTGTCTTTTTGTGGTAAGATGCCTGACAAAATCAACTTAATGGAGAAAGGGTTTATTTGGCTCATAACTGCAGACTATAGTTCATCGTCTTGGGGAAGTCAAGGCAATAGTAACTTGAAGCAGTGAGTCACATCACACCCACAGTCAAGCATTGCTGGTGTTTAATCATCTTTCTCCACTCTCACACAGGTAAGAATTCCCTTCTAGGGCATGCTGCTACCCACAGTGGGTAGTCCTTCCAATCTCAATATAATCAATATAGTCGCCCACAGACAGGATCACAAGCCACCCTAGTTGAGGCAATCCTTCATTGAGAGTCCCTTCCCCGGGTGATTCTAGAGTGTCAAATTGACAATTAAAATCAACAAGCACAAGGATGTACAAATACAAAATTGTTATATAGGGGAGTTGCCTCAGTCAGTAAAGTGTTTGCCATGCCAGCATGAGGACTTGTAAGATAGTAAACCAATCAAGAACTTACAAGAGATCCCTACAAAATAGAAAACTAATGGGGACCTTATACTTTCTCTTCCAAAGGCCAAATTCTAATCAGCCAGTCTATGGATCCATGAGCCAGAGTTCCTTATGTTGTAATCATGCAAATAGGAGAGGTCTTTTATTCTCATTTTATATTTCAAATTAATAAAAAGACAAATGGCTACTAGGAAGAAGCAACTATGTACTGAGCATATCAATAGGACAATATGTAAATTTTGATGCATTCATAAGCTCACAGGTCCTTTGTTATCATCAAACATTTTAGTCTAAGTAGTGAAAGTCTTCTATGGACATTGAAAAATTTTGCCCGTTTTATTTTCTTTTTTATTGCACGTATACTATTAGTCCATTGGTTAGCAGTTCCCCCAGTTAGCTGATGCGTTTATGGATCACACTGGGTGTTTTTTTCTCCTTCTGCCCTAGGTTACCCTTCTTTGGTAATCAAAATAAAGAAAGTTATTATGCAAGCATGGCTGGCTCTTTCGGCTCTTGTCAGCCAATTTTAGCTTTTCTGATACTCTTTGGTAGGTTTGCATTCTCTGGGCATTCCTCAAACAACTGTGATTCTAGAAACTTCAACTTAGATTTCCTTGCATGGAGAACTTGATTTGGAAAAATCCCCATGATAATGAGGGTTCTACTCTTCAAAGTGAGCCATACCACCAACAACCAAGTATTGCAGTACGTCCTGACTGAAAGAGTGACACCCTCTCTTCTGGAGTGGTCCTTTCCAAGTCTTTAAACTGAGAAGTACTTTTCTGTCATGCAGGTTCCCCTTGCTCAGTCCTTTTCTCTGTAACATGGTGTGGGTGGAAGGCCTTCTGTGGGGTCTGTAAGGAGCTGGGGCAAGGCTGGCTAGGCTTTCTTGGTTTGGTACCAGCCATCACCAAGGGCATGGGAGATGTCTAGATAATATTTATGGTCAGTGTTACCTGTGCCCCGCTAGGCAAATCCTTTCCTGACTGCCATGAACATATTTTCATTGTATTCTGTTCTTCTGTCAAAACAAAGTAACTCGAGAAAATTGAAGTCCAACACCTTTGAAAGCTCCTCTGTTCTTGGTAAAGAACACTGCTGAATCTGTTGTATCTATCCTCATGCTGGACCACACTGCCTACATTTTGTCTCAGCCTTCAATGCACACTTCTCATCCCCTCCTGCGAGCCTCAGTGTAAGGATGCAGGCATGCTAAAACTCTCCTACCCACCACAGTGCTTCCTATCATGGCTAAGCCTGTCTTGGAGTGGGATCCTCCTTGCACCTAGCAATGTCCTGCTTCACTAAACATCTTACACTCGGGTTCAAAAGTCTCACTCTCCTGTTTGTCTTATCTCTGCTGCTGCTGTCCTTCTACCATGTTTCTTCTCAGCGGCTCATGGTGAGCTGGCCTGAGACAGCATCTGCTCAGGATGCTCTGAGAGTTTTCAGGTTTTTTACCCTAGCACTGTCCATACTGACTGGTGCATTCGTTTCTCAGACCTATGGTGATCTTTTTGGATGTTGTGCCCCTTGGACTCTGGTGTCCTGTTGGTTTCACACATCTTTCTGTCTCACTCGTAGAGAAAAAAAAAAAAAGCCAACAAAATTATATCTCAAAACTTTCCAACTTCTGCTGCCTGATGGGAATGAGTTTATGACAGCTGCCATCTTGACTGAAAATGACCATGTGGTCCTCTCACCCCACATGGTTCCTCCCTTCGCTGCACTGATTGCCTAGGCAGAGGGACAGTCCAGCCAGCTTCTGCCAACAAACCCTGCTGCCAGACATAATTCATGTATTTTTTTTTTTTGCCTTTTACTTATTTTGTTTATTTTGTCTCTAATTTTTTCTTTCACTGGCTCTGTTGCACATGGCTTGTTTGCAGAATGGCATGCCTTTCCAGGGTCTGTCTGGTAGGGCACACATTTCAAGCAAAAACCTTGCCTGTTCCAACTGCAGCGGATCTGTTGTCTCGTGTCATTGGCAGTTTTCAGTCTGCTCCGTCTCTTTAAATGTCCTGTCTGTTTGCTGCAACATGAGAATCAGAGATCACACTCTGGTTTTTCTTTCTTTTACCCAGTCCTGTTTAATTATCTGTGTCTATTCGTATGTGCATGTGTACATGTAGCTGCTATTTAAAGATGTAAGCTAACTCTCTATATGTAACTTAAACTCACCTGTGCTGTCTGAAATGTTTCTAAATTGTTATGTATCTTTACATGATGATAAAAGTTTAAGGTTATAAAGATCTATTTCAAATTAACAAAATATTTACACCACCCAGTCTTTCTTGTAAGCTGTTTACAAAGGTTAAGCTACTATTACAAAAATAGTTTTTTTTCCCCTCTACTTTTTTGTTCTTCACAGGCATAAATCTAACCTACTAAGTTAAAGCCAGTTACAGTCAGGCTGGAGGGCTCTGAGTAAAACATCCCTCCACAGCCTTTCAGCTCGAATCCAGTTCTCCAGACAAATGTCATTTTAGCCATACTAAACACAGACTAATTAATTACAGTAATAAAGCCTTACCTAGCTATCTGTGTGCTTAAGACAAGTAACTAAAGACAAATTTTGTCTGTTGAGATATACTAAACAGATAGCCCTCAAATGCTCAGAGATCTAGAGAATATGGCACTTAAAATGTTTTATTAAAAAGCTTTTATACAGAGACAGGCCAGCTGCTGGCACCACCCATTTCCTCCAAAAAGACTGGACACTGAAGAAACTCCACCCACAAAAGTGGTAACGCTAGCCACTGAGAAAACCTGCCTTTCACCTCAACTACTACGAAGGAATCTTCGGACCATGAACAAGAAGAGGACAGTGGAATCGACTTTCTTCATGTTGCTTGGGCCAACAGTAGGAAAGTCTTCCTAAAGCTCCTAATCCACAGATCCCCCACTATCAGTAGAAGGTGGATGTCCTTAAAGCCTCTGCCTTCAACAACTATGGAGGATCTGGGGGTGGCCGGCCATGCTGCCAGCTAGTAAGTCTCTGTTACTCTCTAGTCATTAACTCAGGTAAAGTTTTATCCTTCTCAAGAACTCTACTGCTTTTGATGACTGGTAGCTTTGCCAGCTTAAAACAGCAGCCAAGGTTCAAACTGTCACAAAACAGATTTCAGGAACAGGTATTTTAGGGTTTATCTATGTGAAGATAGGAAAGTGTAAGATATATAAAGGTCTGATGATGAAAAGGTGTATAAATACAAGTTATGAAGGTCTGAGGATGGAAAGGTCTAAGATAGTAATATAAGGTATTGGAAACCATCAGTCTGCTGACCCTGCCCCCTGATGATAGGTGGGACACACATGGCCATGTCATCGCTAAATCACTCATTGGGGGGTTGCATAGGGGACTCAGTTTCCCTTTTAAAGCAAGCGCCCCCTCTTTCTCTTCCTCTCTCTCTTTTGCTTTCTTTTTTGTTCTCTCTCCCTCTCTCTCTCTCTCTTCCTCTCTCTCTCCCTCCCTCTCTCTCTCTCTCTCTCTCTCTCTCTCTCTCTCTCTCTCTCTCTCTCTCTCTCTCTTTTTCTCCCTGTTTTCAGTTGGCCACCAGCTACCCCCTCTTCTTCTCTCCCCTCTCTCTCTCCCTCTCTCCTCTTCTGATCCCAGTGCCTCTATGTCTCTTCCCTTCTCCCTCACTCCTCTTTCTAAATAAACTCCTCATTTAAGCTCTGTCTGTCTGGAGTATTATTCTCTCCTACCTCGGCCACCCTCACCTGCTATGCTCTCCCACATGGTCCCTTACCTTGGGACCCCACTCACTTGGGACCCTCACCTCCCACCCCTTCTCCAGCTTTTATTCTTATAACTGTAACAAAAGAACAACATAAGGTATATGAATCCAACTTAAGAAGGTCTGAGGATAAAAAGGCTAAGTGATGACAAGAAAAGTGATTTGAGACATTCAAATGGATGAAACATGTTCTAGATTTCTCACTTTCTCTCATTATGCCACTGTTCATAGTCTTAACATTAATAAAGTTTTAATGAGCTACTAATCCAACTCTGACAGAGTACTAGACACCATACTATACCACTATATGATCATAATTGCAAGGTCAAGATTAAAGTGCTTTTCACTGTACTAAAGATATCTGTCAGTTTTAAAAGTGTTAATGCTTTCAACCAAATCATTTCTGATGTGAATATTCTTCTAATGTGTCTAAAATTTATGTTTTCACAAACTCAAAGGATTCTTGTAAGTTCCAGGGAACTGAATTGGACCCACCCAAATAGGTCATATACACTCCAGATACATATTATTCAACCTTTCTGTGGACCTGGGACTCCCTTCCCTCATCTTGGAACACCCACAGGAACCCCTCCCTCATATTATGATCCTCCTACACTCAAATACCAAGACCTAAGAAAAAAATGTTTTTCTAAACTTAACCTTGTCCCCTGCTCTGCCAAATCTTGCCAGGTCTCAAAGAGACGCCACAGTTCCATACAGTCTTGACTTCAGTGAAACAACCAGCTACCCCAGGACTTGGCAGCACCCCAACTTTCTCAGGTCCCCCAAAGGTGGTCAACACCCCCTCTTCCAGGTCAGCAGGAAGTAGTCTTGAGAATTCGATGCCCAAATTCCCTAACCTGCCAAGACTAACTCCTCACTTTTTAAATAATAAGTAAAGATGGGGATGTAAGGATTCAGGCATTATGCTGGCCTGACCCTGTCACCTGGCAGAATGCATTCAGGCAATACCCTGGTCAACCCAGGGTCCCATGCATACTAAACTGCACGCAGGTACAAAGGACCCCTTTAAAAGAAAGACACTCAGATCCCAGAGGACCCTCAAGGCATCACTGGGCAGATCTCACGCCCTAACCGATCACATCTATGGCATCTCCTACCTTATTCTCTGCTGCCAAATAGTGGCTTCAGGAAACATGAAGCAAACCCTCTGCCTCCCTCACCCACCATGGCACAAAGTGCTCTTCCCCTGACTGATAGATCTGTGCCTTCATGCCAGGCCTGCCCTGTAATTCCTCTTTGGTACCAGCTTTTCCAATTATTATCTGGTCCGGATGGACCTGGCATCGTTAACTTCTCTTATCTCTCTGGAAGGATTTAGCTTCTGCTACATATTTTCTGTTTCTGCCTCTTTCAGCGGATAATTGAGTTTGCTTTTTTTTTCTTCTTCTTTTCTGAAATTCATCAGACCTTTAAACTGGGACAACACATGGGTAATTTCACCAGCTGGATTTGACCCCTCCTGACATCTATAAATCTTCCTTTCTGTTTTAATTCTGTTGAGGGTTCAGACAGGATATACAGCAGGCAGGTTAGGGTTTCTGATCTGAGCGCCGATACATCAGTTCAATCACGTACCATTCTTCTCATATCTCCTTATTCTTCAAAAACTGTTCTTCCCCAAAGTTCTCTCTCAAAAGCTCTCCTTAAGGTTTCTCCTTAAGAGTTCTCTCTAGTAATTTTCCCTCTATAAGCTCTCTCTTTCAAAAGTTTGTAAAAATTCTTCTAGAGTTCTTCCTAAAAATTCTCTAAAATTTCCTTCTAAAAAGTCTCCAAAAGTTCCCTTTCATTCCACAAGGCTTCTTGTTATATACACACAGATACATTTAACAACTCTCTGACAATAGGACATGCATAGGAAGGCAGATAAAAATCTTGAGAAAAGCAAACTCCTCAGTCCCATGAGAGACTGAGGTGAGACATGACTTGGAGGACATCCTGGCAAACTTAAATCTCAGAGGGGACCTGTTAACCAATTAAAGGGGATGACTGCTCAGTGCTATATCAAAGGGAAAAGCTAAGGCTATGTAGTGCGAGAGCTGGAGGCTGCAGCTTCCAGCTTCAGTAAGCAGTGAGGTGTTCTTACCACTGACACCCCTGTGAGAAGAAATTTCTTTCTCTGGAGCTTATTTGAGAATATAAAGCACCCAGTATATATATTCTATATACAGCCAAATTCGTAGCAACAGATGTTCTGGAGTTGATACCTAGGATATTAATTGCTACTTCTGTAGTAAATGATAAAGGTTCGCAGCATAATTCTGCTTTGTGCTTTGTGCTCTTGCTTTTGGGCTCTTGCATTTTCTGGCACATTGGTTTCTTCCAGATTACAATATCAAGCTTGAGAAGGTATCCCCTCCAGTATAGCAACCATCACCCTCAACACTGCTACCTACCTCCCACCCCTAAGGGCCTTGTCATCTCAAACAGTATCACAGTCTGGCCTCTGACCTCTTGCAATAGTCATTCCCTATTCCCTATGAAATGCCTCCTACCCTTGCTATGCCTTACAGTCCTACCACCAACAGTGGATCTGGATCGCCAACTAGGGCCCCCCATGTCCTACTCGGCTCCCAAGCAGCTGCAGAAGATAGATCTTTATATCAATGCCTTGACCTTGTCCATCTGTCAAGGGTAAATTTAGAAACAAAGGGCCAAAACCAAAAGCAAAATTACCATCCTTTAAAGCTCAGGCTGTGACATTTGGAGCCCGACCAATGATGTCTTACACTGTCATCTAGAGCCTGATGCCTCACGGAGGCTCATGGCCAGTCTCAAGAAAAACAAGGGGAACTGTAGAATACAACCCTCAGAAAGATAACAAGAGGTCTGTCTGTCCTCTCAGATTTAGATCCGCCCAGGAGTCCCATGATGACAAGGCTAAGTTAGGTTGTGTCCCTCTTCACTACTATAGAGGAACTCCCTTTCAGCAGTTTGAATCCCTCTCTGGGAACTTGACCACTCCTCTCCCGCAATGCCTTTCAATAAATTCTGTTTGTGAGATCCATGTATGGGTGAATTCTTTGTACCACCTGTATCACACACCTTCCCTGTGATGTTGTGTCAATCCCAGTCCACAAGACCCCCAGAGAGACCATCAAGGAGCCGACTCACCGAATGCAGGTGTACAAGGTTTCTTTATTGAAGTCAAGCCTAGGCAGGACCTCACCCCTTAGACTGATGCAGCAGCTGCAGAAGGCCCTGAGCCTCATGAGCAAGGGGTTTATAAAGACTCAAACCACAGGATAGGGGAAGGGGTACAGGCTCAAAGCTGATTGGTTGGGGTGTCTAGAGGAACTTGAGGAATTTCCTCAGGTTAATCTCTGGCACAAAGCATGCCTATAAAAGTTGTTTTGTGACCCTGTTGATTAACCAGGGGTATCAGTTTTTCCTGCCAGAGTCAGGGCCCTGTGTGGTTATCTGTTCTTCCTGATGGCCCTGCTTTTCCTGGAACTGGGTGGGTGAGGCAGTCTGCACAGGTTATGGGGTGAAGTTCCCATACTCTGTTTCCCGCCCTCTTTTCTAAAATGGCCCTGGTAATGATCTCTCAGTTTGACAGGAGGGAATAGCAAGGTTGCCCTGGAGAGAGCTTGGGAGATGGAGATCTTCGCCGCTAACTCTGCAGATTCTATGTTCACCGCTGTTACAATATCGTCCACTTGCCCTTCACAGCTCCCCGCAGCTCTAGATTCGTTCTCCACCGTCCTGGCACTACCTGGCTCCCTGCCACTTCATCAGAGACAAGTGGCTTGCAAGTTACTCCTTTTGCCTTTGGGTCTAGGACCCCATTGACCTCACCTCAGCATACACCACCCTTTCCCCTTCTCTGTTATTCCTTCTTTTCTCCCTCTCCTTTCAACTTCTCTGATTGCATTTATGAATGAAAGATGCAAACTCTCAACTCTTCCAATGACGGAGAACAATCTGGAGGGACACATGGAAGGGAAAAAAGCTGGCTGTTACGACATGTGCTTGGACATAACGAGGAGTCAGTGCCGTGAAGCCTTTGGCTGCTAAGGAGGCTGTTTATAGAATCTTGAGAATCCTCGGCCTAAGCCAGATTCTCCTTCTGAACAAGAACTTAAGATAAATTTAAAAGCCCTGTCTTACTTTATTTCAGTTATATTATAGCATAAATAACTCTTGTGATTTGGCTCAAGAATGGAGAATGTATTCTAAACTGTTAACTAGAACCTGTCAAATGAGCTTCAAAACCCTAAGGCCTTGGGCTCTGGGCGTGGTCCGAGTAAGGCTTCAGAGGGCTCGAGCCACAGATGGCAACTTACTACTGGCTCTAGCATGCTGGCCAGTGGAATCCAGGTAAGGGAAGACTTCCTTAGACCCAGGGAGCCACATCACTCTGCTGAGTGTGGCCACAGCCTAGGTCTCAGGGTAGTCTTTTGGCTGTATCTGCCCTCTACATTCAGCTTACAACCTTCAGAGCCAGACAGAGTTACACAGGGTGCTTAGAATGTAGCTGGAATTTATCGAATGAACTTTGCTTTTCAAAGACCATTATGAGAGAAACTTCAGACTTCGTTATATTCCTCAGAGAGTTTCTGATTAGGATTTCAAAAGAGTAGACCTCCACTGTTACAATCAAATATAGTTCTGTGGCCCCTTGAAAACTCACACGGGATAGAGGCAATGAGTGGTTGGGAGCAGACAGAAGCGGTGGGATGCAGCCCAGCATAAGACTCGGTACTTACACAGCAGAGTGGTTATTGGCTCTAAAATAAGAGCAGAGGGAACTAGGTCAGGATCACTAAGTCACACAGGGTGGCATGGCTCTTAAACTAAAGGAGATAATCATTGCCAACCTATTGATCAGGAGCTCATCTCCAATTAGCAGATCAAACAAACCAGTTAGTTCCTTTTTCCAAGAAGTGAAATGGAGCCTTGGACTTAGGGCTATAATGGGGCATGGGAACAATGTTGAAATCTCTCACCTACTGGTCATCTTCCATCGTCAGGTGAGTCTACTCAGAGAAGTGACAACAGGATCCATGAGTTTCTCGTCTTCCTGTCACACAGTGACTGGCAATTGTCCCATGCCTGTTTCTTTAATTGTCCCTCACCTGTTCTTTCGTGCATCATACCGTATACATCTGTTGTATGTCAGAGATCCCCTAAGACCACAGAGTCCCCAGTACATGGCAGGTGCTTCCAAAAGCAGCCTCCAAAGGAGATCGCAGCCTTCCGAAAGGCCTGTTGGTATAGGGGATAATTTTCTAGTTGGGAAACAATAGGCACAACTAACATTTATTTTTTAAAAAATGTCAGCACAAAGGGGTTTAGAGTTTCCTGCTGGGATGTTAGGCTACTGAATTATTCTCCGCCAAGCTATTTGCACAGCCACTAATTGAGAAATAAGGGCACACACGCCTATGTAATTAAACTGCCCATTTTGCCTCTTTGCTAGAGCAGTTTCTAGGGATGTTAATTGTCCGAATTTCTCTGAGCCTGGTAGATCTTGATAAGTTATCTAAAGAGCTTCTTCCTTTAAAGTGCCAAGAACTTTTTTTTTCTTTTTTCTTTTTTTTTTTTCTTTTTTTCTTTTTTTTCTTACTTCCTTTAAGCAGATTTAGCACTTTGAAGAGTTAATGACAAATAAGGAATGTTTGTGCTTGGCTATCTGCTTAGCTTTTGGGGTACTAATGGCCCTTTCCTGCCATTAAGTGATAAAAATTCCCTATTGGATTCTGTTTTGCCTGGGGCTGGGGGAGGGGCTTTTCCTGACAGCAACAGCAGCAGCAGATCTCTGCTTTGTTTGGGGCCAGCCATTCATTTCCTCACTGTTTGGCTTCATAAGAAACTCTATTTGATTTCAGAGTCTGCAGTTCCCCTCCTGGGCCAGTGTCTGCCGTCCATCACCCTGCTGTCCTGCCGCCTCCGCAGATGCACTGTCCTCTTTACGAAGGTTCCGGAAGACATGCCCATTGTGCCCTTGGCCCCTCCGTGTCTCCATCAGTCTCGTGTCTCTCCATTCCTTCTGGTGGCTAATGGACCCTTTCCCATTGGCTTTCTGAGGGAAAATACATATATGCTTTCCTTTAGAGAAAAAAAATATGTATATAAATGGCCAAATAAAAGAGAGGGAACTGTGTTTTGCAGTTTTTAAGCAGCCAGCTGTGGTCACTAGCAACAATCTTTTTCACAGTGACAGTTTGCAGCAATCATTTAGTTGTTCCAGCTTTTCTGGGCCAGCCTCAATTTCAAATATTTCATCCTGCTTCTACCACTTCAGATAAATATATTCACAAACAAGAGGGGGAGGACCCTCTTTCAATGATGATGAATATACCATTGAGGCTTAAGAAATATAACCAAACTGAACATATGAGAAGCATGGGTAAGGCTGAGTGTTATATTAGCACAGAGGCAAACCTAGAATATTTCAAGGTGTGTGTGTGTGTGTGTGTGTGTGTGTGTGTGTGTGTGTGTGTGTGTGTGTGTTGAATGGTAGAAGCAAATAATGAATAAGTACAATTAGGCATATTGTTAAATATAAAAAGAAAAAGCATAAGCATTAGAATTGAATGGGCCAGGCTGGAACCCTTTTTTATTGTGCATGAACAAGCTCCACCCGACATAGTGAGAACAATCATATTCACCTCGTAGGCTGCTTGTCAGGCAAAGAGAGTAATGCTTATAAAGCCGCTAGCATGGTGCCTAACAGGCAGGATTGCTTTTTTCTCTCTAAAGCATATGTCTAGCAGTATTTTTAGAAGTAGAAAACCGTATTACAGTGAAAACAAGGCTCCCTGGAGTAACTAGGAAACAGCTGATGGGGGAGGCACAGGGGCGGCCTTTTCCTGCTCCCAAGATGGAGGGGAGTTGGGGAAATATTTCTTACACCCAGTCAAGTGATTGCAGGTGCAGTGTCTGCCCAGAGCACACGCCTAGTCACCTAGAAGTAGACGAACTGGGCACTATATGCCTTCAGGGCTTCTCCTAGATGTCCCTTGTTAGAGACACCATGTCACCTGTGTCCTCCTGAGGACAGACCCAGCCCTAGGGCATCTTAGAGAAATTCTTACAGGCCATGTCTCCTCCCTGACCTCCTGGCCAGGGCCATGATGGGAACTGTTGCTTACAGAAAAGCATCTTGTTCCTCTTCATCTTTGGGTCCCACAGCATGAATGGGAACAACTCACTGCCCCCACCAGCCACAGCTGCTGGACATTGCTGTTTCGACCTTCGCTTTGCCTGCACTAGGTAGCCTGGCAGCAGTGGTTGGCAGCAGCAGTGTGGATTCTGGAAAAGGGTCTGGGTAGCTGTGAGCAGGAGCTAAGTGGCCAGTGGCTCTGACACCTGGTGGCAGTAGCCTTCTCCTTCAGCCTCATGAGAAATACAGACTTCAGAACCGACCCCAGAGATTCTGACTTGGTAATTATTTCAATAACCTAAGGGCATGTGTTTGTCAGTGTACCTGTGTTTGTTAACTAGAGTGTGCCAGGTTCAGCCTTGGTACTTCATGTCCATGAGTACGGTTCAAGCATAATGAACTAAGGGGTTACTAGCAGTGCTCATCCATGTTGCATCACATGACTTCATGGGAGCCTTGGTTCTGAGCATACCTCATGAACACTTTGCACTGAGCATGCCGTGGCATCATACAACACCAACAAACCCTGCCTGAAACATCTCAGCCCAGACTCAAGATGACGGTACACTATGGATCAGGGTGTTTTTACTTTACATTCAGTTTTCTACTTTTACAGAAGTAGTGGCTTATCTCAGAAAATAAGGCTTTCAAAACGTCTTTATTGTTATTTCTCAGTATGCATTAAGTTAATATAATTTTAGGTTTCGTTACGCTAGCATGCTTAGCTTGGGGTTAGCAAAGAATTCCCGACTGTTTCTGAAGTGGCCACAACCAGCATGCTGTCATTTTGTAGTATGTGTTTATGTAAAGTGGCATTCTGAGCACTGGCTGCTGTCAAACCAAAATATCAATCAACTCTGAAAAATACTGAGGATGCTCCATGTCCTACGATATCAAGGGCTCATCCAAGATTCAGTCTTTTATGTACAAAGAAGCACATCTCTCAGTATACAAATCTCTTTCAGCTTTAATTAATGATAAAGTTGTATGTATACACAATATCTTTTTCTTTGGTTTATTATCACTGAATGTTTGACTTTCATGCCTATTTTATAGATGTCATATCCAGGGTTACATACATATTTCTATGGCAAAAAGGCACTTTGTAAGTGGAAAAGGCTTGATAAGCCCTGACCTAGACAGTTTGAGGAATCTTAGCTTAGAGAGGTTGTCACCTATGGAGGCTCAGAGGGTGGGTGACCCCTGAAGCCTTGTGGCTCAGGTAACTCTTGCTTGGGTCAGAGCTCTGATTCCCACCAGCTTCTAACCTGCTCCCAGACCTTCTCTACATGGCCTTACCTGAACGTGTTTTGGACTTGGATGGACCAAGGGCAAGCTTCTAACATGATTTATAAAACTCATTGACAATTTAAAGTGTCTTTTCTAATTCCCAAGCCACCCAGGGCCCGAGAAGGGCTTGTCTTGCTTGGGAAAAGGACCATTACCGGGCATAAAGGACCCACTTTTCCCAAAGGTTTTCGTATGTTCTAGTAAAAGGGCAGTTGCAGGCATCTTTTCACCTGTCTGGTCTTTGAGATAAACGTGCAGCCGACCATCATTTCTGCAATCCTCTGCTCTCTTCCTGCATGCTAATAGCAATATGCCTTCAGCATGCTTTTCCCTCTTGTTAGTGTAAAGTGGATGTAAGATGCTTGACGTAGTTATCTGTATCATTACTCCGATGTCTCTATTGTTTTCTATTTAATAAAAAGCATAGCCAGAGGCTCACCATCTAGTCTTTGATTGCTCATTTCCCAAGAGTGTTATTATTATGCTTTCAAAAGGCACTCCCTAGAACTAAATATTATTTTACCAGCTTTTCTACTTGACATGGGTTTTGGACATGAGGAGTAAGCCCACAGATGAAAATATTGATTGTTTGTATCAGTGATGAAAATGCACATGCATTTAATAGAGCATAAATAGG
Source organism: Cricetiscus sungorus (assembly GCA_030556225.1). Taxonomy (NCBI): domain Eukaryota; kingdom Metazoa; phylum Chordata; class Mammalia; order Rodentia; family Cricetidae; genus Cricetiscus; species Cricetiscus sungorus. The sequence goes on along the minus strand of JANBXA010000731.1, from coordinate 38,598,771 downwards.
AGAGCCCACAGCTCAGAGAAGAAATTACTGTTTTCACTTACAAAGATCACAGGAGGACAAGAATTTTGAAGAGTTGGCAAAGAATCTCTCAGGCATGTTACTCTGCAAAACTGGATACCCAGCAGTGACATCTGCAAGTGATGAACTGCCCTCTCCTTATCTGGAAGATGTGTGTGTGTAAAAATACACTCTTAAATGGAAAAACAACAGATGGTATGCTTTACTAAGTGTGGGCATAGGGCAGTCCTGACTGCAAGTGTTATCTTTGTGAGGCTGAGTTAGGGCATTTCTGCCATTTAAAACCGCAATGGCCTTCTAGAACCTACTCTGCAAACCTAGAGGACTGGTCTCCTCTAGCCTGTCCTCTGCTACAAACTAATACAGGATTGCATCTACCCCCAGGGTCGCAAGTGAAACCAATGTACACACGTAGGCTCAGCCACTGGTAGATACTTGTCCTCTCTCTCCTGTTATATGACCTGATAGATTGTCTCTTTTACTAATAATAGAAAGAGAATAAAAACGGATATAGAAATGAATCAGGATATAATTAATGTTGTATAGACAATAGTATTCAGTGTTAATTTATGCTGTTGACCTTTTGGATATTCATGAATGAAAATTTATTTATACAATTATTTTGTCACCCTTTAAAACTAAATTTTAAACATCTAAATAATTAAATACAAAGAAGACAAAGGTATCCTTTGGAGTTGTAAACCAAAAATCTTTGATTTTTTATTTTTTAAATAAGAGGATCAATGAAACATTCCAAAACAAGGAGGCAATGGTAACTGACAAAAGAAAATGCCAGTGAGACTATTAGATTATAAATGCTAAGGAAGAACACAGAAGAGCGCAAACACTAAGAAAGAGTTCTATGAAGTACAGGAAAGAAGCTGCCCCACAGACTCATCAAGAGCATCCTCTACCTGGACCACTCAGTGCCCAGGAAGACCCATTCATTCGCCCAATGTCTTTGCAGGCTCTGCCTCTGGGAACCAGGGAAGCTTTTCTCTCCTCCCTTCCCAGAGGGCATCTGGTAACATCTGCAAATGTCATTCTTTATCCCAACTGGCAGATAGTAATGGCATCAAGTGGGTAGAGGTTAAGAATGACACTCTGTAATGTGCAACACAGCCTACCCATCTGTGATGAATAATTATCCTGCCTAGAATGTCAGTGGGACTGATGTCATTAGATAACTCAGCTGGACTCGGGTTACATCAGCTCTCTTGCATCAGCTCTCAACAGCAGGAGAAAAAAAACAAAAAACAAAAAAACAAAAAACAAAACCCTACACCCACAGAACTTAGATAATTAAGAATTTTATTTCTCTCACACACTGAGTGATAGGAAGGTTGCCAGGCCACAAGTTATGCTACAGAGCAGTGACTTCATTAAAGACCCAAGACCCTTAGAAGGAGTTTTAGAAGATGGACTTTATATCTGGGCAAATAACCAAAAGATGGTTGAATTTGCTAAGAAAGGATGGGGTTACAGGGATCTTGGATATGCCAACAGTGAGATTAGCTACAAACACACATTTCTTCTGTCTTGATGGTTCAGGAAAACTCTATCCACTCACTTTCTTTCCCCAAATTTTCTGTGCTATTTCAAGGCAGCTCCCACTAAACCAGACAAGGGACACATCTGAGTCAGGAGGGGAAAAGGAAAATGGATTTCCTCAACGGGGCAGAGCTGATGCTTTGGACAAATAAGGAAAATGCATAGTAAGAAATCTTGGACATCTAAATAGATCAAGGAGATGTACAGGGTAAAGAGATGTTTTACTTACATTTTTTTTTAATTGAAAAAGGCTAATGACCTAAGACTGTAAAAATTAAAGATCATATCAATAGCAAATTCAAAAATTCAGGAAGGGATTTTCTGACAGATGCTAATAGCCATTATATAACAAACAGTAGAGGGAAAAAAAGAGAGAAGAGGCTGCCAGGATAGCATGCCCCTTACTATGACAACGTGATACTGCCCTGATGAAAACAAATATTGCAGTCCCCAGGAAGCATCTGATGGCTAGCCCAAGCCCACTGCAGCCTGGAGGCCGAGGTCTTCTCTGACCTTAGTGGGGTCAGTTTGCTAATTAGTAAAATCTTCCATGGATACAGAAATGCAAGTCAAGTCTGATCAGACACAGATTCTCAACCATGACCTGTCCACAGTGCAGATAAACAAGTTGGCCACAGAGACGTTAGCCCTGACAGGAACAAGCCATCAAAAAGAGGCCTGCGTCTGTATATATGCTGAAGTTGCTTAAGAAGTTTCCTACCCTCAGCTTTAACGGCAAATTCAGGCAGAACTGATAAGATTAGTTTTAATTTGTACCTACATCACCCATGATCTGACTGTTTCTATATTTGCTGATGGTTTCCAGTGGCAGTAACTGCTTTCTGAAGTCCAGTGATCTTAAAGGGACTCATTACACTAGTCTAATAACCCAGAACTCAAAATGAGAAACTTTTGGACCAATTTAAAAGAGAAACCATGGAAGTCACTAGAAGATTCCATGAAGCTGTCCTTGTCCTTAAGAGACTACTTACTGAGGAGTAGGTCTAAAGTTACCAACTAAAATCTCCCCAGTAATTTGGAATTTTAAATTTCTTTTCTGTTTCTGCTGAAATAATATTGTGCCCCCATAAAATCCTTACAAACCTGAAGTTGTTTTTAAATACTTGCTCTCTCTATGGGCATTGCAGTCTGTTGGTAGGAAAAGCTGCTAAGTTCTGTGTTCTGATGAGGCCTTCAAATACATTGGAAGCTGTCAGTAAATGCTTGGTCATCAAGTTCAGTGACATTTGCACAGAGAGATCAAAATGGCATGGGTATACCTGCATGAGAGTAGTGACATGTATTAACTGATTTTCAGATCTACTTAAAGTTTCCTTAATAGCAAGCTAGACCTAACAGACTTTTGAAAAGATGGAAAGAACTCTGACTGTAATGGCCATAAGCATGTCCTCTACTTGCTTTTCTATTCAGAAGTCAGGATGTACTGGGAAGGTCACTCGTTAGTCCCATTCCATAACAGCGCATCAGCCTTTGAAAACAGACAGAAGAAAGTAATACCCCATGGGTTTTTACTCATGTTATAAAATAAAGCAAAGAAACACAGTTAAGTTTATTGATTGTTTTCTCCAGCAGGAAGCTTGCAAACCCTACAGAATGGCAGTGTAATAGCATCCCATGAACATGTTTCACTGGTCTCTAAACAGACCTAATTCATAGATGGAATGCTTATTCTATAATAAAATGTAGATTCACCAGGCAAAACCTGGCACAAAACTGCATTGACCACGGGAACAGACATCACACTGAAGACAATGGAGATAATCTGTCGTTCTGCATGTATGGTGAGGGTCAAGCATCTCCAGTTTTGGTCAGACACAACATGCCAAAAGTTTGATCACTTTCTGATCATTTAGTCCTGAAGTTACAAAACCCAGACTATGGCTGTGCGTATCAGCTACTTGTCTGCTTGTTGTGATCAACTGAAAAGAAACAGCTAGAGGGAGGCAGGGTTTGTTTCTGTGTGGGCGTCCAGCCCATGGTGGCATACCCACAGGGAAGCAGAGCATCATGCTACTGCTGCTCGCTCACTCTGTCTTTTTCAGCCCAGGGCACCAGACCATGGATGGTTACACTAACATTTAAGGTGGAAACACCCCACCCCCTACCCTTCCCACCCCCACCCCTGCCAGTCAACCCAGCTCAGACACTCCCTCACATTTAGAGCCTGGCTTGGTGGCTTGTGCCTACAACCCCAGCACTTATTATATTATATATTATATATTATATATCTCCTTAACACATTCGATTCTTACAGATTAGTGCCATCAGTAATTCGATGTTAAAGACCCACAGCCATGCCCAAGCCATCCTATATTCTCAAGTTTAGCAGAAAAGCCACTTTCCCTATAACAAGAGATGCATTCATGTAGAATAAGCAGATTGTATTTGCAGACTAAAAGTTGCACATTACAAAAACATACATATTCTCTCCGTGGGTTATAACATTATAGTAAACTTTCTCCATAGAAAACATTATTTGCCACTTGTCTTGCTTTTCCAAGTCAATATGAACATTTTGTACCAATGGATCTTCCTATTCGGATAGTACTTCCCAATGTATAATTCACAGTTCGAGGCCAAAGAGGACAGCCCATATTCAACATTCTGCACGACACTTTGTCAGTTCAAGCATTTTGAAAGCTAAACAGTCAATTTCTTCTTCTGTCGATGGTCATCAGGCTTGTAGAGAGACTTGGTCAAGAACACCAGCCAATGCATCATGAAATGCGGACTATTTCCCTTTAATGTATGTTTCCTGGTGTTTTATACCCCATGGCCTTTGAATTTGAGACTATAGAAATAGTTTTCCAGTGACTAGACAGTATAAATGTTACATTACAAACATCACCTTGTACTCTATGAAGAAATCCATAGCTTAATGTATTTACAATCTCATTTAAGAGGTTCCATGTAATAACCACTCAGCAGTAGTCTGTTACTTTACAGACTTTCTTCCTCCCTACCCGTTTACATTAGCATTATCAAGGACTTAAATCCCTGAACTGTAACAAAAACTGGTGGTTTACTGTAGCTTGTTGTTTGTAAATACATGGCAGATACCTCTATATCTATGGAGGATTTAGAGCTATCTGCACATCTAGCAGTCAGGAAGAGAAAAAAATGGCATGTCTTGATAATGCATCATGAATGTGACCTCCAAACCCTTGGCTATCACCATAGCTCCATAAATCCAAGGGAGGAGAAAGCTCTTGCTGACCCAGCCTGGGGTTTTAGAAACATTCTGAATTCCAGTTTAATATCAACATAAATGACTATTGGTAATACAAAGCTTTGGAAGGCATTGTCAGGGCAAGTCCTCATCAAGGGACATGCCACCCTAGTTCTGAGCAGATGGCCAGGACTCAGATATGCAAGTGGAGCCACTGATGTCTGATGATACCTGGACTGAGGCTTTCCAAAGCCTGGGCTTCTGTTTCTGGACAAGTGAGAAGGCAGCCATGCTTCGCAGCTGTAGAGCAAGAGTGGAGGGAGAACAGTGCTCCGAAAGGGTCTTTAATCAACTCAATGCTAATCTTGTCTCTTTGATGACTTGGTAGACACGTTCACCAGTTGGTGCTACAAATTTGAATAGCTCAGATCTGTAGTAAATCAGGCTTAATTTGTTACTATCTGGGATAGTTTTGAGAAAGTGTCTTTTCCCTAACTCCTGAACACACTATGCTCCTCCCACCACATAGCTCGCCACTACAACACCCCTCTGGTACTTGGAGCTCCAGGCCTGTACAAGCTTCTATTTTACCTCTATTCGAAGCTAGACCTTGTAAGCAGGTCTCTCCCACCCAGCTTCATGATCCTTCTGTCATTTTCACAACACTCTGAGCAACACAAGCCAGCATGGTGGGAGGCAGCCATGGTAGGTACATCAATAAAGGACACCAGCGCCCCGGTTCCAACTGTGACACCCCTTTTCAATGCCTAAACTTCTCACCACACTGAAACATTCATTATGCCATTCAGAAATGGAGGTCTAGTGTGACAATTTTCTGTAAAGCGCCGCCGTGATTCTAAAGAGAAAATCAGTCCCTTATTCTGCTGGGATTGTTCATAAGACTGACAGACATGCTCAGTGTGGAGCGGAGCATTTGCACCTGGCCAGGAAACCGCAAGATGGGACAGAGGCGCTTCTGTTGCTAATAATTATGCCTTGGGTTTAATCACCAACTTCATGCCTGACAAAATGGAAGCCAAAGACTGGGGAAATGATGAAGCAATAGGTATTTAAATCATGGACCATTTTTTCGTTCAATTAGTATGGTGATGAGGCGCTCCATTTGTAAGGGATTCTAGCTGATGCTGACAGTATTTTAAATTAAGGTTAGCTGGAATGACAGCAGTGGAGTCGGAGAAGTGACATACTACAATGAATGTGTCAGTTTTCTAGAAGCTGGAGACGGACTTCTGATGGCCTGGATCATAGCTCCGAAAGCTGAGAATGAAAAGGAGAAAGTAATTTGCTGCCTAACTCATGTTCATAATAGTTTCTCCTCCTTTAACCAAAGTGGGGAGTAGGGCTCAGAAAAGAGAGGCAGCCTGGGAGGAGAAAATGGGAGTGTGTCTGTAAATTCCATTATTAATCACTGTAGACAGTCTGGGCTATTACTTAGAAGACTGTGCTAGCCCATCCACTTCATGCTAGACTAATTGCCCATTGGAGAGAGAACACACCAGGAAATGAGGGCCTTGTGACTGACCCTTCTCGATGACTCTTTGTTCCAGTGAATTCCACAGAGGTGCTCAATGGTATCTCCCCTGGGAGGCTGCTGCCTGATCTCAGGCTTGGAGTTATAAGGGCAGTCGAGATATCCTTTACCTTCTCTCATTGCTGTTTGCCAAACCCGCCTCCTCCTTCTGAGAAGAGGTCTCTGATGACAGGCCCACCCTCTCATGATTACTAGAGCTGCAATGGGCTTTTTCCAGTAAGCCACTGAGGGGGAGAAAAAAAAAAAAAAAAAAAAAAAAACCTCTAGAAGTGGCCCTATTGAGACACCCATGTTTATTGCCACAAAGTAGCTTCTGAAAAGAAGTTTAATTAATTGAGCAATTGGGAGTTTAGCTATTCCATTTATCTTCTGGTGGCAGAAAAGAAATAGGGAGAAGGCAAGAATACCCCTTATTGGATGAAAACCAAAGGACAAACTGCAATCATTTCCTAATCAGCCACACATTTGATGCATGCTGTGAATTTTCTGGGTCAAATTTCTAATTTCCAAGCTGTGTTCTTTCTGGCCCAGAGTTGCAGAGATGCCCCCTCTCATTATATATCTATTGGTATGTACTCTGAGAATAATAATGAGTAGATTAGCCTAAAAGCTTGGTGGCTGTGTATGGTCAGTGCACTCTTTCTCATTTCTGTTATGCTTCATGGAATGAACTAGCAAAAAGCTTGCCTTCAGAAGACCAAAATTTGACCGAAAGAGAATTGGATCTCTACTGAACATCACAATCTTTAGCATAGGGCTGAGTGCTTAGGATTCATGAGTTCACGACGCCTTTTCAGAAACTGTGTTTGATGATAAGATCTAGCTAACTAACACATGAACTAAGAGAAAAGAAAGGAAAACAAGAACAGAGAAGCTGTGTGGTCAAAAAGACAAGACAGCAATAAGCCCTCTTCTACTTAAAGTACACATTACTCCCAAAGGCTGGGGCTTTCAGTTGTCACAGAGTCTGTATGCTGAGAATCAGTCTCTGAGGCCTCTGGACTTCAGTTTTCTACTCTACGAAACTGAAAAGATAAGCCGTTCCATATCATCCCAGCTTTGCAGGATGTTAATTGCTCAAGTCAAGATGTCTTGTGCTGGTGACAGGAGGGATGTGCTGTGTGACCGGCAAGCTTTCTCCCATTTGCTCCCCCAACAGACTCAGAAAAGAGAGGACTGACAATGTTTAGAGTTGAAGACACTAAGGTCTAGGGACCTAAGCTGGCATCCACTTTACAAGTTCTGGATCTCATGAGATGGCGTGTCTGCTTTGCACCTTCTTCTTTCTGCCTCTCTCTTCTCTGTTAGTTCTTCACTACCAATTATATTGTTGATCTCACAAAGTAATACTTGGTCACTATTTAAAACTCAATCAATATATAAACACACAAATAATATAGCATAACACACAACTTCATCACCCAGATAAATAAAACTATGCATCTATATGTTCTTGCATGTGAGTGCACATACACATGTATGCATGTGTATGGAGGCCAAAAGTTTGCACTAATGTCTTCCTCAGTTTCTCTGAACCTATTTTTTTTTGAGACAGGATCTTTCACTAAATCTAGATCTCATGGACTGCCAGACTGGCTGTCCAGCAAACCCCAGGAATCATCCAGTCTCTCACTCCCAAGGGGAGAGTTGCAACCATGGGTCTACAACCATGACAGCCTGACACTCTGCATGGGTGCTGAGGACCAGGATTCAGGTCCTCATGCTTGCAAGGAAACGGAAATACTTTACCCATGTCCTAGAGGAAAAAACACTGTGATATTCACATTCTTTAAGTATCTTCACACACACACACACACACACACACACACACACACACACACACACACACAATCAGGAGCTGAAGAGACAATGAGTAGAAAAAAGTAATGAGATTGCTTCCAGAAACACAATGTATGACATCGGCTTGTTTTATCCTGATAGTGAAAAACTGAGGCTAAAGAAATCACCGGTGGGTCGTCATCTGATATGTCAGTTTCTAAGAAAGCTCCCGACGATTTAAAAGAAAATAAGATCATAAAAACCAACGAGATCCTGGAGCTTTAGCTACAAATTCATAGCTCAGTGTTCAATTTCAAATAGTATTAAGTAATTCTGGGCTATCAAAGGTGAAGAAAACAGCACCTAGTCCCACCTCCTCCATTCATCACCGTAATCCCCCTCATTCACTCCATGGAGAGTTTTAACCTTTGCACTCTGCTGTCTTCTCTCCATACTAGGAAATTTGTATGTGAATCTAGCATGTATAAGAATGTGCTCTAAGTCCAATGGGATTTATTGCTTATGCGTCTACCCCTCTTCACTCTATTTAGGAGCCTATTACTTTGAGAGAATACTGATTATAGTAGCAATTTATGTAAAGGTATCATTTAGTCTCCTTACATATAAAGCAAGCCTTGCATGTCCAATAGAATTTATCCTCTGATAATTTACTTATTATTGACTGTCTTGAATGCTTGTCCTGTCTTATTTATAGCCCTCATTATAGAACCTAGCACAGTCCAGTGGATGCCGGAAAGCAAAGGACCATATTTGAAGAAGGCTCTTCTGGCACAGTGCCAAGTACTTCACCCTGGGCCGTGTTCAATATCTTCTGCAAGAACAAACAGAGCAGATGGCTGCACTATGGAGTCAGGGGTCTCGCCGGCACTCACTTCCCTTTCTGGGTGACTGTCATGGTCGTGGGCTAGTTTACTCTGTTAGGAAACACCCTCTCTCCTATTGCTGTGCCTGCTGTTGGAGCTGCCTGGGATGAGGCAGAAGTTTTGGGTTTCAAGTACTTAATCATTTATTTGGTGATGCCTAAATGTACCTCCAGAAGGCTGATAACAAAACAGCCATCCTGTCAACATCAGTGCAGTGAGATCCCTTTGGAAACAGGCAGAGCAATGGCCTCAATGTCCGTGTCGTGCCCTCAATACTGAATTCCAAGTGTTCTCCAGTGTTTGAACTGCATGACCTGATTATGCAGACACAGTTCAGAGCAAGGGAGCATGGAGGGCTCCAATTCCTTTAAGTTTCTTTAAGTTATTGCTGTGCACTGGTTTTAACAGTTACTGCCTTCACACTAATCCACAGGCACAAGGCTGCTTCTTCCCAGATTTGTCACAAAAACAACTAGAGAAATAAAAAGCCTGGACCCCATGGGGGAACTTGGACCTGAATCAAAGGGAGATTATCCATTTGTTCCAGCTTCACAAAGGCATGGTAGACACCTGCTGTAGGGAATAGCCTTGGGATTGGCAACATCTTTCTGGAGAAATGTAAGTTGTTGGAGGAGAAATGTTATTAAACTTGAGCACTCCATGCACTCTACCCTGTTACAAGCAGTTTTTCTGCCAGCCTGGTCCCATGGCCACGCCAGCCCCAAATAACACACAGAGACGCTGTATTATATAAAATGCTGTAGGCCTGTTACTAGTTTCTTATCGGCTAGCTCTGTCTTAAATATTAACTCATTTCTATTAATCTAAGTATTTCCACGTGGTCTCATCTTACAGGAGAGAGACCCGGACCTCTGTTCTCTCAAGTCTCTACATGTTGACTCCTCCTTACTACTTCCTCTCTCTTCCTTGTCTCCTAGTCCTGCCTATCTTGCTTTCCTATTGACCAACAGTGCTTTATTCATTAACCAATAAGAGAAACATATTTACAGAGTGACCTCTCCCGTCATTACCCTAAAGAGAAGGCCAGCAGCATTAAGATACATGTGCTGTATGCCTTCAGCAAGCCAAAACATTTAGAAGCCTCCAGAGAGCTCCAACCTGCAAGGGAAACTATAGCAGCTTAGCATGACTTGGGACAGCACAGGAGGACAATGCTGGCATGGGTGTGGGGGATATCCTAGGAAACTTATGAAGATGACGAAGTCAACATTAGGAAGTGGAGTGCAATGCTATAGGTGGAAAGACCTGTGCTGAACCCCAGTTAAGAAGGCACTTTGTACCTGACACTGTGGTTTGCTGAAAGAGGTGTGCAGAGACAAAACCCCACTCACCTTCATCTTCACCTGCCTGACTCTAAATGGGGAGCTAATCTGCGTTTTTCTGCCTTTTGTGCTTTTGTCTGAGGTTTGCTAAAATCTGGTTAAGTGTCAGGGAGGCCTGCATGTTAGTCCCACCTTAGTAAGTGTTGGATATTTAGGCGTACATGTCCTCAAGGACACCTCAAATTCTGTGAGAAAGACAAAGAGAAAAGCATATTGGCCAATGACTCCTTGAAGAAGTTGCTGTCTCCGTATAATGAATAGGTGAATGGTAATTTGGCTTGAGGGTCCTCAAACAGTAACCTCAAGAGGGAGATTTAATCTGAGCTCTTCTACAAAGTATGCTGTCATCCTCCCGTTTTCATGTGGTGTGAGAAATCATTCTCTGTGGTTCTCCTCTGCACTTCTGGATGGCATGTTAAGTTTTAGAGCCAAAGGGGTCTATTATACTTTTTCACTCATCCATGTATTTATTTACCACACAAACCATGACTGAATATCTAATTGTACCAAGCACTGTGGTAGACACAATCAAAAACTAAAATAAAACAAGCCACAGAAAGACAATTTTGACAAAGCCCCTGCTCTCTGGATTCCTAAAGACTTTGGGGAAAGTATGCAATTTACAATACAAAAATATGAAAATAGGAGAAAAGATAGGAACATAGGGCTGTAGTAAGTAGATAGGACAAACCAGGGTAATTATAAAAAAACCCTAACTCTTGAGCCAACCTTGAAATATTAGTTCAAATTTACTAGATTGGCACTGAGGGCAAAGCAGGGGTTGAAATTCTAGTTACTTTTGCAAATAATAAAATTTCCTAAACATTAATACTTTATTCCCACAACCCCATGGTTGGGTTGGGTTGAGCTGAGTGGAGCCCTGTGTTCTTGTGATCTGGGGTCAGTAAAGCTGGGACCTCTGAGCTGTTTGGAGGTTCAAGGTAGCTTCACACATACCTGCTTGACTCCTTCAGGGTGGATAGGTGGCCTGTGGGTGAGCTGAATCAGTCTCTCTTCTGCCATCTCCCTCTTCATCATGACTCTCTTGCTATTCTTTGGCCTAACTCATTTGAGTGTGTGTGTGTGTGTGTGTGTGTGTGTGTGTGTGTGTGTGTGTGTGTGTATGGTATAATAGATCCCAGGAAGGGAAAATACAGCAGCAAAACTTAAAGTCACAGAGTATAACTTCTACCATCTCCTCTTGGTCAAGTCATAAGGCACAGTAGATCCAAGGGGAAGGAAGCTGTCTGTGCTTGTTGTTGGTAGGTTGTTACTATCTCATCCTAACTTTCCCTCCTAATATGATTGATGACAACATAAGCCTTAGTTTACTGTGGATTGGATCCTCGATAATGAGAGAAAAGGTCAGTAAGACAACTAGCCACTGGGCAATCAGTTCAAAGGGAATGTCTTGTTAGTTAACAGAAGACTTAGTTTATTTGGGAACCAGTCAGCTCCATGCTGGTATCTTGACGTCATCTAAGCATACAAGACTTGGCTGTCACCTCCGTCTATAAACTTGAGGAAGTAATTAAGAGTCTTGACTCCTCACTGTCTTATCTAAAGAGGCCTGTTATCACTGACTCCTCCTTCAGGTCATAATTAGTATTTCATGAGAACTCTGTGCAAACAGCATGACTTCGAGCCTGTCACATTATACGTATAGAGTCTTAATGTTGCCATGAGGAGAGAGTGAACATGTGGGAACTGCAGAGAATTCAGGATGGACAGCAAACACAATAAAGAGGTAAGAGAACTTTTAAATATAGGATTAGTCGGGGGGAGAGGGAGGAAAGGAGGGATGAGAGAATTGTCTATTTCCTAATGAGGGAGAATAATGCCTTTTTAATTTTATATATTTATTTATTCATCTATTTTTATAATACACGAGTTAAGAATCTGGGGCTTTATGGAGTACTGAAGCCCTTATTGACTGCTCAGTACTGATCAGTGCATACACAAAGAAAGTATCCAAGCCAAAGGGAATAAAGTCTTCTCAAAGAATAAGAAGGACTGGGATGAAGGAAAGACTGTAGTTTAGGCTGTTCTAGGATATGGGTTCAATTCCCAGCACCCACATGTGGCTCACAACCAGCTGTAACTCCATCTCCAGGGCATCTGACACTCTCTTCTCAGTTCCTTGGTCACCAGGCATGTACATGGTGCACATACATACATACATGCAGGGGAAACATCCTTACAGATAAAATAATCACAATTAGTAATAGTAATAATCTTAAAAACGAATGACAAGAATTGCATTCAGCCCCCACACTGGCCTGCAGTAATTCCCGGTTTCCCAAAAGCAAAATGGAAACCCTCACAATTCCCCAGAGGAGCGCTCAAAAAGCCTGTGCCTTAGTAGCATGAAATAAACAAACAAACCCAGCACTAAACCTTGTCCCATTTAAAAACCTTTAGAAGCAAGACAGAAAAGGTCAAACTACTTTCAAGTACCTCAACTGCACGCCAACCTCAAGAGCTCTCATAGCCATGCAGAAACGCATAGCAGCCAACACCGCAAAACTCACAAAAATGAGGAGCCTGCAAGCATCAGGAAAATATGACCTATAAGGGGAAATGTCAGCCAGAGTGATCAGATCTGACACACATGTTAGAATCAGCAAGAAAAAAAAATACTTACTGCACTTACAGCCACTGTGTTAAAGTGTTAAGTAGAGACATAGAAATACAAGAAAAGCAACTATACAACCTCAAGTAGGAAAAAAAAACTATAATAGCTGAGATTAAAAATATACCGGAGAAGATTACCAGCAGATTAATTAAATATTTCAAATGAAATTGGTGAATTTAAAGACCCAACAATAAAAGCTATACAAAATAAGCATACAAAGAAAAAATATTTCTAAAAGATTCATTTCCTTTTCATTTCAAGCACGTGCTGGAAGAGAGCATAACCCTCTGGAGTCTCAAGAGGGTGAGGGTATGGGTGCTGGGAATTCCAGTCCTCCACTAGGACAGCAAGCTCTCTTAATGTGCAATTCAAAACCAAAATCCAGGCAAGAAGCAATCGATGATGGACCTCATTCCAGTGAAAACCCTTAGCATGCCCAAGGACCCCACACCATAAACCCATCAGTCAACTAATGCTTTTTAATTTAATTTAATTTCTAAAAATATCTGTTATGCAAAAGAGACTGGTAAATGGATGAGAAGACAGAGGCTAGGAAAAATATTTATAAAAACAGAAATGTGTGGGCGGGATGTGAAATACACTAAGGAAATGAGCAGTCCGGTTAAAATGGGCAAAAACATCTTTCCAGAAAGATCAAAGAAAATGCACAAGTGGCAAATTAGCACACCGAGTCTTGCTCGCCAGCACACACAAGGAATCTATGGAGTTTAGCGCCAGCGTGCTGCTGCTGTACACTGCAGATGACGGCTAACGTTAAAAACAAAGCACTTGTTCCCTGTTGGTGGAAATGCAGACTGCTACAGCCAAGTGTCCGTAGCAGAAGACAACACTTGCCCTGTGGCCCAGCAATCACAGGCGTTGGTGTTTGCCTGAATTAGCTGAAATGTTACAGCCCCACAAAAGTGCTGAGCACATTTGCAGCAACTTTGTTCATAATTGTTAAAACTGGAATCAAGAAATTCTTCAGTAGGTGAAGGGATAGGAGGTGATTCACAATGGGAAGTTCCTCAATGAGCTGTCAAGTGACAAAAAGACACAAAAGGGCTGAGACACTTAGCGAGTCAGTCCACACAGTGTATGATTCCAACCACAGAACTGTCTGTGAAAGACAAAACTACAGAGGGAGCCAAGAGTCAGTGGTGACTAGGGTTTGGGGGGGGGGAAGGGAGTGAATCAGTGTAGCCAGGGCATTCAGAGATGCTGGAAACATGGTGTATTGTACTGCAATGCTGGCTCATTTGTCAAGGCGCACAGAACTGTGCAGGACAAATAGTCCTGATATTAGTCAATATGATGTACCAACATTGGCTCATGAATGGTAACAAACACAATACACTAATGCAACACAACAAAAGTAGAGAAAAATCTGAACGGAGCAGAGAGAACTGTCTATTATTATGTGTTCAATTTCCCAGAAACTCTAATACTTCTCAAAAAATAAAATTGATAATTTAGAGAATACATCTCCAAGTTTTGGGAGTAAAAAGTTCCATATTTACAAGAAAAAATAACAACCATATATTGAAACATTCTATTGCATGCTATCTCGTGCAGTAATTAATAGGTTATTTTAAACTAGACTATCTGGCATAGAAGGTTAATATTGACTTTTCAGGACATAATTTAAGGATGACATTCAACGAAGGGAGAATTTATGTATTTTCTAGTGCCTGTAGTTTATTATGGACCTTATGGTCTTCCATGAAACAAGCCTCAAGCAATTTCAAGGTGTTGGTAACATTGCATGCATTTCAAGTTTGAGGTGAAGCACCAAAGGGGTATCTAAAAGTGCCCATGCTCTTGGTAATTTGAAATCATATTTCTAAGCAACTCTTTGGTGAAAGAAGAAATAAAAATGGGAATGTTGGTAATGTCAAGAGTTATAAACTACAACTGAAGTGTCACTTAGAAGATAAATTGTGGTATTAAATACTTCCACTGGAGAGGGGGAAATGTTAAAAATTAAAGAGCTGAATGTTCACCTCGTGAAATTTTTTAAAAAGAAAAAAGGAGCTATAGGAGGCAAAAAGAAAGGAAATAGTAAAAATTAGGGCAAAAGTTAGTGGGTTGGAAAAGAAAGAAGCAAGGATAAGCAAAGTCAATGGTATTGCTTTCTAACAGACTGAGTCTTCACAGCCCCAAGGGGGCTCATTAAGAAAGAAAGGACCAGAGGGGAATTAAGATATTTACAGATGCTTAACGTTTCAGAGAAAAACATAAACATATTTATGCCAATAACATCAAAACCATAGATGATGTACACGCAATCCTACTCTATTTGACTAAGTAATACTATGTTTGTTGAGATAATTTAATCAATAGTTTGGACTCTTTCCGTAATCAGGATAATGATTGTCTCCAGGGCTCAGGCAAGTGAGGGCTGGACAAGCATTTAGAGGACATTTACAGCGTGGATTCTCTGGGAAGGGGAAATAGAAGAGATCTCCTGGGTAAACTGTGGGCAGGGTGGTGGTGGTGATGGGACCAGGAAGGATCCAGTGGGACAGTTGGGAGCAGGACACAGGTGACAGTAACAAAAGAGATGTATTGATTCAGGGGAGGCATTTGGGGTTAGGGAGACACCAGGTACCAGGAAAACTCCCAGGAATCCACAAGGACAAGCCCAGCTAAGACTCCTCATAATAGTGGAGAGGGTGCATGAACTGGCCATCTCCTGTCATCAGATTGGTGACTACCCTAGTTGTCATCAGATAGCCTTCATCCAGTAACTTATAGAAACAAATGCAGAGATCAACAGCCAAGCACTGGGCAGAGCTCTGGGAGTGCTGTTGAAGAGAGGGCCAAGGGAAGGATTATACAAGTCAGGGGGTCAGGGTTATCACTAGGGAACCTACAAAAACAGCTAACTTGGGCTCATAGGCGCTCACAGACTCTGGACCAGCAGCTAGGAAGCATGCATGGGACCAACCTAGGCCCTCTGCATATGTGAGACAGTTGTGTATCTTGGTCTATTTGTGGGACTCCTAGCAGTGGAATCAGGGCCTGTCCTGAATGTGTGTGTGTGTGCATGTGTAAGTGTGCATGTATATGATGTGTGCATGTGTATGTGTGCATGTGTACAGATGCATGTATGTGTGCACATGCATGTTCACACAATCCACAATTTTCACTACCCATGATAATTGTAATTATAATGCTCCATAAATAGTGGATTAGCAAAAACTATAACTTTGCTCCTAGGAAAATTACAAAGTGAGAATCCTATAACCCTTTGGTAATAAAGCTTTTGTCACCAATCAACATATAACATTGTATTGTGTTCATTGTTAGAAATACATACATACATACATACATACATACATACATACATACATACATATATATATATATATATATATATAGTTGGCTCACTGACCTTGAATTGAAGGCCACTACATGCTTTTTTGTTTGCTTGTTTTTGTGCATCTGGACACCAGTGGTTGCAAAAACACTACTGTTATGAAGGCACAAACAAACTTTTTAAGGTAGAAAATCTTGAAAATACAAAATCATTGAGCAAGGAGTGATTGACAGTGCACACATTTTCAATACATACCTTTCAGGACCGCTTGCTTACTTGCTAAGGTGCTCATTGCATTTTCCAGATAATTTGCAAAATTATTTATTTTAAAGCCTAATCAGTTGGGTTAGGATTGGATTAAATGCATATAGGAACAAAGTGCAGCTTGGTGATATTGAGTCTCCTTGTTTTTTCTACTTTAACATCACTCAAGGCTTCCTGTAGCTTGGGATTTCATTGTCAGGATTTGTGCCCCTTTTCTCCTTCTTGCTCTTAAATATTTGGCAGAATTCATGTGTAGAGTCACCTGAACCTGAAGTTTTCTTAGTGGCTGTTGTCTATTAACTGACCTGTTTCTTCCTAAGAAGGGTCTGGTAGTTACATCTGACCCACATTATCAAATGTATTAGACTTCAGACTCTAGAATCATGGTAACCCCTATCTTTTTGAGCACTAAATTGTGTCTTTTTGGTTCTCCCTGCTTTGGCCCAGTTGAGGTTAATGGGGATATGTTGATATCAGTGAGGTAGCTTGTGACACAATGGCTTTACTCCCCCCTTAGTGATACATCCTCTACTACTTTCTATTTCCTGTCTCTGTAGCTTGAATTTTTCTACTCCCTAGTCTCTTTTTTATTTTATTAGGTTTTATCCTTAATCTATGCTGATGGTACATATCAATGGGCTGCAGTACAAGATCTCAACATAGTCATACAGTGTTTGCTGATCAACCAAGGATCTCATTTTTGTCAGGTGGAAGCCAGTGTTATGGATTTAAGACCTTCCTTAAATGGTGCTGTGAATTTCACTTTTAACATGGTTTCCATGCTATCCCATAACTGTATCTACAGTGTTTCCAATTAGCTCAAATACCAGCTAGTTCTCTTTAAGATGTATTTGTTGATTAGAGATTAATTTAGAATTCTATTAATTAATTTCTAAACATTTGCATATTTTACATACACTTTTCTATATTTGATATCTAATTTGATTCCTTTATGGTTCATGAACCACACACTTTCAAAAACAAATTTCTTTTACATATTGAGACTTGTTTCAATGCATTTGTAAATGCTTCATCTGCCACACACAGCTTAACACTGAGCTGAACTCCTGGAATTCAGTTGCAGAGAGGGATGAGTGATGAGCAAAGGGATCAAGACAAGGCTGGAGAAACCCACAGAAACAGCTGTCCTGTACAAGGGGGAAGCTCATGAACTCCCGTCCAATAGCTGGGAAACCAGCATAGGGCTGACCCAGACCCCCTGAATGTGGGTGGTAGTTAGGAGGACTAGGCAGTCTATGGGGCCTCTGGTAGTGGGTCAGTATTTATCCACATAGAGGGATACGCCCTCACCCTAGACACATGGGTCTAGGACAACAAAAACAAAATAAATCAAAACCACTTCCAGTTCTGGTTCGGCCCTGGTGGGGCTGACGGGTATGCACCTGCAAATAGGTGCTCTTGGTTCCACCTACACCCGGAGTCCAAGTCTCAGAGCACTTCTGGACCCAGAACCCTCTGGACACGTGATTTCAGCCCCATGAATGGCTGCATGTAGCTATTTTGATTTTTGTCTAAGAACAGACTGTTTTTGAATACTGAATATCTTCAGAGTATATGGGAGGACAATTTTTTAAAATGTTTAAATATGGATCCAGCAAGATGGCTATGTGAATAAAGGTATTTACTGTGCTAGCCATGCAGGAACAAACCTGAGTTCAATGCCCAGGTATCACCTGGTGAAAGAAGAGAAACAAATGTCTGATGTTGTCTTCTTATCTCCACACATTCTCCAAGCCATGCACACACACACACACACACACACACACACACACACACACACACACACCACACATACCACACACCACACACCACACCACACATCACACCACACACCACACACACACACACACACACACCATACACACACCACACCACACACACACACCACACACACACCACACCACACACACACCACACACCACACACACACACACACCATACACATACCACACATACCACACACACACACACCACACACACATACACACCACACACACCACACATACCACACACACACACCACACACACACACACCACACACCACACACCACACACCATACACACACTACACCACACACACACACACTACACACACACCACACACACACCACACACATACACACACAACACACCACACACACACACCACACATACACACACACCACACACACACACACCACACACACACACCACACACACACACCACACACACACACCACACACACACACACCACACACACAATTTGATTTTTTTAACTTAAAACATGAATTTATACCTTATGTTCATAGATTCTTTTATAGTATTTAAAATTCCACAATACAATTTTTAGAAAATAAGTTAATTTTGGTGTGTGTTTTCACTTGTAACTTCTTATAACAAAGTTTAAAAAGCTTTAAATCCGATGACTGTTGATAGAGCTTCAATTCTTGCCATGACACCAGTGTCACCTCATTCTTCCCTCTTCCCACGTACCAGGAAGCAAATAGAGATGGGACCTTCCTAACTTTTGATGAGAAATGGCTAATGCTGCAGGATCATCTTATGAAACAAAGGCCAGGACAGGGAGGTGGGGACTGGAAGAAAAGGAAGAACACAGCTCTAATAAGATGAGCTTCCACACCTGGAGAGATGGCTTGGCTATTAAAAACACTTAAAGTACTTGACAAGGACCCAGGTTTGATTCCCAGCACTAGATGGTTGTAGCTCCAGTTCCAGGAAGTCTGAAGGCCTCTTCTGGCCTCCATGGATGCCTGGTGCAAATGGTGTACATCAATACACTCAGGTACTCAGACACATGTATGTAAAGTAAAAATAAATCTACAGTCAAGTAAGAAATGCTGAGAGCGGAGGAAATAGTCTTCTCCAAGGACAAGCATACCAATTGCTTATCCAATGCCAAACAGTCAACCCTGAAAATATGCACAGACAGATAACATTATATAGACTGAGAAGGTTGCATTTATGTAATTAGGTGGTGTGTGTGTGTGTGTGTGTGTGTGTGTGTGTGTGTATTCAGCAACAATTGATGAAAACAGCAGCCATGGATTTGAAAGAGAGAGAGAAATACATGGAAGAATATGTAGAGAGATAAGGAAAGTAGGAAATGATGTGATACATTATAATCTCAAAAACAAAAATTTAAAAAAGACTTTAAAATTCTTTTAAAAAAACAGCCACAAAGATGAAGTATAAGGGCTAACAGCCTGGAGTGTGCGTGGTTAGCAATGGGCAGGGATGCCACAACTGGACTGGTGAGAGAAACATCGTGCCAACACTCAGGAGAGACAGCTAGTTGATGCTGCCATCTGTAGCCGCTGTCCACTGTAGTCAATTTGCTCTCAATTTCCTCCCAGTACTTCCAGTGAAATATGTGTTTTAGTTCACAAACAGCTTCATGACATCATTTACAGAAACCAAAAGGGAACATTACAACCCCACTGGGTAAATAAATCAGAACAAACAGTTCCCGAAACCACATATACAAATTGGCATAACATACACATCAGTGTTGTCCTTCATATCCATCCCAGAAATGAGAGTCTCTGTGATGTTTTCGAAACAGGAATGACGGTTTTCATTTTCACAGATTAAATTTGTTCTTTGGAAGCTCCATACATGAAATTAGTGTGTTCTGTTACTCTTGCCTCCCCCTTTCTCCATCTCCCTCCTAGCTCTGTCACCTCCCTCTCCCCCTGTAAGTTTCTTTTCCATGTTTGTGTCCTCTTGTTTTGTGACCCACTGGCTTTAACCAGGACTGTCTGTGTGGCCACAGGCATAAAGCCACACATGGAGTCTGAGTGGCTCATCGCCAGATGCAACTGAAGACAGTGACCCTCCCTCCACCAGGATCCATCAGTAACCAATAGTTGGGAAGGGGGGAGAATCTTTTGTTTTAATAATACTAAAATGATGCTATTGCACTCATATGTTTAACTTGCTGCTGCCTTGGAAGCCAGCACAGCCCCTTTGGAAGATAATACAGTAACACAGTGTTGAAGAAGGCACACAGAGAGTATACTCAGCCTTTGGGGGAGTGTGGATACAGTTCAGTACAGCCCACTGTGCAGCAAGCCTTGGGTTTGATCCTCCATACTGTCTAAACCAGGCATAGGGATGCACCCTGTAATCCCAGCACCCTTGGGAAGTGGAGGCAGGAGAATAAGAAGTTCCAGGTCATCCTTGTTACATGGTGAGTTTGAGGTTAGCCTGGAACACATGAGCTCCTGTCTCAAAGAAGTGTGCCTCATAGTCTAAAACAGTCTTATTAATACCCAATAAATGCCACATAAAGTGTTTAAACTGCTAAGGGTTTTTATGTGTGTGTTCATCAGCCAGGGTAAAGAATGAAACCATCTCTAATGTTTTTAAATGAGTACAAAACAATTTAAAGTAGCCACTTACTGAGAACACCACATTCTGCCTGGCGATGGTGGCACATGTCTTTGATACCAGCACTCTGGAGGCAGAGGCAGGCGGATCTCTGTGAGCTCAAGGCAAGCCTGGTGTACAGAGCGAGTTTCATCCAGGACAGGCTCCAAAGCTACACAGAGAAAATGTCTTGACACACACAGAGAGAGAGCGAGAGAGCGAGAGAGCGAGAGAGCGAGAGAGCGAGAGAGCGAGAGAGCGAGAGAGCGAGAGAGAGAGAGAGAGAGGGGGGGGATACCACATTACCAGCACCGCAGGGAGAGGAATTTGGATCTCCCCTAGAGTGTGGAGCTCTGGTAGAGGAGGGCTACTCTCTTTTCTCCTCTAGCACGTTCCTTGTGGGATTCCAAAAAAAGAACTCAGCAAGTGGCAAGTCTCCTCTGCTAGAAGAGGAGACGTACACTCACTAGCAGACTAACTTGACACCTGGAGTCTGCAGCCACTATGCGGATGGGTTATTAGCTGCAGATCACTGCGGGAAGGAACTCATTGAAGCAACTTGTACCGAGAACACGCCGTTATGACATAATCAGCTTAGGTGAAAGACAAGACTCCAGCCAGCATCGTCATGTCCCAGGAGGGTTTGGAGGAGAAACGAGTAGCTTTCCTAACTGAAATAAGGGAGTTAAGGGGTAAAAGGGGAGGCATTCTGCTTAACCAAGACAGTGGGTTGGTTGTGTGAGCCACTAGCATGGCTTTAACAGGACATCACTGTCCTTTTCTGAAAGGGTTCTCAGTGATAGATGAACTAGAAACACGGAACCAGCAGCTAAGAGACCAGGGCACCGTGCTCTGGTGACAGTGCGGTGCACAGGCTGTCCCCTCTCCATCCCCTCCTCTCCCTGCCTTAGGGTAAGAGGGTCCTCCAAAGAAACCCACTTTGCCTGACACCAGAGCCAACTCTTGCCCAGACCAACTGAAACGTAAAATCAACCAATCCCTGAGCACCCTGAATAGGAAACCAACCAATCCCTGAGCACCCTGAGCAGGAAACCAACCAATTCTTGAGCACCCTGAGCAGGAAACCAACCAATCCCTGAGCACCCTGAGCGGGAAACCAACCAATCCCTGAGCACCCTGACTCTGAACCCAGAGCCAACGAAAGAAACACACCCAGGACCTGAAACCTGAGCCACCGAAGGACACACTTTATCCCTGAACCAAGAAACAAAGAAAAATATCCTGACTTTGAAACCAGTGCCAAAGAAACATACTTTGTCCCTGGAATCAGAGCCAGTGAAAGAAATAAACCCTGGCCCTAAAATTAGAGACAGAGGGCTAATAAGGACCAGAGAAAGAAACACAGTTTACCCTGAAATCAGAGCCATCTCTGCCTGGAGGAAAACTCCGCCCCTAAGAAGCCCTATTTAAGCTCTGCTGGCCATCCTTTCCCACCCTGGCAGAGGCAGCCACTCTCCTGGACTCCTCTTTCCCAAATAGATCTCTTTCTTAAGAATCTTGAGAAGATCTTCATTGCCAGAGCTGGAAGAGATTGCTGCATTTCTACAAGGACTTCTCCTTTAGTAGACTGTAGTTGAATAAGGGTGGGATAGGACGGTATTAACTCTTCTAGGACCTTCCTTAGGGTAAGAGAACAGCTCAGCGAACAGCCCTTTCCAGGAGAGGAGCAGGATTGCTATATCCTTGGGGGAAATCATGCTCCACCGCACCCCTGTCAGGTAGTCTGGCTTCCTGATAAATCAGGACACCTTTCTCTCCAGGGCTGAGCTGTCCTGTTGTGGCTCAAGCCTCCAGAGCTGTTCTACTGTGGCCTGGCTTCCCAGTAATTCAGGACACCTTTGTAGCCCCAGAGCTGTAATACTCACACTCGCTTACATTTTGGTGCAGAAACTGGCACTCACAATCACTTATACCTCTAGCAAGAACAAGGTGACAAAGTAAAACATATTCTTTCCCAACTATAGGTTCCAATCGCCATGATTTAACCAGAGATGGATGGGAAGAGAAGGTGATTGGACCTGAAACTGGACCAGACAGAACTTTCAGTAATGAGAAATGAGCCAAGTTCCAGGATGTACAGGAGAGTCACCGAAGGGCAGGACAGGAAGGTGGAGGCTGAAAGAAAGGAGTAGACCGTTCATGCCTGGACCTCACTGCACTTAGAGAATGCCATATGCATGGCACACTGTGAAATTAAGACAGTTATGAGTATAGCTCATTCTTACAGTTTGATTGGGAAACGACGCTGTAAAGACTCATGTATTCAAAGCTTGCTTCCCACATGGCTGGTACTTGTAACTGCTGGAAGTTCTAATGGGGGGGGGCTTGCTAGGAGCAAGAAAACTACAGCAATAATAACAACAAATGAAGTGAAGTGTATAACTATTAAAACAGGGATAAACTCTTGAAGGGAGTATGAGAGCTAAGTGCATTTGTTAAAGTGGGCTGAGGGCTCTAAAATCACACTTACTACATACATCTCTTTCATCCTATGGAAAAAGAGGACATGAGGAAGAATTCCTTGTCCACCTGACTTACTTGTACAAAAGAAAAGTAGATCTCATGCTCTTTCTCCTCCAGTGATTTGCTAAATAGCTCTGGGCGTTCAGCCACCCAATCGGGTCTGTACCAGATGTTACGGACAGAGCCTGGAGCAGGGCTGGTGACTTTGCCCCACTGACCTGTGTGGACTCCTGGGGACACCAGTGCCCTAGGCTGTGAAGCAAGGGCAACTGCATGAGGGCGTGGGGACTCTGTGGGAGAGCATGGGAAGCCTTAAAGACAGGGAAGGGGCCTCGAAGGGAAAGACAGGATGGAGTGGTCTAGACACAGGGCACAAACTGTAACAAGCCCAGAGACTCCAAGTGGATTTGGTTTGCTCATTTTTGTTTCTTAGAGTGTTGTTTTTGTTTTCCTTGCTGCTGAATGCTCTAAACTGGCCCAAATTCCAGCCCAGGCACTTCTATAAATTAAGTAAGCAAGCGGCTGGAGAGATGATTCGGGATTTCAGAGCATTTTCTGTTGTTGCTGAGAACCAGAGTTTGATTCTCAGCACCCATATTAAGAGGCTCACAACCACCTGTAACTCCAGCTCCAGAGGACCTGACACTCTCTGCTGGCCTCTCCAGGCACCTACTTGTACCGGAGCATACACATAGACACATACATTAAATGAAAGTAAAAGAAATCTTTAAGGATGGAAAGAAGGAAGTCCTCAAGGGGTGGGGCACAGTGCGGAGGCAGGTTGGGAGAGGAGATGCTCAGGATAAAGCAGGCTTGGCCTTACAGTTTCTTTTGGTAGGAAACACTGATTTTTTTTTTTTAAGATCAAACATTTTAAAAGTAAAAGCATTTCAAAACAGAGCTTTTAGGATAAAAGGTAACTATGTATTTTAAAATAATTTACCTTAAAAAATAAAAGAAACAGATTTTTAGACTAAATATTGGCATGCACACACTTATAATACCTATCTAGGTGAATGTCTTCGTTTGCATGAAATGGGACCCACTGAAGCTCGAGCCTTCTGTGATGTTTCAGTTCTGGATGTATTTGGAATCGTGAGGTTTGTGCAAAGCAAGCATGTGGGAGATGTTGGGATTTTCCCAGGTGTCGCCAGAGGCTTTGCTCCCACTGTCTCCATCGTTGGTCCGCTGTCCTCTAGCTGATGGATGGCCTTCCTTGAGGTCAGTCAGATGTCACAGGCATACATTCTTGACACAAGGGTGACGTAGTCACCTGCAGCATTTCTATTATTCATTGAGACTGGCCAGTGTCAGCTGTTTGTTGTGAGCGTCACGCTGCTTGGGGCCATCTGGAGGCCTGGCTTGTCACTGAAGAGGCAGCTCAAGTGTAGTAGGAGTGACGGGAATCATACTTCTGACAGGTGGGTGTTCTGTGTAGGGGTCTTGGCAATGAACTGTGAAGAGCTCATGAGGCAGTGATGAGAGGGCTAGGAAGAAGTGAATCACTGAGACATGACAGTTGGCCCTGGAGACCATCTGTTGAGAAAGTTTGTAGTTGCTTGTTTTTTGTTTTCTCTTTACTCTTGGGGGGTGGGCTGCCACCCAGTTCCCTAATAATCACACAGAGGCCTATTCTTTCTTATGAATGCCCAGCCTTAGTTTGACTTGTTTCTAGCCAGCTTTTCCTAACTTAAATTATCCCAGCTATCTTTTGCCTGAGGGATTCTACCTTTCTATACCCCTTTCCTTACTTCTTACTGGATGGCTTGCTGTGCAGCTGGGTGGATGCCCCTAGAGTCCTCCTTGCCTCCTTTCACTGTCCATTCTTTCCTTTTTCTCCTTCTATTTGTTCTCTCTGGCTGCCAGCCCCACCTATCCTCTCTCCTGCCTAGCTATTGGCTGCTCAGCTTTTTATTAGACCAATCAGGTATTTCAGACAAAGTAACACATCTTCACAGAGTTAACAAATGAAACATAAAAGAATGCAACACATCTTTGCATCATTAAACAAATGCTGCACAGCATACACAAATCTATCACATCTTCAACTAATATTCCACAACAAGAGTTAGCATGTCCAACACACCTGCAGAAACCATGTAAGCCTAGGTCTCAGAGCACCACCATTGTCATCGATAAAACCCAGCACATGTGCGAGCTGGAACCCTACATTGATCTACTATACACAGCAGTGGGGCTCAGAGTCTCCTTTGTCCTTGCAAAAGAGCTCAAGGAGATCAATCAAGGAAGAAACGCTTTTGAAGGAAAAGATCTTCCTTGTAATTTTGTATAAGTTGGAAAACACCTTTTTTGTAGGAATAGTGAAGTTATTAATTATTTTTACACTATAGAAAACCTTCCCTTTTAATGATAGCTGGTTGCCATGTAGTGACTACCATTTTCTGACACAATCGTGTTTTCCTTTCCAACTTACATAAGTGACCTACTCATTCAAATTTATATGTGCATATATATATATATGTGCATTTTAAAAATATATCTGTATACACATATCTACACATTTATATACCTACAAATAAATGTATATATGTGCATATTCATAAACATCTGTAAAGAACTATTTTACATGTACTCTGAGGATCCCACCCAGCATTTCAAGAGACCTGGCTTCATTAAATGCTGGGCCCAACCAAGCCCAGCTGTAGCCACTGGATGGGAAGAGAACTTGGTATCACCCTCCAAGCCAGGTGAGGACTATGTTTTGTCCCTCAGTGGTGGACCACCCCTACCCCTGGCAAACTCGGAAATAGAAGCCCACACCAGAGGCGACAGCTGCTCACAGGGACAGGCTCACCTTAGTCTGCCAGGCAATCTCCTGGCTGTAGAATCAGATTCGCAGAGCATGGGCCCCGGAGGAAATATCCACACTTTCCCAACTACCAGCACCAGGCCTACACTTTGGGAAGGGAAAATGGCTAAGTCATGGGGAGCTTTGACCATTATGGAGGAATGATACTTTGGATTTGTGTTGAATAGAAACAGGATTTGGAACCTGATTATGGTAGGAATAGTTATTACCTAAAATGAGAAAAAGTTAGCTGTTTATAGAGGCCAGTTAGATAAACATTTTTAATAACAAGTAGCACCTTTATCCAGAGCCAATGATGGTGGGGATACAAAAATTAAGCTGTGTTTTAATTACATACATCTACTCCTACACACATGTGAGAGAATGTACTAGATATACTGCCCAACACTCATTCTCCTTGCAGCTAATATTCAGATTTCTATTTATTTAATTTTATTTTTCTCTCATATTGCATCCTGATTACAGTTTCCCCTCCCTCCAAGTCCCTTTCCTCCTCTCCCTTCCCCCCATATCCACTCCTCTTCCATTTCCCTAAAAAAAAGAAAAGAAAAGAAAAAAGAAAGAAAAAAAAAAGCAGGCCTCCCAGGACAATTGACTGAACATAACATAACAAGTTACAATGAAACTAGGCACATCCCCTTACATCAAGGCTGGACAAGGCAACACGGTAAGGGGAAAAGGATCCCAACTGCAGATAAAAAGCCAGAGACAGCCCAGCTCCCACTGTTAGGAGTCCCCCAAGAACACTATGTTATATAACCATAAGGTATATATAGAGGACCTAGTTCAGATCCACATAGGATCTGTGACTGTCCCTTCAGTTTCTGTGAGTCCCTGTGAATCCTGCTTAGACGGTTCTGTGGGTTGTGTTCTAGTATACTTGACCCCTTTGGTTTCTACAGTCCTTTCTTTCCTTCTTCTGTGGGGTCCCCCTGCCTCTACCTAATGTTTGACTGCAGGAATTTCTAAACCCTCTCATCCGAAACCTTCTGTCACTATAGATTCCAGAGCCAGCAAAGACTTACAGGACAGACCACTCCCCATAGAAGGGCAATCATCTATGCTGGTGAAACGGTACCCTGGAGCGTTAATAACTGTCTCCTAAGAATCAACTTAACCCTCCAAGCAATAAAAACTGATCAGAACTAAGATGATGCTCAAGGAGGCCACATCTGGACCAGGACTGCCAGACTACACCTGCCTCTCTCCCCTCCCCCACCCAAACCCTCTATTTAAGCACAAATTTCATTTAAAGGCTATGAAGATGGACTTGAGGACATTGGACTCTGTTCAGCACTCCTTTTCCCAATGTACAACACAGATTAGATCTCCTTTCTCTTTCTTCATCTTTACACATCTTTCATTGGCTTGTTGGGTTGGGTGATGGAGCCTAGGTCCAAGGCTCTGGACCTAAAACTCCAGTTATCTGAGGAGTCGAATCTTTTGATATTAATGTTGGGGTTTAGCCACTATTCGGCCAGGAGCTAGTTAGAAGTCCATGTCAGCACTAATCCCACTGATCTTGGGCTATAGACACAATTCCCACTGGGATGGGGACACAGACACATCCAAGACTTTGTCTAAGGCTACACTGTAGAAGCACTTTGTAAATAACTATTCTCAGAATGATTTTGTTAAAAATATTTACTATGTTATGTTAACAGATGCTTCCAAACAAAGGGAACAGGAAACCAGAGCTTTCTCTGTCTGCCGTTCAGAATCCTTTCCCATTAAGTTCGCCTGCAAACTTTGCCGAAGAGCCTAGAAAGCAAACGATGAAAATTACAGAGCGGCTCCAAGTACTTCAGTGGGTAATCAACTGAAATTGAGCTGTTTTCCATATTCTTTGCTGATAATGCAAATGGACCCTTTAAAGCAAACAGCTCCAAGTTACCACACATCCTACAAGCTGAATGGACCCATGTGGTCCATGCAGATGCTGCCATTGCACACCAAAGCCTGCCCAGAGAAATGACTTCCCATAGCTATCAGCAGGAAGGTTTACCAGATGTCCGCCCTTGAACAAATGACCAGGATGAGGGAGGTCTTTACAGGTCCAGGACAAGCACCTGGATAAATGACCTATCAAGGAGTGAAGGCACCTAGAGCCTTCACTGGGTCTTCCTAGAGCCCCATGATTTTCTTTCCACCTGCTCAGTTTCTGCTCTAGGAGACTTGCACTTGTGCTGCCTAAAAGCAAAGGACTTGTTAATGTGCACAAGGCATGTCTCCTGATGCAAACTGGCTTCTGACACTTCCAAATAACAAATTGGAACAGAAAATAGCTGTAGGGATGAGGGGTGCCAGGTGGGGGTGAATGACTACTTTCTCTCAGACTTTCTTGGCTCTGGAATAGACATGTGGAAGGGAAAGATCATGTAGAGGGTTGCTGAGAGATCAAGGGAAGAAAAGAAGGGAGGGACAGCATGCTGTACATGGGAACATACAGGCGTTACTCTTTTAACTTCAATGGTGTCTGAACTCTTTTATTCTTAATTTGTAAGAAGGCCAACAATAAAAGTTAAAAGGAAGACACTATAAGCAACATCACTTTGAACATAGTGTGTATTAAGTAAATGTGTTTTTTCCTCCTTCCTCCCATGGAAATGAAACAATCTCCTCTCACATGCTGCTCTCCCCATCAACCACCATGCCACATCAGAGATGGATGGGATGGTCCTAAAGAACATAGGTCACTTCCAGAAAGTTGTTACAGTTAAAATGTCATTTTAGTACAGTTCTTAAAATAGTGTTTTGCAAAATTCAACAACTCAGTTTAATTTTGCTAACATAATAGGTTCCTGTTACTCATTTGAGAAGAATGTAGAAAAAAAAAAGTCCTATTAACTATTAAGTCCTATTAAGATATGGAGGGAGGGAGCATGCTTGTGTGTCCCATTGGGTGTGAGGGAGGGAGCATGCTTGTGTGTCCCATTGGGTGTGAGGGAGGGAGCATGCTTGTGTGTCCCATTGGGTGTGAGGGAGGGAGCATGCTTGTGTGTCCCATTGGGTGTGAGGGAGGGAGCATGCTTGTGTGCCCCATTGGGTGTGTGCCATCATTCTGGAGACTTATTTTTAGAAAGCTGTGGCCTGGCTTTTGCTGGGAGGGAATAAAGAAACATCTGTTCATCCCACATAAAGAACACACTGAAAATTTTTCACCCAAGTCCAGTTTGGCAAGCAGGTGGATTTATTGGTGTTACAGCAGCACAGACAATTCCCAGGCAGGCGAGCTAGAGTCCCACCCCAGTCACATATTTACTCGTGACACAGAGGTGATTAGAATCTCCAAGATATAAGACCTCATGAACTTGTAAGGCCTTCTTGAGAATTTTGTGAGTCTCATGAGCCTGGAAGTCTTGATCCTCCTCCATCCTTGAGGGAATGTTGATAATAAATCCAACCTTATAAAGCTCTCTGAAGATCGTCACAGCCACTCTGCTTCAAGACGGTGTTGATTCTGTTGAGCCCAAAGGAAAGAGCTGCCCAGAAGAATGCTGTACATTGCTTTGGGTGTGAATTTTTTTTCTGAAGATATAGAACAAATGTAAATATACATAAGGAATCAGTTTCATGTTGTACTTATAGGGTCCCTTATTTTTTATATAATCTCTAATTAACATGTGAAGTATATGTTAATGTAAGTTTTTTATATTATTTGGAAATATTATATAAAATGTCAACATTGCCCTTTTTTTAGCTTATTTTCTTAGCCTCTCTTAAATGCATCCTCTAGTAAATTCTGCATTTATCCTTCTAGACATTGTGCTAAGTATTTATGGCATGCAGGGACATGTGTGCACATGTGTGTGCGTGTATGTATGTTAATCTCTGTAACCCCAATATCATCTGTTCAATGCTTTTCTCTCCCCCTTAATTTGAAATGCCACTTAAGAACAATAGCTTATCGATACAATGAAATATATTCAGAATGAGGAAGCTCCCAGTAAAATCACTAAGACTCATGACTAAGTACAGAGAAGACTGGACCATGGAAAGTGTCTTTTTATTTGTTTGACAAGATAATTCTGTTTGGCAGTATTTATTCATGCATTTAAAAAATAAATAAGAACACACTGACTATTTGAAGGAGATAGAAAGTGGCAGAATGGTGTGGTTGTGACAAAATCGGACATTATAGTTCCTGGTAATTGGCAAAATAAACATCCCCAATATGAACATGTTCCAATCTCAGTACCTGTGTTACACTAGGTTATGTGAGAAAGGGAATTACAGTTACAGATGGAATTAAGTGGCAAATCCAATGGCCTAATGTAGAGAAAATACCCTGAATTAGCCAGGTGGGCCCTGTAAGCACAAGGTCTCTAAAGCAGGCCTTAGTGCTATTTGCTTGTGTGGATTTCATCTTTTTCTTGATTTCATTGTTTTTAACCCTCCCCTCAGATTCATTTTTAAAATATAACTTCAGTGTGGTTTTATGTTTTATCTATTATCTTTAAGCTACAAAGCATATCATTTTGTGTCTGACAAATATTTTTACAGCTCAAAATTTAGCATGGAATGACATTCTTTGCCACATGCCATGATTTGACATGTAGTGACATTGGTGTCATTTATTGTAAACTTGTATAATTTAAAATGTTATTCTTTATCCAAAACATAATGATGCGTGTGTGTGTGTGTGTGTGTGTGTGTATGTGTGTGTGAGAGAGAGAGAGAGACAGAGAGAGAGAGAGAGAGAGAGAGAGAGAGAGAGAGAGAGGCATACATGCAGGCAAGCAGGGGACTGAACTCAGGTCCTCCTGCATGCTAGCCAAGTTCTCTACCACTGAGCTATATCCCCAATTCAAAGGCAGGATCATTTTACTATTTTATACTTGTGTATCAAGCAATCTTGTTTGTTATTTGGCAACTCATTTTGTATTACTTTTAAGCACTCTTCTTACAGCACAAGTCAGACTGTGACCCTCTTTCTTTGCTTTGGGGATTCTCACTCGCCCTCAGGTTAAAATCTAAATTCTCCCGCAGGGAATCTTCCCAAACTTTCACATGGTTGCCCTCATTCCGGTGTCCAGCACCCTCATTCATTCTTCCTGCTGACTTTGCCCTTGGTCCTCCCTCATCCTATCCTACCCTCCAGCCTGCACACCATCAGTTTCTTCTAATCCACTGATTACTCTGGCGTTTAGCAGTTCTCATCTGTGCCAAGAACAGGCTCCAGTGTGCTGTCTCTCCGGATCACAGCACAGACTGTGTCTTCTCTGTGGGGGAGGCTTTTCTCATCTCTGCCGCAGGAGCTGTGTAGTCCCAGAGCATCACTTCAGTTGGAAGATGGATGTCAGTCCCTCCAGACAGCCTCAGCCGGGAATAAAATACCTGCTCCTCTCCACATAACATGCTCCAGGTCACTTCTCCACACCTTGTCCTGGCCCATTTCCCTGTCTGTATATTTTACTAAAATCCCAAGAGCAAGAAGAAACTGAATCTCCTTCCCATACTAAAGTTCCTGGTACATGTTAACTCTTTACCCATTCCATACTTTCTTAAATATAATTAATAAAAATGGAAAAAATGTTGCGTACAAAGTGTTTGCAGCTGCTGTTTGCCTACTTCTCTCCTTCTAGGTATGATGCTAAGTGTCTGTGACATAGTCACAGAAGCTGTGTCCAAGGGAAGTGAGAAGATGCTCACAGTATCCTTTTTATTTTTTCAACTTGCAATTTACACACACTCCCCAAACAAACCAGAGAAAATGGTTATTTTCAAATGTCTATGGAGGTCTCATTGTATACATGGCATAAAAACATCCAGGTCATAGCCCATCTGCAGAGAAAGCGCTAAGCAGGCATGTCCGTCTTTCAGTCCAGGTGCTCCAGGCACAGAAGGCTGGACACCCTGCAGCTGAGGGGAATGCAGCATGTGCTCTGGCATCTCTGTAGCTCCCCCAGAACTGCAGTCTGTGGGGGAAGTTCAAAGGTACCTTCTGGCTCAGCACATGTAACACCTAAAAGTGTTTCTCAAACCTAGAACTGAGCCAGAGTCTCGACCACAGCTGCCCTGGCCTCAGGCATCTCTGATCTCTCGTGCTCTCTAAACCTAAGAGGCCTGAGATGTGTGTGTGCTGGTGTGTCACCACTGCGGGATCATGAGCAGCCATGGCATTATCCTCTGTGGAGCCCCAGCCCATCCACAGAAACACACACCACCCCTAGCACATTAGCATTCCGGGTTCCTGCTCCCGCACTTAGAGGCTTCATTTGGGGCCTTTGCTCAATACATGGTTGCTGGAACAATAAAGGCTGATTTTTTTCCATTCACAATAGAACTTTGCATGAGCAAATACATGTGTTTTTCATTCAAACATAAATAGCCCCACTTACTTATGAATGAAATCAGCGTTTATTGTACTAATAACTCACAAACATGCATTAACTATACCTAGAGATAATCAAGTTTTATTCCCTACCTTTAACCCCAATGCCTCTCCCCTTTCCCACCCTTTATCTCAAAGGGATATAAGAAATAAAAATGAACAATATCGTTTTGTTTCTTATAACTGCCAGTAAATAAAATGTCCTTAGACATTAAGGCCATGGTCTTTATTCATTTTTCCTTTCCTTACAAGGAGTCCTTGCCAACAAATACAGTATCTTGCACCTTTATTTCTTTTCCTGGAAACTTTGATTTACTCAGTGTAAAGGTCCTGTCCCAGTGGCCGTATGTTATGGCTGACCTTTGCAGTTTTTAATGTTAATATCCACCATTTGGCAGACAACTCCTGTGTGGAGCCTCTCTGGTCCTCACACATCTGATAGTCTTGTCTGAATGCAAAGGAAACAAAACCCAAGTCTTAACCAGACAGGCTATGTCTGCAGCCACAGATAAAAAGGGGATGCCCAAGCTGGAGTCTAGCCTTTTGCTTCCAACAAAATGGCCAGGGAGAGAAAATTCTAGCACCAGTATGGTTGAACAGTGGTGGTTTTGTTGTGTGTTTGTTTGTTTATTTTAAGAATGCACTAACACATATTTCTTTCAAGTGTCTTTTGTCTGGGGTTTCTTAACTAACTCTCTCAGGTAGAGATGAATGCTCTAGCAAAAGTTGTCTGAGATCAGGATCTTCCACCCCACACAGTGTGTGTGACAAGATACCAGACTCATTAGGGAGGGGTACTCTGATGTGGCCTGTGATGTAGAAAATTTAGAGAAATTCAAAGATTGGAACTTTGAGTGAAGTTTTAGGCACAAAATCAAAACTCTCTCCCATATGCCTCTCCCCACAACCTAGAGGAACATCTAAGGACAACAGAATACACAGTTTCTTTTTCTTTTTTTAAAGACTTTATACATATATGGGATGGGACATATGAGCATGGCATGAGTGAATGTCCCTGTGCAGGTTGGAGAGGATGTCAAATCCTCTGTATCTGGATTTACCAGCAGCTGTGAGCTGTCCCATGTAAGAGCTGGGAACCGAACTTGAATTCTGTATAAGGGGAGTATATTCCAAGGTATCACTTCAGGCTCTTGCATACATTTTCTACTCATGTTTCATTAAGTGATGCAGTTGGCCTCTAAAAGTATAGAGCATTAGGTGTCTCTAGTCAAATGGGCAGAGCTCGAGTTCCCACTCTAATGAAACCTATGATTGCAATGGTCGAACTAATTTAACACTAAACACAAGTTTCAAACACACCCATTACTTAGTCTAGGTCCTGTCTTCAGTGAAAGTGAGGTGAAAAGGGCCAGCATATGTGTTCCCAAGCACTGGATTTTCCACACTTCAAAGCAGAAGCAAGTCAACTTTCCTTCTACTCAGCAGGTTAGGAGATGAGCAGGTACATATGCTGGAAGTCCATAAACTCCTCAGTTCCAGGTCAATGAAAGCAACATTCTCCTGCCCAAAGCAAGATAAGTATCAACAACCACGAAGTGCGTGTGTCTGCTTAAACGAGTAGGCCGGCTATAAATTTCTAAGATCAGTGATTGGGGTGGGTCCCACAGACGTGAGTATCAAAGGTTCAAGATCAAAGAGGGATGATAGGAGTCTTTCTCTGGAATTGGGCTGCTCTTTAAGACCTTAAAATGCCAGTAAGTGGATAGTAAAAGGAGAGCAGACAACAGGGTTGTGGAGTCAATGCTGGAGAAGCCCAGAAGCCATCATCATACATAACTTCTTGCCAGCCTTGTGCTAAAGCCCCCAAAGTGTCATCTCATATAGCCTTTTTGGTTCCTCCAAGGGAAAACTGATCAAACAGCCCCCCTTTGAGCCATACTACTGCTACCTAAGGAACCTTGTGTCACCCTGAGTCCCAGACACGTCCTTCTCAGGTGGCAGCTCGGCGTGTTCTGAGCAAAGGAAGTGACTAATCCTAGACCCTCCTTCAGCTGCACAGCAAATCGTTCTCCAAATGCCTCACTCTGCAGAGGCGCCAGCGCCAGAATTGTCCTGAGGAAGAATGAGTAACGCCAGCTGCGAGCTGGAGGGAAGCAGATTCTCCATGAGTAACTGAAGGCCCCATGAATCTGACTGGAGTGAGTTCAGGGCAATCTTCTCCGTGTTAAAAAAAGACCAAACCAGGAAGCATGGGAAGGGGTGGACTCAAGATCCAAGATGAGTGTTTATTACAACAACCTCAAAATACCTCCTCTTCTAGAGTGAGGAGACAGAGAGGAATGACACAGGCTCTCATCCGGTCTCTATTCCACAGAGCTAGTTTCCCTGATTGGAGGTTGTTTGTTTGTTTGTTTTCCTTCTTTCCTCCACTACCTTCTCTGATTATTCTTGTTCCCTTTGCCCTTAAGAACTTGCGGTGTTCACAAACTTGTTCTCCATGCAAAGGGCATGTCCAAGATGTTAGTCTCCATCTTCCAGTCCTTCCAAAGGAAAATCCTAAATGCCATTGCTTTAGATTAGGTTTTGTCAGAGCAGAGCAGGGGTCAAGACTCTTGTAGATGTGTTTTCCTGGAGATAGGCTCTCAAAACTTGAAGCTACAAGCATGGAAAGTCAGAAAAGGGCCCCAAGAAAGAATGCAGCCTTAGCAGGGTCTGGCGACAGCCAAATCTCAAAGAGAACTGTGGATATGAAAAGTGCCATGGTGCCAGTCCTCAGTAGGTCTACTATTTGCTTGCAGTAGTAGCTGTCAGCTTGCTATTGGCTGTGGTCTAAGTGGAGTAGGCAGGAGAGATAGAACTTCTAGTTCAGCAACACATTTGGCCTGGGGTAGTTCTCCCAAGAAAGAATCCCCCAAGTCATAAAAACAAAACAAAACAAAAACAAAAGACAAAATGCACTAAGTGTCTGCAGTTCCCTCTGTGTGGTCGCCAAGTCTGCCCTCAGAAAGCACTTTGTGATACAATGCATGGGGCCTATTTGTGGGGCTGGCAGAGAGCAAGCCAGGAAAGCTCTTCTCTCCTCAGTATCGTTAAGAATCCAGCCAGTGTTTTATAGCTCATGGGTGGCACATGTTTCAAATTCATAGATCAAAGGCACAGAAGAATATTTTGATAGTTTGTTAAGGTACACGAAGAAAAGACAATGAGTTACTTGGGTCTAGGTAAATATATCCCCAACAAATAGACTTATAGGATAAGTGGCTTATTTGGATATTGTGTTTAAGAGATATAATTTAAGTAGCAAGTATTACAGTTTTGACTTTTGAACTGATTCAGTGGGTACAGTCAATAAAACAGAGCAGGGATTTTGAAGTTAGAGATTTGGGATTTCAAATATTGATATTGCTACTCTTAAGGCTGTGTGGGATCCATTGTGTGATTCTAGGCAAAACATTCAAACTCTGAAATGCATCCCTCTTCTGGGACATGGTGAAGATGATGTACACCTACCCATAGAAATGCATGGATTCAGAAACTATGTCTATGATGCTTAGTAAAATGTCTAGTGTTTGGAACTCTGTTCTTTGGATGGCAAATATCAGAAAGCGAGTAAAGTATTAATAATGAGACTTTAATATCAGGCTTGAGACGGGGCTTGTAAAGCTAAGAGGAAGAATACAATTAGAGCTCAGAGGAGCTAGAGGCTGTGTTGGTTCACATCCTCCAGGCTGTGCTGGTTAATATCCCGGAGACAGTGATGTCCATGGTGGGTTAGCAGTATGAGAGTTTAGATGGAATGAATGCCCCTAGGGTTGGGGAGAAGCAAGGAGGACAGATGGAGCCTGTGGTCCATGGTGCAGGCCTCATGCCTGTGAAGGGAGGAGAGAGGGGGCCGGGCTGGACAAAGAGCAGCCTTGGGCTAAGTTGAGCTCTGGCTGCATCTCAGGGGCCTTAACCCAATCCTCCAGGCTGGGACTCCACCTCCTGCAGGAATGGACCTGCATGGCTCCTCAGGTCCTGGTCTTTGTTAACCCAATCCTCCAGGCTGGGACTCCACCTCCTGCAGGAATGGACCTGCATAGTTCCTCAGTCCTGGTCTTTGTTTTGGATCAGCCCATGGGGACACTGTTGGATATGGGGACATGTGAGACAGTTGGGGCTAACGACCTCCAGAGGAGCCACAACTTGAGCCATTGGCCACTTTTGTTCCCTGAAGCAAGACATTTCTGGGAAGGGGGTGTTTACGTGGCCGCTGAGACCAGACTGAGTCAAAGACTGTTGAGGAATAAGTGTGCCCTCCTCTCCCTGTTTCTCTTCTGCTTTTGTCCGTGCTTTGTTCTTTTCCTTCCCTCCAGACTGGCCACTCCCTCTCAGTCATTCCTAAATGGAGCCTGGGAGCTAGGATTCAGCTGTCATAAAGAAATCAACTGTCTTCTGAGCCCAGCCCCTAATTCCGTGTGAGAAGAGGTTAACTGGCCGTGCCCAGGTCATATCCACCCCAAGGATGACGAGCTGTGTCTGGGGGGGTAAGCTTTCAAGTGCTGTTTCTCATGGATTTTGAAGAGAGGAACAATTTCCAGAAGAAAGTAGGTAGTAATGGAAACTGCTACCCAAAGGTCACTCAGTGATAAAGTACTCAACAACAGGTACCACTATCACTCACAATGTCACTTTAGAATATTCCTCAACGTGGAGAAGATAATATTATAAATTGTAACTAACTTAGGTTTTGACTTCACTTATCTTCAACAGCCTGAACAGAGATTTCTCATTTGTGACATGGCTAGCTCACAATATCCCAGAACTCCTCCTTCCAGGGGAGAACCTAGACCTGACTTTATAACCCATGTCACAATCAATGCCCTGTAGTGTGTTAATTAGAAAAGTGAACGTCAGAAATTGGCCTAATTGTGAGACAGAGGCTTGATAATTAGCAAGATGAATGTTAGAAATGGGGTTTCATTGGCAAATGTATGGATTGGTGGAAACACTAGATGTGCATCCCTTTATTATATGAATAGGAAGTACAGTTATTATTACCTGCATTCTCAGAAATGGATGCTGAGTTCTCATCCTTCAACCGTCCTATGTCCAGGAACTAATTAGGACTCTGGTTCTCTCAGAGATTCAGGACTTTCTAGACCTTACAGAGGTGGGTGCCATTGTGTGCCTTTAAGCTGGCTTTACTCTGAATCTTTCGCTCACGCAATGGTCAGCCGATGGGGTAGGTGCTAATTCACACCACAGCAGCTGACATCCTTGCTAAGAACAGTTTCCTGAGCCCCAACCCAAAGGTTCAAAGGTTGAGTATACAGGGTTCTAGTGAAGGGAAGCCACGTGTACAGTGAGCAGGGCCTGCATTGTCAGAGCTTGCTGGTTTCACAGTGCTTTGGGGCTGTGCTCTGTTTCAGACAGATGTCGGACACTTGGCCACCTCAAAGCCTTGGAATGAGGAGAATCCCTCAAAATATCAGTATTATCCATGCCCTGGAATGTTGGCCTTACATAGAAATAATGTGTAGATGAGATCAGCTCAGACTAGACCAGGGAGCCTCTTAATTTGTATTATGTAAAAATATTTTATTTTACATTAAAATGACTGGTGTCTTTGTAAAAAGGAAAGTTTAGACACAGAGCAGACATGTCCAGAGGAAAGCCAGTGGGCTGAGAGCCATTGGCACTGCCTCTGTGGCACTGTCCCATTCTGTAGGCTCTGGACAGCTCTACTATAGTTTATGAAGGAATAGAAATAGAAAGGGCACATGAGACACCAGATTAATACAGAAATAGTCCACACTTACTAATTTACATGCAAGTGTCCCTCAAGACTTGAGTCTGAGGACACTGTGTGTGTGTGTGTGTGTGTGTGTGTGTGTGTGTGTGTGTGTGAGAGAGAGAGAGAGAGATGGGTGTGAAAGCCAGAGGGAAACCCCAGTGCTATCCTCTGACATACCATTGTCTCTTTTGAGACAGGGTCTTTTGTTGGGCTGGAGCTCACCAATTGGGCAACATTAGCTAGCCAGTGAGCCCAGGGATCCCCCTGTCTCTCCTTCCTCAGTACTGAGACTACAAGCTTTTGTCACCATGCTATAAGACAAGCACTTTGCTGACTGAGTTGTCTTCCCATCCCTAGAACACATGCCAAGAGTGTCTGTCTGTATCACACATCTCTAGCAGGAAGAGATTGCCCTGCAGCTAAACTTTTCCCTGTCTTCAGTTATCTGGTATATGCAGAAGAGGAACCTTGTGTTCTGAGTCTTTGGGATTTCCTGTATACAGTGAACAGCTCCTGGGCACATACTGACAGCTGGAAAATATTGAATCACCCCATTCATCTACAGAAATAAGGATTAAACACATCTACCTTGGGAATAATAGCATGCCCTCCTCTCATTCAGCAAAGAACTTATCTTGCCACCCCCATTGCATTTATTTATAGATACATTCATATGTTAATTCAGGAAAAGGATCCACTTTGGATCTTGCCCTCACAGGCTTCTTTGGCTGGAGGAATAGTTTTCAAGTGTTTGTTGCCCTGACCCACATGACAATGGGGTCATTGTATTTATGACATAGTACAGTAGCCAATTATAGCATTGGCTATAATTCCTGTACAACAATAATCTCATTCTTTAGCACTGAAGAAGACAAATGGGGAACACATAAATGAAGTGAATACAGAATAACCATTCACTTGGTTCAAAGTTAGAAACAAAAAACTTTCCAAATGTTATTCTACCCAAATTCGGCTCATGATTGACTGCCACAAAAGCCACAAACAATCCTCTGAGATGCGCTTCAGAAAAAGAATGGGGGCTATAGGTGTGTGTATGTGTGTGGTGGCATATTACTTATGATTTATTAAAGCTCGCCTGAGGATTCAGAAAGCAAAGTCAAGCACACACAAACACACCTTTAACCCCAGCAGCCAGAAGCTGGGAGGTGGTGGTACACACCTTTAATCCTAGGACTCAGGATTAAGAGGTAGATGGTTCTCTGTGAGTCTAAGGCCACCCAGATCTACACAAGACTGATCCAGTTCTAAAGAGAAACAGCTCACACAAAGATGGTCTCAGCACCTGGGGTCACAAGCCTTTAATCCCAGCATTAGGGAGGAAGATAAGACAGGAGCAAGACATTCATTCTCCAGCCACATTGAGGAAGACATTTAGTCTCAAGATTCTAGCCATGCTGAGAAGGGGCAGCAAAATCAGTCCATTCAGCCTGAAGTAGTGGTAAGAGCTAGTGGCCCACTACTTCGCTTTTCTAATCTTCAGCTTGAAGTCTGAACCCCAAAATCTGTCTCTGGGTCCTTTTATTTTTCACGTGTGTGTGTGTGTGTGTGTGTGTGTGTGTGTGTGTGTGTGTGTGTGTGCCTGTGTGCCTGTGTGTTAGAGATCAATATAGCATTGGTCTACTTCATTGCAGTGTAGATTGTTTAACAGTGAGCACTTTAGAGTTAAACAAACTAATTCCTATTCTGCCATTTGTATTTTCCATGAGTTATTTAAATCCTCCCAGCTTCAATTACCTGTGCTGAAAATGGGATAATAGAGACTAAAGGAACCGATGGATAGCAGAGGGCACATAGCAAGCAAGCACTTAGCCAGCTTACACACTGCCAAATGTCTCTAGGACCAAAGATCTGGGAAGCAAGTCATTCTAGAGACCCCTGAGAAAAAAAAGGCAAAACCTCTAGAGCATGGGCATCAAGCTGGTAAACTCCAAGGCATCAAGACCATATGTCCATAGCAAAACCACCAAAGAACCAAACCTCAAACTAACAATGCCACCTCTAATATTGGAGGTCAAGAAGCAGAACCCCTAAACAGACAAACATTACAAAGTCGAGAAGCAACAAACAATATCATCATTAATAGTTGTGTGTTGCTCACACTAGATAGTAAATCAAATCCAATAGTGAATATGGACATTAATAAAATGTTTCCAGAGTTTGAGGGAAGAAACCTGGACCCCTACAGCTCTAACAAGCTATGCTCAGCTACCCATCCTCAGTACATCATTTACAGAGGTAAGCAATAATGGAGCGGGGAAAAGAAATTTACTCAATGTAATGGCTTCTTGACTACACCTATGTATTCTTGACTACACCTGGAATTAACTAAACGCCAAGAGGCTGGAGACACTTTTGAAGAATTTTTCTTAAATCGCCATTTGGACTGGGAAGGTACATCTTTAATCTGGATCTTTGGAGGTGGAATGGTTCACCTTTAGTCTGGGCCGCACCTTCTGGTGGCAGCCAAAATAAAGAACATGGAAGATGGAAGATTTTGCTCTTTGCTTGCTCTTGCTGGCAAGTTCATCCCTTCATGGGATTTAGAGCCTACTTCTTCAGGATTCTGGAGTATGGGCCAACTTCATGGATCATACTACTACTGGTTTCTTGGACTTTCCACTAGTAGACAGTCGACTAGGTGGACCAGAGCCTATAAATCATTTTAATAAATCCACTCTAATGTACGTGTGTGTGTGTGTGTGTGTGTGTACAAATATATGTGTATGCAGACATACATATAAATGAGAGAGGGGGGGAGGAAGAGAGAGATTCATTTTATCAGTTCTGTCTCTCTGTTCCCCGGGAGAACCCTCATTATACATTCAATGTGGTCCCATTATGAAGAAAAATGAGGTCTTGTGACCTCTGTCTTACAGACCCTGACATAAGGGGAAGGTTTAAATAACAGGCACAAGTGTGCCTAACTAAGCAGTCATGTCAAGGAGCCTTTCTGCCCATCATTGACCCACCATTGTCTAAGCTCCAGTCTGCCCAGCAAGGTGGAAAATTGTCAGAACTGTGTGAGCTCTCTTCTGGGGGACTAGTGCTGCCTCTAGCTGGCACTGGATCAGCTTTCTCTCCCTCCCACATGAGATTCCTGAGGAAATTCCAGTTCCTTGAGGCTCACTAACTTACTTTTCTAATGGCCAACTAAACATTATTCATAGTATTAATAGACTAAAGAAGAAATAACAAGTCAATAGATGTAGAAAAATTATTTGAATTACTTAATAAAATTTCAACATCCCTGATCAAAATTCTTTTTCTTTTTTGTGGTGGGAGGGAGAAATTGTTTTCGCTGAGGAAAACTAGGAATAAAAGAAAACTTTTTCCATGACGATATGAGCCATGGGAAGGTGTGGTACATAGGATGTTACAAGCCACACAAAGGTGCAGACCATGGGAATTCTCATTTGCTGCTGGTAGCAAAACAAACTTACAGCCATCCTAAGTTTCTTTCATTTTTAGATTCATTCATTTTTATTTTATGTGTATGGATGTTTTGCCTGCAGGTGTGTCTGGGTACCATGTGAGTGCCTAGTGCCCAAAGAGGCCAGAAGAGGGCATCAGATAACTGGAGTTACAGTTGTAACTACAGTTGATAGTTGTAAGCTATCAAACGGATGCTGCAAATTAAATCTGGGTCCCCTGTAAGAGCAACAATTTACCACTGCACTTAGCCACTGAGTTATCTCCCCTCCTACCCTATGTTTCTTTAGATAAATATATTCTTGCTATCTC
This sequence comes from Cricetiscus sungorus, assembly GCA_030556225.1. Taxonomy (NCBI): domain Eukaryota; kingdom Metazoa; phylum Chordata; class Mammalia; order Rodentia; family Cricetidae; genus Cricetiscus; species Cricetiscus sungorus. The sequence continues at coordinate 38,556,696 of JANBXA010000731.1, read as the reverse complement.
CGGTTCTATACATTTCCTGTTTCTGGAGATTATTCATACAGCTGTTGTAAATGTTCACGTATAGGTTTTGATGTGGGCTTATTTTTCTGGAAATAAATGTATATAAAAAGAAAGAAGGGAGGGAGGGAAGGAAGGAAGGAAGGAAGGAAGGAAGGAAGGAAGGAAGGAAGGAAGGAAGGAAAATTCAATAGGTGAATGGATGAAGGGTTATAGGTGGCTGAGCATGTTTTTGCTATAATGGAACTCTTTTGTCTTGATGGTGGAAGTCATTGCATGGTCAAAAGTATGTACCCATTACATTGGTCTCTAACAAGATTTCATCCTACTGTCTAGAATCATAACCCAGCAAGCCTGATTGTGTTTAGTGCTGAGAGTTAAGATGCAGAGCGGTGACATCTCTGACCTGTCTGTACTGCAAGAGGCAGAGTGATGTGAGAGCTTTTTAGTGGGAGAGATCCTGGCATAAAAGCACAACTCTCACCTTTAAGGGAAAAAAAGACAGTTTACTCTGGAGCCAAAGACAACTGACCACGGCCTCGTAACATGTTCCAGTGCGACAACAGTGTTGTGAGGTTTTTATAGAAAGAGAACGAAGAAAGCCATGAATCAAGGCACTTTTCAATTACATCACTGGAGCCATCAGGTGGGTGGGTTATGACAAAGCAACAGGGGTGTGGGGGGGTGGTCTCTGCATGGATTTCAGTGTTGTCTAATGGCAGTCTTAGCCCTTAGGCTGCTGGGAGCTTGGAGTCTATCAATACATCCCCAAAGGTGACAGCAGTTAGTCCAAAGGGTGTTAGATTAGACACAGAGGTGGGCACAAAGTAGCCATGAAGGGGGTTAAAGACAGCCCAAAGTAAGTTGTTCATTGACTCCGGACCTGTGGCATTCCGGCCTCTCCACAATCTCATCAGCCAATTGCTTTGCTGAAGAGTCTGTTTACGGTGTAGTTCTTTTCAGAAACTTGTCCACAGAGGCACGTTTATAAATGTATCTTTGTCCTAAAGAGAGAATCAGTTCAGGGAACCATGGTTTTTAAAACCACACCTTCAGAAAAGCTGCTGAATGTTACCTTTCCTTATGCCTCTTGGGCAGGCTGGCTTAGAAATAAGTTGCCCAAGCTAGAAAATTATACGATCGAGACAGAGGGAAATCCACCCAAGTATAACAGGCATTCACAGAAAACATCGACCAGGAAGTATTGTTTCCATCACCATGACTTACAGTCCTCCTGTCACGTGCCAAGAGACCCAGGGACTACTGTTCAGACCGGCACCCTTTAACTGGCAGCATTTCTGGCTTGTAACTTTAAAGAATTTCCCCACTTGACTTCTACATGAGATGAGATTACAGCAATTATTCTGTTTGCTCCTGTGTGTGAATCACAAGCCCTTTCTTTCAGGCACAAAGGTAATGCCAAAGCTGGCAGTGGGGTGGACAGGGTTCAGGCTCCCTCTGCCTCTTAGAAAGGGTCCTTGTCACAGCGCGGCCCTAGCTTCAGCCTAGTTGCTGATACAGTGGCAGATTTCTTCAATTTGTAAAAAACAAACAAACAAACAATGAAAGAAAGAAAAAACACTCAACGTGAACAGCATGATAGGCCCAGGCCCTTCAAACCATGTCCCTTAATGCTCCAGAGGACTCATCTTCAGGCAAATGAAAGATAAATTTTCTTGCAACAGCTATTTAGAAAGTTGGTTCTGACAGCAAAGTGGATTTGGATCTAGGTAAAGTGAAATTATAGATGGCACAAAACAATTAGAGGACTTTGAAAAGCAAACATGTGTGCCCGAGTCACTTCCAAGACTGGATAGACTGAAGTCTTTCCTCTAGACTCTAAAACTCTTGCAATTAAACTATATTTCTATTTGCTTGGATGAACTCACTGCCTCTGTAAACCAGTGCTGGTGTCTTTCTCTCAGCAGAAAAAATAGCTTTTCTTTCACTCATCATCGAAGGATCTACATGGATGGCCGGCTTCTAGTTAATCTCCACATCATAGTACTGGTTAATTCACAAATAATTACAGCTGATCATATGCAAACACCTACACTGTGGTTGTGTAAAATAAAGCACACCGTGAGAACTGAGTTGATGGTCTCAGGCTAAAGCTTTCAATCTCTTCATCACTCAGGTTGACCTCTCAGAGGGCAGGGAGTCAGGGCCAGCAAGACTTTGCTCCAGGAGTCCTGTGCAGAGTCATTGCCTAAGACAGGGTGCGGGGGCCACTGCAGGGGCGGGGATGCCTGGTTGAATGCTGGTTCAGCCACTGTAATCGCAAGTTGCATAAATTGCATTCAGTTTCCAAGATTTTAAAATGGAGATAGCCATTGCCTATTTCAAAGGCATCATAGAATGTGTTTAAGAGTGAAAGAACGCTTCATGTTCCAGAGACTGCTGATGGTACAGGCAGAGGGACCTGGGGTTAGAAAGGGAAACTTTTCTGGACGCAGCAGGACAGCTGCACCTTTGAACACACAGCAGTTGTGACAGCACACACAAGACCTGGACAAATTCAATCCAGACAAAATTCCAGCATGGAGCGGGAGAGCAGCACAGAGTCCTGTCACTAGCTGAGGAGCTATTGCAATTGATAGCTTCTGAGACAGGAGTCCGTTTGCATTTAGGGTGTGGTCCCTGGTGGGTACCATGCTCCAGTGTGAGGCCACACATCCAAGAGCAGCACAAACCAGACTTGATGGGTTAAAAAGTGATAAAAGAGGACACATAGTTAGATGAGTATGGGGGTGGGGTGGAACTGGGAAGAGGAGGGAGAGGGGATGAATATACTCAAAACATATTGTTGTGAAATTCTCCAAAAAGAATGGAGTGGGTGGGGGTGGGGAGAGAAAGCATCAGACCTAGAGGCAGGAATCTGTTACTACCAAAGCCACTGCCACCTCTATGGCATTCCCTGAGGCTCAGTTTTTCATCTGTGAAGCAGATATGGAGCTGGTGTCTTCAGCGAACACTCTGTAGCATCAGAAAAGATGATGAGTTAAAAAAAATCCTGTAATCGAGACTGCAGAGACAGCTCTGCAAGTGTGAGGTCCCAAGAATGTAAATCCCCAGCATCCATGCAAAAAGCCTGGAATGGCCACCTGTGTCCATAACCTTAGTCTTAGGGGGTAGAGATCCCAAGAACTTGTTGGCCAGCTAGCCCAGCTCAAAGTTCCAGGTCAGTGACAGGCCCTGTTTCAAGGCAGTAAGGCAAAAAGTTATAGATGAACATGCCCAGTGTCTTATTCTGACCTGTATGGGTATGGCATGTGTACCTGTACGTGTGCTCAAGCATGTGAAAGCACACACACACACACACACACACACACACACACACACACACATACACACACACACACACACAGAGAGAGAGAGAGAGAGAGAGAGAGAGAGAGAGAGAGAGAGAGAGAGCATTACACAATGGAACAGGTTATATTTAGGAATGTGTGTGTGTGCGCGCGCGCACATGCATGCACACACACACATACAATAACAATTAGTGAACAAAGAGGCCATGAATTTGAAGGAGCACAGGGAGGGGCATATGTAGGAAAGTGCAGGGACAAATGTTGTAATTTATAATTTCAAAAACATATAAAACAAAAAAAGAACACCCAAAACTAAAACTAAACTAAAGATAAAGAAAAGAGCATCAGCTTGTAAACTTGTCGAGGTCAAATTGTCAGAGAGTTGAAAACATGATACAAACATAAAATGAACATGTAACACAGATATTTTTCCTTAATTTTATTTATTTTTTTAACAATCTTTTCTCATTTTATATACCAATCCCAGTTCCCACTCCCCCCATCCTCCCACCCCACCCCCATACACTCCTCAGTGAGGGTAAGGTTTTCATGGGGAGTCAACAAAGTCATGACACAGATTTTTCAATTAGTTAATAAAGGAACCATTCATCTTTAGTAAGGCTAGTTCTAAGACCATGCAGGTAACTGGGTGTTTATTCATAGTTTACTGATAGAATCTTGGGATGCTATTTCTAAGCCAGTTACCAAAACTGACAAGCGTACAGCGATGTGATGAACTATGACCTTTGAGATTATTTTTTCTATGAAATGGATGCATTTTTTATTGGAGGAAAACATCTACATGTTGACATAGTATCTAGGATATACTCAATAAAGCCAAACAGTGGTTCACAGCCCCAGATAACTGAACCTTGAATCGGGCCAATTAATAATGACATCAGAAGGATATACAGTCAGTCATCTTTTTGTCTCATTTCAGAATTCTGTATAATAAATAATGCTTACCAGGTGAAAACCTCATTTTCCAGCCCATCTCCAAATTGGACAGGCTCTTATGGTCCAGGGACATTTAGGTTAGCTGAACTTTTGGATCCCTAGTGTATTCCTTTTCTATACTGTAACACAAATGACCAAAGTCTTAGAGAAGTCACCTCAGGGTCCTCTGAGTAGGTCACTGATGACCTTGGATGGTTTGTTTCTTCAAAGCCAGAGCTGCAGAGAGCCCCTGACTTCTCAGACAGCCTCTGAAAGGGCTTACCTAATGATGTCAGCTCCACTCAGGGTAATGGCTACTCATTTCCCAAAAGTCAACTGTCTATAAACTGTAGTTATGACTGCAACATCACTTGACCTTGGTCATGTAATGTAACTCCAGGTGAATGAAAACCATTGTTGTGTTCTGGTGGTTAGAGGCAGCTTGAAGTTTCCACATACTCAAAGGAAGGGAGTTCTATGGGAAGTTACTTAAGTTGCCCTAAGGCATGGCTACCAAACCTACAAAGCTTAAGGATGCTTGGACCTTGGCAGAAATTCTGATGTGAATGATTTAGCACAAGAACCTGACACTACTATATTTTGAGAGCTTCCCCAGGTAAGTGGACAGTGGTCAGGATTGAGTCCTCCCCACCCACCCCCACACCTGATGGCCTTTGAATTCAGTTTGTGACTTCAGGCAAAGCAACTCATAGACATTTTCAGAGCCCATGGACGGTGATGTAAGCAAGATCAGATTCTTTGAAGAGAGCTCTGATGTCAAGAAATGGGACCACCAGTCATGGTCAGAACCTAGAAATGTGCCGAGTGACAGCCTGCCACCGCACTCTCTCCACAGGCTGGCTCTGGGGAAAGAGTCAATGAGTGATAATGAAATTTCCTCCTGGAGCTGGGATGTGAGGTTTTACAATAAAGAAAGATGTCTTGATTTGGGCACCAAGAGGATCTGTGGGCTCTGAGTTAAGCTAAGATAATAAGAAGCCAGTGAAAGCCATTGAAACAAACTCTCTTCCACCACCTCTCATGTCTGGCCCCACAGCCATGGCTTGCATTCATGTTGAGAAGATTCTGCACAAAGGAAAGGAGAGAAAACAGCATAGGGTGTTGTAGTTTGAAGCACAAATAGGTGTTACCCTTCTCACAGGAATTCACCATGGAGAGCTCCTGAAAGCACGTTGGCAACCATTCAGGAAAAGCCCCTCCATCTTGTCACTGCATTGCCAAAAGCTGACCTGGAAGCTGACTGTGCCTCCTCTGTCCTCTGCAGAGGACTGGTATGCGTGCATCAATGCATTTCACCTTCCAGGCATGCCCACTCCTCTGAGACTTGACATTTATCATTGTAAAGAATGTTCTACAAAATACGGAGGTTTTAATGTTCCTGGTCTCAGGCTTTAAATACCAAGATCAGCCTCAGGTGCTGTGATAACCAAAACTTCTCATGTCCCCTCATGTCTCCTCAGGTCCCTTCATGTCCCCCTGGGGCTGTTCTACCCAAGCCAATATGAGAACCAGCAGCTAGCTCTGGGTTAGGTGTGCAGCCTCTTTTTTCAGGGCAGTGATTTTCCCATCCGAGTTTAGCTAGGTCCAGCCCCTAATGAGCTTCTGAGATCAAATAAGATCAAGCTCAGGGTGGTCTGGCCATAGACAGGGCAGTGATTCTCAATTTTGGCTGTTATAGAATTCCTGGCGAGATTTCCAAACCTCTCGTGCCTGGGAGCCACCTCCGGATTTGGATGACTGGGTTCACCAGTCCATTGGGAATCTGTGCTGCAGAGGAAAAGAGGGTCTCTTTCGGGTTCTTAGACTTCTAGATAAAAAAAAAAAAAAAAACCAGACTCAGAAGGAAACTCAAGAACAATTGTATTGGAGTTTGAGATCCAAACAATTGTATTGGAGTTTGAGGCAAGGTGGGGATCATTGCAATGCAAGGAAGACGGAGATGGAGAAGGGAGAAGGGGAGTGAACTAGAGATCAAGAGAGTGACACTTGGGGGAAGGTGGTGGATGCCTTCCCAGTGCTCAGGAGGACTCAATGCTAGTCTGTTCTATATAGCAAACTGCAGGCCAGTCAGGGCTACCTAGTATAAGCAAAAAATAAAAGGAGAGATAGTGGACATCTATTTATGAACAAAGAGCTAAGTGACAACCAAGAACATTTGCTGCTTTTGCAGAGGGTTCAGTTCTGAGCCCCCACCCTGACCCCCATATCATCTCACAACAGTAATTCCTGTTCCTGGGGATTTGATGCCCTCTTCTGGCTTCCTCTAGTACTGCACACACCTGATGAGCATACACAGAGAGTAGAACACTCATACACATCAAATAAAAATACATCTTTAAAGCAGAGAAAGAAAGACAGGATGGAAGAAGGAAGGAAAGAAAAAAAGAAAGAAAGATCAAGCAGATAGGTTCCACACTGGAAGTCCGCAAGCAGCTGCATCAAGAAGTGGAGAATGGGAATGCCCAGTGTCAGGGTAAGCAGGCTTAGAATTCTGGTCAGTGCCTGAAAGGAAGGGCACAACAGGAGGAAAGTTATACAACCTCAAACTGTGAACACACCTAGCAGCGAGGGTCTGTAAACAACAGCAGCACGGCTAAATAAGTATGTAGCTCATTAAGTGGTAGTTACTTCTCCCATCTTCCCAATATTTCTTCCTATAGCTCATGGTTATAGATTTTTGAGAGATATTTTCTTTCTTGGTGATTGACAAGCCAGTTTGGATGAACCCTTTATAGCCTTACAATCCTTTATAAATTAATCTTTAGAAAGTTACATTTTTAATTTTTAAATTGTATATGAGTATTTTGCATGCATGAATGTACATGCTCCATACGTGTGCCAGGCCTATGAAGGTCAGAAGGTGTTATTGGATCCCTTGGACCTGGAATTACACATAATTGTGAACCACTATGTAGTACTGGAGACCAAACGCAGGTCCTTTGGAATGGCAGCCAGAGCTCTTAACCTTTGACTCATCTCTCCAGCCTGTAACGTGAGGGGTTCTGGTCTGGCAGGCTCCCGCTGCCCTTCTCAGCCCCAAAGAAATGCACAGACACTATGGTAGTTATAAAGCTGTTGGCCATTGGCTCTGTCTTAATATTTAACCCAATTCTATTAATCCATGTATTCTACGTGGTCTTATCTTACCGGGGAATGCTGGACCTGCAACTCTTTTGCCTGCTACGTGGTGACTGCTCAGTGTCTCTGCGGAGAAGAGAGTGATTTCCTGTTTGTCCCTGCTTATATTCTAATTCTGCACAGCTATGTCACTTCCTGTCTGGCCAATGAATCAATTGGTGTTTTATTTGTTAACCAGTAAGAGAAACATATACACAGAAGGACCTTCTCCATCCCTATCCCCATCTCCTGACAGTCTAGAATAGATTACCATGCCTCACTGAGGGCTAGAGGTATGCTTCAATGCCCATTCAATTAGCCAAAAGTCATACAGCAGACTAAATTTTAAAAATTAAAGTCTATAAAACAGCTATGCTTTACTAAGTGTCTTCTCTTATGGCCTTCAAAAGAGCTCTGTTACTGCCATCTTCTCTTTCCTTTTATGTTATTTTAAATCTTGAGGAGCAATTTTGATGGTTTCTCTTCCTTAAAATTAGCCTGTTACCAGGGGTGTGAGAGTTGGGGGCCAAAGTTGATGAGTTTGGTCCATCCTAATTAGGCTCCTACCCTGACATCTGACTGGATACACCAGGAGGGGCAAACCTGCCCTTAGGTGATTCTAATGCCACCCTTACCAGGGCCGATCCATGAGCCTGCAATGGAGACATGCTCAGCATCTTTCCTACTTGGGTATCTGGGCAAGAAGCAGAGGAGCCACAACAGCAATCTGCCTTCCTATGAGGACTAACATTCCCCCCTGTTCACCGGCACTCTAGCACTGGATCTGGGATCATCCACTCATGCTGCCTGCCTGATGTCTGGTGGTATAAGGTTCACTGGGAAGAAAACCATCCTGAAAATCAGCCCCCAGAGCCTCTTCTTCAGGAGACCCTGTACAGAAGCAGATGAAAGCTACATGGCAGTGCTTAGAGAGTGAAACTAAAACCAGAACCACAGATCTCAGGCTTGAGAACAGGAATCCTTCCGGCTGCCTGCTACTTCCTGGAGGATACCATCCTCCTGGAGCGTGTTGGGCCGAAAATTGTCTGTGCGTAGACTTGCTTAATAATGATGGCATTCAGCTACCCCACACTGGGATCCTTAATGAGTAATTTTTCCTTGATGGGTCCCAGGAGACTTCGCTCCTTTGGTGTTCTCATTTATCTGGCTGAGTTTGCCTGGGAAGCTGGTTTAGTAGAGTAACAAGGATAAGTATTTGTCTGCTTGTACTGAAATCTCACCAGCTAAAGCCATTTCACTGTTGTTTGGGGGGATGGAAAAGCTTTAGATTGTACGGCACTGAGCCAACCTTTCAAGACATCAGAGAAACTGAGCTTCTAGTTTGTCTCCAGTTCAGTTTTTGCCTTATTTGTAAGGCACATCAGAAATGCCAGAAAGGAAGAAGGGGGACTCGGCAATTGCCAAGTGCTAGGATGTGAATCCTCCCACTTGGCTGATTTCAAGGTACCAACATTTAACAACTGGCTGTCTTATTTCCTCATCCATCCTCTCAAGCATGCATGCAATTGTTAGCTCCCTAGGAGTACCCATTTGTATTTCCTGAAGCCACATGACATAAATACCAACCCAGCCATGCTCCCTCTGGGCTGCATCTGACAACAATTTGGGAAGACAGATGGTTGGAGACCTTAAGAAAAAAGAACCCCCAGGAAGGCTGAGAAATTGAGAAGAAAAGAACCAACCACTAGTAGACCTGCAAAACAGAGGCGAATGTAGAGAGAGAAGTAAAGATGCCCCCCGCAGAGCCGGGAATTGTGCTTCAGAAGCTTTCCAGTGTAATTAGTCCTTTTCTTCTTCATAGGAATCTAGGAGGTATGAACAACAAACAACAGATTCTGAAGTAATCCAGGGAAGGGAGCACAAAACTGAAGACATCATGCCTGGGAGTCCAGAAGGCCTGGGATGGGGTTTGTTGAGTCCCTAGGCAACAGGACGCAAACATGGGGTCCCTTGTTGAGCAGCAAAGGTACAGGAACCATCTGTCCATGAGGAGCTGAAGAAGTCTAGCCTGTGTATATAGATATTCATTCAATGCTATGGCTCAATAGAAGTGTTCTATACCGGTATTCAGATAACCTTTTATAAAACAACCCCCACATAAAAAAGTAAAGGAGAAAATGTGTCCCATTGCTGTAAGCAGTAAATATGAGTTTGATAGTGTGAAAATTCACCTGTAGAACAAGCTGACATGGATAATAAACAAAGCCAGCATTTACCATATCCCAGACACAGTTAGTATACTTTTTACCTGTCAGTACGTAATCCTCAGGACTACTCTATGAACCAGGTCCCGTTCCTACCACAGACAAGGAAACAGGCACAGACTACTTACATGACTTGCCTGAATTCAAATGCCCATGAGTAGCAGAGCGGGAAGACAAGCTGGCCACATTGCTAAGTCGTGTGGGCTTGAGTGGCTGAGGTCGTCCTTGGTTACCACCCCAGCCTTGGGCACTGTGTGTTCCAGACATTTGTACATTCTCCAAGTTTCTTTTTGACTGACAGATCTTCTGAGGCAGGGCCACAGTTATCTGGCTAATTAGAATACCCAGAGAAGCCCCCTAAGTTTCTGGGATCTGGCTCTTATACTAGAAAAGGAAGGAACCTTGACAACACCAGGTTTATGCAAGAACAAGACCCAGTGCTTATGACAGTCCCTGAAACAGAAGCAAATAGAGCCAAGCATAGACACTTCAGGTCAGCCCAGACCTCCACCCACTTTGCACTTAGGGATGCCTAAGTGCCTATGACCAAAGACATCATCTCCTCCACTTTCCAGGTGAGGAAATAGGCTCTCACAAGGGCAGGTGATTGCCAAAGGCAAGCTGTAGGGAGTGTGTTTGCATGCCCATATCAGCTAAGTCTCAAAACCAAAGTTTTCTTCACTTCTTTGGGTTGCCTTTCAGGCCTCCAAATAATCTGTTGAAAAATGCCACTTTTTATTTCTCCCCATAAGAGAAGCATTCTCTCTTCTAAGAAAACACAAGTTTGTAACTTTTGCTAATTATACTTAAAAGCTTGTCCATGCTTCCATACCCCATGTGAACCTCTGAAACCATAATAAGCATGTGTTAGTGAGGAATGAATGAGTGATTAGGTGCCATCATTCAAATTCACTTTTGAGGGGATGCTAAGGACCAAACCCAGAGCCTTGTGATTGCTAGGCAAGTACTCTACCACTCAATTTTGAGGATTCATTTTTATGTAAGTTGTAGTTCAAACTACAATATTTTTACTCTTTCTATAAAATTCAGTTTTTCATTCAAAACCATGCAAACCTCATTAAAAACCCTTAAAATAATCATTGCCTGGGTTACTTTTCTATTGTTTTGAAGAGACATCATGACCAAAACCACTTATAAGATAAAGCATTTAATTTGGACTTGCTCATAGTTTCAAAGGATAAGTTCATCAGGGAATGTGGCAGCAAGCAAGCAGGCATGGTGCTGGATATGTGTGTGTGTGTGTGTGTGTGCTATATATATACATTATATACATATATATATATGTATATATATATATATATATGCCAGTACCATTCTCATTCAAACCACAACAATTATTAAGAGACTCAAAAGATTTCATGTCTATATACAAACTAAAAAGCACACCACACAACCCAAAGTTCCCTTGACACACTGTAGCAGAGGAGGCTCAGGGATATAAGGCGTGAAATGATCATTTCCAAGCACCTACTGTGTAGCTGAACTCTTTCTTGTGTATGTATCATGGAGGCATTGCCTTCTAGGTGCCCTCCACAGTTGTTTCAGACAGGTGCAACATGGGCCAGCTTACATACATGGATGGTCGGAGCCGAGCCTATTGTAGGCAGAAGCACTAGATACACAGGTACATTTCTCATGTGTCCAGTGACTAATGTCTTGAGAAATGCACAGAGGATGTTGTTCATTCTAGGGAAGGTTTTTAAATTAAAGGAGTGGTTTCCAATAGCTCACATCTTAGGAAGGTCCACTGGGTCTAGAAATGGAAAGCTACTAGGCTGTCAAAGATAAAGTCCTTTTACTCTTGGCTGGAATCTTGTGTGTTCACAGAGCAGAGAAAATATGCAAAGGACTATGGTTTATGGGTGGCTTAGTTGAAGTCAAGGAAGGTTTTCCGTGTGACAGCAAGGACCATGACCAGGGATGTGGAGCCCAGGCATCTTGCTCCTGTTCCACTTGTGTCTGAGCGATGACCTTTGGGAGCTGTGGGCATCTGTGGCTCAGTTTTCCCATTGTATGATGATACAGACCAGCAGAGCACCTGGAATATCACAGGCAGCAGTTAGCGACGCAGAGAAGAGAACACTTCTCAAACATGGTTATGGATTCGGGGTTATACTCACTCTCTACTCCCCTACTCCATCTAAGGCTGGAAGATGGAAGGGAGGGGCACTGTCCTGGGAATGTGGCCTCCAGTGTGTTGGAGAGGAAAGAAACTCCGTAGGGCATAAACCAGGGAGAAGGAAAGCCATGTACGCTCAGTTCTTCATCTCCCAGATTGCTGAGGTCATCCAGTGCCCTCCTCCAGTTGTGTAGCAGCCTGTTTTGTGTGACTACAACAAAACACTCGAGAGTAAGTCCTTTAAAAATCAGGTAGTCTCTTTTCTGAAGAGAAAGGAGGAGGAGTAGATGGGGAGAGAGGAGTTTGGGGGAGGGGTTGGGAGGAGAGAAGGGAGGGAGGGGAAACTGTAAAAAGAACTAAAGAAGAAAAGAAAACAGGAAGTCACATCAATCCCACCTTGGGTGAAGGTCCAATAGCAGGCCAATAATGGCAGTGTGGGCAGAAGAAACTTAAATGTGGCTAAAAGAAACCTCAAGCAAGTCAGAGTTGGACTTGTTCTTTATGACAACCCTTTCATTCCTCTCAAGGAAAAGCCCCCAGTGACTTAGTTACATCCCACCAGGCACATCTCTTAGAGGACTAAGGACCAATTTGCTGATATATAAACACTTTCTGCTTTAAAGCAGACAGAATGAGCTTATTCATTTGTGTTTGAACTTGTTAAGTTTTCATCTTTTTAATCTTGTATTTGAGCACTTCGCCACGTGCTCATTGGCGTTAGCCCCCCCTTTTATGTTGTTTTGTTTCCCTTACCATTTCTAATGGATTGTCTTTTTCCTTATTGTGTCTTTTGTTCTTTAACAGTTCGCACAAGTATACGTATAAAATCAATCAGCAATTTTCACTCCCCACCCTCCTCTTTTATTTCCTTCCCTTTGCCCACCGAAGCCTTTCTTCTTTCCAGCAGTAACTGAAAGGACATATTGAAACTAGAATGGTAGACAATGTTTGAAGGACAATCCACATCCAAGCCAAGTGGCTTGGGAATCCTTTTCATTTCATCTTAAGTTAGGCAACATTTCCCCATCCCAGTGTCAGGCCACTCTGTGTTCCCTGCCCTCTCTCCTCTCCCTGTGCACTGGCCAAAAGCATGACCATGGGTCACATGAGATACCATGTTCATACTTGCTGGTGCTCAGGTGTCCTAACAGCAACACAGCATCCACTTCATGGCCTCAGAAAGCAACCAGTGAGCAAAGATGGTATTCACTTCTGTATTCACCCTCGCTCGCCCTGCTGCTGAGCAACTTGTTGGTCCCTACGGTTCCTCTGAGACTGGTTTGTACTTCATCTTCTTAACATGATGAGACAAGGACAAAAGTTGCAAACGTCTAAAAATCTTCAGGCTTGGTCCTCCCCCCCCCCTCAGTTACAGAAGAGAACATGGCTACCAAGTTCTGGTGGGAAACTAAGAGTGATATCAATAGCTTAGACTGCTTTGGAGACCTCTGGGACCTCCTTGACCAACAACATACAGGGAGATATCCCAAACATGACATTGAGATTTCTGTTTAATATCCTTTGCTCCTAGGAACAGCATCATCTACCCACACAGGGTATTTTGTTTAAACTTGTTTGTTTATTCAGTTTTTAAAGGTTTATTCAATTCATTTTCTGTACATGAGTGTTTCTGCTTGCATGTATGCATGTGGACTGTATACATCTCTGGTGCCCAAAGAGGTTAGAAGGGGGAGTTAGATCTGGAACTAGAGTTACAGATGGGTGTAAGCATCCACATGGATGATGGGAATTGAACCTGGGTCCTCTGGAAGAGCAGTGAGTGCTCTTAATTGCTGACTCATCTCTCTATGACCACTAATTATATTTTTAATTAGTTACTAAGTTGTAGTTCCCATAAGCTTTTCATACACTGGGTTAGCTCTGTCCCTCTCTCCTCTCCCCTATATCCTCTTAAATCTCTCCACTGCTGGACTCTGCTTGTCAACTTTTATCACCTGCCTCATACTACTCCTTCCCTCTTCTTAGGGCCTCTTCCCTCCCCCTCTCCCATTTCACCCTGCTCTAGAGTTGTGTGAGGATCTTTTCCACATGGGAAGATAACCCTTCCCTTCCCTGACTTTCTCAAAATCTCTCCATCCCATTGAATCCCAACTACCTACACCAACAACTAGGCAGCCAAGGAAGAGGTGCTGGTAAAGTGTGGCATTCGGGTGGGGACAACTGGAAATCGGAGTGGGAAGGGGAGGTGGTCAAATTGCCTGGGGAAACTTCATTTAGGGTCACACCAGCATCCCATCCTTGCTTTGTCTTTCGTTTGAATTAGCAAGGGAAGGCACCATGCATCAAGAGGCTGGTGTTCCTGGAAGGCACAGGAGGAATGAAGGGTTTGAGGGGAAATCTCAGATGTGGTGTGCCACAAGCTCTCAAGTCTGATGTTAGAGGATTTCCTCTCTGTGAGGTCCTTAAACTCCTCCAATGCCTATTCATCACTGTGGATTAAGTGGGTAACTTGAAAAGAGCTGATACTGTGCAACTCCCATCAAGAGGTAATTCATTGCTTTCATAACAGAGGGGATGGCCACTGGTAGTTAGGAAGGCAGTCTCATCCATCTTTGAAGGTAATTTCTATGACTTGGTTGACATTTAATTTAACATAGATCACCCCAAAAGATGGTGATTTAATGCCTCAGATTCTTTTAAAGTGCCATTTTCCTTTCAATAGGTTTTGCCTCATACATTTCTGTTTTTACTTGAGAAAAAAAAATCTGCTTATAAGAAACAAAGTAATTCCAATTGTGGGTAGGGGATAGTACCCTGAAGAGCAAACATCTGACCTTGAATCCCAGAGTTAAGCTTCTGTGCTTTGTGGAAATGAAGATAAATTTTTGAATGCGGCATGTGGTGGTGGATTGCAGCTGTGCCTAGAAAATAAAGCCTGAGAAGATGAACCTCCCCACTGTAGTCATGGACCAACCTAGCATGGATGCCATTCACACATCTGCATCCCTCTCTATCTCTGTCTTGAGCTGGTCACTTATGCAACAATACAAAATAAGAAGTGGAGGGAGGTGATACAGCATTTAGTTTGCCTGAAGCAGAGGCTCTCAGACTACAGCTGCACAGAGTCAAACCTTTGCTGTGATGAGTCCCGAAGTTACCAGTACTTCCCACAGCAATCACCCATGTTCGTCGCTTTGTTAAAAGTCTGGTTCTGATTGTGTTGGTCTGAGTGGGAGGCTGAGATTTTCCATGCTATCAAAGTCCCTCAGTAAAACTGGAAAGATAGCTGGGTGTGTAAGAGCCATCCATGTGCAAACAGAAGGACCTGAGTTCAAGTCACCAAGCCCACATAATAAGCAAAGCCTGGCTACAGGTGTGCCTGTAACTCTAGCCCTGTAGAGGAGGTGGCAGGAATGCTGGCTGCCAACCTAGCTTCAGGTTTAGTGATAGACCCTGTCTCAAAGGAAACAAGGTAGAGTGTGACAGAACAGGACATCTAACATTGTCTCCTTTCTCCCCACATCCCACATGTATATATCACTGTATACATACATACATACATACATACATACATACATACATACATACATACATGTGTACACACACACACACAAATAAATGGATGCATTAAAACTTAAGAGAAATTTTAAAAGTTTCCCAAGTAAAGGCAATGCTGAAGGTGCCTGGTGTCAGGGAGACACTCTTAAACCTGGCTACATATTAGCATCACCCAGGAACTTACAAACAGTAGGTACCTCCAGCCTACGCCCAAAGATTCTGGTTTGTATGTTTTTAAGTGGAGCTTCTAGGATCCTTCATCTGCCAGGCCTGAGAACCACTGCACAAGAGCCTCAAGATAATTGTGTTAAGTCTCACCCAGGTGTGTCAGCATGGGACAGCTTTACCACGCAGAACAAGCTTCATTCATAGTGACTACCTTACAGGTAATTGCTAAAGGGATTTCCTTTAAGCATATGTCACTGAAACAGTATTTTGAACTGATTGGCAGGGGCCACTGTTAACCACTGTAAGGTGAGGTACCAGGCAACCCCCAAAACGTATTCACAGTAGCCAATCTAAGCTTCACCTAGAAACCTCATTAGAGCCGATTGAATTTTCCCTTTGAGCATCTCCCCGCCTTGTCCTGGTGCCAGCTGTTTCCAAGCCCTCTTAGTATGACATCTTCCATGACTGTCCTCTCTGTGTCTGCCTGTCTGTCTGTTTCCATACCTGATTTTTAAAATTCCATTAGACCTTTAAATGTCTGTCCTGTTCTTATTTCAGTCCCAAAACAGACCAGGAGGGCCACTTGTTCAACCCTCTTCCTTGAAGACCACCCAGCCCCTCCACAGGACACCAATCCCAACACTATCTCATCGAGAGTAAAAACAAAGCCTCATGACATCTGACAGCTAGGAAGAGAGGAAATTGGATTGAGAAAGAAAGAGAATAAAGGATGGGTAGGAAGGAAATGCAGTCTTGATAGGTGAAGGCCCAGCATTCACCAAGAGGCAAGAGAGGGAGTTCACACAGAAAGGCAAAGAAATTTCCCTGTGTATTGCTTCCTGCTTCTTCTTCAGGCCTGATCATTTTCCTGCCTCCCCACTTCATCCCATCACCGCCACCCATCCTGCACACCATACCCAGAGCCTCCCTGATTTTCCAAAGGCCAAAGGCATGAGGGGTTACCAAGGGCTGCAGGAGGCCAGGAGCACAGGAAGGTGTGTTCAATCTGAATCTCAGCTAAAGCCCTAATTGGAGCATTCTACTTGTGGGTTTGCAAGTGCTGATCTTTGAAATTGATGCAGATCCTAAAGAAAGCTAATAAGTTCTTGTCATTTCTCGGCTGCCTGATGGCATACAAAAATGTAAATTAAAACTTTCAGTTTGAGAGTTAACATGCAGGACAAGGTCTGTTTCCTAGGGTGGATCCCCTTTTTAAATGTACATGCTGGCTGGTTTATGAGTCAGATTCATTTTATTTGAAATGATCTTGGGAAAGAAGAGTTTGTTATTTAAAGGAGCCCATTTTTGTTTTGTTTTGTTTTTTGTTTATTTTTTTGTTTTTATTGCTGGAGGAAGTACAATCAGCTTACAAAAGCCATTTATCTCCCAGTTCATATACTACATGAATTTACAGTTTCCATTTCAGATCTATTTAAAGTAGCAGACAAATTTAGTTCATGAAGAAATTCATTTATACTCATTCATTATTAAATAACTTAGTAAATAATTTCTGAGATCTGCATCTGCCAGGGAGTCTGTCATTTTCTAGTTCCAGTTTTGATACCAACTATAAGCTAATTATTTAGCTTGTCATAGGCTTTTTACCTCATCAATAAAATGAGAGAGTTGGATCAAATTGTTATTACTTCTCTAATTTTCTGTGTGCATTCATTGCTTTAACCTCTGTCCACACACACACACACACACACACACACACACACACACACACACACACCCAAGCTACTTCTACAGAAATAAATTTTCTAAGAATAATTTTTACATTTCTCCCCTCTGGCTTTAATGCTATTACATTCGAGCTTGCTTAATAACTTCCGCCAGGCTTTGATTTTGCAAGATGTTTTATGTATTCAGCCTTGTTTACTTCTGACAAGCATGGAATAGTGCTTGAGGTGGGGGGGATGCTGTATAGAGCTATCCAATGGATACTCATTACATTTATGACCTTGAATTTCAATTCAACTTCCCTCTATGTGTTTATTACCCCACAGTCAGCCAATCACCATATGCTCTCCGCATGACAGCTACTATTATTGTCAGGGATATGCTTATAAGATTTATTTTTTGTCGTTATTTATTTTTAAATCATATTTATACTCTGCCCATAAATGAGAGGAGAGAGATCCATCATTTCTCCATCCTTGGCAGTCAAACAAATAATGGAGACCATACTTCTTTGCTTCCAAATTGGGAGTTCTAGGATCAGGACTTCTGTGTACGGTTGTCCAGTGCGTGTACTACACCATCCAGGAGTTCAGGACCATCGTTCACATGCTCTGTGCAGAATACCACCTGCTCAATGCCCATCTCTTTACTGAGATGCTTGCAGGACTTGCACTATGGGGAAAGAATCCTAGAATTCAGTTCTACAATGCTTCTGAAACTAAGCATGCATAATCCCATGGTTTCGACTATGACCAGAAGCAAGGCAAGCTGGAGTCAGCCACACAGTGCCCACAGATGGCATGCATGTCTCTTACTACAAAGCCTCAAAGTCCAATAACCCTTATCTTGTTACTTTCCAAACACTCTCGGGCACAGAGTTTGCTGCTTTGACTGAAATCGTGGACTCCCAAACCACCAGTGACAGTATAGACAACACTTCACGGTTCTAGTTTCCTTTGTTACTTTTTTAGAATTTAATTTTGGCGACCATGTTCCCCTTTCCATGACTTTTCTTGCTGAAATGGTTTTCTCCTTAAATTCAGTGATTGCTGATAGGGTCTGGTCCAAATGACACTCTATTAGGATGAAACCTGTCTTTTCAAAGAAGAGTTCCAGTACATTCCAAGCAAGCAAAGATCATGTGGATGTGTTGAAGCACTGTCCTTTACAAAAGCAGGGAAAGGAACATATATAGTCCAGGAGTGGTGTGTGTCACTAGTGAGGCAGGCCATGATAATCTGCTAGGACTATTTCTCCCTTCTCCAAGGTCTAATCTCTGCCCAATCCTGGCTACATGCACCAGGAGTCCCATGCTTTGTTGACTAGTACAGCACAACTGAGCTATGCTAGACACAGCACCCATTCAGGCTGCTAGACATCTCAGTATGGGTTATTTCTTCTCCTTTTCAAGATACTTACAGTACATTGATCATTTCAACCTTTAATCTTCTCTATCCCTGGTAGAACAGCATTCTGGGCAGGCGGTGCATTCCCTAGGCCCACCCTGGGGCAATGTCCTGTTTGTTTCCTTGTTACCAAGGCAACTCCATCTTGATTCTTAGTTCTCAGAGTAGACACTTGTTTCCCTCAGAGACTCTTCTGTAGCTCCTCAAGAATTGGTTAGACAACCTTACTTGGTATCTCTATATACCTCCTGCTTATTAACATCACAACACTATATATACAATGCCTGAACATTCTCACCTGTATGAGTCTTTGCAGTATAAGGTCCCCAAGGGCAGAAATTACCTTATACTCTTACCTTCTGAAAAGTAGCAATGCCTTGCACAGAGTTGGGCATAGAGAAAGAACAACATTATCTTCTTTTTTGTTTCTTGGAGACAAAGTATCCTGTATCCCAGACTCACCTCGAACCTGCTATGTAGCTGAGGATGACCTTGAACTCCCTATTCTCCTGTCTCTACCTTCCGAGTGTTGGTTCAAAGCATGTACCACTTCACATATTTCACTGAGGCTGAGGGCAGAGCCCAGGGCTTTGTGTATGTTATGCAGGTGCTCTGCAAACTGAAGCACATCCCCAGCTACAGGATATTTTTTCTGAGAAAAACATGCAATGTGATCTCGTATTACTAACAATGTACTGAGGAAAATTCCAGCTGGGTTTAAAGACTTCAGTGATTAAAAACAAAAATAAGCTGAAGGAAACATATGGAATTTCTGCAGAGAGAAAAAGCCTTTTGAATACTGAAAATATTGAAGTTGTCATCAGGGGAAAAGATGGATATTTGTACAAATATAATAGTGAAAACAAAATATGGCAAAGTCTATTTAAATAAGCAACAGAACAGAATAAATGTGGTAAACATAACTAAAGTTTAGCATTAAACAAACATAAACAATTAGCAAAGATCTGTCTTTATTCTGCTAGCAGGAAATTGAAATATATGCTAAAAACAATACAAATTTCAAGAAATAATAATAGTAATATACTACCCCAGTAGAAATTCAAGAAATGTAGATTTTAAAAAGCTTAGAGGAGGTAGTACCTATTAGAATAAATAAAAATAAACCCTAGTGTTCATAACTCAGTATACAAGCACAACCATTATGGTTGACATGAGCTATTTTATTACAGACAGCAATCTGGGAATATGAAAAAGGGAAATAGAAGATATTTGTATACAGGTTCTTAATAAATTTAAATATGATTAAATGGGAGTTGAATAGCAGGATACAAGTGATACGAAGAAGAGATGGGAAAACTGGAGATTTGGAGAAGAGAAGAGAGTTCGGTGCAGAGGAGAGGAAGGGAAGAGGGATTAGTAACACTAGAGAAGTCTGGAAAAGCAAACAGCTACTACCATAGTATTTAATATTTTCTTAAAATGCATATAATACATATAACTATGTTATACACACATACATTTATAAAATAACATAATCTATTGCTGTTGTTGCTGGTTGTCTCCCAGAAATAAAAACAAGTTCCTGTTGCTCATGACACCATTTACTCAGGCCTCAAAAGACTCCAAAATAATTCCGACCTGAAAGCCTCCTTCCTCCCTGAGGACCAACTTTAACAGTACCAGAAGCATGTTTCCCAAGCTGCCAAGGAAGGAGGCAATCAGTAGTCCTACCCAGTGATGATGCTTATAAAGCACAACAACCAACACGGCAATAAAGGTGCAATAATGATGTGTATAACTTGGCAGTAACCAATTAACGCTCTAATTGAACTTACGTCCCACTCAACAGAAGGGAAATGATGACTGATACTAAAAGCTTAGCTAACTATCCAGAGCTAGTGAGGTCATAGATCTTAGAGGAGGCCTTGCTACGGCAATTTTACTAAATCAATATAATTCCTAAGTGTATTCTAAATACTTACCCTTATACTGACATGTAAGTGTAGTTCCCAACCCTCATCAGAGAAGCCTCTCTTAACAACGGAAAGAGACTATCACAGAAAACCATAGATAGTTAAGATGTGGGGTGCCCAGCCTTAATTGGTACATCTACCACACGACTTCTGCACCCAAAGCTCAGGGAATGTTCTGGAAGAGGAGACAGAAAGATTGTAAGGGCCAAAAGGCCAGGAAGTCTGCTGCATGACTGTCTTCTAAGATGACAGAGAAGGCACAGCCATATACCTCAACAATATGACTGCCTAAACAAGAGCTAAACAGCAACAATACCAAGACACATGCTAAATGGAAGGGCAGCTAATGATTGCAGGGGGAGGTAGAATTAGTTTTCTCAAAGGAGGTAATTGGTTTATCAATATCAAGTGGTCATCCCTAAAATCATATAGGCAAACTACACAGGCAAACTACACAGACACAGCAAGTTGGCTGTATTTATGTTTATGTGTGTATATAGCCAAGCATAGCAATAATAAAAGGAGGCCATGAAAATGAGAGGTACCAGTGGATTATATATATGGAAGGAGACAGGTAATGAAGGGAGGGGATGGAGGGGAGAAAAACATGCTTATATTTTAATTTTTAAAAATTGCAAAAACTGAAAATAACTTGGGGGGGGAGTTCCAACCAGAGCTATTGACACATTATGAAACCTGGAAACACGGCAAGTGTCACCTGATGGAACATGAGCTGTAACAGCAGCTATCGGGGTAGTGCTGGCCTGAGAAGCTGGTGGGCTGTAGCTAACTGGAGAAATCTGATTTGAAGAAAGGTAAAGAGAAGCATTCAAAATCCAAACCCAGTTCACTGTTCACTTCCTTGTAAAGGGCAGAAGGGAAATTGGTCTCTACATCCTGCTTGGCTCTTATCTTCCCTGGCTCCTTTGAAAAAAAGGCACTAGAAATAAAAATCTGTTGATAAAAATCCCCCACAGGGAAAAAGCCCAACCAACCAACCAACCAACCAATCAACCAGGCAAGGCTTTAGAAAGGAAAAGCGGACTACACATGTATTTTAATTGCAATGTACATGAAGCTTATCACTGACGATTAGGACTGCAATCATTTTTTATACTTAATACTGCAATATTAAGTATACTAAAGCCAGAGTTGGTGGGTTTTTTTGTATTGTTTTTTTTTCTTAGTAAAAGCCAGTAATCAAAAGAAAGGGTAGGCAGTGGCTGCAGAAACACACTATCCAGGCTACAGGGTAGGCTCTTGGGTCCTATTGTACAACCTTCGCTCCCAGCCTAGTCTCCATCATGACCCTTGACATTGTCTATTTCTGTTATTGGTTTGTAATTAACAAGGTTAATCCAAGATTTGCATTGATTACCCCTTGATCTCCTTTTGCAGTAAAGATATTTTATAAATCACAAAAAGAAAAAATCAAAAATAGCATGGGATGAAATTAAGAACTGTGCTGCCCACTGAGGAGTCCAAGGAGTGGCCAAGGCAAGATGGCTGCCATGGATCTGCGTGTGCCTGGGGATAGCTCATCCCACAGAGTTACTTCCCACAGGTAACTCTTCATGTCTCTGGGCTACCTCTGATTATTTTTTTTCTTTAATATAGGGAAAAACTACATCTCTCCAGGAGATATTCTGCCAGGTGGTTGACTCAGAGTCAAGGAAGTATCCTTCCTTCATTTCCTGCATTTAATCTACTTGTAGTATTTCCTGGAGTGAATTTTAGCTTACTGTCTCAGTTTCCTCACCAATCTGTTGACATGATATTCTTCCTTGCCATTGTATTTTAATTTTTCCTAAAAGTCATTTGCTATCTACTTTTAGAATGTTTTTGTATAGTCAGACACAGAAACTCCTTGACACATGTTTAGTATATTTTTAAAATACCTATGTGATACAAAGCATTCATAATTTAGGATGAAGCAGTTAACTTTGTCACTCTTAAAATATTTCTACTTTTTGCTGGAAAAATAATAGACATAGGCAAAACTACACAGACACATCAAGTTGGCTGTACTTATGTTTATGTGTGTATATAGCTAAACATAACAATAATAAAAGGAGATGCTAATTAAAACTAATTATCTTATCCCTAGCCAGCCCTTGGGTTTGGCTAGGCAGCTAAACTGTTTCTTTTTCTTTTTTTTCTTTTTTTCCATAACAGTTTTTCTCTTATGACACAGAAAAAGGACATAAAATTAAGCTGTTAGAAATTTCATTAGTTATAAATGCAATGTCATATATTTAAATAGAAACAAACATTAAAATGTAAGTGGTGAAATTAATCCATTAAAAACCTTAACATCTCTGAAAGAAGAGTCAATTATTCACCAGCCATATTTTTAATAGATGTTCTAGAAGGATTGTACTACATCATAAGATTTTCTTGGAGCCAGCTACTTTTTTAAAGTGACATTTCTTAGAACTAAGAAGTCAAGACTGACTTCTTACAGAAATGACTGGAGACTTAGGGACTAAGTAACTCGAGATATCACAGCAATCTTGAGAAGACTGAAAAGACAGATGGAGATTTGTATATGAACCAGAGAACATTGCATGGTACAGTGAAGATTTAAGTTTGTCGGATTGTAGGTTGTAGCCTCAGGACAACTGGCATCAGTCCCTGTGTTATTACTGTATTCTCTCTCCAGCGAGGAGATTAAATCCCTCAGACATCCAACAGCAAATAAGTTCACATCTGAGAAGCTAAAATAATTAAAATGGAAGTGACCCAAGAGAAATTTTTCTGAGTAGTTTTTCTCTTCTTAAATATGATACTTAAGATTCACCAGATAAGAACTGTTAATGACCTTTCACACACCTTGGTTAATCACAGAGCACTGCATCACTACTTTGCATATTTTATTCCCCATTCACTGAAAATGTCCTTCTTAGTCTTCCTGGCTTCAATGGAATGTTTATAAATGCATCTTGCTTTGTTGTAGAAATTTGCACAATAATGAGTCTTGTGACTCAGATTTCCTAAATCCTGCTTTGAGGAAATTGCATGTTCACAAAGGCCCAGAATAACCTGGATATTTAATAAGAATAGTTTAGGATCATTTCTATTCGATGTACATACTGAGTGTCTCTCAATTCCATCTCGAACAGTGTACGTTTAGTTTCACCTGCAAAAATTGATGTCAAAGCATCTATCACAATCTTCCTCCCCTACCCTCACAGTCTTCTGCTCTCTCTCCTCTGATAGCTGCCCTCCCCAGCCACTTGTAGTTTCGAGATCTGCCTCCGTGTTCCTTGATTCTTCCGTGGCTTCACTAAATAAATATGCAGTCCTTTGTGGTCATCAGCTTTTATTCTTTTTTCTAATTTTCTCCAACAGGATAACACAACTTACCACCTATGCTACCCGCTTCCAACATTTCCTGGATATTTTCCTATATTCTTAAGTAATTTGGTCCAACAGCCATTATGTGGGCCCAAACAAGACAGACAAGGTGCTGTCATGGCCAACAGATATTGGGGTCTAAATATAAAGAAGATTGAATTTTAAATTTTCATTGTTGTTGTTTGTTTTGAGGCAAGTTCTTACTTTGCAGTCCTAGCTCACCTAAAAAATCAAAGAGATGAGCCTGTCTCTGCCTCCTCGGTGCTGGGATTAAAGGCCTAGGCTACCTCACCCAGCAGGAATTTACAGGAGAAAGAGGGACTTTGTACAGGCTACAGGATGGGGTAACCTGGAGCTTTGGAGCCTGAGCTGGCTCAGAAGAGAGTCCATTCAGTGGGGTCAGGCAGGATTTGGGAATTAAAATATAAGAGAAGATCATATTTGCTTGCAGCAGAGGTGAGAGAAAATGGTGACTACAGAAGATGGATTATGTATGAAGAGGATTGGTCTCATGACTGAATGTGATCTAATTACTGTTAAGGACAGTTGAAACCAGGTTTCTTGATGTAAATAAGAGAGTTAGAAATGTGATGGATTAGAATTGAAAGCATTGGTCTCAATATGGACAGGTATAGGAATCTCCAGTGTGTGTGTGTGTGTGTGTGTGTGTGTGTGTGTGTGTGTGTGTGTGCACATGCACATGCACGCGCATGCATGCATACATATATGCAGCAATGAACAGATCTGAGGTTGGGCTGGAACCGGAAAAGTAAATTGTGTTCTGAAGCATCACATTATAATGAAGTAAGGAGGTTCCCTAAGGATAATGGTTATGCGTCAAAGGAGATTCCACCTGCCAAATCTAGGATTATTTTAGTAGCACAATTAATGTTTATCTTTAAATTATAACCCCCTGAATAATACAGAAATTCACAAGACAAATATATGAAAACAAGAAGTCAGCCCTTACAGTGCAATAACAAGTGATAAATATAAAAGTAATTATGAAATAGCAAAACGCCCTGTAACAAGAGCATAGTAGTAACGGAATGAACTGAGTGAGAAGTATTAACAGAAGATAAAACTGGCATATGAAGTTTCGATGAGAAATAAATGTATAATCTCAAAATTGTCTTGTAATCTCCCAAAATGTCAAGGTGGAGGAAAACTGAAGAGACTCACCCAGAGTGAAGGGGACTAGGGAGGTGGCAGACATGATTTCAGACTGGATTCTGTACTTTGGAGGTAATTAGAGGAACTTGAAAAGGCTGGAGAATGAGCTAGTAATAATGAATTAGCATTAATTCCCTGACTTTGATGGCTGCGTCATGCCTATGAGGAGAACGTTACAGAACATAGCAAACACACACAACAGCAATATCGCAGAGCAATAACACAGCATGTATAGCTGTGTACCTTGATTACCAACCATCCAAAACAAAAACACTTCCTTGTACTATTTTTATAAATTGCCATAAGCTTGAATGCTATTTCAAAATAAGACAAAATATAGAGGGAAAAGCTGCTCACTTGAGATCTTTAGCTAAAACAAGGAAACTGGTGGTGATCAACTTGGAAAAATAATACACAAAGTAGCTGGAGAGTGGGCAGCAGGACACTCTCAAGGGGAGTAAGTTGAACCTCCAGGAAGCCCAGAGGCACGGTGCTAGGCACTCCTGTGCAGGAAGTCCTCCCTTCTGAGGGTGGGGCTGGTGTGATTTCTTCATAGAACCAATCTGCTTAGTCTGGAGCTTTGGCACTGGCCTCCATTTCATTTTCAGGCTTGCTGGAATAGAGTCCCGTTTTTCTCCACAGCCCTCTGGGTTCCCATGCACTTACCCTGTGGCTTTACTATCCATCAGCCCTCCTGGGTTTTCATTCAGGTTTTGTTCTTGGTGAGAGGCTTTGGCCAAATAGTACAGCTGACTGTATTCTCCACAAGAGACAGCCCCGTTTTAGTCTCTTCACAGCTCTCAATACTTCTGGGAAACTTAGCATTTCTTAAAAGTTCTTGGTTTTGTTTACCTTCTCTCTCCCACCAGACTGACAGCTCTGCGCCTATGGAGTCAGCCTACCCCGTCACACCCAGATCCCCTTCACAAGCCAGAATCAAGCAACGTCACAGAGCATTTCTGCTGCCACACTCCCTTAATCCCCACAAGACTCTCCCAGACACTTGCTTTCTAGATGACCCCAATATACTGAAATCACAAGCATTCTTCCACACGCCTCTGTCTGGAATCTGCTTTCACGGCTATGGCTCGGCGCCCCACCCTGCCCACACCCCCAGACACTGGACTCCTTTCACCTGGTGCCCCCTGCGAACGAAAGGCTCCTGCGTCTGGAAACTCCACTGTGTTTTGGAATGCTGCCATGATCTGCTCTGTGGAGCTTCCTCCACCATCTCTAGGCGGAGTCCCATGGCATCTCCAACTATGTCTAATACAGAAGCCCTTGCCGTATTAAAGTCTATGCTTACTTTATTGTAATATCAGTAACACAGTACTTCCCCCCACCAAATGCCTAGCTCCGTGCGAGCCTGGAACACATTAGGATCAGTGTGAGTCGATATTCTTCACCCCCAGGGCAGCTCCATGCTCTCTGGCCAACCTTCTCCGCAGTACTTGCCGTCCAGTTTCTTGGTTCCACAATAGTTTTTGATTACTTCGTTTTAGGCAGGAGGCCCAGAATCTACACTTTGAATAAACATACCTGGTAATTTTGTAACGAATTTGAGAAGCATTAATTTTTGAATCTAGGCCCATCTCTGCAGCCCACTTCACACAACTCTGCTGAGGGCTGGCCCCTCCTTAGGCTCTTTAGTCTTCGGGAAGCCAGGCAGATGCCTGTGCAGCCATTGGCTTTGTTGAGCAGGTTTCAATTGCTCTCTTCTAACATTTCTGCAATGACTTGGGGGCCTCACTTGGTTATACTGAACTCTGCTTTGGTCATTGTATGCCATGTCCACTCATAGTGACGTCAATGTTCAGTCCCTTCACCCTTTCTACTCTCCAATCCCTGTCACCCGCAGCTTAAGGCCTCCCTTCTGATCCTAACCATAGTTTCCCACACAAAGTCCATCACACCTTCAGAGCCCTCCCAGCCTCTCTCCGCCCAGGGTTTTCCTAACATCAGTCTTTCCTAAAGCACTGTGACAAGAGGCAAGATGAGGAGAGGCAAGATGAATAGAAACTTTGCTAAGAAAAACATCACTTCTTTTCCAATTATAAAATAAGTTTTTTTTTTTTAATTTCACTGGTTTAAGGGCCAGAAAGAGCTGATTTCTCAGGGTTCACTCACCAGTATACCATTAAATAGAAAGTCAAGGGAAGAGAAATCCCTAGGCTCTTCCACTCCCTGGCCTATAGCACCTTTTATTTTCACCCCACACAGCCCATGAATGGTTTTCTTATCTGCTTCCCTCACAAACCTAAGCTAGGTCTTGCTGAGATACTCTCAGCCAGTGTTACTAACGTTCATTTATCCCAAGGGCCCAGGTGATCCGATCTATCTTTACCACGTCCAGGTCGTGGACACTTGGGGAAGATAATGGAAAGTGGAAAAATGATCATAAAGATTGTCCCCAAGAGTTATAACGTAAATTCCACAAAAGCCTAGAGAATAACATAAACCATGAATTAAACAGATGTAAGAAAATGAGGCTTGGTGTGGGTTATCAGAAAATGGAAGTGCTGTTCAATAAAAGGCGTTTAAATTAGAAGGGGAACTGTACTAAAAGTCACTATAACATGAAGTCTGCTAACCATCTTCATCTAAATCCTAAACACATGTATTATTTAATCCTGCCATAATCAGGTTTTAGATTAAACAACTAACAGAAAGAGTTAGAAATCCAATGATTCAGATAAAATAAACATTATTTTCATGGCAGAGGAGAGGAAGATGGATAGATGGAGGCAGAAACAGTCCCCAAGGTGTGGCCTAGTCCAGCCACTGCCTACAAACCCAGCTCCATGTTGTGGAGTGTCCCGGCCACCACATCCCAAAGCCAGACCCAAGACATGTTGGAGCATTTCCAGTCACTTCACAATTTCCAGTCAGTTTCTCTACTGCGGTACCCATGCACACTGCCAAACCCCATCTGAGGGATGGTAACAGCAGAAGAGAGGGGATAAAGCATCCTGGGAGACAGCAACAGCTTCTACCACAATCAAACTCACGACTTTCCATAAACCCGAATGTACACCCATCTCTTAAAATGCATTTATTGATGAATCCGTTCCGAATCCACCAGTTTTTCTTCCTATCTTTGACATTTAATTTCATCCCAAACTCACTTTCCAAGAATGAAGAGGACTGCCCACACATTCACTTGAGCGCCAGAGTTATAGAGAAGGCAAGAATAATGCAGCGGAGTCTGGGTGGTGATGAGCTTTCAGGCCTCATCTAATAGGTCTAATGAAAGCAGTCAACTACAGTTATTACTAACACATCACGCACTGTGACAACAATGGCGAAAGAAGAAGAAAGGTAGAGATGGGACCAATCAGCGGCAATGCAAGGGCTACAACCCCATTCATCAGCATCCAAGCACTTATTGCTGCTCTCTTTAACTCATCTTTCTCCAAAAAAATAGAAATAAAGGAAACCCATTGGGGATTCATAAAATATATATGGGGAGTAATTTTAAACAACCCAAAAGCACTGCTTGAGAAGAGGCCATGAGGCAGATGGCCAGACTCAGATCACACACTTTATCTGGTGGCAGACAAGCCCTCAGAGATGACTGATGGGGTAAAATCCACAGCCGTCCTGAAAGCCTCTCCATCTGACACATCCCCGCTAGGCTTAGCTCCCTGAATGTGCTCCTATTGTCCTGCATTCATGGCTGTCCCTGCTGATGCCCCTGCCCGTGGCACCACCATTCTACCATTCCAAACCCATCCCCCAGCCTTGTCTCCCTGGCCTCAGGCCAGGAATTTGACTTCATCTGGGTCATCTCACATTTTACCTTTCAGAGTTAGCGACATTTGCTGCCTTGTTCCCTCTGTCACACCCCTGTTACGGCAGCCCTGCTGCATAAGTAGGCTGACTCACACTCATTTTCTATTAGTGTTTATTTTTCAGTGAGTGGACACTCACCGGGGCCGAGAACACACGTCCTCAGCTTTCCCTCTTCCTATGAGAGTCTGCACACATGAACACATAGTAAGTGCTCAGTAAGTGTTCCCATGTCTCCAAACAGAAGTCTGTGTTTCTAGCTAGCCCCTCTAGTCCTCTCTTTGTCCCCATCACCTAACAAACTCCCAGTGCCTGCCTTGGAAGCCATGTATAAGGATGCTCTTGTTGTGGTGTTTAGTTCACAGCTGTGAATAAGCCAACACTACTCATTTTGTCCCTGAGGACATATGCATGTAAACTACTAATTTATATACTAATATGCTAAACAGCTTTAAAATGAGTTCATTGATCCATACTTTAAAAAAAATACTCAAAAAAGCATTAAACACAGTATGTAAGCCACAATGAAATTTATGTAAATTACATATCCTATTTTCTTTCTTTTTTATTTTGAATTGTTTTATTTTATTTTTGTTTTTTTTTTTTGTATGTATGTATTGGTGTTTTGTCTGCATGCATGTCTGTGTGAGGGTGTCAGACACCCTGGAACTGGAATTATAGACGGTTGGTTGTGAGCCACCATATGGTTGCTGGGAATTGAACCCAGGTCCTCTGGAAGAGCAGCCAGTGCTCTTAACCACTGAGCCATCTCTCCAGCCCCCATTATTTTCTTTTAAAAAGCTCTTGCTATGTTGT
Organism: Cricetiscus sungorus; assembly: GCA_030556225.1. Classification (NCBI taxonomy): domain Eukaryota; kingdom Metazoa; phylum Chordata; class Mammalia; order Rodentia; family Cricetidae; genus Cricetiscus; species Cricetiscus sungorus. Next base: position 38,527,104 of record JANBXA010000731.1, on the reverse strand, counting down.
CCAGGCTGGGCTCCTACTTCCACCTTCCAAGTATCTGAGATTACAGTGTGCACTACCAAGTCTGGTTTATATGTGTTTTTGTTATATTTGTTTATTTGTTAATTATGTGAACTAGGCATATGTTCACGCCACAGCATTTGTGTGGAGGTCAGAGGACAACTTGTGGGTATTGGTTCTTTCCCTCTACCATGTAGGCTCTAGGGATTAGACACAGCTCATCAGGCTTGGCGGCAAGAGCCTTTACTCCTGAGCCATTTTACCCAGCATCCTATCACATCAGCTAGAGAAAAAAAAAACAAAATAAAACACTGTTTTTCTTATCGTGTGTATGTGTATGTGTGTGTGTGTGTGTGTGTGAGTGTGTGTGAGTGTGAGTATGTGAGTGTGTGTGAGTGAGTGTGTGTGTGAGTGAGTGTGAGTGTGTAAGTGTGTATAAGTGTATGAGTATGTATGTGTGTATGAGTGTGTAGGTGTGTATGAGTGTATGTGTGAGTGAGTGAATGTGTGTGTGAGTGTGAGTGTGTGTGAGTGAGTGTGAGTATGTAGGTGTGAGTGTGTGTGAGTGTGTGTGAGTATGTGAGTGTGTGTGAGTGTGTGTGTGAGTGAGTGAGTGTGTGTGAGAGTGAGTGTGAGTGAGTGTGTATAAGTGTATGAGTGTGTATGTATGAGTGTGTAGGTGTGTATGAGTGTGTATGTGTGAGTGAGTGAATGTGGGTGTGAGCGTGTGTGTGAGTGTGTGCGAGTGTGTGAGTGTGTATGAGTGTGTATGTGTGAGCGTGTGTGTGAGTGTGTGTGAGTGTGTAGTGTATAGGTGTGTATGAGTGTGTATGCGTGTATGAATGTGTATGTGTGAGTGAGTGAATGTGTGTATGTGAGTGAGTACACATATTTCACAGCACACTATTGAGATCAGAGAACAATTTCTCAGGAGTCGGTTCTCTCTTGTTCTTGCTGCCCCTTCAAGCTAGCCGGCCTGTTAGTTTCCGGGCTTCAGTTTGCTGCCCCTCACCTGGGAGAGATGGGATCACAAACATGAGTCAAGGCGTCTAAAACCAAATCTAACTTTTAAAATGTCTGGGATTTGAACTCAGGATTGCATGACAAATGCTTTTGCTTGCTCGCACCCTCGCACTGGCCCGTACGTTTACTTTTTTTTTTCTTTTTAAGAAAACCAGAATTATAAATAATGACCCCTTTCCATACAGTTTCGCATTCATGTTTATAATCTGTTCTGTGAGTAAACTCAGCTCTGGCCCTTACAGTCATCAAGTTTCTATTTCCCGGAGAAGCTCTTACCATCTCCACTCCCCTGAAGACTTTCTGAGAAGTTCTCCTTTGGCTGAGTGTGAGATGAGAAAGAAAGGGGGTGGGGGCTGGAGAAGGATGCTAATGGCCTTTAGCCTCTAAGGAACTATTTAGAGTGCTCAGAGGAAATGGAATTTAAATGTATGGATTTTACACCCTGGGCAGTTAACTATGGAATCATCCATCACTGAGGGGGAAGTGCCAGGAAGGAAGGCTGGAAAATCTCAGGTCCTAAAAAGGAACGCTTGCTGCCTCCCCATTTGACACAGAATATTACATTCAACCCACCTGCCCCAAGCCGAGTCTGAGAAGTGACACAGAGAACATTAAATGAGACCGCAGGAATCCTGGGCTTGTTGCATTCCAGATCCACTTTCTGCCCTTTCCTGGCCAGTTCCAAGTGGAGAGGGGAGGGCTCTCTGGACACATTCACCAGCATTACCCTTGCTGGTGAGTGCTGGAGAGTGGGAGGGAGAGCCTGGGTGTCTTCTTCATTTGCTTCCAAGCAGTCTTGGTGTCCTGGCGCTGGCTGCCACTAAGTCCCTGTGCACACAAGTGTCAGGAAGTGTTTCTGGATGGCTCTGGGCCTTGGCGGATTAATTTAAATCTAGCTATTCCCCTCATTGATGCAGGCCTAGGGGAGTTGATGGCTTCCTGCCATTGCTACTCTCGGGATGCCTTCCTCTTGTAGGTTTCTTCCCACTAACTGTGACCTCCTTCATAACATCACAATGAAACTTTCAGATGCTGAGAACCTAGTGGGAGGAGCTTCAGGTGGGGAGCAAATCTGTGACTCGCAAAGGGAAGGAACTACTCAAGTTACTCCCTTTGGACTTCAGTGCTCCGCACCATTGGGTGAGGAAGAAAATCAGAAGACATTGGGAGTTACCCCACACTGAGACAGATTACAATGGAGCTGAGCTGGGGATGGGCCCAAACAGTCCACAGTGAGCCTTCCTTCTCAACACCTTTGCTTAATCATGCACCTTTAGTGCTCTCAATAGACGGTTTCAGAAGAGTGATTTTGTCAAGCACAGGTTGTTCTGAATACTTCCTTCCATTTCCTTCTCCCCTCCACCTGCTCTGGGCATCTGCAAAGAGGTGAGAGTGTTCTATCTGGCAGTGGACACCACTGCATGGGGAGGGAGGCATCTCTGCCAGGACATCCCAGCACCAGGGTCACCAATCAGCTTATAGAGGTCCTAAGCCAATTCCAAGTCTCCTTTCTAGGTCCTCCTTCCTTTTCGGTGCTTTCCTGCAAGTCACACACACGCGCACGTGCGCACACACACACACACACACATACACACACACTTACACACACATACACACACTCACACATACATGTACCACATGTACTCTCTTTCATACACACACACACACATATACACACACATACTCTCTCTCACACACACACTCACACACAACTCTTTCTCACATACACACACACACACACACACACACACACACACACACACACACACACACCCCTCTTGCCTCTTTTTCATTGTCCACTGTTTTAAGCACTACTTTTGAAGTTCATTATAGGGTAGATCATAGGGGTCTGGCTAAGGAGCACACCAGCCCCAGAGCTGATTGCTGACACCCGAGCACAGTGCCTGGAACTCACTAGCCCAGCAGAATATCAGCACATCTTCTGGAACAAGACCCCACACAGCGCATCCCTGTACTGCTCCTGTGGGATGGGTAGGCAGGTGGCACAGACGCCATCTAGAGTGTTTCTAGCAAGGTGTGAGAAAGAGACTGCTGTAACTAGTTGGGTTGACCTTCATTTCTGAGTGCCCATCAGGGCTGCACCAGGCTTGGTCCTGAGGCTGGAGAGATGGCTTAGATGTAAGAACCCTGCCTTTTTTTTTCAGAGCATCTGAATTCAGTTCCCAGTGCACAAGTCAGGCAGCTCACAACTCCCGTTCCAGGCCTTCTTCTGGCCTCTTTGGCCACCCTGGGGCACACACACACACACACACACACACACACACACACACACACACACACATAAAAATACATTTTAAAAAGCCTTGGTCCTTTTTGACATCTTCCATATCAATATTCAGAAGGAGGGCTAGGGGTATTAAAAACTGAAGGGGACCTTTGATCATCAAGTCCTATGTCACATCCTGGCCCCTTCAATCTCAGCCTCATTGCTTCTCCTGGCCTGTTCTTGAGATCCTTTGCTAAGTCTGCCTGGACAAACCACCCAGGCATCATTTTCTCCACATCCTGCCCGAAGAGGAGCAAGGTTCTTGCTTCAGGGAGCCACAGATTCCTCTGGTTTTGTCTGCTCCTAACAGAGAATCACCTTTTGCAGGGAAGAAATCTTCCTTTTATGTTCTGTCCAAGACATGTTTGCATGCCCTGAATTTTCACCCCTCTCTGAGACTTAAGGCTTTTGGAAGCAGAAGTAAGGCTGTTTGCTTTCTGCTTCATCGCCTGCCTCTGCTGAGTCAAGCACAGAGCTTCTGTTGGAAAAAGGCAAAGGACATAGACTACTAACTCAGAGCCCCAGAACCTCTGCCCTTCCCTCACAGCTGGTCTCTAGCCTTTCCACACTGCTCCACTCAGTTAAATCTCAACCTCCAGATGTGATGGGGGAGGGGCGTCCCCCAGCTTCCTACATTAGCATCTCTTAGACTGGTTGTTGATGCCACTAAAAGGAAACAGGGCTGAGCCCTCACAGCCTTTAGATGAAGAACACTGCCTTCGCTGAAGGCAAACCAGCTCTGCCAGCTCACATATAAAATATCCCCTCACATATAAAATGGGCATAACAGTGCCACCAGGAATATGAGACACACTATACACACACACACACACACACACACACACACACACACACACACACCTACCTTCTCTGGCACTTTGTAACTACTCAGATGACCCTGCCTTCAATATTAGACAGGGCACTTGCTACCCATCCCCAAAATCCCTGTAGCTTCTAGAACTGTCCTTGACCCTTCTCAACCATGTAGCTCTATAAAGAAAAGTCACATTAGTGTGTGACAAGGATAAAGTGTCAGCCTGGCTCAGTGGTGCAGTCTCAGGGACGATGGCATTCACACTGTGGTACCCTGATGACATGCAGAATGACAAGTCACTCAGGAAGCTGGTATCAAGCACCCAGTGTGTGCCAGGCTCTGAATTAGAGGCTGGGGGTACAAGGACACAGACTCCCGAGCACTCCAATCTCACAGAACAGACAGACCCATACAAACCATGCTTCTTTCACAGCTCTGGGACTGTACTAACGTCAAAGACAATATGATTGATGGGTCAGTTAGAACACATTCATATTTATCATTAAAATAAGCCCCAAGTCAAAGCCTCCAGACAGAGAGGTTAGACCTTTGACAGAGGCGAGTCTGGCTATCAGGAGAACCGATGGGCTCCCGACTCCCATGCATAGAAGACTCTAAGAGTAAGGAGAGCCTTGAAGAAGGAGCTGAAGGCTTTCAGGTGGATGGGAGGGGTTAGAAATGGAAAACGCCCACACTGCAGAGCACACATGCAAGAAGAAAGTGAAAACAGAGACTTGAGGGAGTCCAGGCTCCGAGTGGCTTTTCGACCTTGCAGACAACTGTATGTGGAACATACAGACGCTGCTGTGGAACCCCTGAAGGACAGAAAGAAGCAAATGGCCACATTTCATTTTCAGAAGTAATTCTGGGGAGAAATAGGAAGAAGCTGCAGGTCATGTGATAGAGAAAACAAGAGGGCACCATGACAATCTTGGTGACAGGTAACAGCGGCCAAACAAGAAAGTGGAAGCAATCGGAGAGGGCGCACTTTCCTGTATGTCCTCTAATTGACTAAGTCATTCAGACCCTATAGACGCCCCTTGTGGCAAATACAATTATTATTATTCCTACTCAGTTTTGGCTGTTGTTGTTTTTAAAGATTGATTTGTTTTATGTGTACGGGTGCCTTGCCTGTATGTATGTCTGTGCGCCAGCAGCATGCCTGGTGTCCTCAGATGACAGAAGGCAGTGTCAGACCCGGTGGAAGTGCAGTCTCATACGGTTGTAAGCTGACACGTGGGTGCTGGAAACAAAGCTCTGGTCCTCTGCAAAAGCAGCATGCACTCTTAACTGCTAGGCCGCTTCTCCGGCCACCTTTCTGCTCTTAAGACGGAATGAAGTAGTTACATGGGCGACAATTGTTCATTCAGAACGAGGGTGCAGACTCAAGCAAGCCTTTCTCCAAACTCATGATCACTGACATATGCACTCAGAATCCTAGGGGAATCAACACTAGCTATGGGGCTTTGATGGAGGGAGAAAGGAATTGCCGTTACCCTTGGATGACGGAATGAACGGTGAAGGGGAATGTTTGCAGGGAAGGATGGTAAGCTTGCTTGGGATGATGGACTTTCACATGCATTCTGAACATCAGCAGAGATGCCAGGGAGCAGCTGGATCCTTTGAATTCTCAGCACAGCGTGGTGGCCAGTGTGAAGTAGGTATGTATTTGGCACTTTAAAATTCAGGCACCCTGGAGGGAAGCTTCCAGAGTAGAAGTAACCCTGCAGGGAAGGAGTAATGTAAGAAGAGAAGTGTATGAAGTCTCAGAATGCTCCAACATAAAAGAAATAGAGGGAAGTCATCCACAGAGTGCTACTTCAACTTAAGTCTTGTGTGCATAAAATACAGAATGCCGAGCTCCCTTTTCATATCGTAATGCCAATGGCAGAGTGGGAAGGGAACAGGAGTGGAAAATAGAACATGCCCAAGGCTGATCACAATTACCAACACATAGTTATAATACCCACCTAAGTATTTATAAGAAAATTCCCAAAGGAAATCCCGACACAGACAACAGGAATGTGAAGAAGGGAAATGGTATTCTGCCAGTCAGTGTCAAAACACACCTACTTGCCGTATCAAATGTGGTGTTAATTCATCCCCACCCTTGCCTTTGCCATCTGTACCTAAAACGTGTGTTCTAAGATATTTGCAACACATCCACATGTCAGCCACCTCCCATGCAATCTGCCAGCAGCTACTGGCAAATGAAGCAGCCAGCAAGCTGTGTCCACAGACGGAGAACCTTGGTACTAGAACCAGCTCATCTGTGTCCACACAGGGCAAGCAGGAGCATGAATGCTGATTTGGAATTCTCACAACTTCTGGAACAGAGCCTGCAAGGAACCTGCTGTCTACCCTCTGCAGTGGGTGAACCTGGCAGGGTTCTATTTGTTCCTAATGTTTTGAATAAGAAAATGTTTGAAATGGCTTTCTTCCCTTCGTATGGCTACAGCTATGACCTGTCCGTAGGGTTTTACCATACTTGTGAAGCCAGATCTCATTCTGGGATATTTTCCAGGTCAGTCTCTGAAGTTACCATTCTTAGATTTATTTTAAAGATTAACTTTTACCCCTGCTGCTGACAGGTCACCAGTGCTGTGTCTGCACTGCTGCTGTAGTTAAGTCTACTGTGATCATAACTTTTCATTCTCGTCTTGTAAGCATTGCAGGATCCACATGAGGCACAAAACCCAAGAGGTAAGCTACACAACAAAGACCCCAACACTTCTCCGTGTCCCACAGATAAAAAGGCAGTAAGTGTCCTTGCCATGTAAGCATGGCTTTCTCAGATTAGGCAGCTGTGGAGTTGGTAACTTTTCCCGAGAGGCAGAGGAGAACATTTTCTCTTTCCCCTAGAGAGGAAAATGAATTATTTTCTGTTTGTAGTTTTCACACACCTGACAGCTAAGCTGGGCTGTAGACCAGTGAGGAAAGAGCACCATGAGGAAAGGAACTTTTGCCAAATAAGTTGCACATTTTTGTCAAGACATCTTATAAAAGGATCTAAATCAGAAACGTGGTGGGCAATGTCCCCCTGGGTAATATTTGAAGGTGCTGGGCTCTGTGGTGGCTCCCACATGTTCTCCTCTGGAGGGACAAAGAAGGAGCCAGTGTGAAGGGCACAAGGCCTCTGTCTAGGCTGAGAAGGGCGTCTGCAAATGGCCATGGCTCGAAACAAGTTATAGGTGTGACCAGAACCGAAGTAGAGGCAGAAGGAGGGGAGTCCCTGGCATAACACCCACACAGGCAGCAACTTGAACTGATGGTTTTCAGGCAGACTGCCTGGCCTTCCTGCGCCACCCGTCCTTCCGTGAGTGGCACCAAGGGTGAGAACCTCAAACGCTGAGCTGCTCCAAGGACTACATTCTGTGTTGACCAACTTTCTCTCGCCCTGAGAAAAACTAGTTTAAGGGAGGAAAGATTTATAGTGGCCCGTGTCTTCAGCTGTCTCTGGCCATGGTCAAGTCTCGACTCCGTGGCTTTGAACTGGTATTTCTCAGCTTCTGTGACTACTGCAGCAATTAACACAGTGTGCAAGTGTCTCTGTGGTAGGACTTACAGTCCTCCGGTTACCCAAGGAGGGGCACAGAGTTCTGCTCCCAGATTTTTGACAAGCCTCCATCTTGATTCCCACGTCAATTCCCATAGCAATCCAACTTCCAAAGGCAAGGCCCCCTTTCCCCACATCCGAGTCAAGAGCTGTTGTCACTTGTTTTCTTCATGATGCCCATTCTGACTGGGAGGGATGACATCTCAGTGCAGTGTTAATTTGCAGTTCCCTGACAGTCAAGACTGTTGGATCCTTTTTACAGTCTGTTAGCCATTTGTATTCCTTCAGTTGACAACTACCAGTTCATTTATTGACTGGTAGTGTTGTATATGTGCATTTAATTTTTGCAGTTCTTATATTTTATAAATATTAATCTCCTGTCACATACACAGTTGGAAGTTTTTCGTTCTGTGGATTGTCTCTTCATTTTGGTAATTATTTGCTTTGTTATGCACAAGAGTTGTTTTGTATGCAATGCCTCTGTCAATTAATGGGATTGTTTCTTGCACTATTGGAGTCCTTTGCAGAAAGTTCTTGCCTATAGCTGTATCTTGAAGTGGTTTGCCCATCTCCCATTAGCACTGTCAAAGGTCCAGGCCTTGTACTAAGGTATCGATTTATTTTGTGCCAGGTAAGAGATAAGGATCTAGCATCATTCCTTTGCAAGTAGATATCCAGTTTCTCCATCCCCACTTCCTAAGAGACATTTTCCTAATATATTCTAATACCTTTGTAAAAAATTAAGTGGCTGTAGCCCTGTAGGTTGATTTCTCAACCCTCCATTCTATTCCATTGCTCTGGATGCCTGTTTTTATTTCATACGATGATGCTTTTGTTACTACCCTTCTGCAATATGGTGAGATCAGATACTTTGATACCCCCAGCATTGTTCTTTCTGCTCTTGGGGTCTTGCTGTGAATTTTGGCATTGCTTTTCCTGGTTCTTGGGTGTGAATTCATGCTAATCTTCCTACCTCAGTCTCCCAACTAATCCCAACTGTTGATCAAATTTGACATCCCTAATAAAAGCCCCAAAGAAACTAGGAATAGAAGAAACATAATACCTCAACATGACCTACAGGATTACAGGCTGAGCCACTATGCCCAGCTCTGTGATGTTTTAACGTAGAGACTTGTACTCATAAACTCCATCTTAGAGCTGACTTACATGTACCATAGGGGTTCAATATTTTCCATTCGAGTCTAGGGGTGTTTTATATCCTTCCAATGTCTTTAATAGCTCTCTATTCATTCACATCTGCATTGTTTTGACTCTTTGTATTTGTGTAGTTTCTGTGACTTTTCGTAGTTTTAGTCCACCATGACCTGATATAAGGAATTATTTCAGTTCTTTGTGGGCTATACTATTATCAGCTTTCGTGGGATTAAGGGCAAGCGCCAACAAGCTCAGCTGTCATCATTACACAGTTTCAGGCAAAATGGAAGCATTGGGCTCTTACATCTAAGTCTAACTTCCTTAGAACTTGTTATCACAACCCATCAGATTGGTGTCTAGAGCCACCCAGCACAGCACCTGGCATCCAGTTTTCCCCACACCATTTATTGGATAGGTCATCTGTCCCTCAGTTCCTCTGCTTATCACACATGTGACAACACAGTTGCCTGCAGATACACGTGTTTCATTCTAGGATCTCTCTTATATGGCACTGATGTCTACCTGTTTTCTTTCTGGAACTATGTGGTTTTGATGCTATGGCTTTGCAGTACAGATTAATACCCAGCATTATGATGCCTACAGCTTGGTTCTTTTCTGTTCAAGTTTGACTGGCTATTTATGAATTTCATGGTTCTATATAATGTAGGATGTCTCTGCTTCCCCCACACACAAACTCTGTATGTGTGTGTGTCAATAATTTATTTCATTGATGTTTTATAATTTTTATTGTGGATATCACTTAATTCTTTGACTAAATTTATTCCTAAATGGACTTTCTGTAGCTATTGTAGATGGGATTGCTTTCTTGAGTCCCTTATCAAAACTTTCTTTATTGGCATATAGCATGACTATAGATTTTTAATATACCATTTTTCCTCCTACTTTGATTAATTTACCTATTAGTTCTAATGTTATGGTGGAATCTTTGGGCTTATCAACATGCAAAGTCGTGTCATCTGCAACAGTGATGATCTTACTTCTTCCTTTACAATTTGGACAGCTTGCATATCTTTAACTTGCTTCAGTACTTTGGCTAGGAATCTCTCATGGTATGGAGTAAAGGTGGGAGAGTGGGTATCCTAGCTTGATCCAGATCTTAAAAGCTTCCAGCTGTCTATACTATTAACTGTTGGCTTATTATAAGTTCCTTATTATTGTTGAAGTATGTTTGTTCCTTCTTAACCTTTTCAGCATTTACATCATTAAAGGATGTTGAATTTTTATCAAATGCCTTTTCTACATATATTGAGATGGTTATATTTTTGTTCTATATTTTTTAATGTGCTATATCACCCTTACTGACTTATACATACCAAACCATCCTTCTATCTCTGAAATGAATTCTAGTTGATCATAGTGAATAATCTCATTGTATTGTGATTTATTTACTAGTAATTTGTTATTTTTATAACTAACTTAATAGAAGTTAGTGGCTGTGGATTTCTTTTTCTTTCTTTGCTGACATGTCCTTGTAGGGCTTTGTTATCAAGAATTTCATCAAGAGGCTACATGAGGGGCCTTGAGAGATGGCTCAGTGATTAAGAAGACTAGCTGCTCTTCCAGAGGTCCTGGGTTCAATTCCCAGCAACCACATGATGGTTCACAACCATCTGTAATGAGATTGGGTGCCCTCTTCTGATGTACAGGGAAAAGTGCAGACAAAAAACTATAAATACATAATAAATAACTCTTTAAAGAAAAGAAAACAAAGGGGGATACATTAAATGATTGACTTATACTGTCTTAGTTAGGGTTTTTCACTGCTGTGAAGAGACACCATGACCATGGCAACTCTAATAAAGAAAACATTAATTGGGGTGGCTTGCTTACATTTCAGAGGTTCAGTTCATTAGCATCATGATGAGGAGCATGGCAGCATGTAGGCAGATTTGGTCCTGGAGCTGACACTGGGTGGTATCCTGAACACAGGAAACCTCAAAGCCCATCCCCACAGTGACACACTTCCTCCAACAAAGCCATACCCACTCCAACAAAGCCACACCACCTAATACTGCCACTCCCTGAGATTTGGGGAGCCAGTTACATTCAAACTACCACAGGTACCATCCACGGATACTCGATGATAGTCAGGCAATGATAAAATTGCCTGGCATATTTTTCTCAGAAAATGTCTTATTATTTATTAAGCAATATATAATTATACATTATCAATAACTACTATACGATGTTGAGCAATGGTGATTCATTCCTTTAATACCAGCATTTGGGGGCCAGAGGCAGGAAGATCTCTGAGTTCAAGGTCAGCCTGGTCTACAGAGTGAGTTCCAGGACAGCCTCCAGAGTTAACAGAGAACAGAAAACCCTTCTCCAAAAACCAAACAAACAAACAAAACAAAAAAAGCAGGAAGAGAGAAAAGAGAATTCAATGACATGACAACTTGGATGGATCTTAATGACATCAATTTATGTTGAAAAAGACCAGTTTCAAAACCTTGTGTATTGTGTAATCACAGAGCACACTGGAAGTGACAATTATTATAGAGGACAAAGAAGCTAGTCCTTGGCAGCTAAGGGTTAGAACAAGGAAGGAGTTGGGTATGGCTCCATAGTGGTAACAATAAGGATATAATTTGGTTCTGCATATTTATAGTTTTATAAATCTAGTTCTGTATCTCTGATAGAATGGTAACCCAAGTACATGTGTGATTCACTGATATAGAATGATATACACCCTTGTGCCAATCAATTTCCATGTGTGATATTGTACTAAAATCATGTACATCATGTACAGTACAAACCATTGGGGCAGACCAGAAAAACCATGTGGCCTCTGTACTGTTTTCCTAAGGTCTTCTGAATCTATAATGATTTTGAAATAAAATCTTAAAAATTATTCAAGTCACAAAAATACTGCTCTGAAGGGTCTTTATACATTCTCTTAGAGTTCTTTTAACCTATAATTGTTTTAGTGAGGAGAAATAAATGTCTTATAAAATGTAAATTGATAAAAATTGGGCTTCCACAAAATTAAAACTTCTGCAAAGACCTTCTAAGAGAATGGAAAGACACAGACTAGGGGATCAACTGTGTCAATTACATATCCAGCCAAGGACTGGAATTTACAGCATAAAAGAATTCTAAAACCTCAACAGTAAGAACACGACCCAATTTGAAAATAGTCAAATATATGTATAAATAATAAACACATGAAAAGGTGTCCAGCATCATTAGCTCTTCATCATAGTTACTTTTCTATTGCTGTGATAAAACACTGTGGCCTAGGTACCATATGGAAGGAAGGGCTTACTTGGAGGTTATGGTTATAGAAGCTTGGGAGTCCATCACCATCATGGTGGGAAATGTGGCAGCAGGCAAATATGGCAACTGGACTTGCAAGCCGAGAGCTGAGGCTGATGGCTTCCATCTAGAATCATAAACAGGAAACAGAGAAAGCTAACATAGAATGGTGTGTGACATTTGAAATCTCAAAGTCTACCTTCAGTGGTGGACTTTCTCCATCCAGACCACACCTCCTAAACCTACCCAAACAGGACCACCGGCTAAGAACCAAGTATTTAAATGCCCCAGAATATGGGGGACTGTAGCCTGAATAATAGAGACCCAGAGACAGATATTGGGGTTCAAACTGAAGATCAGAAAAGCATCCAGCCAGCCTCTACCAAGGCTGAAGTGGAGAGCCTGTCTTCCATGTGACTGGAAACTGAATCTCACATGAGACCCTTTGCTTCTTCTTTATAAACCTCTCTGGTGCCAAGATTAAAGATGTGAACTCTGTTTATCTTTTAGACTGATTCACTCTCATGTAGCCCTGAGTGTCCTTGATCCCAGAGATCCATCTGCCTCTGTCTCTTGACTCCTGGGATTAAAGGTGTGTGCCACCACTGCCTGGCTTCTATGGCTGTGGCTAGCTTTATTAGATCTTAAACAATATTGGGGACTCTTCATTCCAAGAGTCTCTTAGAGGACTGCGGGTGTAAAACCACAGTGCCATGTCACTACACACCTATAAGAATGACTTGATAAAAACAGTGATAATAACACATAGTGGCAAGGATAAGGAGGAACTAGATCACTCATACATTGCTGGTGAAAACATAAAGTTCTACAGCAACTCTGGAAAAGGCTTGGTTGTTGCCTGTCAGAGCTCACACACCAGAATGACTGATGCATGGTGAACAATGCCTTGGGAAACCATGAGAGAGGTTCCGGGAAAAATGTAGAGGACCTTTTACCTTAAGTGCATCTTGTTTCCTGGATTGTTCTTGGACATTATTTCAGGCCTCCTGTCCCAAACATTTGCATTTGATTTTTAAGGCATGTTTATTCTTGTTGGATGTCAGATCATAGCTATAGAACCCATGGTGAAAGGATATGCTGAGTGCTGTCCTCAGTGTACCCAGATTCTGTGCATGACCTTCTGCCTTGCTTCTGTGCCTTCCCTGATATAATCCATAGTGTGTGCTGAGCAATTGTGCTCAAACTGCTCTGTCTTGAGAAAGTTAATATTTAGTATGTGCTTGCTAGCATTTATTTACTTGGGTTTTTTTTTCTGATCATGTTTTCTGAACTCAAACAACCTTCCTTAGATCATTGCTTTCTTTGTAACATCCGTGTACAGAAGTGCACTGAAACTGGAGTAAGATTGTCTACAGCATTAGACTATAGTCTGCCAATCTTTAAGGTCCTCCGATCCCAGGTCTGGAAGATAGCTCTGCGTAGGTCGACAAAGGTCAATAGTTAACCTTTCAAAACTTAAACTAGACTTACCACATACTGTGATTTGAGTGTAAAATGTTGTCTGAACATTTGTTCTCTGGCTTCTGAGGCTGCTTGGGAGTTTATGGAGCCTCCAGGAGGGGCCTTGCTGGAGGGATGTGAATGGGGGCTGACCTTGAAGTTTCTAGTTAGTCTCTGTTCGAATCTTCTCTATGCTTCTTGATCTGCTTAGATTTGAACAAACATGCTCCTGCCTCCACCCCAACACTAGGCCTTTCTACCTTTAAACTCCAAGGCAAAACAAGGCCTCCTCCCTTAAGTTAGGCCTTAGTCAGAGCAAGAAGAAGAGTTAGTAACACACCAAACAACTCAGAAATTATCTTCGTGAGTGTATCCCAGCTTTTTTCATAATGTTCCCAAATCTGAAAACTAACTAGATGTCCAGAATGGAAGAATTGTCAAGTAAACCATAGCACAGCTATATCACAACGCCTAGTCATTGTTAAAACCCCACTCTGCATTCTGCATGATAACATTCATGTAGCCTTTATGAGATAACATAATTGTAGTGATGGAGGAAGACAAATGGTCACCAGAGCTAGGGTTTCAGGAAAGGTGTTGTGAAGTAAATATAAAGGGTGCACATATGTGCCTTGTCATGGTAGTCAGTCAAGAATCTTGACTCGTGGTGGTGGTTATATGTGGTAGTTTGAATGTATTTTGCCCCCATAAACTCATAAGGTGTGGTACTCCTTAGGAGGTATGGTCTTGCTGGAGTAGGTATGGCATCATTGGAGGAAGTATGTCTCAGTTCACTTCCTATCACCTGCAGCTCAGGACACAGAACTCTCAGCTCTCTCTCCAGCACCATGTCTGCCTGCATGCCACTGCATCCTTCCATGACCATAATGGACTAAATCTCTGAAATGTAAGCCAGCCCCAATTAAATATTTTCCTTTACAAGAGTTGCCATGGTCATGGTGTCTCTTCACAGCAATAGAAACCTTAACTAAGACATTAAATGAAGCTGCACATATGATTCTATTAAATGTACACAAAATTCATGCATGCAGAGTACTTACATAATTACTGTAGACTATGCCAATATCTATTTGCTGGCACTGATAATATTCTACAGTTACATGGAATTCTTCAATTGGGAGAAGACAGACAACCATTCTGAAAGGTTCTTTGTACTTTCTTGTGAATCTATATTCTTTTATAGATCAAAGTAAGACAATTACCCCCAACTGTGTCATCTCTTTCATGCACAAAGAAAGAAAAGAAAAGAAGTTGTTGAAGGCAACTTCTGTGCTTAGATTTCAGAGACAAAACAATACAAACATGTTTTTCTTTGTTTATAGACTTCTATTTAGATTAAATTATGTATTTAATGAAAATATCCTAGCAATTTAGTAATGAGGGAGATAAATTAGGCCCATAAAAACCATGTGACACAAATTTAAATGCAAATAGTTTAAATAGCCAAAGAAAGTTAAGTACAACATAAAACTGTTAGACAAATTAAATTTCCTAATAGTTTAAGAGAAAGCTATTGCGTGGCAATCAACTGCTTCATTAGTTCAATACCATGTACATTTAAATGTTTGCATATAATTTCTCAGTTTAATTTGAACTAATTGTCCACAATTCAAATATGCTTTCCTGGATTTCAGCTTCTCCAAATATAAAGCTGTTTTCCCATCAGGACACATCATGACTTAATTAAGATATCAGAAAAGTTTTCTCCCTCTTAGATTACAGGAGCTTGGAGTCCATCTGAATTTACCTCCAATTTAGATGATTCAGGAAGCACATCCTAGAGGATGTATTATAGATAAAGCCTGGCAGAACCTCAGAAAGAAAATAATCCAGGGACAACAGGGAGCTCTTCACAAATGGGCGCCTGGCTGTGAAAAGAGCTGGGGAAATGAATCCAAGCCACCAGGCAGCTTAGAACAGGACAGGGAAGGCCTTTTAGGGCCCAAGAGTAAATTACACACATCAATATGGAACTCCCTAGAACTGTGGAAACAAATCATTAAGGCAATACCATTTGGAAGTGTTATTATCTGCAGATGCCCTCTGGGTGCTCTAATTTCCATTGTGGGATGAAGCATACATGTTCACAGATTAGTGGTGTGCTGTCACTATTTGGCACAACCAATTTCACAAATCCTTTCAAGGTGCCATTGCAGATACATTTTTCCTACTCATCTCTGCCTTTTATTCTGATTCCTTAAAGATGTAGTTTCAAATGAAGACATTATATTCCTTGAAGACAGACAGAGAGCTTTCTCTGGGTCACTGAAGAAAGTACATCCTATTGTAAACCTAGTATCAGACCCTTGTTTCCAGTATGGATTTAATCTAGAGCCGTGGTTCTCAACTTTCCTAACGCTGCGACCCTTTAATTCCTCACGTGCTGACTCCCAACAACAAAATTAGTTTTGTTCCTACTTCGTGACTGTAATTTTGCTACTGTTACAAATCATAATGTAACTATCTGATATGCATGGTATCTGATAGGCAACTCCTGTGGAAGCATCATTTGACCTCCCAATGGAGTGGCAACCCACAGAACCACTGATCTGGAGATTTGACTCTCAAGGGACCACATTTTCAGTTTACAGCTCTGCCCAAGACAAAGCAAGAACACAAGATTGGAATGTGCCCAAATATTCAACTCTAAAGACCAAGTGTATGGCCACCTTTGCTCTATTCCATAGAATTTCTCCCCCCAAGCTGTTTTTAGGAGAACCACTCTCAGACACTACAAAGTTGTTTCTATCACTGCCTTTACTGAAACAGTGAAAGAGGCAGAGGTTAATTTCTGAGAGCCCCAACCCAGTGAGGTCCTCTCAGTACATCTGTGAAGACTTTTGTTTAAAAATAAAATGTTCACAGGACACACCAAACCTACCAAATCCAATCAACAGAGTGTCTCGATACCTAATCATATGAAGGTTTCGTGAATTCAGCATGTCTCTAGTAGAACTTACTCATCAGGGATTTAAAAGGCCCTATTAAATGCTGGTTTATTTAATATGAATCCAGCTGGTCTCTGCCTCTTCTAGGCAGGATGGCTGGACCGAGAATGTCTCTCAGCAGCCTTTCCTGATTATACATATCTCAGAAGGCAGGAGCTTAGTGAATCTGGTCAGTTTTAGGGAATCCCTGAAACATTTACTGTTGTTTATTTCCTACACTGTAAGGAGTTTCCTGTGGGATGGAATGGTTCAGAGACAGCAGCTATGCAACAATGCAAATTTTTGAAATATCATAAAAAGAAAAGGATAAGTTCAAGTGACTTCAGTTTCCGGCTAAGATGCTCTGGGGGCTAAGATGCTCTGGGGGCTAAGATGCTCTGGGGGCCATTAAATCTTACCCGGGAGAGCCAAAGAAACTGCACAGGTGGCTCGGGTACCATACACAAACAAGAACCTCATGTCCAGGAAAGCCTTTGCCAGCTTCTGGAAAGAGTCTGGGCTACAATACCACCCTTTGTCTCACTTGCTCTATCTAGTATTTCTGCTTTCGTGTGCGTGCGTGCGTGCGTGCATGCGTGCGTGCGTGCGTGCATGCGTGCGTGTGTGTGTTGTTTCTGAGCTAGGATTTGGTGCCATCCATTTATTATGACTTTCCTTGGAAGACAGGCTGTGATGATACGTTCAACAATCTGGCCTCTTGGGGCTGGTAGGTGACCTGAACTAGAACCTGCTGTCTTTTTAAGGTAAAATGACAAGAAATTTGATTGTCTCTTTGTGTTGTTTATGCTCTGATGTCGCCTATCTCCCTGGGGTGCATCTGATTTGTGTATCATTGTAACGAAACAAGAAAATGGTGGAGAAGAAAAATATTGCCCCCACTAGGACAGCCAGCCAGTTATCAAACAAAGACATAGACAAATGTGACTGTGAAGTCCACTCTGGACTAAGTCCACTTAGTCATCCTGTTACTCAGCCACCACCAGCCAGTGAGTTGTGCTGACCCCTGTTGTATTTATGAAACTGAGGCTTCTAGTTCTCTTTGTGTCTCTATATGTGAAAGGCCTGACTGGTTTTAGAAAGTCCTTTTTGATAACGGTACTTTCTATATCTATGATTTTTAAAAATCCTTTTTAATAACTGCATTTGATTTATCTATGTCTAGAAACAGCATATACAGATGCACACATACACATATGCATATATTGATAAATAACATATATACATACATACCTATATACAGATATGCATATATATATATATATATGTGAGTGAATTCCCATATCTATAATACATACATATTTTAGGAGATACAGGTCAAACATCATATAGTTCTGTCTCCAGGAAAAGGAAATGCTTAAGATTTAATTAATGAGGCTCTAATAGGAGCTTTATTGCCTGAGCAATTGTTATGAATGTGTGGGTCGCCAGCACATGGCCTGTGGAAGGCAGGATCTCCTCTGATCCATCTGATGCTTGTGGCCTCCAGAGTAAACAGGGGGCTTCTGCCTGGCTTCCCCATGTTCCTTAAAAGAAACCAGATAGTTACACAGAACCCTTCAAAGTCAAGATACAAAGAAAAGCAAGCCTTAGAGCTGAGCCCTGAGCTTTACTCACCATGACAATGACACAAATGCCACAGGAAACAGTATTCAACAACATAACAAAAAATCCTGCTGCAACCACAGCTTGTCCAGGGATTGATCAGTCTTTAGGCATGTGAGTGTGAAATCTTTCAGAGCAAACATATTGATTGGCATGTGATCTACCTCCACTGGAAATGCATAGATGAGACAGTCCCTAAAGTTTAACTTTTAAAGATTTACTCATTATTAATTACATGTATGTATGTGTGACAGAGAGTATGTAAGTGTGTCACATGGGTGAAGGTACCCATGAAAGCCAGGAGAAAATGTAAATTCCCCTGGACCTGGAATTATAGATGACTGTGAGCCATATAATGTGATGCTGGGGACTAGTTTGTTTCACTGCAAGAGCAACACGTGCTCTTAATTGCTGACCTGTCTTTTCAACCCTTCTAAATGTTATGCTTCAATTTAGTAGTGCAGTGTGTGTGTGTGTGTGTGTGTGTGTGTGTGTGTGTGTGTGTGTGTGTACAGCTGATGCTTTCACTCACTCAAAGAGCAGTTTCTTCTAACACACATTCCCACCATGATGTAGCACCTAACCAGGCTGGAAAGCAACAAACAGGTCAACTGTCTTACTTAGGACTCCGATTGCTGTGTAAAAAACCACGACCAGAGACAACCCAGGGAGGAATGGGTTAATTTCAGCTTATTCCTCTCAGGTCACAGGCTATGACTCAGGGAAGCCAGGGAAGGAATCAAGCAGGGCAGGAACCTGGAGGCAGGAACTGGTGCAGAGGCCATGGAAGAGTGGTGCTTACTGGTTTGCTCCTCACGGTTTGCTCAGCCTGCTTTCCTGCCCAGGCGTGGCATCACCACCATCACCAACCCCATGGGACATGGGACGGGCTCATCCACACCAATCTTTAACACACAGGATAATCTGGTGTGGGCATTTTCTCAGTTGACATTCCCTGTAGTGAGAGATCCATCCAGCCTCACCTGTGGCACTGACCACGCCCACTTGGGCGTGGTCACAGGTACATAGGTAAGCACAGGGTATTTGGTCTGGGGTCCAGGACAGGCTTGCTCTCTTGCTCCTGATGGGGTCACGGAGCACAGCCGGTGTGGACCCTTGGAGCAGGGACTTGCGGCGGTCATCTGCATCGCGTGTAATTTTATTTCTTCCCGAATAAAATTAATCTACATTTGAGCCAGTCCCATGAATCTTGTGCCCTACACCAGTTATCTACTTCAATTCCCCTTTCCCAAGTGACTCTAACCTGTGCCCAGGTGACATAAAGACTGCCCAGCACAGCCAGAAAACGGTATTAAACCTCTAAAACTGTGAGCCAGACTTCACCTTTCCGCTTCTAAAGCTGATGTCTCATACATTTTGCTACAGTAACAAAGCTGAGTAACTGCAGGTCAAGATAAGAGTTCAGCTTAAAAATTGGTTGTTAAATCTGAGAGATAATGCAAAAGAAAGTAAGTCACAGGGGCAAATTAATTCTAAAAGTATTTTTATATTGGACAAAATTAAAGAGTTTTAAATATAGATATAAATATAAAAGGACCCTGAGATAATATTTCTAATTAAGAGTGTCCTTAACAAAATGAACCTTTCCCAATTGTATAACACCATGAAAAATGTTAGCACACTATTTTACTTCAAATAAAACCTGGTTTTATTTTTCCATCAATTTTATTAAACTATTCATTTTACTTTAAGATACTTAAAACCTTGTCTATAGTTCATTTCTTCTCTAGGGGCAATCACTGCTCAATTCATTTAAAACTCCATACCTCATGAAAGGGGTCTGCTACCCTTTCCATATCATTACATGTTGTAATAAACTGGCCCGAGCCATTCTGTCTTACTGACAGCCCTTTTCTGCTTTTCCTTCAAACATGCTACAAACTGAAGACCAGAAATTGTCGGGGCTTGTAAACCTGGGAAGAGGCTTGAGGGGAGCGATGGGAAAGACAGCAGAGCACACAAGGCACTAAAGTCGGTGGAAACACCAAGAATAAAGGGGCACGGAGGAGAAAGCGTGTAGGAAGATGGGGAGAGGAATCAAAGGGGGATCAGCCAAATGAAAGATGTATGAACATCCCTGTAGTGTAGAGAGATCCATCCAGCCTCACCTGTGGCATTGACCACGCCCATCTGAGCGAGATGCTTGGGCAGAGCCACTGTGAGTTTTGTGTTCAGGTTAGCGGTCACTGAAGCAATGAACACATAGGCCAGGGTGGACTGACACAGAGAGCACCAGCAGACATGAGTCAGTTGGTATCAAGGGCTGAGTTCAGTAATCCCACACTCACTCCAAAAGCAGAGGAAGTCAGAGGGCAGGGGCTCCATTCACAAGCAGGGGCTAGCCGACCTAATAATGCAAGACCAGAATTACTCACCTAAAACCAATTCAAGTGTAGTTAGCAATGTGGTTTTGTTTGGTTGGTTTGGTTTTTTAATTATTTTTGAGACAGGTCTCACTCTACAGCCCTGGCTGGCCTGGGACTAGCCTTGAACTCACAAATATCTTCTGCCTCTGCTTCCTGAGTGCTGGTATTAAGCACCACATAAGGCTAGTGGTATGATTTTGATGAGTATGTGAAAAATCCCTTTTTATTTTTTTTTAATCCACCTCTAGAAGTCAGCTGAATAGGCTGTCCATGTAAAAACTAGAATAAAATATTCTTCAAATGGTAGCTTCAAACTGAACTCTCAGAATTTAGAAAAATGTTTCTATAAGGTTCTTAAACTCATGAGCTAAAAGACAATTAAAAAATCCAAGACTAAGAATGTACAAAAATTGATTGGCCTTTTCTAGGAAGCAATTCAAAATGTGGGTGATAATGGTTAAATATTATTCAACTTTCTGGGAGTGTTGCACTCTCCAGATTCATGCTATTGTGTGTGTGTGTGTGTGTGTGTGTGTGTGTGTGTGTGTGTGTACACTTATGTCTTCATTTCCCTCAAATATAGTTGGGAAATATAAATTTGTAAACATAACCATACCATAAATATCAATATCACACAGAACACATTTTAGTGGGTGTGGTAACCTATCAGTAAGGAATAGGCATCATATATCACATGTGAAAGTGATGCCTATAAAATATTCTGCAAAGAAATTGGCCCAGTACCTCTTTTATAGCTATGAAATTCAAGAGGAATAGATGGTAAGAACACCATATTATGTCTGGCCGGGAGCAACAAGGACTATAGGTTATAGATATTGCAGCTGAAACCTGGGAGAAAGGAATTGGACAATTATTGGTTCCTGCTCTTCAGTAGACAAGCTAATAAGGACAATAAAAATACTCCTAGCACATAAAAGGAATAAAAGTCCATCCCTGAAGGTTCTATAAAGCTTTCAGACAGAAATAAACTCCCAGGTCTCTGTGTCTTATGGTCTTACTTTTATTACCGTGTCACAAAGGGGCATCTGTGTATTAATCAACAACCTTTGTGACACCTATGTGAGTAAAATCAACCAAATAAAAGAAAGCATCGAATTCATGATGTGAATTGCAAAATTGCTAAGCAAACCTACAAGAACAAATGGGCACCATTAGGAAATAAGGTCTTATGTGCCTCCTTCATGACTGCTAAGCAGGTCCCATAGCCAGAAAGCATGAGACACCAACCTGAGATGGAAAACAGCACAGAAAACCAGGAGGGAAAAGCAGATAGGTGTACCATGCAGCTTCCCAAATATATGAAACTTTGAGCCATAAGCACATGCTCCCTTAAAAACTAATGGGCTAGGGAAATAGTTCAGCGGGTAAGAGTGATTCCTGTGCAAGCATGAGGGTATGAGTTCAAATCCTCATCACTCGTGTAAAAAGCTAGGCGAAGGTGTACGTGCCTGCAACCCCAGCATTAGGGGTCAGAGACAGGCAGACCCCAGGAGTTTACTAATCAGCCTAGGCAAAATGGCGGACCTCCATGAGAGACCCTGTCTCAAAGCACTAAAAGGGAGAGCCATGAAAGGAGACAACCTATGCCCTCTGCTGGCCTCTGCATCTGTGCTCATCTGGTACATGAGCACACTCATGTAGCTACACCACAGGCATAAAACACACACCACACATCAAAGAAAACAAAGCATTACTTCTGACTCCTGAAGTCATGATGGCTCCAGATACGTTCGCCAATCAAGTGAGAAGATTGCCTTGAAGATGTAACAGCAACCTTGGGCATCTTGACTTCCTGTCTTTCAGTGACTAATTGCTGTGTTTGAGTTATCTCCATAAGCCTAGAGTTCCTTGCAAACTTTCTGTTCTAAATTAGCTTTGTTTCTATGGCTACCTTCCACATTTTAAAGCCCTCCACATTTCTCCCCTCTGGGGGAAAACTGGCTCTCACAAAGAGGCTTGGGCAAAGTTCTTGCAAACCTGCCCCAGATGCCCTGACCCTGGCTGAGTTCCAATCATAGGTAGTTGGCAGTCACTTACAGCCAATAGCCTCAAAGGCTTACCAGCCTTGGACAGCTCCAAGCCTCTATCCTTGGCAATATGGCTGTGGCAGGCAGCCATGTCATCTCCTTTTCATCCCTGTAGGACCCATTCAACTGTCAGAAATGGTCCTGAGAGGAGCCACGAGAAAGGCGGCGGGAGGAGGTCTTCAGACGTGAAGCCAGTCCAAGTGTGACGGAAGCCCAGGGACCTGATCTATTTTCACCATGAGGCTGTCTATATGAATGAATGGAGTCAGCCTGCCTCTCAGCCACAATCTGCATACTTAAAAAGTCACTGTGGTTTCCTGTTAGATCTCCCTCGCCTCTTCTGCTAAACTTGGTTCTGAAAACAGGCACGGGGAGCTGGAGTCCCAATTAGCCAGCCCTGAGATGATTACCATCTTGTCCCTTCATTCTCCAGACATTCTCGCGTTTCCTGAAGTGTGTCAGCCTTTTCCTCTCCTTCCCTCTCCCTCTGAAGCACTCCCTGAGACTACAGTCCTTATGGCTCAGCAGCTTTAGCTCTGCAGGCTACAGGCTGACAAGGGCAGGGGTGGGGCTGCCCTGCTCACTTCTGACCATGGCCATGGTCCTACGGGTGAGTTTTCTCTGGGTGCTTCTGGGAGTCTCCTTCCAAATTTGATAGATGTGCCTTGTTTCCTCTTTTCTTTCTTTTTCTTCCATCATTCTTCCATGCACTGCTTATACTGTTCCAAAGGAGTTGAGGTGAGATTAGGGATGCCCCAAACACTTCCGGTTTGCCTTGGACTCCATAAGTGTGGACTCTTGGTTGAACCCATTTGCCGTGGAATCACATCTCAAAAGTTAAGTCAGCATGTGACAACTCCTGTTCGGTTCGGTTCTGTCAGCGCCAGGCACCACCGAGCTGGGCCATGTCCCACTTCAGTGACATCTTCTTTCTATCAAATTTGGAAGCTGAACTATGGGCCCACAAATGACAGGAAATAATCACCAGATCAGGTGCCACAAGAGAGGCTGAGAGTGAGAGTCAAGCCTAGAAACAGACCCAGAAATCAAAGGCACGAGGAACAAGAGTCTGGAGAAGGGCACTACAGTCAGCACAGGATTGAATCGCGGCCTTGCTCCCTGCTCCCACTAGCTAGACTAACCCCAGCCTTCACCTACCACAGAGGGTGGTGATGGCTAATCCTTGGGGAAGACCAGAGTAGCTACAGACCCAGCATACTAAACTTAGCAGAGGCACCTAACTGAACAGAGAGGACAAGTGAACCAAAAGCCTACTTAGTGAGCCAAGACCACCACCAGCCAGCTGTCCACCCAACCCAGCAAGATGGAGGGCTTCAGCGGTCCCAGAAAAATGGCTGTAGGAACACACACTGTCTGTACTCTCTGAGGCTCCTTGGTTGGGCCTACGAAGTGAGCTGAGTACAAGCAGATTAACATGTAGAGCTGAGTTTATTACCACATGCATTGTGGTTACTGGAGAGGAACTCAGTAATGTGCATCTGACCCAAGGGGTAAGCAGAAGCTGAAGTCTGTGGATTATCCTAAGAACAGTGAGTTTGAGAAGAGATAAGGCAGAAAGGGTAGCATCATCATTGATCACTTGCTGAGTATTGCCTTGTGTTATATGTTCTGGAGAAGAATTTTAATTAGCAGGAACAGGACACTGTTACTCTGATAACTACAATACATCTACAAGGAGCTACTCTGGATCCATTAACCATTGAATTAATGAGATCACATGACCAGTGTCTTATATGCCCTGTCCCCAGGCCTAATAAGAGCTACATACATACCATGCTGTGGGATAACCTTTTTGTATTCTGTAAATGTTTTATTTCCATTGGTTAATAAAACAACTGATTTTGCCTAGGAAAGACAGGATACAGCCAGGCTAGAAATCCAAGCAGAGAGACAGGAGAAGGGTGGAGTCTGGGCAGACGGGATGTCAGAGAACCAGTAAGCCATGGGCGACATGGCAACGTAATTAATAAAAATGGGTTAACTTAAATGTAAGCTCTAGTTAGTAATGAGCCTAAACTATAGACCAAGCAGTTTGTAATTAATATTAAGCCTCTGGGTGGTTATTTTTAAAACGGCTATGGGACCAGGTAGAACAGAAAAGTCTCCGTTTGTAATACCACCTTTTTTATGTCCTCAGAGTTTTAGGGAGCTGCAAGGCAAGTATGTGGGGCAAGGTAAATGGATGGAGGAAGCTAAAAGAAAGCTGTGTGTTATTTAGCAAGGTCTGTGCTGAGACTCCTCTTGGGACTTGTACTACTGAGCTGCACAGGACCCAGAGTTGCCTCTGGGATTAAGAGCCCCACCCTCCTAGTGAGGCAATAATAGCTCTCTGTACACTTATGATCTGCTATAAGACAGGGAGAAGGAGGGGTGAGCTTTGCTTCTTCTGCTTTGCCTTCAGCCCCAAATAATCCTTATTCAAAAGTGCCACATTTCCAGGTTGCATAGCCTTTTCTAAAATTAATTTATATGTGTGCCTGTGTGTGCCTCCTCATCTGTATATGTAACATGTTCGTGAACTGCCAGCAGAGGACAGAAAATGGTGCTAGACTCTCTGAACTGGAATTACAGCTAAGGTTATAGGTCACTCATTGTGGGTGTGGGAGGCAAACCTGGGTCTTCTGCAAGAACAAAAGCACTCTTAACTGATGGGCCATTTCGTCAGCCCCCAGAGTTCGCATACTCTCACCCTATGTGTCCATATGATCTATCTACCAAACTTTCCCCAAACGATGAAGATAACAAGCGAGGGGAAGAAGCAGAGATACTGGGTTCTCATATACTTAAAACTAGACACAGGGTGAGCACAGGGTTCCTCTCCTGAGTTCATAAACAAAGGACTTGAAACCGGGATGTCAAAAGGATAGCATCACACTTGTATTTTTTTGTAGCAATATTCACAATAAGAAAGATGTGGGAACCTAGGGGTCCAGCGAGTGAAGGAAATGTCATATAAAGAGATTAAATGCTATGTCGTTTACTTTAAAATGGGGAATTCTGTCATCATAGCAACTTGGATAAGCATGGAAGATATGTGTGGTGGTCTGAATGAAAATGTCCACCTTAGGCTTATAGAAAGTGGCATTATTAGGAGGTGTGGCTTTATTGGAATAGATGTGGCCTCACTGGAGGAAGTGCATAACTGGAGGTGGGCTTTAAGGCTTAAAATGCTCAAGCCAGGCCCAGCCTCCCCCCCTCACTCCTTCTCCTGCACCATGTTTGCCTGCACAGAGCCATGCTTCCCACCATGACAATAATGAACTAAGCCTCTGAAACTGAGGCAGCACCAATTAAACACTTTCCTTATTTATTAAGCGTTGCCACAGTCATGGTGTCCCTTCACAGCAATAGAAACCCTAACTAAGACACTATGCTAATGGAGATAAGCCAGGCACAGAAGGGCAAGCAACACACACAGTTCTCACTTAATGTGGAGTCTAATAAAATGGAACTCGAATAGAGAGGATAAGGTAGCTCCCGGAGCTGGGGATAGAGAGGGACTCAATGGGAGCTGCTAATCTTAGGGCACCAAAGTTCAAAGAGTTCTAAGATCAATTGCACAGCAGGGTACTATAGTCAATTATAATGCACATTTCAGAAAAACTAAAAAAATACGTTTCAAATGTCTTATTATAAAAATAATAGGTGAGCAAGGTGATGAATGTTAGTTGGCTTGGTTTGATCATTCCATGTGGGGAGTGGAAGAAGTCTACAGTGTATGAAGTCCTGGGTAAATGTCTGTGATTGACATGAGCCACCCATGTCAGGAATGCTGCTCTCAGACTCATGGGAAAATTACAAAGGCTCTCCTCATCTCCCCAAGAGGGAGCAGCTCAGAAGGGTGACAAAGCCTTTCTCTCAGGAGGCAGATGTTGATAGTGTGTGCAGAAAATGCCCACTGTAGCTTTCTTCCTTGGATGTGTAAAGCCTTAAGACAGCATCCCTTTAGGAACATCTCCCAAGGAGACTAACTGTATCTGCCTCCTTGTTCAGCTGTAGTAGTAACCGGTCTCCTTGTTCAGCTGTAGTAGTAACCCGGCCTCCTTGTTCAGCTGTAGTAGTAACCCGGCCTCCTTGTTCAGCTGTAGTAGTAACCCGGTCTCCTTGTTCAGCTGTAGTAGTAACCCGGTCTCCTTGTTCAGCTGTAGTAACGCCACTTCCCTGTGTAACTATATATAATAAACAAGCTGAAATTCCAAAGGTGTTGGGATTTCTCTGTCATAGAGGCAGGTCACTGACCCTAGTTTCTCTGTCTGTCTGTCTGTCATCTGTCATTTCTTCATTCCCTCACCACCCCAGTTCAGTCTGTCCCTGGAGCCATGCTGGACATGGCAGTGGCAGGTCATCTGTAGTGCTTTGAATGAGAAATGTCCCAGGACTCATGTACTTGAAAACATGGTCTCCGGTTGCTGTTGGGGGAGGCTATGGGACTTTCAGGAGGCAGAGCATTGCTGAAGGAAGTACATCACTGCAGGGGGGCCTCCCCTCTCCCTCCCACCCCACTTCTTGTATGGGGTTGGAATGTGGCCTTCCCTTTCTGTCTCCTGACTCCCAGGTCAGCCCGGCACTCTGCTGCCATGCCTTCCCGCCGCATGACCGACTGCATCCCCTCTGGATCTGAAGCTGAAACAAACCCTTTCTTCCCTAACTTGCTTTTTGGTCATGGTATTTTATCACAGCAACGAAAGTAACTAATACATCATCACACTGGACCCTGTAAGTCCTGTAAGGTTTACCAGTTAACCAAAACAATGTTAATCATCTATAAGTATTGAGTATTTGGGTCTCTCACACGCCTACACACACATGCACACACACACTCACACACACATGTGCATGTGCACGCAGGAGGGGTGGTTATGTATCTTCAGACAACATCTTCCCTTTTTAAGTATGGAAACCTCAGATACTTTGAAGAGAACCTAACATAAAGTCCAAGACAGAAATGAGGGAAAATAGGAGAGAAGACAAAAATCTCACAGGAAAAGGCTCCAGGGGTGGGGATGGGGTGGGGGCAGAGCTGTAAAATCTTAAAAATGAAAAGATGTGTTAGAAGTGTTAGAACTGGAATCTGAAGTACACTGGCAGGTACAGCTGCCTTTGCTCTGAGATACAATCATGGTTTCTCATGATACTTACCAAGTAGTATTTTTGGTTAGGAATCACAGCTGTAAAACTAAGTTCAACTCATTACACTTTTCCATGATATTGCGTTCAATTTTGTACAAGATATTCTTGTATGTTACTTCAAATAAAATGGTGATAAAAAAGTTTACCTCTGAAAAACAGACATTAGAAAACTAGAAGACAATATTTAAAAAGTAAAAGATTCTTCCATCCATGATCAAATCTAATTAATGATCCAGAAAGAGGAAGCAGAGAATGCAAAGAGATTATTAATTGATAAATAATATAGAAAAGAATTTAATAGCGCAAACATCAGTGAAGGGTTCCTGTAGCTTAGTAGTTTCAGAACAGAAAGTAGGAAAAAACAAGCCCCTGAGACTGGTCAAGACTCAGAAGTCCTGGGCCATCCTCAGGGACAGACGTGCTGTAGACAGTGCCACCATGTGTCCCAGTCAGGATTACTATTGCTGTGAGGAAACACCATGACCAAAAGTGTTGCGCGCCTACCTAGGCCAGTAAGGAAACGCGCAACCACGACTCTTCTTCATGCAGTTTATTCAGGATCCTTGTACATCAGCTTCCTCTGCCCCCATCAGCTTCTGCTTCTCCCATCCGCTTCTGCTGCTTCTCTCATCCGCTTCCGCTGCTTCTCTCATCAGCTTACCCTGCTTCTCCCAGCCCCAGCTTAAATGCGCTCACAGCCCAATCAGCTCATGCCACCTGGTGATCCTGGATAGGCCACAGAAGGAGGAAGTGCACCAGATCCATCAAGCACTTCCAAATAAGGCTTGTTTACAGCTAAGCGCGAACTACCTGGCATCCAGCCAGGCACCATCTTGGGGCTGTGGCTTCCCACACAAAAGCAGTTTGGGAGGGGGGTTATCTGGATTACACAGCCACATCACTGTTCATTATGGAAGGAAGTCTGGACAGGAATTCAAACAAGGCAGGAACCTGGAGGCAGGAGCTGATATAGAGGTCATGGAGGGGTGCTGCTTACTAGCTTACTCCTCATGGCTTACTCAGCCCGTTTATAGCACCCATGGACCACCAGCCCAGAGATGGCCCCACTCACAATGGGCTGGGCCCTCCCCCATCAATCACTAATTAAGAAAATGCCCTATAGGCTTGCCTATAGCATGATCTTCTGGAGGCATTTTCTTAATTAATGTTCCTTCCTCTCAGTGACACTAGCTTGTGTCCATTGATGTAAAACTAGCCAGCACATCATGCCTGCAGAAGGCTGGCAGAAAGAGATTTCTGTGGTGCTTTTTGTTCAAACTGTCAGTCAGTTTTCCTGTGGGAAATAGAAACATTTCAGACATGCAATATCTTCTGCATGCTACCATCACGTTTTCTTTCTCAGCAAGCAATTTTACAGGTAGGAAGTGTGTAGGTACAGAGCCAGCTAAATGTTTGAGATCTCTCTAGAGGCCCCTACACCCAGCCCCATCTTCCCTTTATCCTCTTCCTTTTATGTAAAGGTCTTAAGGACATAAATAAACTACCATGTAACTCCAAGAAGCCATCAAGGATGTACTTCATTCTTGCTAAGTTAGTATCTTCATCCTCAATATTATTGAATGCCTATAAGGGGTCCAGCCATCACATGTATGTGCCAAAGAAATGGAAGAGGAAAAGACAAAAGCACACAGAGAAAAAAAATCTCAGAAATCTGACCCACTCACTTCTCCCACCACATACATTTACTAAGGGGAAATGTCTTTGTGAGTGAATAAATTATTCAATACATAAAGATTCCACTAAAGAATTAAATATTGGTTTGACAACTAGAAATGTAATAAAATATATCCTTCACCCAAATCAAAAGGGAGTTGAAAGATGTAAAAATTGAGAAGATGTGGCAGGAGAGATGGCCCAGCAGTTAAAAGCACTTGCTGACCTTCGGAGGGTTAGGGTTCAAA
The DNA here is from genome assembly GCA_030556225.1 of Cricetiscus sungorus. Lineage (NCBI taxonomy): Eukaryota > Metazoa > Chordata > Mammalia > Rodentia > Cricetidae > Cricetiscus > Cricetiscus sungorus. The sequence continues at coordinate 38,497,453 of JANBXA010000731.1, read as the reverse complement.
TCCAAGCATCCACATCAGGTGACTTACATAACTCGGCTTCAGAGACATCTTCTTCTGACCTTTCTGCACATTTACATATGCACACACACACACACACACACACACAACACACACACACACCACCACCACCACCACCATCACCACACACTAATCAATAAAGAAAGAATTGAGACACAGATTAATCTGTTACGGCAGGGTTTTCCTGATGACCGCCAGCCCACCTGCCGCCGGTCTGGGCTCACAGCTGCACCAGCCCCAAATAACACTCAGAGACTCTGAATTTGATACAATCCTGTTGGCCAGTTACCATTATTGTTTATGGGCTAGCTCTGTCTTAATGATTAACCCATTTCTACTTATCTAAGTATTTCCACGTGGCTTATCTTATGGGGAGCGGCGGCCGGCGTCTTGCTTCCTCCATGCTCTACATCTTGACTCCTCCCAACTACTTCCTCTTTCCTCCTCCTGGTCTCCTAGCCCCACCTATCTTGTTTCCTATTGGCCACAGGCTTTATTAATTAACCAGTATGAGAAACATCTTTACAGAATAACATCTCCCATCATTAATCAATTTAGCGGAAGGAGTAAGGAGATGAATGGGATCATGGGGTCCTGGATAACTAGCAGCCTGAGAGACACTCTAGTCTCTACAGAGGCCTCTGAGAGCTACAACTGATATAACACGATAGAACAGCAAGCAAAGAAAAGGAAGATATGCAGGGAAGGAGATGCAATCATAGCATGTGCTGTGGTTCATCTATAAACAGCCCACGAAATGATTTCACACTTTTCATAAGAAGGTGAACTTTCCATTTATTTTACCAAAAATTAGTTTTATTTGTAGAATGGAAAAAGGAATGGTAAAAGCATTTGAAAGCAGAAAAGTCTAACTGTAAATCATCTATAACAGAAATGCATTAGATATGTCTGAAAGTGATAAATTAAGAAATTATGTGAGTGTAAGCATACCATTTAAAAGATAATTACTAAGAGCAACAGATAAATGTTTGGAGAAAGGGTCACATTGGGAGGACGGATGTTCACCAAAAGCCTGATATTACTTTTTCTAATCTAAACGTATTGTGCTGCTTAGATGGCAGTTTTAGACAAGGCTTTACAATTTAATGACTAAGGTAATTTTTTACAACGTGAATAGTAAAAGCCCCGTTTTCGGAGTCTGAGTGGGAAAAGGAGAGGCAGGAGGCAGGTGCCACTCCACACAAAGGAAGATGGATTTACAGACTAAAGTCTGCAAAAGCAGAAATCCCAGCAGTCAGGGTGCGCATGGCTGCTGGAAGGAACCTTTATGGAGCTGATGGTAAACACGGGTTTAAAATCTCAATTGTCTACATTGTTAAGAGATTTATGTTTTGAGCAGACATTTTAGGAACTGGACAGGTGGCTCAGTAGTTAAGATCATTTGCTGATCTTCCAGAGGACCCTAGTTCAATTTTTGGCACACACTCAGGACACACACAGTGTCTAGACATATAGGCATACACATAAAATTAAAAAATACAACTTTCTAAATTTAAAAAATAAAGTAAAATAAAAATTAAGCCAGCTTTGGAAAAGGGAGGACCACTCTCCAGATCTGCACTCTCTGTTGTTTTCTTAACTTTGTTCCCTTTCCCTCCCCTCAAGTACAAATCTCCAGTAAAAACACTCTTCCTCCTTCTTCCCCTCTTCTTACTCCTCCTCTTCCTCTCCTTCTCCTTACTTCTCCTCCAGTCTGAAACCAGTGCTCAGCTCTCAGCTTTGTGTGTTCATCCTGGGTGAGCTACCCCAACCAAGCAAGAAACCCCTGGCTCTGTGTTCATGCTTGACTGAGGTGAGATTTGGTGGTCATTTGACGATCAAAACATGTGTGTAGCCACAGCATTCCTCAGTTTTCAAGAACTGCAGCCTAAATTGTAGAGAGTGGGATTCACTTGGGCTCAATTAGGAGGCTCCAGTTCATGGTTTATTGCTGTTGCTTTGGGGCTTGTGCCCTGGCAAGTCCATCATGACAGTATGTGACAGCAAGGAAGACAAGAGAAAGGCAAAGAAACTTTCCCACAATCCCTGTGAGGGCAAGCCCCCAGAGACCTAAAGCCTCCCACTAAACCTACTCCTAAAGGCTTCTGCTGGCTTCCAACAATGCCAAGCTGAGAACCAAGCTTTCTGACACATGGGCTTTGAGAGACCTTCTAACCCATACAAAGATGATGATGATGATGATGATGATGATGATGATGATGATGATGAAGAAGAAGAAGAAGAAGAAGAAGAAGAAGAAGATAGATAGATAGATAGATAGATAGATAGATAGATAGATAGATGAATAGATAATAGATTGATAGTTATGTAGCAGGGCCACACCCATTTGGATGTGGTCACAGGTGCAGATGTGATGCGGGGGAGGCTACATCTAGGGTCCCTGACCCTAGCTTGCTCTCTTGCTTCCTAGTCAGGTTGCAGAGAGCATTAGGGTGGCAGAACGGCATCCGTGGAGCGGGAACCCACAGCGATCATGTGTTTCATGTGTAAATAAATTCTCCCTGAATAAACCTCACTTATACTGAGTCCAGTGAATCTTGAATCCCATGCATTATAGACAGATATAGAGAAATATAAAACCTCCTCTTCCAGCCTACTACCCTTTCCTCCTGTCTCTCCACACTGGTGAGTGAATCCATAAACTATTCCCAGTGCCGATGGCCTCTGTCATTTTTAGCTCCAGCTGTCAATTTGACAAAAGCTTAGTGTTACCTGGGAAAGTACATCAGTAGAGGAATTTCTCCCATCAGTTTGGCCTGTGAGCACGTCTGTGAGGCATTTTATTGATTAGTAACTGATGTAAGACGTAGGCCCCACTGTGTACGGTGTCATCCTGGTAGATGGGCTTGGACTGCATGAGAAAGGTGCTTGAACATGAACCTAGGAGCAGGCCAGTACGCTGTGCTCCTCCAGACTCTGCTCCAGTTCCTGCTTACTCCCCTCCGTAATGGACCAGGAAGTAAAACAAACCCTTTCCTCTCCAATTTGCTTTGGGGTCGTGGTATTATCACAACAGAAAACAAACTAAGCCTCCAGCAAAAGAATGCCAAGGATGCACATCCATAATTCAACAAGTCCCGTTCATTGTTTTCAAGAAGAAGAAAAAAAAAAAAAGCATTATGGGAAACTTCAGTGGATCCCTAGAGCTGTGTCAGGTGACAGAGACAGTGCTAATAGTGGGTCCCCCCCACACTTTGATGGGGCGAAGTAGGCATGGGTAGCTCTGTATTTGGTACCTTAATAAATTTTCTCTAGTGTGAGGCAGGTGAGACCCAGCTGAGCTGTCCTTGTGAGGAAAACAGCCATTCACAGTGGCCAAAAGGGGGAATGATTTAGACAATATCTTCATTTGTGAGAATGGGTTCATTTCCATCTCAATTCATCATGACCACAGTGGAACTGGATGTTGCTACTCAGGATAGTTTGAATTGTTTTTTATTCTTTTGGTGGGCGGGGAGCTGCCACCCAGCTCTCAGATAAATCACACAGAGAGTCTTATTATTACTTATGAATGCCTGGCCTTAGCTTGACTTGTTTCTTGCCAGTTTTACTTAAATTATCCCATCTATCTTTTCTCTCTGGACTTTTATCTTTCTTATTTCTGTATATCTTACTTTCCTTCTTACTCCATAGCTGGCTGGGTGTGCGGGTGTGCGGGTGGTGCTGGTGTGCGGCTGTGCGGCTGTGCGGGGAGGTGCGGGGATGCGGGGGTGCGGCTGTGCGGCTGTGCGGGGGGGGGGTGCTGGTGTGCGGCTGTGCGGGTATGCGGGGGTGCGGCTGTGCGGGGGGGGGTGCGGCTGTGCGGGGGTGCGGGGGTGCGGGGGTCGCGGGGGTGCGGGGGTGCGGGTGGCTGGGTTTTGACCCCTGATGTCCTCCTCCCCTTGTTCTCCCATTGCTCTGTCTCATTTCTCCTTCTGTTTCTCCTCTCTGCCTGCCAGCCTCACCTATCCTTGTTCCTGCCTCTCTGTTGACCATTCAGCTGTCTATTAGGACCATCAGGCGTTTTAGACAGGCAAAGAATCACAGCTTCATAAAATTAAACAAATGCAGCATAAACAAAAGTCACACACCTTAAAGTAATATTCCCCAACAACCCTGTGGCAGGGTTTAGGATCAATGGGAGCAATTGTGTAACTAACCCAGCACCCAATGCCAGGGCAGCAGCTCTGTTTCTCACTCAGCAGCTGCAAAGGAAGCTGTAAACTTTTCACCACATCAAGCGCAGGGTGGCATGCCCATGATTATTTGGAAGGTGCTGGCCACGCAAGGCTGGAAACCGGTTAGTCTTTCTCTGGCTTGGTGTCTTGTGTGTGATCTCAGTGAAAGTGAAAAGCAGGGAAATGTTGTGGTTGGCAACCTAGAACCGGACATATGGAGCAAACACTGATGGGTCTATGTTTATAATGTTTCAACTCAATTTTCTTTTCAATTTTCTGATGGGGCAGCTATGCACCCACACAGCCATTTCACTTTACACTTTCAGAGCACGAGAAATTCACACACGACAATCAATTACAAGGGATATTCAACATTATTTTAATTAACTTTATAGCATACAATTTTCCCTATGGTTGCCTAATATAAGTGTTCTGATCACATTTAAGATAAGTTATATGAGCTATTGTGTTTTGTAAGTCATGTGTATTCATTTATTTCTTAGGAAATTTTCAACTTATGATGGTTTCATAACCCCACTGCAATTTCAAGGACCATTTGAGTTACTAAGCGCATGTAGGGACTGTCTAGAGTCCCTGTGGGCCTCTGGACAGGGTTGGGACGTGGCTGTGGGTACGATGGGCTCAGCCAAACAGTATCAAATCCCTAGGAAGAGAAGTACACCCCCAAACAAAGTTTTAGTCTTTTAGATACAGGCATATGGGATACGCTTTTGTTATTTAGGACCCATTTGCTGTCTTTGAAATATGTCTCTTCCATGACCGCTGGCAGGGACTGAACCAGTGAAGAGCTGGCCTATCCTCCACGAGCATACAGCAAGACATGCAATGTCAGACATCACATTAGACCAGTGCCCCAAACCGTTCCTCTGGTTTTGACCTTTGGGATCTAGCCATGGACTTTAGAAAGTTCGTTCTGAGGAACTAGACTCAGCTCACCTGTTCCACAAGTCAGCCCTACACAAAGCCACCTCTACTGCGGCCGGCTCGAGGTTCCTGAAATATGGCCTCCGCCACAGCAGTGGCCGATCCTATCAGTAAGCAAAACCAGAGAAACTGTGTGGGTGCCTCAAGCGGGATAGGATGGTTGTCACAGCAGAAAGATGATGTAGAATAAAGTCAGGGAGGGAAAGTGCATGGAATTTGTTTAAACCCAGAGTCTTAGAAGGGAATTAAAAAGATCTTATCGAGAACATGCGGTCTCCGCAAATTAGGTTTACTGGGTGAGTCAAGGGAGAATTGAATCAGCTTAAGAAACAAGAGTCTGTCTTTTCTGTCAGAGTACAGGCTACAGAGAAGAAAAAGGAAGGGAAAAAATAAAAATAAAAGGCACACTGATTAAACTCCAGAGGGAAAAGACTGAGCTGGGAGAAAATCCAGGAGCGCCAAGGCCGCTTGCAGACTTGAAAGGAATTAAGCCGGGGGTGGACCCTGCTGCATTAAGCTATGATGGGGATGAATGAGATCATGGTTATTACCAGATCACAGGGAACTCCAGGGCCAAGGTGATCTGTATAGGAAGTCACTAACCACTACAGGGACTCACTGTAGTGACATCCTGGGGCACAGAGGCTCAGGAGACTACAGATTCAGCTTCTGTGAGCAGCAGGCACCAAATTAACAAGAACGAGCGATGGAGGAGTCCCCTGAGATTATTGGACGCTTACAGAGGAGATGCGTAAGTACCACACTGATGTCAGGGGAAAGAAGAACAGGAAGTCAGGAATTAACAAGTGAGCTTCAACACCAGGATGCAGAATGGCTTATACATAGAGACAACATGCCTGAGGTTTATATAGGATTAGGCGTAGGAAGGAAGATAAAGAGTAGGGGTTGACAGGATGCTGACAGACTGACCTAGGCCTGAGTTAGCACCTGGGCCTTTCAGGGCTCCTCCTGGGTATATTACCTGAGGGAAGATGCTGGAAGACCTTGCAATTGCCCAGAAACAGAGCTGACTAGGAAGAAACAAGTCCTTATGGTTAAAAACATTTGGGCTCCATTGTGATTCCTAAGCAGAGTGATTTTCACTGGTACCTATGGATTCTGCTGGCCCCCTTGCCAGCAGAATTCATAGAACAGTTCCGTGAAGAGACTGAGATCACCCTGGCATTGCCAAGAGATTGCAGAGAACAAAACAGAACAGGAAGTATTGGGCATTCATCTTTGAGTTTCATCTAAGAAGCCAGAGCTTTGAATTCCAGACTCTCTTCAGACTTAGTAATGGGGAAAAGTTCATGGTCAGACTGGAGGGATCTGTGCCGTCCTGGCACTGGCAGGCTGAGTTCAGACTGTCATCTGAGTTCCTCAAATCATAATTGAGTTTAAGACAGAAAATGAATGAATTAGGCTACAGTTACTGTCTTGGACGTGCTTTAGTTGAAGTCCTTCCCCTACCCCATTTCAAGATGCAATCAGGGTTGACCCCAAGTTTGGCAAGTAATGGTCTGAGAACCCTTCTTTATTAAATGTCTCCCTAAAAAGTGAGACATTTCTACATGAGACATGGGAAGGAGTCTGCTACGCATGCATCATCATGAAGAGCTAAGATTTCAGCTGCATCATGGAAGTGTCATGGCCTTCCTTGGTACCAGGAAGCCCCTCGAAACTTGCTGGTGAATACAGTAAGTACCAGCTACACAATCCCAGCCCAGCTAGGACAATGTGACCAAGTACAGTGATCCCTCAAGTGGAGGCCAGGATTTCACCACTGGTTAAGAAGCAAAATCAGCTGGACATTCGGGTGATAGGGATCTTAGGATGGATGATGACCTTGGTGCTAAGTGCAGCTGCCACCTCAGGACTAGCTGAGGCAGTAGGGGTGTAGATGTCTCACTGACGCTCATGCTCTCTTCTTTTAAACTCTCAGTAACTACCATTTTGAAATATCAAGATAGAATACGGCAAACTCGATGTTGGACAGTAGGTGGAGGAGGGGTGGACAGTGGCTGCTTCCGCCAGTACCTCAACCACATCTCTCGGGGACAGTGGCACGATTGCCAACTTACAGCACATTCCTTTCTTTGCCAGATATTCTGTGGCCTCTGGAGCCCCACAGCAAGACAAAAAGAGCAGGGTGCCACAATGTAGCACAGCTGCATCCTTGCCAGGCCCCAGAGCAGCCTGCATAGCCATCACCCGGGGCCAGCTTAATAGTGTGCCCTGCACGGGCTGCCTTTGTTGGCAGGCCCCTGCTCCAACACCCCTTGCTGGTATTTTCTGCACTCTCAAATTTTGGTTTCCAGGTCTGGTCTTAGCAGAAGGCTGTAGCAGCATCCTCAGTGCCAGTGTATTTGTGTTAGTGGCCACACCCCTGTGGGTGTGGCTTCAGGTGCTGGTGAAACTGGAAAGATAAAGTGTGAGGCATCTCATGCTCTCTCTTGGGATGGGAAGGGCAGAGAAAGGCAAGGCTGTGGCGGTTCCTTATTGTTCTGTGTAAGTTGTTTCTCAATTAACACCCATTTATCAATTATCTTGGACCTAGTGAACTCATTATCCCCATGCCTTCAGAAGGTTGCCTAAGACTACTACCTTTAGAGGCTTCTAGAAAACCAGTTCATAGTTTATAAATGTAAAAGAAAGAATCAAATATTTATCTTTCCTAACCTGTAAGAAATGAAGTTATCTTACTGACTTTTACCAAAGACAAATATCTTTATAGAAGCCCTCTGGCTAATTAATGAGAGGAGAATGAATTAAAAATATCATCTGCAGTTAGTTAAGAATCCCTGGGTTTAGGCAATTGTTGATTTTTAACCTTAAAACAGACAACCCATTCCCATAATGTGTTTCCTTCTGGAAGCACATGAGGCCTCCCATGTCATGAATGGTTTTGTACCCCCCAAATCTGAGCAAAGTTATAAGCCTGGTAGAGAGGAGGTGCAAGGGACATGGGTAGGACTGAAATCCAATCTGAAAAGTCCAAACTGAAAAGTCTGTACCACAATCAATTCTTTATCAGAAATAGCAATAACCGTGAGAAAGAAAACAGGGTTCTTCAGTAGATTTAAGTGACGCATCAGCCGGCTTCCAGGATGGTCCTTGGGGACCACCTCTAAAGGCAACAAGGAAAAAGGAGGTGGGAAGAAAAGACAGCAGCAGAACACAGGAGAGAAAGAAGGCTGTTTCTTCAGTGAGATTTACATACTAATTGGCTACAGTCTAGCAAGAGTGCTTTTTCCCATCAGAGAAGGAAAAAATAGCTGAAAAATCTGAGCAGAGTTGGAGATGACTTTGGCAATGAGAAGGCAACAGGGAGAGTATGGGGACTCTGTTTTAAAGTGTGTTTGCCTTCAGTCTGAGCACCCCTCAAGTTTATACCATGGGTGGGTCTAAGCCACTTCCTATCAAAGCCTCCCATGTCTGCCCTTTCCCCTGATGTCCTCATTTCCTTCTCCCTTTCCACGTGAGCTGAGCATCCATTCATTTCTGCAGAAACCATCCCTTGGTTCTAACGTGCTTCATGAGTCAAGATGCAAGAGCTCTTTTGACTCCTGAAGAGCTTGAATGGAAAATGTTTGATGCACTTGATTGAGGGGCGATCCCTCTTGCTGCAAACTTGTTTTTGAAGACAGGAAAGGAGACTAAGGTATTAGTTAGCATAAGTACTTGCTTCAGCATTTCTCCCCTTCATTCACCTGAGCAGGTGCAGAGTCCCTTAATCACAACTGTCAAGAAAGGAAGGCTTGCAATTTCTACCATATAAAAAGGAAAATGACAAACTGGGGGGAGAGGGAGGAGAGGAAGGCAGAGAATATATGTAAATGGACATGCACCGACAGGAAGGAAGAAGGGGGATGGAGGGAGAGAGGGGGAATAGAAGTTCATCTTTTCCTATGTGGTTCTCGAATAATGAAAAGTCATTTGAATAGAAAAGGATGTGAACACTTGATCTTACAATGGAATGGGAAGCTAAAGACCTTCCAGGATACATTTGAAATGTATAGGATAAATATTTAGAAGGAAATTATTTTTATGGGCTTTGTATATTCGTTTGCTCCTCCTCAGACTCTGATGGGGAAGTTTTAGGAGGACTGCTCACCTGTTCATGATTTTAGGCTGAGCACATACATGTCTCCATTTTGGAGAAGCCCAGGGAGAGCTTAATTCTTTTACTGGAAAAAGCAGGCTAGGAAGATTTAGGGATGGCGATGCAAAGGAAGTGTCTGGAGGGGCACAGGGAGAAAGATGCATGATGAAAAGGTGGCTGGGATGGCAGACATGGGGCTCCGTGAAGAAAGTGTCAAGGAGAGACAGTGTGCAATGCGGATATGTAGGGATCTGGCCGTGCCATGCTGTGGACAATTTCTCTGCAACCCAACCCATCTCCTCCAAAGTCTTTGGTAAAGTACTTAGCACTCATCACAGCTTTCAGGGCAAGAGAGTGAGAGTGTGAGCGTTCAAGAGAGTGGGTGAGACTGAAGATAGGGGAAGAACAGGTGTTTGTGTTGACATTGACAGAGTACTCTGCAAGACCCTGAGGGGAATAAACATGGAGGGCTTTGCTGTTTCACCTCCTGGGAGGAAAAGAAGACATGCCAAACTTTCCCTTGTCTCATCACACATGGAAAAAAGCATAGTTTAGCAGACAAGTAGGAAGGGGTCATCATCCTGTGAGAAATCTACGCTCTTGGTGCAGAATGCTCTGCTAGACTTACTCAGCCCTTGAGGCAGCTGACTGTCTGGTTTGTCAGCTTAGTTTACCAGTGATCAACACCAAAATGACAAAGTCACAATTAGCCCATGAGTCACCAGGGGGTTCTGCAGCTGCCTCTGTGCATTGGGCTCCAGTCTTTAACTTACTTCCTGTAGTGTGACAGGGAGAAATTTCCACCGGATTCATCAAACACCTGAACAACCAAAGCTGAACTAGACAACTGAAAAGACAAGATACATCATCAAAATGATGTCCATGTACAAAAATAAAAGCATCTCTTTGTGTCATTTATAATAGAAATATAGTCCATTGTTTCACCCAGATATTGCTTACATGGTTGTCAGGACAAGTAAGCTTCATTACAGCCCAGTTGCTTGACTCAACCTGCCAAAACCTTGTCTGATGCCTTCCATGCCCACTAAAATGTCCTTAATGTTATTTTCTGTAATTTATAATACTAAATCAAATGGAATGAGTTTTTAAAGTCCCTTTGACTAATGCACGTATCAAATAATCTGTGGGGAAATATAGTTACAAATAATTCAACTACTGTTTAGAAGGAATCATGCAGGTTATAGATAAGAGAACTCAGAGAAAGCAAGAGGAAGCATGACAAATTGCTACTGGCCTGAAACAGTAGAAAAAGAACAAAATCCCATAGAAAACCCTTTCTAGAGGGCAGAGATCTGAATACAATGTATATTTTCCAAATAAAGAGAAGGATAGGTACATATGGGGGTGGCATGACCCCACTACATAGAAAAGATAATTAATTTACTAAATATCTTTGCTGTTGCCAAACCACTCTGCTAACACTAAAGCTATGGACTGGAAAGATGTTCAGAGGTTAAGAGCACTAGTTGCTCTTGCAGAGGACCTGGGTTTGATTCCCAGCACCCACACAGCAGCTCACAGCTGTGTGTAACTCCAGTTCCAGGGGTTCCAGTACCTTCTTCTGGCCTCCTTGGGCACCAGACAGAGGGTGATACAGAAATATACATGCAGGTAAAACACTCATACACATAAAGTTACAATCAAAATTTTAAATGGTTTTTAAAACATTACAAGCAACATTTCCAGCAAAATCAAAGCATAAAATGAGTTATTAATTAGTTCTTATTTTAAAAACATTAAATAACTATACAAATAAGGTTTTTACAGAAATAAAGTAAGCTCCTCAGGAGAGAAGAACAATTTTCTTCTAGAAAATTCTAGACAATCTTAACCTCACAGTCCCTAATCAAGGGAGTATAAACAGCACAGTAAGTTCACCATCAGAGCCAATCTAAATGCTGCCTCTTGGGCAGCCCAACCTCTAGGCAATTATTTTAAATATTCCTTTTTTTTTTTTACAACATTAATTGCTCACAAATTTAACAAATATCTGATGTCAGCTCTCCTACTCACTTTCCCTCACTTTCCATAGCAGGATCTCAGTCAGGAGTGACACGACACACAAACGGGGAATGCTGAAATAAAGTGCCGCCAGGAACCTAAATACTGTAAATACTAAGACCTATGCCCGTAAAGTGTAAGATGAGCTGGAATACTCACGGGAATTGTCGAATCTCAGAAAACCTGTACTGTCCGAATAATGTAACCCAAGCATTAGAACTCATATTTTAAGGGTATGGGGACAGGGGAACAAGTGTTCACTAGCTTTTGTCATGGAAATTCATTGATGGAGAGGCTTGCCTTTTCTTTTCTTTTTATTTAGATACTATTTAATTAGGTTAATAAATACATTTAAGGTCTTGATCATCATTTAATTCACCCACACAAACAGGGACAGTGGGGATTTGATTGTGGAAAGAATGATATGGTCATTTTCAAAAGCTCTTCCTTTATTTGCTCAGAACATGGTTTTGGGCATCCTATTAACATTTCCCAAATTGAATGAACCTGTCTCTTTGTGTTAGGCAATAAGCTAAGAATAGGGAGAGGCCAACAATCATTAACAATTTATTGTCCTTGCTGACAAATTAGAAACCCGACTGCCCAGAACATTAAGTTACAAGGGCAGCAGGGAAGTCTGAAGGATCAATGATGCAGATGAGTGTATCAGGACCCATTCTGTCTCCTCCCAGTGTGTCAGCAGACCTAGGAGTTTCCTTCCACTCACTGAACGCTGCTGAAGAAGTGAACAGGCACATGCATTTCCCCAGACAGCTTTCACGTGTCTGAGCCTTACATCATTCTAACAAAGCAAGGGAGGAAAACACAAAAGCAAAGAAAAGAGGAGACATTTTCTCACAAGTCCACAATGCACTGCCCGTGTTCCAACTCACATGGATACAATGTGGAACAAACCCCACTCCCTGCCATCAGGAGAGGGGGAAATCCGTGCAAGAGCCTTACAGCATGATTATTTTCCTCTAAGTCATATCCAGCATTCGACCTAGAACACAACCCAGAAGCGGGCATGGGTCTTCTTTCAAAACTGCTGTGATGTCCAAAATGCCAGTGAGCTGGACATGCCCATGGGACAGGACCAGAGTCCCATAGTCATTCAATGCCCGTGGGGCCTCAATGAAGTCTGTGTAACTTTCGTAGCTGTAACTCAGTCTGCCTCAGAGTAGGAGGAAAGGCAGCTTGCAAATATCCAGGGGACATTGTTCTTGTTGTTGGAGAGAACACATAACCCTTGGCCATGCTCATCAAGACCCCCTTTCCCCTCATTCCAGCTTCTCCCACAGTCCACAGAAGACTTCACAATGCTCTCTTTAAAGTGTGCCTTTAAAAATCAAAGCATGCAAACAAAAAAATCCACTCACTTGACCTCAGTTTACAGATACAAAGGAAAGCAAGCAAAGTTGAAGGCAGATGGGCATGGTGTCACAAGCCTGAAGTCTCAGCTCACCAGGGGACACACGAAGATGGGCAGTTTAAAGTCGGTTTTTAATGCAAAGCAAGTTCATGGTCGACTAAGTGAGAGCCTGTCTCAAAAACTTAGTAATAATAATAATAATAATAATAATAATAAAGTTAGGTACCTGACAAGATAGCTCATGGGTAAAAGCCATGGCCTGTTGACTGAGTTTGATGTATAGAAAAGCCAGATGGTGTGGTTCATACCTGCAATCTCAGCACTCCTGCAGAAAGAGCATGGTAGAGAAAGATTTGACCATTCATGGGCAACTAGTCCAGGATACACAGCATGGCAGAAACGACAGGACAAACTTAGCTTCAGCAGGGCAGAGGGTGAGAATTGACTCGACACACATGTAGTGTGTGCTTGTGTGCTCCCTCTCTCGCTCATACACAGCAGTAATTGCTTTCAGTTACAGACAAGCTTTCAAATCCACAAATTCCTCCCAGGAACTGAGGAAGCATGGTGTCTCCCCTCAAGGTTCTGTTTCGTAGGAGCACATAGACAGCGTATGTGCCAACAAGCAGAGTCCATGACAGAGGGATGCAAAGCCCCTAAGAGCCTGGAAGTGTGTCAGCCTGTGCTAGAGAAATCCCCAGTCTTCCAAACAGCTCTCAGGTTCACCTGTCTGAGAAAATTGCTTGTCACCAAATGATACAAACAATGGAATTTCCATCTGCTCTGGTCAATCCAATTGATTCCATTCTACCAACGAGGATTTCTCATGAAGGACTTGCCTATCAAAACTGTGAAACACACCTGCTGTCGCCAACTCCTGACAGCCTGTTCACTTAGAAGGACACAACCAAAGTGACATGCAGTCACTTGCTGTCTGTGACAGTGTTCCAGGCCAGCAGCCAGGGGCAATGAATGAGATCCACTCGAAACTTAACACACTGGAAACCTGTCCTCACCCAGCAGCAAAAGGATGAGGAAACTGGGAAGAGGTACAGAGGGGGGTGAGGTACGCAGCACCCTGGGAGCCTCCTGACATCAAACTGTGTCATTACGATCCATGTGGAAAACACTGGGTTTAAACACTAAAATGTTCCTGGACCCCTTACTGTGCGAAATGAACCATGTTGATCTATGTCAGAGTCCAGGGCTAGGGGATGGATAAGTTTCACAACTATTTGACCATGTAAAACTTTCAATAATTTAATATTTTTCTAAAGCAAACACTTTGCTAGGTATGCATTTCAATATAATAATTGTGGCAGGTGTGCCTATTATCCATTGCTATATAGCAAAACTACCCTAGTTTTACAGTCTTAATGCATTATTATTTATATTCAACCGTTTGAATATCCCTTCAAAGCACATGCTGAAATTCAGTTGCCATTGTAACAGTATTCAAAGGTGGGACCTTAGGAAGAGATTGAGAGATGCAGGAGGGGCTATGGCAGTAGAAGCAGCTTACTGTAAGAACAATTGACTCTCTGCATGTTCCCTTGCTCCACCCTCTCTCTTGAGCACATGTTCTGTGGCCCTGTGACACCAAGTTATAACATAGGAAGAAGGGCAGCAGAGTCAGTTGTGTGGTCTGATTTTGGACTCCCTGGCTTCCAGAAGTCATTCTGTTTCTTTCTGAATTACTCAGTCTGTGGTATTCTATCACAGCAGCAGAATCCAAGGTAAACACAAAATTTCATAGTTTTGAGACTTTGCCAGGATGTTCTGAGCATTTCTTTACTGTGTTTATTGTTCAGGATTGTCCAGTCAAATAGAACATGTTTGTGTTGGGGTCTTGTGATGGTTATTGTTATGAGTCAACTTACCTGGGTCATGGCGCCCAGATTCCAAAATCAAACTGTCAGAAAGACTGCTTTTCCCTACCAAGTCAGGATCTTCTAGTAGCTGCTGGCATTCTAGGAAGAGTGGTAACCTGTCCCCATGCTCACATCACTGTCCCATCTATCTTCCTTATTAAAACACAAGCTCAGGAGCATCTTCCCATATTAAAACCCTTACTACATCATGTCTCAGCTGGGTTTCTATTGCTGTGATAGACCATGACCAAAAACAGCTTTGGAAGGGAAGGAGTTGTTTCAGGTTACACATCTTAATCACAGCCCTTCTTGAAGGGAAATCAGCATAGGAACCTGGAGGCAGGAACTGAAACAGAGGCTGATTACTGGCTTGCTTCCCTGGGCTTGCTCTGCCTGCTGCCTAATAGAACCCAACACCACCAGTCCAGAAATGATACCACCCACAATGGGCTAGGACCTCCTCTATCAATCACTACTAATTAAGAATTAATATTCTATAGGCTTGCTTACAGCTTATGGAGACATTTTCTTAAATGACTCCAACTGTGCCAGGTTGACAAAAAACTAGCCAGCACAATTACAACTGCCAGGGACTAGAATGTACCTATTAGGGGTGGGGGCCTCTCCTAGTCAAATACACTGAGTGTAACACACATATATTTAACTACCATTATATTAAGAAATTTTTGCTATCTCCACTCGTGATTCTCATTTTCCATGTCTTTTCTCTAGTGTACTTTATTCATAATTTCTCTTTATTACTTCCTGCTTTCTATTGGTGCAGATCAAATTTTCTTCTGTTAATGTACTGTTTACAAATTCTGTCTACAATTTTACAGTGCTTGCTGTTAGGTCTCTCTCATCATTAGAGTTCCTAAGAACTCACAGCCTCAGGAGCAGGCTCACACTAAGCACAATGACAGCTCCTAATCTGTAGCAGCTCTGCCTGTCAGAGTCCCCCAACCCTGCCCCCTGCCCTCTTTCAATTTGAACTGTGTTATGCAGTAGGCACCATGCTAGGCTACAAACTCATAAACTGCCTGCATAGAGTTAAATGGCATGTCTTTTAATGAGGAAACTAAGGGTTCAAAGGGATTGGAGAACTTGGTCCAAATTACAGGGTTCTTAATTTGCAGTGCTGGATTTCCAACTGCTGGATAGCACTCAGATGATTTCAACATGGTGTTTTTGTGACAGTATGAGATGAGATTGCACACAAGGTTACTCCAAGAGTTATTTCTTTCACCCGTGTTGTCTTCAACAGTTGTCTACAACAGTCTAATTGACTTTCCTGAACTTATTTACAAGGACAGTTGTGTATTAGTCAAGGTTCTCTAAAGGAACAGAGCTTATGGAATACATACATACATATACATGTATGTATATGTATATATGTATATATATTATAATTTATTAGAGTATCCTACAGGTTGTGGTCTCTCTAGTCCAACAATAACTGTCTCCAAACAGAAAGGTCAAGAATGTGGTAGTTGTTCAGTCCACAGGCTGGACGACTCAGCTGGTCTTCAGTCTATGCTTAATTCCCAAAGAAGTAGGTTCTCATCCCAGCGAAGGAATGCCTCAGCAACAGGATAGATGAGCTTGCTAGCTAGCAATAGTAAGGGAAAGTAGACAAAGGGCAAAATGCTCCTTCTTCCATGTCCTTCATGTAGGCTGCTACCAGAAGGTTGGCCAAGATTTATGGTGGGCCTTCGAAACTTAAATGATCCAGATTTATGGTGGGTCTTCTCACCTGCAATGATCTGATCAAGAAAATCCTGCACAAGTGTTCCCAGCTGCTTGGGTATTAGTTGAATCCAGATGTGGTCAAATTGGCATCACAGGTAGGGATGGCATACATTTCAGAATCAAAACACTTAAATTTAATCTTAGCTCTGCCACTTCCTGGAGAACTAATTTAGAATTAGTCACATGGTTCTCTGCCACAGACTGCTCAGTGGGTTGCAGGTCTGTGTGGAGACCAAGACTCGGATGACCAGGTCAGGAGTGGCTTCGGCTTGACAGACAGACACAAACACACCTGAGGAGGTTTGCGAACTGCTGCAAAGTTTACTTCAAAGTATTGGGTTTTTATACAGAAAGCTCAAAGAACAGATCTTTAGCCACAGTTTAAAGATTTACAGACATACTATAAAGGCATCAACAATTACTTTGAAACATGAGGTCGTAAATACATCTAAGCAAGTGTGTAGCCAGGAACCTCTGTTTATTTTGGCCTGTTTATGGTCAGCGTGTCAGAGATTTGATTTGTTGAGTTTAGAGAATAATCTTTGTCTCTGGATAGTAAATTTCTAATTGTATTGATTTAAGGGCCCTAAGATCCCAAATTAGGGTATCGTAGTGAATCCCACAACAGTTTAGCTGCTGGTGGGCTAATTACAGGTAGGGTCACATTGCGGGCAAATTCTTACAGCCTTAGCCCTAATTGATTTATCAGGCCCTGGCTGACATCTGAAGTCACAACTGGCGCCTTAGGATCTGTATCTGAAGGCACAGAGGGCAATACACATCTATTGACTGCTGATCTGTATCTCTTTCAGTTCCTGAAACTATGTCTAAGTGTTCTCTAGGCATTTCTGAATTACTAGTGGAGCTACAGGCTAAAATATCCCTTGAATAAAATATCCCTTGAATAAAAGGCAATATTGTTATCATAGCACAAAACACATCTAGCACCCATTCCAAACAGCCAGCCATGAAAGCAGCTGCAGGGACCTGAACCACTTTTCCCCAGGAGGCGTAACCACGTGTGGTGCGAACCTCTGGACAGATAGCCACTGAGACTTCTCTCAGCCATTGCTACACTGTCTCCACTGGGGCTGTTGTAGCAGTTCCCCCTTTTTTATTTTTTAAGCGGAACATCTGGAAATCACGCTGGAGGGTGCTGATGGAGTGAAGTGCTATTCTGAAAAGAATAGGAAAAACCAAGCACACTGTAAATAAAATAGCAGCTCCAATTCCTAGGAAAACAAAATACTGAGTCCAGCTTAATGGATTCAGGGATCTTAGGTTTTCTGAAAATTTCGCAAACCTCCTCAGGTGTGTTTGTGTCTGTCTGTCAAGCCGAAGCCACTCCTGACCTGGTCATCCGAGTCTTGATCTCCACACAGACCTGCAACCCACTGAGCAGTCTGTGGCAGCTGGTGCCCGAAACAGGGACCCTCGGACAGGTAACTCTTTCTTTCTTTTAAAGGAGTGGATAGGCACTCACCAAGGGAACTGCAGTCCCGCCAGTGAAGATAGGCTGGTTAAGGGTGAGTAATCTGGGAAATTAAGATGGGAAACTCGGGCTCAAAGGGACAGAAAATGTTCATATCAATCTTGAAACATATGCTAGCAGAAAGAGGTTTAAATGTGTCTGATGCCATTGCGAAGGAGTTTTACTTATTTCTTATGAAGGTTTCACCTTGGTTCCCTGAGGAGGGTAGTCTCACATTGGAGGACTGGAAACGTGTAGGAAGGGAGATGAGAAGGTACGCTGAAAAACATGGTGAGGAAACTATTCCCCGACAAGCTTATCCTGTTTGGTTGCAAATGCGTGAGATTCTCACTGAGAAATCTGATTTAGTTCTCTTAACTGAAGAGGCAGCTTCAGTTAAAGACGAGAGCACATGCCTGCCAGCTAAAACTTACGGCAGGACTCAATTTGACTTAAAGCCAATAAAGACTGGCCTTGATGACTTAAATTTAGGCACTGAGGATGAAGCTGAGCTAAAAAGAGAGGCTTCAGAGTACGATTCGGATGAAGATAGGGACCATCGTGGCAGGAGTTATCCAGTCCTCCGTCATTCTAAAAGCAAGTCAGAAAGAATGAGAGTGCAAAAAGACATATCCAAGCCTAAAAGGAAAGAATACCTGCCACCCATAGGCTTTCAAGGGGCATTGGCAGAGGCCAGAGAACAGGGAGATACTTCATTTATGTTCCCTGTGATCTTTAATGGGAATAGTGATGATGAGGACCCTGTGTGGGAACCTTTGCCATTAAACACTCTCAAGGAGCTACAGCATGCAGTAAAGAGCATGGGACCTTCTGCACCATACACTATTCAGGTAGTGGAGATGGTGGCAAGCCAATGGTTAACACCTAATGATTGGCACCAAACTGCGAAAGCCACACTTTCTCCAGGAGATTATATAGTGTGGAGAACAGATTATGAGGATAGATGTAAGATCACAGCACAAAAATCAGCAGGAAAACGAGGAGGAAAAATAACCATGGATATGCTGTTGGGTGATGGTGCTTTTGTAGCTCCTGCAGAACAAACTAAATTGCCCAAGGCTGTATTAAAAGAGATTACAACAAACGCAGTGTTGGCTTGGAGAGCTATCCCTCCTCCAGGAACCGAGGGGAATACTCTAGCAGGGATTCAACAAGGCAATGAGGAATCCTACACTTCCTTTATTTCTAGATTGGAGGAAGTAATTAATAGGATGCTTCCTGCAGGAGAAGGAACCTCTATTTTGTTAAAACAATTAGCATGGGAAAATGCTAATACATTATGTAAAGATTTAATCAGGCCCATAAGGAAAACTGGCTCAATACAGGATTACATAAAAGTATGTGCAGATGCCTCACCTGCTGTAGTGCAAGGGATGGCTTATGCAAGCAGCTGCAGGGACCTGAACCACTTTTCCCCAGGAGGCGTAACCACGTGTGGTGCGAACCTCTGGACAGATAGCCACTGAGACTTCTCTCAGCCATTGCTACACTGTCTCCACTGGGGCTGTTGTAGCAGTTCTCCTAAGCCTCATTTTCTATTCTGTAAAATGAGGACCACTAGAGCATATTACTCTTGTCACTGTGACAAAAATACCTGCCAGGAACTGTTGTGGTTGTTTTTCTGCCTACAGCCACTTCAACCCCAAAGAAACACAAGGAAACTTGTATTAATTATAAAACTGTTGGCCGGTATCTTGAGCTTCTTTTAGGCTAGCTCTGTCTTAATTACTAACCCATTTCTATTAATTTAAGTATTTCCATGTGGTCTTATCTTACTGGAGAGAGGGTCCAGACCTCTAACTCATTTGGTGGCTCACATGGCGACTCTTCTGGTAGGCCCTCTCTGCCTACCTTTCCCAGAACTTTTCTCCCCTAGTCCCACCTATCTCCCTGCGTCATTGGCCAAACAGTGTTTTATTCATTAACCAATAAGAGAAGCATATATGCAGAAGGACATCCCCTATCAAGGAACAACTTTGGAGAGGGTAGTTATAGTCTCAAGCACAAGCCATGATATCATGGTGGCAGGAACATGTGGCTGAGGAAAACTGTTTACTTCCTGGCTAAGCAGGAAGAGGCTGCAAAACCAGAAATGACGAGGGATAGTATATCCCCAAAGCCCCACCTCCAGTAACATGTAGGTAGGACTTGTCTCCTGAAGTAGAGACAAACTCCCAAAACAGCCTCCCCAGCTGGGACCAAACATTCACAACTGAAGCCTGTGGCAGACATTTCAGACTTAAAGTAGTTTCTACCTCACAGAGTTGTAATGGAACATATTCACGGCCATGTTCTCACAAATGGATATGTGCATTTAAATCTCAATTGTCCATTAATAAGCACAATGAAGTACCTCTGCTATACATGGGAGTCCCTGGAAATACTGATAGACTGACATGAAAATATGACATTGTGTGTACCTTTTGCCATGATTTCCACATCATTTCTATGACTCCTTCTTGCTTGCACCCTGGTGTCTCTTCACATGGACCACTTTGAACTAGGGACAGCATTGCAGGCTCCATCTAGCTTTAGTGATACCAAAGAGAGAATACGTATGAGGATGAATAAAAGCAGTGTGGTAGACTGTGGTTTTTTACATGTTTTTTCTTGATATTGGAATAATGCCTAGAGTGAGATTTTATATTAATCTTTAATGTCAAGACACTGACCATTGATCAGAGAGCAGCTCTCAGCCACAGCCCTGAGCTTACATCTGTTGAAACATTACCTGTAGCTCAGCCAAACAAGGCACGTAGAAACATTTTATTAAGTTTTCATTAGAGTCGCCTGTTTGTGACACTATTCACAAGGCTGCAAAGAGACCCATAGTCAAGGCCCTAAGTCATAATATTTGGAACTGGGTCAAGAAGTGCATTCAATGTTTCAACATAACTTATTAGAACAAGATAACCTCCACTCTTTCATTGTATGAACAATTCTGCATGACTGTGATAAACATACGTCATTCAGAGATGTAGGAAGAAGTGAGTTTTATGATTATTAAAGGGAACATGAGTTTAAAGGATTGAGAAATACTGCTTTAGAGAAATAAAGTAAGCAGCCCATTAACTGTTTTGATGCGGTTATATTTCAATCAACCACAGATTCAAAACAATAAAAACCAGTATGCATAGTATTCCAGAGGGGTGCTTCAAGCCAGAAACACTCAGGACTTGACTCATGAGAGCACACGTCACAGGATTTCCTCATTACCAATCTCTACCCATCCAGAAACATGATTCTCAGATATTTGTGATTTCCTGGGTGGGGAATTTATTTTCAAAGTTCCCTTCCTCCTGATGTTCAGAAGGAGTCACACTGTTGCCTAAAAACAGTCACTTTCAGCCACCAAATTTCTGTACCTCTTGACTGACTACAACAGAGGACCACAGAGCCTGCAGCCACCTCATACCAGCGTCCCACTCATGTCACTGCTTCAGCAGATTCACACAGCAGAACCAGACAGCTAACACTCCGCTCTGATTACAGTGAGTCACTGCTGTCCACGGTGAGGGCAATGGTTCTTAGTTTAAAAACTCTGCACTGAGCTTACTTTTCTGAGAAAGGGGCAAGAGTCGCTATTTTTTCCATCCATGTGAGGGGCTGGGCTTTGAACAGAATCCATGGAAGGCAGAATGTTTTAGACACTCGATCTAGTTCCAGAGTCTGGAGCCCTTCTGTTGGCCACTGTTGATGGCATACATTCAACATGCCTGCCCACAGAAGAATTTCAGACTGAGGTCATTCATGATGTTTCTTCCCCGAGCTACCATTACCCTACCCACTTCCACAGTCAAGGATCAGTAGATTGACAGGACGTTTATCATCAGTTTGTGGAGTGCTCAGACCCAGACTCAATGAAAGTGAGTGGACTTGGTTTTGTGTTGTTTCCTGTGCCTTTAGAGCCATGTGATGACAGGCAAAATATGGTAACAGAATAAAACGAGTGGGAGAACCTGGATAAAGCTGCGTGGATTCCTATGCATTACTTACCTCTTACAGCTACACATGCATTAGCCAAGAGAAAAATTCCAACTAGAAACGCTTTCCTTCCATGGTTACTTACATGGCAATTACTGAGTTGAGTCTGACAATCCACGTGGACAGGACACATCTTCCTCCAAGGCTCTAGAACTATTGCTCCTTTATTTCTATTCGCAGGTCTTTAGCACTAACCCACCTCCCTTTCCTTAACGGGGGACACCCAGGATTGAGGGGACACCAGCCCACTGGGGCATGTGGCTCTGGCAGGCGCCGCCCTTCTCCCCAGGTCCCTCTGCCTTGCTAACAGCCAGTAGCTTGCACTCCTAAGCCAGCCACCAAGGTCTATTCCCTGATTTGACTACTTCTTCCTCCTGAGGCTGACTACCAATGTCCAGTTATCAAAGTATTAAGGTCCACCAATCAAAAGCCCCTTTTGGTTCACCTAATTAACATGCCCCATCAAAATATAGCACTTCATCCTAGCCAGTCGGAAGGGACCAGGAACAGTTGTTTTCTTTGTTGTTGTTTGTTTCCAGGGGCCAGTTTGCTAAGACCTCTGCCCCATTATTACCCCACCATCCCGTGCTGACTCATGTCTAGCTTCAACCAGATCCCTCAGGAAGTATGTGCAATCTGGTAGCCAATCAGGGTTCTGCCCAGCCACGAGCAGGAACTGTTCTTGATATTTTCAGTCAGACAGATCCCTGACACAGAAAACAGACCCCTGACAATGCAACCACAGTTGCTGACCAGATGTCATGAGCCGATTATAAAATGATTCCTGTACCAGTAATGTTCTATACCAAATCACTTCAAATTACACTTAACCCAGCTGGAATTCCCCTAAGAAGGCTTAAAAGGGACTGCCTTACCCTCCCCCAGGGTCAAGGAATGCTGAGTTTCTGTCTCAAGAAGAGAGCTGCTTTCCACAATTGCCTATGTGTCTTCTGGTCATTTGGAGTGACCCAAGGGCCCCAC
Organism: Cricetiscus sungorus; assembly: GCA_030556225.1. Taxonomy (NCBI): domain Eukaryota; kingdom Metazoa; phylum Chordata; class Mammalia; order Rodentia; family Cricetidae; genus Cricetiscus; species Cricetiscus sungorus. The sequence goes on along the minus strand of JANBXA010000731.1, from coordinate 38,474,739 downwards.
ACACTCTAACACAAACCCCCCTTTCTCTTTTCTTAAAAATCATACCTGCAAGGTCATTTGCTGCTGTTTTTCTGCCTAAGTCAGAAAGCAGCCACTTTAACTTTTCTCCTCTGCTTAATAAAGGATCTCTGTGAACACAGGTGTTTGGATGTGGCTTGTAACTAATCTGGGGTCTGGGAGTATTCAGGGGTCTCCTTCAAGGATGATATATATCTCTGGATGTAAACATCGGCTGAAATAAGTGCACTGTGATGAGTCTGCTTTCTGACACTAATTTTGCTGATTCTGTTGCCACTTTAAGTTCTGTAAGTGGCATTACTCCTTTTACTTAGTATCATAGGCCCTGTGTGCATCTATGGCTTGTCCATTGTCCTTTATCAATTAACTAATTCCCTAAGTGAATTATCTGTATTTTACTAAGCCTACTTAATATTTTTATAATTAGCTATTTCATCACCTATGGCATGCATTCCAGTTGCACCTGTGATTGTCTTCTGTTTTCTGTGCTGAACTTTATTCTGAGTCATGCTGTTATCCACTCTGTGACTAAAGTCCAGTGTCTACCTTAAGTGGATATTTTAAAACTTGTGAAGGGCGCTATTACTATCAAATGGTACAGTGTTATTGATTGACAGGTTTCCTCACTTTGCTCAGGGCACAGATTCATCCCTCATGATCTTTAGGCTACAGAGGGAAGAGAGATGCTGCCTGAATCCATGTCACATACCCAACAGGGTACACAAAGGACTGAGGTCATGCACAGCCCGTCCTGGATCAGTTTCTGGGAGCTTTGGGGCAATGGCACTTGCAAATGAGGCAATAGAGGAAAGACTTTCTCTACTCATATACTTGTGGTACCAAGTGTATGTTTCCATAGCAAGCAAGGCTCCAGCATCCTGCAGACACAAATTAGGACAAAACGTAATTCATTTCTGATGCAGACTCTCAGGATTAGAGCACACACCTTAGGTTAAGGGTTCAATCCTACAAGACTCCCCCGTCCAACGCAAAATGTCAATTGTAAGTATTGGGTACCTAGGATGTGCATCTGTCCAACTTGGCTACAGATCAGGGCCTCCCACAGCTTCTTCCTCGGATTTGACAAATTCCGATGATAGCTTACTGAACTCATTTATAGTTACCACTTTATTGTAAAATATATTAAAGATGATGAAATCAAAGAGACATTTGAAAGGTACATACTGTAGTGTTTGCAAGGGCCCCCATTATGCAGAAGTTTCCTTTAAACTAAAACACCTTCTCCAGGAAGGAATGGGAGGCTCGTGAGACTCAGGGGTAAACAAAATGTCCAATGGATGGGGAAGTTGAAAATCAGATTTTTAAAGCTCCCTCCCCAGCTTTATAGAAGGAGTAAATGGATGCTAGGAGAGAGAACGGATGAGCTGGGCTGCTTGGAGAAAGCCAAGCTGCCCAGGAGGATCCTGAGACGTGGGGGGCGGGAGGGCCTGCAGGCTGTGCAGGCAGCTCCAGGGTTGTAGTTTTCCTAAGTCATCACCATCTTGGGATGGTGCATGGGTTATTCTGATTCATCATGGGTGCCTATCTGCATGTGTGTGTTGTCTTTTCAAGAAGCATCTCAGGCTTGCAATGTAGCAGCTTCCTGGTATATGAATTTGCCTACCAGTCTAAGAGCTCTTAGGATTGCTATGGAGTCCTTCTCACACAGGCATAGTGGATTTGAGAATGAGGTTAGCAATGAAAGTTCCAGGGTTTTTTTTAATCATGGATCACTCTTCCTGGTGACCAGACCCTTCTGAAGCCCAACAAGGGTCAGTCCTTAAAACAAAAGATATCCCTGGCACTCAGAAAATCCCCCAAAGACGTAAGAGCACCTAGTAGATGCTATTATTATTCAAGAAACTTCAGAAGTCTTGAGATCTCTTCTTTAGGAATGTGGTGAATGAACAAAGACCAAATTCTTACTCTTACTATGCTATGGGAAAAGGGAGGCATACAGGCTATCTCACAATATATCTCTACTCGGGTGCTAACTAACCATCTTTTGGGCACAACACAGCCATTGCAATCAGTAGCTGTGGTTATATTTAGTGGGCCTGTGCAGGACTTGTCAACCATCAGTCGTGGAAAGGGGCAGGACTAATGAGGCCCACCCCTCCCTACTGAGCCATTGACTACTGGAAGAGTCTTGGAGAGGAGTCATTGTTATCAATTGTGTCCCCTCTGAACTGGCAGTCCACCAAGCTCCAGTGGACAGTTCCAAATCCATGGTCATACAGATAGCCCTGGTTAAATCCAGTGAGCCAGAAAACAAAAGAAAAATACATAAACGGGAAAAGGACGGGTAAGGAAGAAGAGGGTTGGACAGGAGTGGATGGGAGATAAGAGAAGATGGGGCATAGGAATAATTAGAGTGTATTATGTACATCTATGACTTTGTCAAGGAATACATTTCACTCAAAAGGAGCAAAACAAGAGGGGAAAAATCTATGCATTTAGTTGCAGATGCAATTGTAAAAGCATGATTGTTTTGTTTTGTTTTGTTTTGTAACCATGGTTAATTGAATCCTCAGACCCTCAGACACAGAACCAGCAGTTATAGATATTCACTGCATTATCTTTTAAAAGGCTTTTGTATTCTCTAAAGGTAACAACCTTCATTGTTACTTGACAACTCATGTAAAAAGTAGTCCTGAGTCATTTCATCACTTTTCCCTTTATTAAATGAGGGCAAGATTCCTAGAGCCTTCAACCAAACTAAACCCTTGCTGACTCAGGGTCTTCCCACATGCTATTCCGTCTTCCTAAATGCTGCTCCCCACTTTTCTCCTTACCAGTTCCTGTACATGATCAGCTTAAGGATCTGATTCAGAGACTTAGCCAGTGAGCATTCAGACGAACTGAATCTCTGCTTTTTATTTTCAGAGTTCTCTGTTCTTTTCCTTCTTGCAGTGTTTCAGACTTTAACTACACACATGCCTGGGTCTTTCAGTTTAACACCAGTCTGCCCTACACAGCCCATAGGTTCCTCGAGGATCATGTCTGGTTTTTCGCTCTCCAATACCTGCCACAGTTCTGAGTAACTCTCTGTGGAATGAATGACAGACAAGCTAAGGAAGAGAGGCTGCTGTGTTTATAATGAGCTTTGATCTAGACGCTACATAAAACCCTACCTCTAGGTACCAATCTGCATAATGTGGCTCAAAGAACAAACTTCTATTCGAGCTTCTGGATTTAGACTAACTGAATGTGGCTGACAACTTATTTAATCTTAGTTTCAGAGTGCACAACTATAAGGGATAATCTGGTATTTGAGTCTTCATTGCAATAAAATAAAATGAACAATAAAGGCCTGGCACTACTAGAATAGCAAAGGTTATTCTCTATATTACTCTTAAATCTTATATCCAGACTGGGTCACTTGACAGTGTTCTCCTGAAGTGCTACCCTGAGGATTGTGGGACCCTGCTCAGGTTCAGTGCAAACTTGTCACAATTGATCAGTAATGCCTGCCAAGGGCAAAGAAAAGAAAATGAAGAGAGGTATGCCATACATACATATACATATACGTATACATATACATATACATATACATATACGTATACGTATACGCATACGTATACGCATATGCATACGCATACACATACGCATACACATACACATACACATACACATACACATATACATATACATATACATATACATATTAGCTGGGGACTAGAAGCTGCAGACATGTAATGATTATTAGTTATTTTTCTTCTCTGCTACAAAGTCTAAGTAAATCTAAAATGACTATTTCCATAAAACATCTCAGAATCTAAAGCAAAGAAAAAGTGTCTGATTTTTTTAGCGTTACTATTATTATTATTATTGAGAAAAAAATGAAAACATGCCTTGTGGAAGACAGGACTGTTTGTGAATTCAAACAACATGAACTTGTAGAATTCCAGGTGCAATTCAGCCCAAGATGCTCGAATCCCTGAGAGCCAACCTCCCTCCCGCTCTGGACTGGTACAAATGACTCACAGGCGTTGGCACCCTCATTGTAAACAACATCAATCTGGGCAGATGTCTGGTGACAAATAGAGCACAAAATCCCAAGGCCTTTAAGGGACTCTGCTTCCATGAAGATAAGTGATGGGTTTTCCCAAGTAGGTTAGTAAGCTGCACATTTGCTACCTGGAAAGCAGGAGAGGTCAAGAGAAAGGTATCATTAGAAACAAACAGCCTCTCCGACAAAGCAACTTAACGCTGAGCTAGTGTGAAGTGGAAGCAGCTCGCTGGGCGCTTTCAAGGCGTTCCAGAGGGTTCTCAAAGGGGCCTAGACTGTACCGAATTGCAGCATGTTAAAAACACTGTTACTTTTAGAAGTACGCACTCCTAAAACCTCTGTACGAGAGAGGAGGACTCGTTCTGAGTGTTTCCTAGGGTTAATTACTGGGAGGCGGTGCCATGACTGAGTGAGAACAATCATTGGGCTGTTTTGCTCTGCTGGGAGAGCAGTACACACCCACCCAAAGACTCAGTCCACTGCATTAACCTCAGGCAACCCTGCTACCCTGTCTCTGTCTCAACACCACCGTCTGGGAAGCTGTCCTAGTGACTGCATGCTGCCCTTGACAACGGTGCCAGCATGGTAATTCAATGCTATTTGTAACCTTCTTTCAGTGGCCAATGTTAAAATGTGATCTGAGGGGAGGCTGGTGAATGGCACCTCAGCCACAAGCTCCTGATCTCCACTTGGTGAATGCATGAGGTCCCCACCCAGGAAGTCCAACAGGGCTTCTCTGCATACCAAAGGAATGACTAGCTGCAGCTGGGTTTCTTGTTGCATTAACTCTGCCTGAGGAGACATGACCAAGTGTCTCTTCACCCTCCAGAAGGCACCGGTGACAGACCCACCAGCCTAGCTTAGTAGACCACTGAGTTTATTGGACTTAGAGGCACACCAGTAAAGGGTTGCCTTCTTAGAGCATGGCAAAGATATGGACAGATACACCACGGAAGAAAATGCTCCCTTCCAGAAATGGAGACAGCTTGCATATTCTTGGGAAAGGATGTTCTTGTGTGACATCTTGTGCTTCCCATTCCCTCCACGGAAAAACATTAAAGGGCCATTTCTGTGAGAGTGTTCTGGAGGTAATCGGAGCCACTATTACTTCAAGGCAGCACTAGCCACATCATCCCAGAGGGAGAGAACTCCACAACAGACCCCAACACAAGCTATAACCCCCATTGGACCCGGCCCTGCCTCGGTTGAGTTAGGAGGAGCAGGAACCCTGCGGGTTCAAAGGAGCCACCGCATTTCCAGCCCCAGCATTGCCACTGTCTAGACTGTGCCACACAAGTCGCTTCATCTCTCTGCTAATGAAAAGGTTAGGACAGTTGATGTCCTAATGTCCCCTTGAAATGAGACACTCTCTATTCGATGAAGATTGATCCAGGCCTTCTGCTTCTTTCTTGACCTTTGAAGCGTCCCCCAGCTTCCAGGAACTCAAGCTCTCTGCTATTCATGTTCCTTAAAAGGCCAGCCTTAACATGCTCCTAGCTGGGCCCCTTGGAAGAAAAACTCCGAATTTCAGGGAGTGTGGCTTGGATTCACATCACTGTAAACCATAGGGGACTGATCCATGTTTCACTCTTCCTGGGGTCCCCGGCTTTGTCCCCATGCAGCGTGTAATCATCTCACTGGAAGCGCTCTTTAGTTCCTAAACATGCAGGATTGCAGTCTTGTTGAATAATGTCATGGAAAGACCTTCTTAAATGTCCCTTTGGGTTTAAGACACTCTAGAGACTTAAAAACCTGTGATATAGCAGTTTTAGCCCCAAACAAAGCTACGGTCTTAATGAGTATGCAATCCATAATCCTGTACATCAACAAGGTCTTTTTGATGGAAAACCACAGGGAGGGAACTTTGTGTGCGGTGTGTGTCCAGGCCCCAAGTGGCATCAGGTTCATAAAATGTATGTGTCAAGTACACTTTGATATAACCTAGAACCTTAGAGCACACCGAAAGCAAATTAGAACACCTTTAGTTTCAAGATGGAGAGAATTGGTAATTAGTACATTTCATTTGCAACTATGGCTAGGTATAGTGAGTGGCTGGAAATGTGATGCCATTCCTATACTCAGAGAGTTGATGCACTAAGGAATTCTTTTAAATCCTATCCCCAAATGTCCCAAGACATTGAATCATCACATTTGACTGTGGCATAGGAATCGCAGCACAGCCCTGAGACAGAAAGATGGCGGTGGTGCGCTGTAATGGAAGCCAATGACCAATCAGCAGTATCTCCACACGACAGTCATTCTTCAGATGGGGCCAGGTTACAGCATGCTGTGTACTTTATGATGTTCTTTCTTGAGAGCTGAAGATGTTTTCACCACTGATGGGATGTGTTGACCTCATCTTGGTTTTGTTGAATCTGCGCACAGGCAAGTGCCTGGCTTCCGCTATTTCTTTTCCTGGCTGACATTCTGTTTTCAGAATGTCTAGTTGGCAGGAGTAAAGTTGTATGAGCCCAACCACCACCATGATGCTGATGACAGTTTTCACCTTGGCCATTAGTTGATCTCCCTTTCCTTCAGTGACTCCTAAATTCTTGTCATATCCACATTTGTTGTATGCTAGGTCTTTATCCCCACTGCTTGGGCTTTGCCACATGTCCTGCACTTGTATTGAAGCAGAGTCCTCTCTCCTAACCTGAATCTACCCTCAGTGCCCATATCTTGAACTGTGGCATTGTGACTAGACAAATCAATAGCTCCCCCCACTCCTGCCGTCACATCCAATGAGTCACTAACCCTGCAATCTGTCTCCAGTCTCACCAAGCTGCTCCGCCCAGCCATCCCTTCTACAGCTGCACACGACAAATCACGTTCTTGCCTCTGATACAATCTTTCTACTTCTGAGTTCATTTCTATTCCAGGGTGAACTTTCTGAAATGCAGGTCTAATTCACCACTCCCCTGCTAGAGAATCCTCCCTGGTGGTCCATGTTGGATTAGCTCAACAATATTGATTTTGTCCATTGCTGACTCTGTGTGTCATCTCCTCCTCCCACATACTGCCTTAGCCCAAAAAGTGAACAGCTTCACTTGACATATCCCTCACAAACAAGGGAAAGAATTGATCCGGAGTTGCAATGCTACAGTGATTTCATCTAAGAGGCTAGAGGTGCTGCTGTGTTTCAAAGCCTAGGGTGGAATTTTTATTTATTTATTTTACATACCAACTGCAGCTTCCCCTCCCTCTTCTCTACCCATTCCCTCCTCATACCTTCCCTCTGCTCCCCACCCATCCACCCCTCCTCTGCATTTGCTCAGAAAGGGGCAGGCCTCCCATGGGTATGAGCAAAGCATATCAAGCTGCCATAAGACTAAGCACCTCCCCCCATGTTCAGGCTGGGCAAGGTAATCCAGCATGAGGAACAGGTTCCCAAGGCACCCTGCTCCCATTACCAGGAGTCCCACAAATAGACCAAACTACACAACTGTCACACATATGCAGAGGCCCTAGGTCTGTCCTATGCAGGCTCCCTGGTTGTTGGTTCAGACTCTAAGTTCCCAAGAGCCAAGTTAGCTATGTCTGTGGGTTTTCCTGCAATGTCGTCCCTGACTCCCCTGGCTCCTAAAATCCCCCCTCCCCTCCTCATCAGGACTCGGTTGAGCTTGGCCTAATGTTTGGCCATAGGTCTCTGATTCTACCTCAATCAGTCACTGGGTGAAGGTTCTTCAGTGGCAACCTGGGTAGCCACTAGTCCAATCACAGGGAACGGCCAGTTCAGGCTGCATACCAGGATGGAATTTTTGAAGGCTCTTCTCCTTCTCATTGCCACTGGCCAGAGATGCTTAGTCAGTGTTCAGCTTTGTGAGCCAGTCATTCTGCCCTGTCCTCGAGGAAGCTTCCACTGAGGAAGAGCAGAAGGAACAGCTGGGCTTGAAGGTCCCAGGCTGTGAAGGGTGGGAAGCTCTGGCTGTGTGTGCTCACCCAAATGCAAATGCCATTTCCTCAAATAACAGGAGCTGAGCAGTAGGGGTTTGCTCAAGGCTTCCTCTTTAATACTAACCTTTGCTGCTCTCACCCCCTACTTTCTCTCTCTCGCCATGTACTTCCTGTTTCATGCTCTATTCTGCAAAAGTATATCTGGAATCTTCCAGGTTTGGAATCAGCCTACACAATTAAATCAAGAAGCTCATTGTTCACACGTTGACACTGGAATAAGGGGTTATAAAAAAGAAGGATGTACATTACCAGGGACCAGATGGGTCATGACAGGCCCTTGGTACTGACATTTTCCCTTCTCTGGGAAAAGCACAGCCTACACACTGTAGGCTAGCCAAGTCATCCAGCAGCCATTCTGAATCTGGGATGTTTACAACTGCTGGTTAGAAGTGGGGCTTAGAAAAGCAGGAGTAGTCTGTCAGTCTCTTCCCCAGTCATGGCCATACTTATTATTTACTTCTATTAAAAAACTATAAGTGGAGGCCAAGTTCAGGGTCAGCCCTTGTGACCACGCACATGGCCAGACCTGGCAGGGTCCATTCACTAATACCACACAGCTACTATTTTGTTTCATCAGAGTTTGAACTCGAGAATCAAAAGCCAAGCCATTAGTCATCTGAGAATATAAATGGAATCTCATGTTCCTATGACTGATTGGTCTTAATTTATGAAAAAAATAAGGACTCTGTGAGGACAAACAACAAGAATCAAATATATCCCCTTGCCAGGCTCATAAAGTGGGCTCTAATTGGTCTGGGCTTCTGCTCCTTCAGTGCTCTGAGCAATCTTAACATCTTTAAGAAACTAAAAGCTTCTTTTCTAAACCTGTTTGTGCCTAATGGATGATCTCAAGGTCAATGACAATGTATTTATGGTTCATTTTTCCCTCTTGCAGACCAAACAACAGTGCAAGCTCAAGTGCTCACACATAGACTGAATGCCAGATATAAAAACATGTGACTAAGCAGAAGCCAGGTTCTCTAACATACATGTGCTCGCAAAAGGGGTCCAGGGCACTCACTATGTAAATATGCATTTTCCATGTCTGTATTATTAAAACTGTCCTTAAACAAATGCAATACAGAAATATGGTGTATCTTCACTGAGTCTGTAAAATGTATTTTCAAAATATAAAATTAGTGTCTGTGCTAGTAGTGTCATGTGTACCAGAAAGACTATGCATGTAAAAATAATCAAACTCCAGAACATTATAGCTCCTTTCTCCCACCAAATGGCTCCTCTTCACTACTCAGGAAATTGACATTGAGTATGCAAAGCATCAGCCAGCTAGAAGAGTAGATAAAACAGTTATGGTTACTATTGCTATAACACTTCCATCCAAGCTCCTACAAAAAAAAAAAAAAACAAAAACTTTTTTAAAAGCAAGCAAATAGTGTCACAGTATGACAGGTGCCTCAAAGAAATAAGAAATGGCTCAGAAACCAGAAGCAACTTAAGCATCACCCAGCCCTCTCCTAAAATCTGACAAAGAAACAGATCTCTGGTGGTGATATGGCTCTCCCAAGTTGACATAGTGACCATCAGCCCCTCCTTTAGTAGATAAGGAAATGAATCGACGCCATATTCCACTCAAATTCAGAATTTCAGTATCAACTCCTGGTCTTGATTCCACACTTTACACTGACTTTCCTACATGAGTGTGACTACAGGGCCAGATAAGCAGCCAGAGTCCTGGGAATGGCCACTGACTACGTTTTAGGTCAATAGGCAATTCCACGCTTCTGCTTGTGGAGATAAAAACCTGGTCTCCTTAGAGACCATCAAAGGGGCCAGACCTGACTAGGTGTGGTGGGGCCTATCTGTAATCCTTGCACTTAAAAGAAGTGGCAAGTTCATGGCCAGTCCGGGCTACGGACAGACTCTGATTCAGAAAAATAAAGAACAGAAAGATCAAAACAACCCCTGCCTATATCTAGTTGGTGTGTACAAGCACAGGCAGATGCAATGCCTGCTGAGGATTTGAAAGGATCATTTGCCACTGTAGAATATCCATAACAGGATGTATATGCCTACTGTTTGTGTATGGTTTTTCAGCTCATGTACCACTTTTATACAACATGTCACATAGACAGTGTTATCATCCCCAATCTACAGCTGAGTAAATGGATGCTCAGAATAGTTAACTAATTTACCCAAGTCAACGAATAAATCCAGGGCCAGGATTAGAACCCAAAACTTCAGACTCTAAGACCGTGCTTTCTTAGTACGTTACCCCTCAGTAGTGGTTGTCTGAAGGAATTGCCTCTAATATGGGCTCAAAGAAAATTGTTGGCATTAACTAGAGGTTGGACTTTAGCCTATGCTAGCTATCTTGTAGGTTGAAGAAGTGGATGACTGATAAAAATCAATGTGAGAAGCAGCAGTTGGAAGGAACGATATCAGAAGCAACCTGACCACATGTCCAATATGGCGACTTATGGCATGGTAAGGACAGTATTCATTTACAAGAGTAAATAGCTCACTTAGCCCCAGCAAGGCCCTGAGGGCATTGCTTCCTGCTGCCAGGATCCTGGAATCCTCTAGTCCAACTTTCTCAGCATGATTCTTCAGACTCCCCTTCTTCTCAAAACTCTACATCTAGTATATTCTCTGGGTAGTAGTGAGTCAGAGCTCATTTCTATTGCTCACCACCAAACTCTAGCATACTGTCATCAGTCCCCAACCTGCTGCCAACCTATGAATGACTCTTGTCTACCCTTTCAGAGTCACAACTGCCTGAGCAAAGTAATTCAATTAGAAAAATCTCCACTTTATAATGGTTCCAAACATCTTTAATTTTATTCTATGATTCACGGGTCTCCCTGATTCTCACTGTGTCTATAATGCCCATCCCCATGCGTAGGCAAAGACGCCTCTGCTTTCCTGAGAATTCAGGCCACAGTATGCTTTCCATGAAGACTTGATCCATTTGTGCTCATTTCCCAGCCCACTCTCCACAATAGCTACTCAGACTTTCTTCTTTCTTAAAACATTCCCATTCTTTCCCAAGGGATGTTCTTATTTCTACTTTAGTACGAATATTGAAATGATTCACCCATCAGTCCATTATGTATTTTCATTCACTCAACCTTATTTTCCTGTCACTGCTTATATTAATTACCTTCCTATTGCTGTGCTAAAACACCATGAAAAGGCATCTTAGAAAAAGATTTCTGTGGGCTTTCCCTTCCAGAAGGTTAGGGTTAGGGGCCGTGAGTGAAGACGTGGCAGCAAGAGCAGCAAGCCAAGGGCTCGCATCTTGAACTACAAACACAAAGCAGAGACAGCAAACTGGGAACAGTGCATGGCTGTGAAACCTCAACACCTTCCCCCAGTGATGTAACTTCTCCAGCAAGGCCCCACCTCCTAAACCTACCCAAACAATGACACTGAGAGGGACCAAATAATCCAATGTTCAAGACTGTAGGGAACATCTCCTTCAAACCACCACACTATTTGGACTTTTCCCCTCTAAAGTATATCCTTCCCGAGGATGCAAAATATAAACCAATGGACCAGTGGCTTTCTTCTAAAACAAAATTAACACCCTTTATTAAGGCATATTTGACAAGAGTACAATTGAATTGAACATATGCAAACATTGTTGATAACATCACCATAATCAAGGTCACACACATATCCAACCACAATGAAGGTCACACATATATACGACCCCCTCCCAAGTCACCTTGTAGTTTTTTTTATTTTGATTTTTGAACTCTCTCTCTCCCTCTCCCTCTCCCTCTCCCTCTCCCTCTCCCTCTCCCTCTCCCTCTCCCTCTCCCTCTCCCTCTCCCTCTCCCTCTCCCTCTCCCTCTCTCTCTCCCTCTCCCTTTCCTTCCCTCCCTCTCTCTCTCTCTCTCTCTCTCTCTCTCTCTCTCTCTCTGTGTGTGTTTATACATGTGCAAAGGTATGCAGTATATGTACACATATGTGTGCATGGAGATGTGGTGCATACACCTCAGCAACCTGAAAGCAGAGGGAGGAGGAAGGGGTGCCAGCAAGAAAAGTCAAGGAAGATGGGGGAGGGAGGTGGGGCAGGATGAGGAATTCAAAGTATATCAGCATATATGTAAGGAAATGTCATAATTAAGCTCACTATTTTGTTAATTTAAGATTTTTTTATAAAGATAGCTAAGTTCTACAAATGGCTTCCTGGATGGTGTGACCACTTGTGTACTTCTCAGCATTTTCTTCTCTCCGTCCTCACAGGCCCTCCTTACTCCTCTTCACTCTTGGCTTTGTTCACTAACCTCCATCTTTATCTCTTGGTTTAGCTTCCTTTTCTTCTTGGACTATTACTGATCCTCGGGTCACAATGGCTGTTTGTGCTTGTAACTCCCTAATCCACCCTATCCCATGTTGTCAACTTCCACTTACATGTGGGACGTTTCCTTATTAACCCATGGCGTGCATCATCATTTGTACTCCAACTCCTAATCTACTGCCCAATGAATACTCAATAGCTTAAAAAAAAAAGCCTCAAATAGATTTCATACATGTCCAGTAGTTCATGTCTCTGTTTTGTGAGACTGAAACAATAAAAACCACTCTGAATGTGTTAGAATCGTGTTGATTTAGATTTAGATTTTTTCTTTATAACTTTTGTGTGGCATAAATATTCATAATCAATATATTTGCTTTTAATATTTGTTCAGGAGCTATTTTCATTTTTTTTTAAAAGAAATGATTCCTGGGTATAATGTAAGCCTTATCACAAAGGGATTTGCACATCTATGCCCCCTGCTATATGCTTCACAAAAGTCAGGGAATGGGAAATTTTTAAGCTGTCTATCAACAGATGAATAGATAAAGAAAAGATGGTACATATACACACTGAAGTGTTATTCAGAAAAAAGAAAAATGAAGCCATTACATTTGCAGAAAAATATTATGAGCACGTATTTCCCCTGCTGCCGGTCTGGACCCACTCTTTGTTCCTTCCCGCCAGCCACCGGGTCCCGCCGCCACACGAGCCCCAATAACACGCCGAGACTCTGCATTTGATACAATCCTGTTGGCCAGTTACTATTATTGTTTATGGGCTAGCTCTGTCTTAATTATTAACCAATTTCTTCTTATCTAAGTATTTCCACGTGGTCAAATTATTCGAGCACGGTGGGCCTGCATCTTGCTTTCTCCACGCTCTACATGCTGATTCCTCCTTCCTACTTCCTCTTTCCTCCTAGTCTCCTAGCCCCGCCTATCTTGCTTTCCCATTGGCCTAACAGTGCTTTATTCATTAACCAGTATGAGAAACATATTTACAGAGTAACATCTCCCATCATAAAAATGAATGGAACTAGAATCTATTAAGCAAGATTACCCAGGCTCAGAAAGACAAACACTGCATATTTTTCCTCATGTGAAGATCATACATTTTAGTTTTCAGGCATGTACATATGTGTGGGCTGGTATGGATATAAGTTGTGAAACTAGAAAAAGAACCATGACAAAGATGAAGACAAGGGGGTGGGGATAGTAGAATTTATGTAATGTGAAGGGATAGTAGGGCTACTTGGGTAGAGGAAGAGAAACACCAGGAAGGACAGAGGTGAGGGCAGTGGGTGAAGGAAGACAAAAGTAAGCACAGTATTCATGAAAATGCAGTGATGAAACCCATTATTTACAACTAATTTCAAAAAGCAATAAATATCGATGCCACGTTTATTACCTCTAAACCAAAGTGACCTCCATTCTCCCATCCATGGCTCTAAATTTTAGTTGTTTTCGAAGCCTATTTCTCCTACATCATCATAGTCATGTATGAAGTTCTGCAACTTCTTTGGGAGTTCTCTTAGATGTATCCCTGTGCTCTGCCTGTATTTGGGGGGGGGTGTTGGATGGCTCGCCCTTCACCATTGGTATATCAGCCAAGTTGGCTTGTGTTCTGCCAGAGTAAGAGCTCAAACTCGAATTGGCACACAATAGCAAAAGTCCTTCCCTGGTCTCATGCTATGGTTAGTATCTATGCTCCATGTCTATCCACTCCTACTAAGACTGAGGAAGAGGCCAATCTGGGTATTTTAGTCTCAGGGGCAAGGGGATCAGAGCTCCAGAGCATCTGGGCAGACAAGTAGTCACTTCTACCTACAAGTGATACACATCTGCTCGTCATTGACCAGGATTACCCACACAGCTTCCCTCACCACACAAGCAGAGGGTGGGGGCATGGTATGTTGATTGGTAATGGTGGAAACCAGAAAGACTTGGCAACAAGTACTAGTATGTCCCAAACTATGTAAGCCTCTCAGCCACTAGACTTCATGTCTCAAAAATTGAGCCCTGGTCCTTTCAGTGACCATAATCATTTCACCTCCTCAGTCTCAACTTTAAACACTCTGTTCCCCACCTAGACTCCCAAGATTATAGAACAAAATCTGAGGGGACTCTTGCACACATTTATAGTAATGGGTGGAGTGAGCCCAATGTGACACTGATTTGGTGGCTGAAGCTGGAAGCATTTATAATGTCACTTATTTGAAGATGCCTAAGACGTGTATGTGAGAGATGGAGGGACTGGGTCTTCACTAGGACTCCACAATGCATCAAGCTCTTCCAATGCTCTACTACAGGGTACTGCTCCATTCCTGGCTTGGATCTCTTCCCACATCACCCATCTCTGTGCCTCCTATGCACTTCGAACTCTCTGTATATCCTCCAAGAAAACACCCCCAGTAGCTGACAGCCTTCTACCAGGCCCCATCTCTGCTACCTCCCAATGATGCCACAGGTTGGCAACCAAGCCTTCAGCATTATTGGGGGGAAATTTATCCACACCATACCGGTACTGAACACATATTTTACTTTTCAGATCTCCCCGCCATACTTTTCTTGTCACCACAGTCCACACTGGAAGTTGATTCTTCTCCCATTAATGCTTGCATTGGGGTGTATTTTGCTTCCTTCCATTATACACGTGACTAGTTTGTAGCTCTAACAAATTTGATAGCAATTTTTAGCACATTCCATTTCTAAAAGCTGCCTTAATTTCCTCTCAGATTGAGAGGCTGACTAAGAAGACATATGCATAGTCTGAGGAAAGGGAATAATTACTTCAGTCCCTGAGCACAAAGGAAAACTATTCAGGGGACCAGGCTGTTCACGCTATAGGCGAGAGCATTTTAAGCATCACATGTCATCCTGAAACTTAACCTAAGAGCCACATCAAATGAGTCATCTTTGAAATTCAGAGGAAAAGGCAGTTACTTCACGGGGTCCTAAGACCTTTTAAGTTCCCACAAAGGTTCCCAAGGTTAGGCTCAAGGGACTGTGCATGGAGCCCAGTGGCAGAGCATGTACAAGGTCCTGGACCCAATCTCCTAAACAAATAAGCAAACAAACGTGATGATCAAGCACCTGCTTTGGCGCCCAAGCCCAGCATGGACCCAAACTTCTAGGGATGCCCTTGACTGCAGCGCGTCCTGTGACTAAAGCAGAGTGCACTGTTTTCACCTCAGTAGGGACCTGTTCTTAAAGAAGACTACAGCCTTCTCTGAGGCACTTCTCTGAGGGACAGACAGGGCATGCCCGGGGCTGGCATTCCCAGTGCAGTCTGCTCAGCTGGAGGAGCCGCAAAGAACCATTAAGATCCATAACCCCAATGGCACATGGTAACATACCCAACACCCAGAGTGCTGGAGGGTTTCTGCAGTCACCTGAAACGAACAGATGGAATGTGGTGGAGGCACTAGCAAGGCCTCAGAGAAACATGGGCATGCAAGCCTTGCAAAGGGAGAATTTAATGTCAACTGTAAAGGCATTGCATCCTCCATCTGATGCTGATACTGTGTAGAAACTTACTCCGTGTAAGGGAAGAGGAGGAACACTCTGGTGACGGTTGGTTATTTGAGGGGAAATGTAGGCCTCCCTCTTGCGCCTTCCCACCTAATTTCCACTTACCATCTGAGGCTCTCTGTGTCAGACAAGAGAAGGGTGCTGACATCAACTGTGGGCTTCCTGGGCCGACAGCCTCCCCGGGGAACCAACGCACAGACACACCTTCTCAATAGCTGCCACCTCGGCTTGAGAGGAACTAAACAAGATTCTGTATCGAACCTGACTCAATAATAAAATCTTTGCCTTCTTGTTTTTTGTTATGTTTGGGGACACATTAGCAGTTTGGTTCTTATTGAATTGGAATTATTGTAAGAAATTTATTTTAGGAAAGATTCATATTTAGAGAAATTGAACTCTCCCTACACACACATATAACCTTTATATGATACTGTTTGTTGCTTATTCTTTGTTGTTGTCACCCTGGTGACTGTACTTGGATTTTCTTTATTTTTGATGTGCTGAAGTGAATTACTAAGCTCTACACAAAATGAACTGAATTGTGGTTGGTGCCTCACTGAAGAGGAATCACCAAAGGATAGATGGGGAAAGCTGACTAGGGTAAATCCACATGGTCAGTGTTTAGCCTTCCTCAAGGTAAAGCGATAAAAGCAGCATCATAAAGAGTTTTTGTTTGATGAATCCATCTTCCCAGTTCTTTCCTTCTGTCTTAGGATTTCCACTGCAGTGGTAAAACACTATGATCTGAAGCATGTTGGAGAGGAAAGGGTTTATTTGACTCACACTTCCCCATCGCTGTTCATGATTGAAGGAAGTCAGGACAGGAACTCAAGCAGAGCAAGAACCTGGAGGCAGGAGCTGATGCAGAGGCCATGGAGGGTGCTGCTTACTGACTTGCTTGGCCTGCTTTCTTATAGATCCCAGGACCATCAGCCCAGGGATGGCACCACCCACAGTGGCTTGGGCCCTCTCTCATCTCATCTAATTGAGAATGCCTTACAGGTCTGCCTAGAATCCAGTCTTATGGAGGCATTTGATTAATTGAGATTCCCTTCTTTTGGATTACTTAAGTCAACTTGACACAAAACTATTCAGCACACCATCTCAACATACAAGTCATAAACAACAGATAAATTTATGTGCACTGGGGAGAGACATTTATAGGTAATAACTGGGCTTCTAGCCCATGAGCTACAGAAATGCACGCAACATGCACAATCGCAGGAAGACCCTAAACACAAAGACTTATTTTAGAAACAGCCCATCAGGCTCCACACTGAGCTGCTAGTACTGACAGACAGGAGTAAGGAGGCAGATGGTAGCACAGGTAGATTTCAGTATCATGAATTTTCTTAATTAAATTAAAATTTTACAGAAGCAATTTTAAAACTTAATGTAATGGCATACAATTCCCTTAGGAATTGCATGCATGTAATGTTCCCTGATGTTCATTTTTCTTGTGTGCTTTTGTGGTACAGAGTTATTAACTGAAATCATGGAACACTTTAGAACAACCATATACTTGATAATGTTAACGAAACGTGAATTACCTATTATATGACTATGATATAGAGAAAAGGCAAATGTAATCAAAATATTCCAGGCTAGACAATCAGGTGAACTGCATATGTGAGGAAACCTTAACAACAGTGCTTAAAGAAAATAATTTTCATTTAAGGACAAGAAATTCCAGTGCTGCCAGGTCATTTGAGGATCAAGTCCATCATCTCTCCATGCCTTCCCCCTTATTGTGTGGCTCTGCCCTCAAAGATGGATACATGGGTGGCTCTACGCTCCCAGCCGGGGATGATATGCAGTGCTAATATGGCACACTTTCCCTCTAGGTCAGGGCCCTTCACAAGTTCTGACCACCCACTTCTGCCTGTTCCACATCAGCTATAACTTCCAGCAAGGAACACTGAGAACATCGTGCATTTTAGTCAAAGGCACGCTTGCCTTCCAAAGAACAAACAAGCAAACAAAACACAGGGCTTAGGTTCATAAGAAATACAAGGAGAAAGGATATCAGAGAGGTGACTCAAAGTTTCTGTCATAAAGTCAAAGAATCTCATTCAGAGGCACGTGTAGGAAGTGGAGAGGACGACAGCCTGGCTCTTACAGAATGAACAGTAGAAAGGCCAGGAAATATCTCAATCAAACCGGAGATGATTTTGAAGCTGGAGGGTCAGAAGGTGCCTGAAAAAGAATAAAGGGGTAAACACACACAGATAGACACACACACACACACACACACACACACACACACACACACACCCCTTAGGAGCACTAATAAAGATCATTTCTGTAACTTAAAAAAGAAAAAGAATAAAGGGTCATTCACTAGTCGTGGTCACTTTGCCTATGTAACCTCTAACAAAAACCTGATTGTTGATGCTTAATCAACATCCACATCAGTATGCAAAACAGTAGAACCATAAAGATGCTACATCAAGCCATAAGTGTCAGTCAAGTGGGGGACTGTGCAGCCCATGCCTTCTTCATAATGGAAACATTACAGAGCATGTGAAAGCATCTAGAATGTCCAAAAACAGACACCTGCCATCCAACCTTTGTCTTCTGCACAGGGCAACTGTCAGGCCTGCAGAGCTTTGTCTAGAAGGTAGAGCCCCCGAGTCTTCTGCTATCTCTTTACTTTCTATTGAATCCAACAGGGGGGCTTCTGCCTTAAGAATGTGTACCTGAAGAAGCTGGCAGGGATGAGGGGTGGGCACTGTGGGAGGGGCTTAGAATACGCTTATTCTACCACAAAAGTAGTTATGTTCTCCCATGGAGTTGCCGGATGCCCTTGGGGAATGGGCAGATACCCTGAAGAGATAAGAATTACAGAATCTCCTAGCCAATCCAGGCAATGAGAAAGGGAGGCCTGGAGCGCCTAGTACATTCGGTTTTCAAGATCACAAGGTAGGGCTTCCTTCATCACCACAAGGTACTCATCCATACTTCGGGGGGAGGGGGTGAGGACCCTGCAGGAGTCAATGCAGGCAGTGGTCCGTGAAGAGGTGAGAATGAAAGCCCGGTGCAGACTGGCTTCATCGACCTGGATCAGACTCCCCGGGCCTGTCTAATGCCAGGCAGTATGTTGTCAGCATATTTAAAACATCGTACAATTTGGGGGCAAGTTTCTAGGCAACAATCATTCCAGTCCACATGAAGCTTAAGGTGTCACTACTTTACAAAGTACATGGCTGAAGGACCTAGAATGTAGTGTTGTCTGTGACAGAAATAGCATAGTAGCCTGCAGGCTAGCAAGTCCATGTGACATCTCCCCTAAGGTTAGGTTCTATTAACTCAGGGAGCTAATTATAACAGCCTAGGGAAGGAGAGTCTGGAATAATCACTCTGGAGAATTTGGGTGAGCTCTGCCTCCACAGATAGCAAAAGGTCACCCAGGTTATTGACAAAATCTAGTCCCAGCCTTCTGGGTAGGAAGATGTTATTTTATCTCCTCCATTGAGAAGAGGCCCTGTGTATTTTAACTTTTCTGGTTTCCCTAGAAGGCCCAAGGAAATTTGTGGCCCCAACAATTCTTTCTGTTGTTTGTTTATTTGTTTGTTTTTGATATGGTCTGTGTGGCCTAGCTTGACCTCAAACTCTGAATCCTATCTTCGTCTCTTAAGTCATGAGGCTGCAGGCATCCATCCCTGCTCCTCACTTTCAGAGCAGGAAGTGGCTGATCACTTTATATCTGCACACAGGAAGCAGAGAACCATCGCAGGAAGTAGAACAAGACAATAAACCCTCAAAGCCCACCTACAGTGACACACTTCCTCCATCAAGGCTCTGCCTCCTAGAGGTTCCATAACCCCAAACAGCACCACATACTGAGGACCAATTGTTCAAATACATGAGCCTAGAGGGGACATTTCTCATCCAAACCACCACAGATGGGGTTCAGTTGACTCAAAATTCACAACTCAAACAGGATTTTTTTTTTTAGAGATTTTTCTTACAGAGTTGAAAAATATTGAATAGTTATGACTAAACTTCAATAAGTATTTTAGCTAGGGTTTCTATTGCTGCGAAGAGACACCATGACCTTGGCGATTCTTATTAAAGAAAACATTCAATTAAGGTGGTGGCTTACAGTTTTAGAGGTTTACTCCATTATTGTCATGGCAGGGAGCATGGTGGCCGGGAGTATGGCAGTGTGTAGGCAGACATGGTGCTGGAGAAGCAGCTGAGAAGTCCACATCTTGATCTGAGGGCAGCAGGAAGTGGTCTGTCTCACTGGCCATAGCTGAAGAATATATGAAACCTCAAAGCCCGCCTCCATAGTGACACACTTCCTACAAGGCCACACCCACTCCAACAAGACCACACCTCCCTACAGTGCCACTCCCCTTGGGTGCCATCTTCTTTCAAACCACTACAGTAAGTATGGTTGTCTACTGAAGTTAATGAAACATTTTTTTTAAAGCTTGTAAGAGGCAGGAGAAATAGATAAATATAATTGTGACTGAAAAATTTGCACATCAATCTCATCTTCAACAAACAAGATAAATAGAAACATGCATAGAAGAATCAAATAATTAGAATCTTTCAATTGATAAATTACCAAACTTGAGGCCTATAGAAAACTGATTTATTGAAAATTTATTCAAGTGTAAATTAAATTTTGTTAAAAAGCATATACCTCAAATACAGAATACTAAGGGTTATCTCCTAAATGACAGAGTGCAAAATATTTAAGTCACCCTTTTTCATCACAGTTAAAAAAAATGCTATAAATTATTCTTCAGGAATCAAAACAAAGCAATCCAAATGAGCCCTGGCTTCTACAGAACTGTTTGTAAACACCATGTGTGACTATTGATTCGAAAAGGAAATGAAATCTGTCATACAAAGCACTGATCTCCTGGAGCTGGTGGCAGTAGCCTTCGGTCCCTCTGTTTTCACGGTAGGAAGACCAAGAGGGTCCAATCGATAGACCACCGACCACTCAGACTGGTTCCACCCACATGTGCCCTCCTCTCCAGACAGTTCGATAGAAGGTCTTTGAAGTTGAGAAAGTGGTGGATCACTGAGGGGCAATGATTGCTTGCTTTGGAAGCATGCAGGGGAGGGAAGGAGGATTTACCCACTGTATTCAGGAAGGACAGTAAATCATCCAAGGCCCATGGAGAAATGGTCAAATGAAAACAGGAAAGGCCAGAAGGTGTTCAGCAGACAGAGCTGCAAACCATTAAGAAAATCAGGGAAAGAAGCGTGACACTTAAAAGAAACCCAAAAGCCATCCAGAGCCAACCAAACAACAGCATCCAGAGGAATGCTGAATAACTGTATCCCCTGAGAGTACCAAGGGCCACATTCCCAGGATTGCAGGACCAACACCTCCATCTCTCCTCTCACTCACCAGAACCCTTTCCCCAGAGACACTACTCTAAGGGCAAAGGGCATTGTTTCATTGTCCATAATGAGAGAAAGGAGGAGAGAGAAAAGGCTTTGTGGTTAGCAGCACTTGCTGCTCCTGAGAGGGCCTGGGTTCAGTGCCTGGCACCACCATGGCAGCTCACAGCTCTCTGTAACCCCAGTTCTAGTCAATCAGGTACCCTCGCCTGGCTTCTGCAGACACCGGGCACACATATGGTACACCTGTCTAATGCACACAAAACATTCATACGCATAAAATAAAAAGATATAAATCATTTTTAGTCCCTAAAAATTATCAGTAAGAGGAGGGAAGAGGGGTGAGAGCAGAAAAGACACAAGCCTGGTGTCAGTCTTGTAAGGAGCTGGATTGTCACTACAAGCGCATGCAACCTTTGCTATTGACAGAGAAATGCAAAAATGCACTTTACTTTTAATACCTGAATGACTGTGTTTTCCTAAACACGAACTAGAATTAGCCAGCCTGAGCCCTCCCAAAGACCATCAGTTATGGATATCATCACACCAGAAGGCTTTTAAAGAGACTGTTTCTTATCTAAATACATGGCTCTCACATGAATATTTTTAGAAACTTCAGATATTTTTTGATAATTCCTTTGAGATCATTTTCCTTCACAGAATTCGGCTGGGCATGTCTCTCTGTTGCTTATATAACATTAAACTATGAATCTCCTGGCACAGAGTTAGCATCTGGACTAGATCTGCCCTCGCTTCCCCTTTACCATTTGTCCTCATTCCTGTGTTGTTCCTAACAGAGAAGACTGTAACAATCAGATGTAAGTCATCCTATCCTCCTTTTAGTCTTTTAAAATCACCAAGTGGAGCATCCTAAAGCCGTGATCCCATTTCCTAAGACGACTCTCTTGGCCGCTGTTGCTCCTGCCACCAGATTGAAACTGTGATGCAGTGTCGGATCTGATGCCAGATGTCCATGATGATGTTGGAAGTTCTTCCAGATTCACACTTGCAGCTGCCAGCCTCACCCTTTGTGTGTGGGAGTGTGTGTGTGTGTGTGTGTGTGTGTGTGTGTGTGTGTGTGTGATATGCACATTTTCTCCACACTGCATCACACCTAGATGACTGCAGTTACTTGTTAAATTATTTACTTCACTAACTTCTCTAACTATGGCATAAATCTTTAACAAACATCCTTTCTTCAGCCATCCCTGTCTCGAGTGTCTTCATTGTATTTCACTTAATGATTGGATAAACTCCAACCTCATTACCCTCTGATATGTGAGAGATGTTTTCTAGGGACACACATACATAGATACAGACAGACAGACACACACACACACACACACACACACACACACAACTACTCATCTCAGAAAGAGAGCCCATGACAGATCAATTTAACAATCTTATTGAAGTCCAATTTTGATGAACCAATTGGTTTCATTTGGGGTTACTAACAGTAACAGTGAGGGATTACTCACAGAGATGACTCAAAAGCAACCCAATCTCACCTCAACAGTGGTGACTATCCACAAAGTATCATTCCTGGAACCCTCTGTACACACAACTTGCAGGCAGCTAGCCAGCCCGAGAAAACTTCCTCTCTGAAGACTGGCTGATCAGAGTCTCCGCCCCTCGAAGCTGTGGGGAGGGAAGCTCCTGATTCTCTCAAGTTTCAGCTTCCCCTGCTATGGGAGATTGTTTGCCCCAGTCTCGTGAGCCTGGCCCCTTGTGCCCTGATGCTTTACTCAGGAGGAAACTGCTATGCAACACCCTGTGTGCCACTGTTCAACAGAATCAGGTTGCAATCTATCTACAAATCCTTATTTTTCACTCACATTGATAAACATCAGCTTTTTCTGTGGTGTCCACTTCACCTGGGAGCTGAGGGAACATCTCATGCACACGGCTGAAGCCTGAGCACAGTGTCTTGTCTATAACTTAGAAGAAATGTATTTCAGCTTTAAAAAAAAAAAAAAAAAACTGTTGTTTACTCTGAAAGTGAATAAAATATCTAATTACTGCGTTTTTATCATGTGTGTACCTTATAGATGTATTGGTCTTCCTTTAGGGACCACAAGTTCCACATGTGACATGGAGACTTCTTATTAATTATAAAATCTCAGTCAGCATTTAGCTTAGGTATCTTCCTAACTAGCTCTTATAACTTAAATTAACCTGTTTCTATTAATCTATGTTCTGTCCGGAAGCTTTTTTACCTCTCCTCTGTGTCTCGCTGGCTTATTCTGTGCACCTAGATTCATAAACTTGAATTTTTCTCTCTCTCCTTGGAAGTTTAGCTTGTTCCTTCCTGCCTAGCTATTGGTCATTCAGCTCTTTATTAAGCCAATCAGAAGGTGTCTTAGAAAGAAAAGGCAAAATAGTGATGCATCTTCACACAATCTGCTCAAATATCCCACAACACTAGACATTGCAGAAGTACTACAAATACCCATCTCATTCAACCCCCTTTAACACTCCTCTGGTGTAAGCATCAATGGTCTCCCATTTGCAGATAAATTTGGCCTCTGCCTAGTCCTGTCTGTGTGTGGACATGACTGGTCATGTTGATGGTTAGAAGGGGATAGGTGGTAAGGAGGAGAATGAGGAAGAGCATGAGACCTTTGTGTCTAAGGCAGGTTTAACTCAGAGCTTTGTTTGATTCCACGATTCACCGTGGACTATGTAGTCAATGAAAGTTGTTATGAGCCTGCCAAGGTATTTCAGCCTTGTGTATTTTGTTTGTTGTGTTCCCTCATAGGACCTCAGGGGCCATCTGTCAAGGTGCACTTTATGAGGCTGGGAAGAAAGATGTTCTACTAGCTGTAAAAAGTGAGTTTATAAATACAGCTGAAGGGTGATGTCAGTCCACAGTCTATCCCATGTCTTCCACAGGGGCCATAACTTCATAGCTCTTGCCTTGACCTCCTGTGACACAGGACGGGCTTGCTGGTAATTAGACATATACTCCACTTGGCTGCTTCTTGACCCAAGTAGCTTTGTTAGTCCTCCATGTTGTCTTTATTTAGGAAGCTGTTCTTCTGTCTTCCTTATAAACAGCTGCCTCATTTGCAAAACTTTTAAGGACATTCATTGCTTATAGACACACCCAAGTCAATAGAACGCACAAAAACTACAAGCAAAGTTGGTGTGACTTGCCTTCTTTTTGGAGGAACAAGAACAAATCATTCAGCATTTGACAGGCCAACACCTGGGAGAACCATTTCCAGAGCCACTGTTCTGTCTCCCAGTGCCCTGTTATAGATGTCCTGGTGATGACATCTGATGTTAAAGCATGATGGCAAGGTATTACCTCTGAGTCTCTTTCTACTAATTGGGGGTTACACTGCTAGCTGCCCATTGCTCAAGAACAGAGTGAAGATTAACAAGGTACTCTTGGAAAATTGGTTCCTGCTTATGAAATGACAGCAAAAGAGGAGAGAGGAAAAGTTAGTAGATCCTTGCCACAAAAGAAAACCTTAAAAAAAAGTCCTCCATAAGTCATAAGTCTAGGTCTTGAACTAGTTAAATACTGAATACTCTGGACTGAGATCTGAACCCAAGCAGTAATCTACAAGTCCATGACTGTTTTCATTCCTCTGATAGTGACACTGTAATAAACACATCCCTAATATACTCCCTATGCCTATTATTGCATCTGTTTTTATATCTTACTGCTTCTTCCTTATTAGATGAGCCCAAGATTTTTTTTTTACCATTTTATTGAATTATATAGTGTTAAAATTGCTTGGGTCAGTACTTTGGCCACACCAATGCAAATTTCCTAGCTGCTTTGCCTCTGCTGTCTTCATGGGAACCCCCCCATAAAGGTGACAATATTGATGATGACTGAGGACATATACTAAACCAAATAAGCCAGAACCAATATAGATACTGCTTGACTCCCCTCCCAGGAGGAATCTGCAAGAGTCAAATTCACACATGTAGAGAGCACAATGAAGGTTACCAGGAGAGGATGGGGCAGGAAATACACAACATCAATAATGCAAAGGGTTGATAACATTGTGCATGTAATTAACAATATGGGTCCATATGCTTAAAACCTGTTGATAGGTTGCATGTCAATCATTCTTTCCATAATAATTTGTTTTGGAAAATAACAGTCCCCAGGTACAAAGCTACAATTACTTTAGCAACATACTCTCCTTTTCCTCCTGTAATAGTGTAACTGTCTGTAGTCCCATTTATTGTGGCCCTTCACCATGCCTTTTGTATGCCTGTGTCCTGAGTGCGCCCCCTAAAGGTTCAGGTGCTAGAACCTTCCTGTGATGGCATTGAGCCAGTGGGATCTCTGAGGAGCAGCTCTCACCAGAAATCAAACTGATGAAGCCACCCAGTCTCCAGGTCTGAAATGGTGAACTTAATGAACTTCTGTCCTTTGTAATATACCAGCCTTGGTTATTTTTACAGCAGAAGAAAACAGACTAAAACATTTCCCTCCTGGCATTCATGCAGTACAACATGAGAAAACCCTCCCTTGACCCCACATGCTCCAGCTGTGACACTGGAGCCCTGTAATTTTCACAGCAAACATTTGTGCAGGTCCTCTGTTCTTGTCTTCGCTCCCTTGGCACACTTCAGTTTGGATTTTCTGCCCTGAACTAAGTGCAGTCATGTTTAAACTCTGGTGGCTGTGAGTGTGTGTGTGTGTGTGTGTTCTCATTCTCTACTCTGGAAGGCAAAAACTAGTTCCTTTTGCTTTGTGTCCTTTATAATTCCAAGATCTTCATTAATTCAATTTGTGGTGTTAAGTCCATCACCATTTAATATCATCTTTTATAATTTTTTTAAGTTATGCTCAACTTTGCAAAGCAACTCAGCCAGCTCTCACACACAGCCTGCCTATTTGATATCACTGCTCTCTAGCATGACAGTTTTTTTCTATTATCACTTGCAATTTAAATCAGGTTCAGCTTTCAGTGAACTGATGGATGTATACAAACACATTTTTCAGGAAGACTATGTAGGTGGTGCATTCTCTAAAATATTAAATAAGAGTGCCCAGTTATTGCCACAAACCTGAATAGGCATGAGTTTTGTGTAATCATGTCTTTTGTCCCTGGCAAGTTTTGTAGAATTTCAGATCTCCACAGAGGCCTCATCATCCTGCTTTCTGGGGTGATTAGATTAGTTGAGAATGACATTCATTCCTCTGTGATTCTCACAACACTTCACAAGTGACTCTGGGGTGAGGACAGTGTTGACGCACCGTCATAAGCAAGCTTCTGATTTTTATGGTGATCTGTGTAATCAAAAGTCTAAGAACATCCTGGAGCTGTATCCTTTTCAGATAGCATCTCTTCTTGTCTAACTTGCCTGGATTTAAATCTAAACCCTATCACTTAGTGATACATTTGTGCAAAGCAGATGAAGAACAAAACAGTTTACTTCTTGTCTCGGTTACTTTTCTACTTCTGTGAAGAGACACCATGACCAAGGCAACTTATTAAGGAAAGTGTTTATTTAGGGCATGCTGTTTCAAAGGATTAGAGTTCATGGTTGTTGTGGCAGGAGAATAGCACCAGGAAAGCAGTCTTGGTACTAGAACAGTAGCTAAGAGCTTGCATCTTAATCCACAAGCTTGCATCAGACAGCCAACTAGGAATGGTGTGTGATTTTAAAACCTCAAAGTCCATCCCCAATGACACACCTCCTCCAACAAGGCCACACCTCCCACCCCTTCGCAAGCAGTTCCACCAACCAGGGATCAGGCATTCAAACATAGGAGCCTATGGGAGCTGTTCTCATTCAAACCATCATGTTTCTCCTCATTCTGTCGTAGAGCCTGGTCATCTTTAGTGTCCATAACAGAAGAAATAAATAATAAATGCTATGCTTCACAAATTTTAACCAGATATGTCCAATCATAGACCTCTTACTCTTGTCTAGAGTATAACAGCTGTGATATTTTGTTTTTATTTTAGAGACAGGTCTCACTCCTTAGCATAGATTGGTCTCAAATCTACTGCCTCCCAAGTATAGCGATTACAGGCATGAACCATGTTCAATATCAATCTTTATTTTGCAAACTGGTTTTTGTAAACAAGGAGTTTTCTTCTATTACATCTTGCATCCCCAATTCATCCTATTTTAATTAACCATCCATTACTCTCTGTCTAATGCATCATTCATTGGCTAGATCTTTTGTGGAGGCTCATCTGTATGCCTCACCTATCTTCATTTCTAAAAGTCTGCATTCCAGTACAGCTCTTCAGTTTTAGCCTCTACTTGGGGGTTTGCAGAACTCTAAAAAACAACAATGGGGGTTCTGAACCCCCATAAAATCCATCATTTGGGTCAAGGATGAAAGTGCAATGGACAGGGGATCTTCAGGCTTTCCAATTAGAATCCTT
Organism: Cricetiscus sungorus; assembly: GCA_030556225.1. Taxonomy (NCBI): domain Eukaryota; kingdom Metazoa; phylum Chordata; class Mammalia; order Rodentia; family Cricetidae; genus Cricetiscus; species Cricetiscus sungorus. The sequence continues at coordinate 38,447,217 of JANBXA010000731.1, read as the reverse complement.
AGTATTGTCTTTCATAGCTTTTCACTGCTGGGTCTTGTTTTCCTGACTCCCTCTACTGTGAACTTATTCTGCCTGTAATGTGAGTTTTTATTTGACAGTGATGTCAACAATTCAATAAACCTCTTGCTAAAACTTCTATATATCAGTAATAACCACCAAACCAATATGTTCTAATTTTTAATTTTACAGTAAATCTGATTTGTGTTCTCTTCTCTCCCCTTGTCTTTAAATCATCACTCACCTCTTAATCCTGTAAGAATGTTTTCAGTTATTTACTTACCTATCCTTACCCAGGTCCCATTCTGGAGCCTAATCAGAGGTTACACTGTTAGCTGCACTCACCATAACCTGTTTATTGTCCCTTTTAGAACTGGGAGACTTGTCCATCAAGTATCAAACCTAAACAAGTAAACACCACAGCTCTAAATCCCAGTCTTCATAGGTAGGTCGCCTGGGTCCTTTACCAAAGCCAATATGATTCTTATTCAGCATTCCCTAGGTACAAAAAGAAAATGAAGTCCCCGAGTGACCTGAGCCAGCTGTGACTGGTGCTCTTTGAAGCAAGGTGGTGAAAGGAAAGGGAGAGCTTTATTTTTAGTCTCTCTGCCCCTGATTGTTCTCAACAGCATTTCTCTCCTCCTCGGCTGTATTACACGTGGAAAATTTTGCTTAAGCAAAAGACTGCTGACACTCAAAGTGCAGATGGCACAGCCTGGTGTGTTTTTTGTTGGTTTTGTTTTTGTTTTCTTGAGTATGTTCTTACATTTTATCTACAGTTGTGTCTGGACCATCTGTTCACACGTGGCCATCTACTGAACGCCACAGTAGCCTCTAAGTTTCTGCAGAGTGGTCTTCTTGTTCAGACAGAACAATCTCTTCTGTTTCTCTCTGTGTAAACACCTCTACTCAGTTTATTAGTTTAAACACCTGTCACCTAGCTCAGCTGCTAGATTGTCACTTGAAGCTAAGAGACACGGTTTCCAGGCAGGTACCTCTTCAACACTAGACTGGTGCATTAAACTAAGGGCTGTGTAACAAAGGCACATTGAAGCTACTATAGAAACAGTTTTTGTTCACACAGAAGCTGTTGCATGACTGTTTGGTTTCTAGAACTTTCATGAGAAAGACCCAAGTAGGATAAGGTAAGAGTCCCTTTAGTAATGCTGCATTGGTAAACCATCAGGATTATCACAGACAGCATGGCCCCCTTTGCCCAGTCCCACCATCCCCGTGGACAAGGAAATATATGGGCAATTCTTGACCCAAATTCTTAGAGCAATTGCAAATTAAATCATGACCAACTTAAGAGAGAGAAGGTTATACTGAGCATGCACATTCCTAAAACAGAACCAGGCATTCCATGACTCAATAAAGTATGATATCCATGTGTGTTCATAGGTGCTTAGCAAGTATTTGGGGGGAGGGAATCCAGTCAGAATGAGTCAGATAACAATGAATTTACTTAAAACTATAATTCAAATAAGAAGGGTAGTGTAAGTAACAGCCAAGAAGCATAGAGAACTGCCTTCATTAAATGGCCATTTGAAACCTTTTAGCACTACCCCAAAAACTGTAAAGCCAGAACCCCACAAAATATGGCTATTCTTGTTGTCGTCATCTGCTATTAAAAATGTTCCATCCTGAATGCCTTTGGCAGGGATTCTTAGCTATCTAGCTAATGTTGCTTCTTTAGTTTGATGTCTGTTGCTGTGGCAAAGTATTCTGATGAAAAGCAACTTCAAGGGGAAAGGGCAGTATTCCATTATATGATTCCAGGTAACCATCCTTTGCAGCAGGGGAGTCAAGGCAGGAATTAGCTAGTCACATCAGATCCACAGTCAGGGGCAGAGAAGAGTGAATGCATGCATGCATGCTTGATGGGGGTGTCATTATTGGTTGATGAATAGAACACTGATTGGCCAGTAGTCAGGCAGGAAACATAGGCGGGGTGACCAGACCAGGAGAAGGCTAGGGAGAGGAAAGCAGAGGGAGGCTCAGAAAAAGACATCATGTAGAGACCAGGAAGATAGGATGCACCAGGCATTCATAGATTAGTAGCTTGGAGTAATAATTAGGACAGAGCTAGCCAATAAGAAGCTCTAGCCATCAGCCAACAGTTTTACAATTAATATAGTGTCTGTTTATTTGGGGGCAAAGTGGCCGTAGAACCAGGCTGGAAAGAAACTCTAGCAGCTGTGGGACCTGGTGGAGAAGAAACCTCCATCTTTACAGGCTTGCTTATGTTCAGCTCAGTCCCTCAACTCTTAGAAGTCTCTTCCCCCTACTAGGGAAAGATGCCACCCCACAGTGGGTTGGGTCTTCCCACATCAATGAACTTATTAAGACAATCCCTCTCCAGGCATGTCCAGAGACCAATCCAATGTATACAATACCTCCTTGAGACTTTCCCATGTTGAGTCTAGATTGTATCAACTTAAGAATTAAATCTACCCACCACAGTTTCCAACCAAAAAAGTCCAGATATGTTATGGGACCTTTACATAAAGCTACTGCTAGTCATCTGAACTTTCTTAACAGAGACTCGCAGTCTACCTCAAAAAGCAAGTTTTTACTTTGTGTACGAGATCAAATTCATACATACCAAAGACCATTTTGTATGTTATGATGCTATTAATTTTGAGAACTCATGAATTTGTGGTACAGATGTGGATAAATGCTCTTCATTCATCCATACAGGACAAATAGCAGAAAGTACTTTTTGATATTTACTAGTATATCTTACTTGACAAGATACCTAGCCACCTCTTGGCCCTGTCAAGCTGACACATAAAATGAACCATCACAGAACCTGTCAGTGTAATTCGGGAAAACTATTATAGCAAGAGCTCCATTCCCTGCTCTAACTCAGCAACCCCAGTGAAGCGAGATGCCTGTGAGGGGAAGAACATTGCTGAGCAATGATGGGGACCAGAATTCAGATCCCAGTGCAACCTGAACAATCTAGGCTTCTCACAAACGCCTTACCTCCAACCCAAGGGCATCCAGCACCCCCACACACATGCACACACACGCACGCACACATTTACAGACATACAAACACACCCATACACACAAATGAATAAATAAGAAAAATGTTTCTCAAAAGGCTAGCAGCGGCACTCTTTTCTTCTCCCTTTGACAACTTTGCCTCTCGGATGCATTAAAATCTACAGTGAAGCATGGCTTGTATAGTTATCAAATCCTGTAAACTTTTTAACATAATACTTTTTCAAATTTTTGTATTCCTTCTCTCTTTCCATCTTAAGAATTCAAAGGGGGGGGGGGGGTGAGTGGTGGTGGCACACGCCTTTAATCCCAGCACGCAGGAGGCAGAGGCAGGCAGATCTCTGTGAGTTTGAGATCGGCCTGGTCTACAAGAGCTAGTTCCAAGACAGGCTCTAAAACCACAGAGAAACCCTGTCTCAAAACAGAAGGAGGAGGAGGAAGAAGAAGACTTCAAAGGGAAAGGACCTCCTTATTAACTCTCCATGTCCTTAAAAAGTCCCGTTTTCTCCATGGCCTAGTATGAAATTAGGCATGTGTGAAATTACTGTGGGATAAACACACATCTGAGCACCGAGATGACAACCAGAGATACCGGCTTCTGGTTTGCAACTTTCTGCACTAAAATGAAACTAATACCAAAAACTATCCCTTTGGCTTCAGGCACTGACTATATTACTATTTCCCTTCAGAACATTTTTTAAAAAGCCTTAGAAGAGCTAAAGTGATACAATTAAAATGCTTCTATTTAATATTCTTATCAAAAGTCTTAATCGGAATCTATCAGTCAAGCCTCCAGGCTTAACTTCCCATTTTCGAGAAATAAAAGGGGCTGAGGGAACAAGTTAAATGTTCCAGGAGGAAATAGTCAGATCTAAAAATCTATAAGGTAATGAAGCTAGATTCTTCAACGAGTGGAGAAGTGTATCTGAAAAATTAATGAGAAATAATAACCAAATATGGAGTGTAATGTTAGCCTGGAGTCCCTTTAAAAAAAGAAAAAAAAATGGAGGCAGTGGGGGCAAGAAACAGAGGGGCAGAAGGAGGAAAACACGACTACTGTGGCTCTAGGTTCCTTACAGATTCTCTGAAATAACGTGGAACATCGGAGCCTGAACTATAGTTTAACAATGTTACAAAATTACTGTTTACTTCTTAAAACAGTTTGTAAAGCTAAATTCTTAGTTTTACATTTAGCCTCACTCTTAGGAGAAGTATACAAAAGCATTTAGGGAAAGGCATTACAGAAGTTACAAATGACACTTAAAACTTACAAAATTCAGCTTGGAAGGACAAAGCAAGTGAGGACTCGCTGCTAATGAGTTGACTTCTTAGTCAGGGGGTATGGGCATTCAAAATACAATTTTTTTTAAGTTTCTATATGCTGAAATTTTTCATAATAAAATAGTCAGAAAATACTTGAGGATCCAGTTTTAACTTTTTGTCTGAATGTTCTGATCGCCTTCACAATACATTAAAACAGAGCCCAGCAGAGTGGCGAGCAGTGAGGGTCCAAATGTGGCACCCCCAGTGGGAAACTCCACAAGGCTGCTCACTGAGTCCCAGAGTCGCCACAGCATGGTGCCTCAACCTCCTTCCCAGCTTGGCTGAGATCCAGCCCAATGGACCAGGAGCTGTTTCTATGTCTGTCCAGCCCTCCTCTGAGGGAAACATTCTTCCTCTTTGATTTTTTTCATGGCTTTGCTTGTGGTCAGAGGTATTCAATAAGTCACTGTGAGATGAGTCAGTGGTACATCTCTTTTCTTTAAATATCTTTAAATGCCAATTTGAAACAAGAACAGTGGCTCATTATGACTTGGTAATACAATTTAGCCCATTTCTAAAACATTTAAAAATGAAATTTATGAAGAGCATCTTCATTTCACCGGTCCAGTGTCCCACTCAGACTATTACCATCTCCCAGCTGGCGTGCATTATCACCTGGGGAGCAGACGGAACGGAACATGGGGCCACTGGGAAATAGCATCATGCATGTATTACTCCCCGGCTGTCCAAATTGAACTGTTTTATCCACAAACTGACCTCAGAGTAGGCTTCCAAAGCAGAATCTCAGTGTGAGCCATGCATTTCTCAGCCCCTTAGTCAGTGAGGTCTGGAAATGTATTTTTCCTCATTTCCCCTGGTGATCTGGTGCCAACCATCTAAGTGAACCATAGCCCCACTCAGCCATGACCATTCATACACCAATACACCACAGACTTCGCCTCTGGCTTGATATTGCTCATTTCTCCTCCAAACCTTCATATTCCCTTCACACCTCAAGTTCGATCCCTCCTTTAACCTAGTGGATCAGCATTGCCCTTCCGTGTGCTCTCTAGCTTGTGGGTCTTGGCTACATCTAGGACTTGGGTGACTTCCCTTGTGCCCCTAGTTTTTGTTGTTGTTGTTTTTGGTTTTGTTTTGTTTTCTGTTATTTTTTTCCCCAGAACTGTAGCACTCACTCCAGCCTTCCTGACTCCTCAATTTTCATCCCAGGGGAAGAAAGGCAGTTAGGTAAAAGCCTTCCCAAAACTCCAGTACAATGCCCCAGGCTGCAAGCAATCTAAGGCAGCAGGGTAGTATTTCACACAAGGCCGGAGGGCCCCCACAGTTAAACACAGTCCCAGTTTCATTTTCTTTTTGATGCACAGTCTCCTTCACAGAAGGGACGGACAGCAAAGGCAGTTCATCATAAGCAGTTTAAAGCGTCCTCTATGTACACCGAGATAAACAAGCACTTTTTACACTAGGATTTTTGTCCTTGGGGTACATCTGGAGATGACTTGAGACAATGTCGGAGGTGATAACTTCAAATGATACTACACCCTTGTGTGTAGAGGCCAGAGATGCTACTACATAACCTAAGAGGACACCGCACATCCATACCCAAACTAAGAGTTATCGGTCCCAAATGCCAGGAGTTCCAAGGTTGAGAAAGCCCCGAGTTGAACTACATGATGTCATTAATTATTGACCACTTTTGAAATTTAAGAAGGCATATTCTAATGGCACAAGTGAATATATTTGTGTAGACGTGGAAACAGACCGTTTTGTCTGTCTGTGGCTGTTCTACACCTGTGTGCTACTGCAGTCTGTGACTTCTTAGAAGACTCTCCAAGTCAGAGGCCAGAGTTCCAGGTGACTTTTCTAATTGCTCAATAATGCCCTTGCTGGGAAGCCTCCTTGGGGCCCTTTGTCTGTTCCCTTAGGGGGTGATACTAGAGAATTATGGTCCTTTGCTGGTGTGACTGACTGCAGTGAACATCTGGACCTATTCCCCATTCCACCCCGTGAATGAGGTCTTGGATAGGCAAAGGATGCTGGGCACTGAGGGTCAGATCAGAAAGAGAGCTTTGAGGGAAGCAGTGAGCCTTCTGCCCTGTTACCCCCTGGCCCCTCCCAACAATTGCCTCTAGGTCACATCACTGCCTGTTTCCTTGCTTGTCAGAGGCCACCTCTCCCCACAAACATTTACAACAGAGCACTGTGAGTTTCGAACTCCACTTGCTGGGTTTCTGACTCTGATGTTTTCCCAGGATGCTCTCTCTCCAGGGTAATCTGCCCACCACCCAGGCCTCCCCAGGGGCTGTGGGGAGATCTGGCACACCTCTGTGAACCCTATTCAAATATGAACACATCATCACCCAGCAAAACAAACCCCCACATATTCTTAGCATTCAGTGTTGTTACAGCCAAAGGCAGAGAGAAAGAAACCTTAGCTTTCTCACAATGGCTTCAGGGTATAATTGTCATGGAAAGCAGCATGTAGACTAACCTGAGACAAAAAGATACCCTCCCCACATGTTCTGGGACAACAGCATATTGTCCTGTGAGAGAGTAATTTATTTCCACATAATTGACTCTATAAAGGGCATCTTCGCTTTCTAATTCCCTAACTAACTTGGACCCACTGTTGCTAGAGCTGACCCCTTGAGAGGGAGGAGAGCCGTAATTAATTGACTCGTTTATGATTAATGCATTTCTGCTTTCTTTTGCTGCCAGTCTCCAAAAAGAAAATTGCCTAGCCCTCTGACTCCACTTCCAAGGAACTAATTCATTTAAAATAAATAAAGAATTCTGGTTGACAAGCAACGAGTCAGTTGTTCAGGCCTCCAGGAGTTTCCTGTGTGACAGAAACTTCTGTCTCAGGAACTCATCTGAGGAAGAAGTGTGTACAGCTCCCAGCTATAGGCCCTCAGCACACACCAGGAAAGCCTGCTTTTTAAGTCATCTTGTTTTTATTTTAGCCCCCCCCCCATCCCATTTTGTTTAACCCTTTAGGTGCCTAAAGAGGTGCGTGAATCAACAGGAATTGAAGTGGGGGGGGGTAAAGGGAAATTGGAAGAGAAAACCCACAAAAGCCACTACTTCTCCACAGCTTTGAAGCTCTCCTGGGACCAGTCTGCTTTTGTGTGAACTTCTCCAAGTGAGTGCTGGGGTCTAAGCTCGGGTTCTCCTGGCAGACCAGAAAATGCATTGAATTTAACTGTCCTGACCACTCTGTTTTTAATGCAGAAAGACCATAACGGGACACAACTTACCAGCATCTTTTTTTCTGCTCATTCACAGTGAGTTGTGAATATCCTGTTGTGCTTTTTGAAGTGATCTTGTTTGAATATAAATTCCTGGCAGGGAGCGACTTAATAACTCGGAACCCAAACACCAAGCGCCATACCATAAAACAGATGTAGACTCATACACAAAGCGCTTTCACTTTTCCCTTTATGTTTTGTTTTTCAATTAAGTCATCCTGCGTCCCCACTCCTCTCTGTCTTACTGGATAATAGAATCCCTGTATGAAGAATTGCTTCCCGCATGTCCCAGAGATGATCCATAGCTGCCCCCAGCAAGTTATATTATCACAAAGAGAAAACATCCCGGTGTCTTTAACAGGGCATTCCAACAAATCCCCCCAATCCTTGCTATTCTACTCCCCAAACCCATTTCATTCCTCTCCCAAACCTGTGCTTCCCAGGTCTCTGAGGGCTGTATTGAACTCCTTGCTCTTTTGACTTGTTATACATCCTGGACCACTCCAGCATGACCACCGTATCCCAGAAGCAGCAGAGGGGACCTTCCACGTCCATGTTATAGTTAGAGAATCCCTTATAGTAATAACAAACTCCTGTAAATTGTGGTTCATGTCCCAATTCACACCTCCAAACACCAGTGAGGAAAATATCCATAGAGAGGTCACCTTCTTTCAAAAAGTCCGTTAACACATAAGAGCCCATGTTCATGAAACCCTGTCAGGGACACAAATTCACTGTTCATTTGTCATAAAATCTGTTTTGTTAACAATGATTTGGAAGTAAAAATTAAACAGGTGACCAGGCAGTGGTGGCACACGCCTTTAATCCCAGCACTTGAGAGGCAGAGGCAGGAGGATCTCTATGAGTTTGAGGCCAGCCTCCTCTACAGAGCAAACTCCAGGACAGGCTCCAAAGCTGTCCTGAGACATAGAGAACCCCTGTCTCAAGAAACAAAACAAACAAACAAACAATTAAACAGGGTATCTCCAGTCAGGGATAAAAGCAATCAGCATGAGTCATACCTCAAAGCCATGAGTTCTAAGCTATAAGAACCCACTCAACTGAGTTGCAAGCAATCTTCAGAACTCACCTTAGAGAAATCTCCAGCACTTGTGGTTTCAAGGACCCAGGATCCTAGCAGATGCTCCAAACTACTGGCAAAGCCATTGCCATCTCTCCACAGAAAAAAAAAAAAAAAACAAAACCATCACGGGAACTTTAGCAAATACAAATGTCCAGTTCTCCAGGAAGTGTGATTTAGTCTGGGGTCGAGCCAGGCATCCAGACTAGTTCCAAGCCTCTGGTGGTTCTCATGGTTACCAGGGTAGAGGCCTCCATGGCTCACCAGTATCATTAGTGGTCAGGGGTGTTGTTTATTCTCTCTCTTTTGCCTCTCCTGGGGGCCCTCCCCTCAAGTTCCTTTTGACAGTTCTATGAAAGCCTTCCAAAACCACCATCTCAACTAATCAATCTGAGCTTTGGGACACAGCATTGACAGGATTCTGGCGTATTTTGCATAACTATTGATCACCAAAAGGTTATTTAGCACGTGCAATCTTCTGAAAATGAAGGACTTTGAGATTGCCTTTTCTAGCTTTTAGCTGCTCTGAGCACAGTTAGTCATGCGGGTTTTCTATGCCTCTGTTTAACTGTCTGTGAAGTTAATAGGTAGATACAGTGCTGCTTCAACTCTGAACTCAATAGACAGCTTCTAAAGAAAAGAGAGATTGTTGCCTCAAAGATTGCAAAAATCCAATTAAGTATCACTTTCCCCTGCTGCTAGATAGATTTAGACCCTGGAAGTAATGTTAATAACACCACATGAACATCCAGGACAGGCACCATGCCCCTTTTACCAAAATCACACCCCAGACAGCAATTAAAAAGAAAGCACAAGAATTTTAATACAACCCCCTGGCTTTTGGTTGTCAAACAAAAATACTATGAAAGGCAGGCAGGGGATGATGAGGACCAAAAAGTAACTTTTTTTATTAAAGAAATATGTACCATTATTCTGGTGTGTGTGTGTGTGTGTGTGGCGCATGCACATTTTCCTCAAAGAAGTATTCAAGGTCAGTGAAACACTACACAGATTTTCCTCAAAGATATCATCTAGCATTCACCACCCTGGTCTCTGTGCCCCTCCCTCCACATGCTCTCCAATGTAATTAAGATGTATGTGTGTCTCTGGGCTCTGGAGGCTGCTGGCAGACAGCTCTGCTGCCAGCAAAGTGCAAGTTGCCAGAGGCAGATGCTCAATGTTAGATGGTGCCCCAGGCAGTGCTGAGCTCTGTCACTCTGCCCCTACACCTGAGCCCCAGGCAGCCTACACAGCAGAGTGTTAAATTAAACAGATTCCAGACACACACTCTGGCCATTTGATTTGAACTGCTGCCTTTCCTTTAAAAGATGGGGATGAAAGGGCTCTGTCAAGATGGGGCAACTTCATCTGGTTGCCGCCATTTGCCACTTGTCCCATGGAACCCACTTCGGGGAGCTTTGTCCTCCCCATACTGAAGTAAATGGGTGGCTGCTTTTCTGCTTCAAGCTTCTCACACTGTGAGCCAAATGAAACAAGGCATCTGTGGTGGGCTGAAATCCAGTACCTCAGAATGTGACTATATGGACACAAAGCCTTTAAAGAGATGATTCCATTGCCAGGAGTCCATCCATGTGGCTCTAACCGGTCTGATGGGTGTCCTTAGAAGAGGAGGCGATGTGGATATACAGGAGACCTAAAAGATGGATGGCACTCAGAGAGAAGGCAGGATGAGGGTCATTCAGAAAGCAGCTACCAGACAGCCAAGGAGAGGAGTCGTAGGAGAAACCAAAGCTGCGGGGTGCTGGATCTTGAACTTGTAGTCTCCAGAACTGTGAGAGCTACCAAGTCTGTGATATTGTTATGAGCAAACAGCAGAGTGACCTCTGTATAAGTGTGAGTGGATGTTGTATTCATATGCAAAACTGCCCTCCTGCTAGAACAATCGGCCCTCTGCATCAGAGTTCTGTGTGAACAGGCTCAGCCAATAGTACATCAAAAATACACATACACAAAAACAAAACAAACAACAACAACAACAACAACCTGTGTCTGTAATAAACACATATGGGAGTGTTTTTCTTGCCATTACTCCCTGAGCAATTATAATCACAGTTACACAGCATTTCTTTTAGTGGGTGTATGTCATCTAAAGCTGATTAAGAGCACATAAAACAATGTGTATATTTGTATGCAGTGACTCCACTTCCTGTAACAGACTTGAGAATGCAGCACATGTAGATCCGGGTTGGAATCACCAGTGGGTCCTGGAACCAAGCCTCTACGGGTATGCTGGGGTGACTTTCACACGCAATTGTCAGGCTAAGCTCACTAGAGGCTTCTCAAGAGCGGCAGTTCCGGTTCCGGGGACAGCAGCTGGCCTTCCCTCAGGGACTCCTTGAGACACACCTGCTCATCATGTGGAAGGGATCTCAGCCAGCCTTGGAAGGTGATGCTGGGAGTTTGCCAGATCCCAAAGAACCCAGCCATAATAATAATAATAATAATAATAATGATAATAATAATAAAAAGATGTCACAGAGAGTAGGGCAACACTGCATTGATCATACGAGGCTAAGAAGTACCCCACAGTCCTCACCGCCCTAGTGAATGAGATGTAGCTAAGAACTCTGTCGGTGAAGGGCTGTCAGAAGTCTGCCCTCGTACTCTGGGGCAGCTTTGTGGTGTGGATGACAGCACTATAGACCCAGCATTGTGAACTGACTGTCCTTGCACAGGAGCATCACCAGAGGGCCTGGAGGAGGAACCTGACACCCACACACCTGCCCAGATCCTCCCTCCAGATGGTCCCTTTCCTCAGACCTAACATCACTTCTGCAACACTCAAAGTTTCTCGGGAGATGCAGGTCATAGGAAACAGCATCTGACTTAAATTTGTCAATATTTACCACCAAGAAAATACACTGCAGTCAAATGTATGTTCTAACGACCAACCTCAGAGTCAGAGAGGGATGAGGCGGGCAGGGGAGAAAATCCAACATTCGTTGACAGTGTTTAACCTCCCAAAGCACAGCTGCTTTGTTTCCATAAGAACTCCCACAATGACTTTCATTGGTGCTGCAAGAAGCAAACCAAGAACGGACCAGGCTCCCAGCTGGACCAGCATCCTACCAGCCTTTGTCTCTTCAGGATGCTGCAAGGAAAGACTATGGGCCAGGAACAGTGGTGCAGGTCTGTGATCCTAGTACTTGGAAGATGGAGGCAGGAGGATCTCAAGTCCCAGGAGTGCCTAGGCTTCACAGGAAAAGTGAGGTCACACAACCAAAGGCAGGAACACAAGAAGTGTAACTTGTAGATGACACAATTAATTGGTGGTAGCTCTGGAGGCCAAGAAGTGTAAAATGAAGGCACTGTTTAGTTCAGTATCTAATAAGAATGCTTCCTGTGGGCTGGAAAGATGGCTCAGTGGTTAAGGCCCCTGGATGCTCTTCCTGAGAACCTGGGTTCAATTCCCAGCACCCACATGGCAGTTCACAGCCATCTGTAAGTAGTCCCACAGGATCCCATGCTCTCTTCTGGTATGTGGATATACATGCAGACAAAACACCCATACATATAAAATAAAGAAATCTTTAAAAAATGCTTCCTGCTCCATCAATATTCTTCCTGAGGGCTCCCTGAGGCCTCTCCTAAGGACCCACCAAGTGACTTCTCAATGTAAACAACCAGACCTAAACAGCTTCTATTGCTTAATAGAAGCAATAGAAAACTTAACTGTTTAAGTTAAATCAAAATACAGACTGAGCTAACTTTTTTCAATAATTTTTTCCCTTGGATTCTAAACATGACTTTAAAGACTTTTACTCTAGGGAAAGCAATATGGCTCACTGGGTACAGGCATTTACTCCCAAGCCTGAGAACATGAGTTTGACCCCCCCCAAGACTACATGATGAAAAGAGATAATCAACTCATGCACACCATGACACACATGTGAATGTGTACACACACACACACACACACACACACACACAAATATATAGGCAATATTTGCATATGTATATGCAAATAAATATCACAACTCTTAAGTCTTTGTCTTTTTTTTTTTTTTTGCTTCTAAATTTCACAATACTACCTACCCCTTAAATAAGAAGAAAGAACTCTTTGAATGAATCAATAGGTCCTATTTGGAGGGTCCTTATAACTTACATTAAAGGTATCTTGGCTTAGGAGATGGCTCAGTGGAGAAAGCACTTGCATGCAAGTTGAGGACCTGAGTTCAAGTCCACAGAACACACATACCCAGATGGAACAGTGTGAAACTGTCTCAAACCAAGTGGAATGTGAGGACAACACCGCAGGTTAATCAAATGCTCATTGTGGCATATGTATGAATGCATGCAAGCACACACATACACATACACATAGCATATACATTCAAAAAGATCTTACCAAGTGAAGCCATCCTGTACTAGGCATGTTTGCACACACCCTGAGCCATGCGTGTGGTAAGCTGCAGATGGAAAGTGGGCTTTCTGTAGCCGACCTGCAGTGTTTCTTCAGTCAGCTTGCCTGGTTTGGGGTCACATAACAGACACACCTCTGGGCATGTTGTGAGAGCATTTCCAGAAAGGTTTAACTAAGGAGGAAGACTCATTCTAAATATGGACAGCATCAGGCCATGAGCAGGGGTCCCAGACGGCATAGGAAATAAAAGGAGGAGGGAGCCAGCTAAGCACCGGGTCCTGCTTCTTGACTATGGATGAAATGCGCCAGCCACCTCATCCCACCACCTCAGTTTCTAAACCCTGTCCTTGGCCCCCGGCAACCCATCATTCCACTCCAGACAAAGCTGTATCAACAGCTATAACATACCTTGTTGTTTTAAATTTATGTATGTATAACTTTTAATTTCTTGAACTTTATTATGTAGCGCTGAGACACACAGAGGACTCAATTCCCCCTAAGGGCATATGGCCAGGAAATTAATCACTGTTAAGCAATGTCAAAAATGCTAATGTTCAACCAGGCATGGTGGCACACTCCTGCATCCCAGCATTAGGAGCTGAGGCAAGAAGACTGTGAACCTGACATCGCCCTGTGCTGTGCAGCAAGTTCCAGGCTAACACTTTAAAAGTTAATAACAGTTCTTTATTTCTCGAAGAATGTTTTGTAGTACAGATGGTGGCTGTTTTACCTCCACGAAGTATGTGCACTGGATGCATGCCTAACGTCTGAGGAGCCAGAAGGCGCTCTCAGAATACCTGGACTAGAGTTAAGGACAGCTGGAAGTCACCACATAGGTGCTGGGGGAAAAGCCAGGTCCTCTGCAGGAGCAGCAAGTGCTCTCCTGCTGAGCCATGTCCCAGCCCTGTGCTTTTAGTTCTGAAGGAGTCTCCCTAATGATTTCCAGGGTCGTCAGACTCCTTTGTGTGCCCACCACCGGAATAGCAGGGTTGCTTCCCCGCTGCATCCTTGACTGCATTGTTCTTGCTTATTTTCTGATAACTATTCGGACTGCAGTTAGATGGAATCTCAATTCAGTTTTGATGGCTAGGGATGCTGAATATATTTTCATGTATTTATAGTTCATTTTCATTTCTTTTTATGTGTTTATTTTCCATTTGGTAACTCTATTGCCTTTATTATGCTGATATATGATTCCTGTATTCCTATTTTCTTCAGAACTTTCTTCATGAAGTGAGCATGAATTTTATTAGACTTTGTCTACATATAAAATGTCATGTGATTTTTGTGCTTAATTTTAATTATGTGATGTGTTATATTTATTAGTCTATATACACTGAACAATCTTTGAATCTCAAAAATAAAAACAACTTGATTGTGTTGCATTTTTAAAAATGTGATGCTGATTTCAGTTTGCAGGCATTTTATTGAGGATAGTTTCATTTTTATCCAGGCTACAATTTCTCTTTTATTATATCCATATCTAATTTAGATATCAAAGTAATAGTGGCTTCTTAAAATGAGTTCCTTCACTGCAACCACAGCTGGTATTGGGACACAGGCGGTCACACTACAGCCACACCTGCTGTAGTCAGTTCAACCACAACCTTGTGATGTCCCTGCCAACAGCTGCTCTGGGCCTTGTAGCGCAGTCCCCAGCAAGGTTGGCAAGGAGGGAGAGCACCACCTGTGTCTCAGCAAAAAGCCCATGATTGACAGAAAGGGCCTGTGTCTGTACCGAGTTTGTAACTGATCTTCTGTTATGATTGTGATTGGTTGGAACTGGAAGCTATAAACATACAGGGCTATGATTGGTGGAATTACAATCCAAACACTAGTGTGCCAGTCCCTGTTCTAGCTATATGAGCAGGCTCTTTGCCAGTCCTTTAGGTTTAGTCTGTGAGGTCTCAATACCACTCATCCCCACCGATGTCGTACCATTAGACACAATAAAGTCTTTCCCTGAATGGTTTGTTAGCTTGTGCAACTATGGGCTCAGCTGCACAAAGAGCAAACAGGAAGCCAGAGTTTCTAATCCCAGCGGCGGCGGTGGCAGCGGCGGCAAAGAACCCGCTAGGACTTACAGAGAAACCCAAGAGCAAGAGGTAGGCACCCCAGTCCTTAATGCCAAGAAGCACGTCAGAGTTTCAGAAAGCCACCAACAGCCGAAGCTCTAACACCAGGAGGCAGCTGGAGAGTCCCAGAGAATGCCCCAGGATAGAACAGGAGAGGCTAAGCCGATGAAGAACAGAGGGGGCTGTGAATGAGCAAAGTTGAGAGCCAAAGCTACTCAGACTGCAAGCCTAACTCCTGAGAAGAGTTTGAGGGGAAAGTCAAGGGTTAAAGAGCTGAGGCCCAAGGCCCAAAGCACAGAGGCCATGAGGTGTGAAGTGTCTCCCAGCCAGCATGGAAATGCCTACTATGTGCATTTCTACAATTTGCTCGTGCCCGCTGCTCTCCTGCCTGTAATATAGTGTTTGGAATCTATATACTTCTGGATCTGGATCTGGACCTGGGTAGATGTCCTACCGACAGCCCTGGCTACACAGTGCTCTGCTTTTAGACTTCTTTCCATAGATAACATTGACACAGCAACCTACATTTTATCTGCCCGTTCTTTCTTCACAAAGCCCAGAAGCAATTATTGGGTGTCACTGTCTTTGTCTAGTTACTGTCCAGCCATGCTTCCCTTGGGTCACCTTGGCTGGATGGTGCCTTACATGCTTGAATGGAGACTCACATCTGGAGTCACTTGATCTAGTCGTGTAAATGTCCCTGGCTCTCCTAGTTGTGGTCCTCAGGCTAGTTCAGGCTTTGCCACCTCTGACTTGGATTCCCTTTTGTGAGCCTGCAGTCACTACATCTACATTGATTCCAACAGTATTTTGTCTGTTTTGTTTGTTTGTTTTTCAGCAAAGGCCAGAGACAGTCAGGGCTGCTGTGAGTGTCCTCAGAACCCAGGCACAGCTGGATACATCAGCCACGCCCTTCCCAGAACAGTCACTTCATACTCCCTCAGAAGTATGACTGTCTCTAAATTAGTATAGGATTATGCAAGCTCACACAGGCAGAGAATGTATTTGAGCTGCATGTGCTTAACTCCCAGTACTGGGACCCGAACCAGGGCCTGGAGCAGGTGGGTGAGCACTATAGCACTCAGCTGCATCCACAGTCCTATGGCTTAGTTGAGTGGTGCACGTTCATGCTTGTGAGCATATAAGTGTATTGTGTTTGTGTTGCTTAGATTTGGTTTTTACACCTGACTATGTGTTGCTTTTGAGGGAAATGAAATGTAAGAACAATGCTTTATTGTAAGTTTTGTTTTTGAAGTCTGGACTGGCCTTGGTGACACAGGCACATATCAGTACCTGGGAAGCAGGCAGGATAATCAAGAATTCAAGGCCATCATCAGCTGTACAAGTTTAGGTCAGCCTGGGATACATGAGACCATGGCTCAAACGGCCAGGAGGACGCAAACAAAGAAAGCATTGTGTATCTTCAATAACTGTTACACTCCTGTGATGGGAGAGGTCATTCGGTAAATATGTTTCTCATACTGGTTAATGAATAAAGCACTGTTGGCCAATAGGAAAGCAAGATAGGTGGGGCTAGGAGACAAGGAGGAAAGAGGAAGTAGGAGGGAGGAGTCAACATGTAGAGACTGGAGAGAGCAGAGGTCCAGGCCATGGCTCTCTGGTAAGATGAGACCACGTGGAAATACTTAAAATAGTAAAAATGGGTTAATCATTAAGACAGAGCTAGCCGATAAGAAACAAGTAACTGGCCAACAGCATTGTATCAAATACAGAATCTCAGCGTGTTATTTGGGGCTGGTGTGGCGGCGGGACCAGGTGGCCAGAGGGGAAAACATACTCGTTACACTCCTGTGTTCCCCAAGCTCCAGTCTTGCTCCATTGGGCTCATAGGTGGTACACAGCCTGCCCTGACTGCATATTGACCCCTGTAGAAGGATGGGATACCTGATCTGGCTTCTCAGACATTGGAGTTCTCTCAAAGCAGCTTTGGAAGGATGGCATCCTCCATTTCTCTGGTGCAGATTCACATTTCAAAAGCAATGTCATCTGGTGTCATGGTGTCTTGTCATAGGAATGAACGTCTTGAAACCCCAAATGTCCCCTATGAGCTTGGACTCTGGAGCCAAAGGTCCCAGCAAAATCAAGTGGTTTAGGAATCTTTCTGTGCCTGGGTTCTCTGAGGTGTGAAGTTGGGCTGAGAGGAAAGCCCCAGTAAAGGTAAGTTATGGTGAATCCAGGGGTCTCGTGGGAGCTGTGTGATGGGGCATATCTCAGCCTCGGAGCTTCAGCTGCCCCTGGGGTCCAGGGGTCTCGTGGGAGCTGTGTGATGGGGCATATCTCAGCCTCGGAGCTTCAGCTGCCCCTGGGCCCACCCCACCCTACAACTGATAATCAGAAAACTGCCCTCCCCATTCCCAAGCCAAGGGCTTGCTAGAAACTCCTTCCGTTTCTAGCATTTTCTATTCATTCTGTCAGGCCAGGAGTGGGGCTGTGCTGCCTCACTTTTAGGAAAGCAAAGAGGCCCAGAGTTTCCAACTGTGTTGTCCCTGTCAAAACAAAAGAGTGACTCTGGCAGCACGTCAGCCCCATGGTGAATGCTGAGCCCAGGAACTTGGCAAGCCACAGCCATCCCCCTTGCCCCTGCAGTGACTGCTGAACACTGTGGCTTTGAAATAGAAGCCCACACCATTCTGCCCAGATGACCCGGTATGGATGTAACTCCCAAACACTCGAGTTTTAAAATGCCATACTTTTGCAATGCTGAATCAGGAAAACGCCATCTCCTTCACCACAGCGACACTCTGCTTCCCTCCAGGATTCCCCTGGTGGTGGCACACCGCACATAGGTCACCTGCCTCAAGCCAGAGCAACTGTTGCTCTCTGCTGCTGCCCTCCTGAGGCCTTCTGTTCTGGGCAGGCTCCTCTCCGAGCCTAGGTGATGACAGACTTAAGCCCGTGGACTCAGGACTGTAAACAAACTTTGTTTCCTAAAAGCAGCTGTGCAGGAAGACAGAAAAATTGAAGCCTTGATAGCAAAAGACGAGGCAGCCACCACAAACAGGCAGCACAGGAGCCATTCCTGCATCCCAGGGTCAACCAGTATCAAGTTTAAGCCCAACGTTTGGACTTTACAGGTTAGCAAAGAAGGTAAGCAAGTGCTTTCAAATGTGATGAGCGCCATACAAGGCCTGTAGGCATGTAACAAGGTAGTTGGTCTGGGTTGAATGCAAGCATAGGAATGGGGTTTTTCACTTGTAGAGGTGTTTACTTGCGCAGAGACCTGAAAAATGTGAGAGATGGGCTCGGAGAGCACAGATAAAAGAGACCACTCCCAGGAAAGGCAGCTGTGTGCTCAAAGGGAGCCACCTTGCCAGGTCCAGGGGCAACATGCACAGCAGGCAGGCAGGTCTCCATCATAGCCGTGTTTGAGACATCATCCTAGGTACAGCAGGAAGTGGCTAAAGGGGCTCACATGGGGGGGGGTGTCTTTGGTAGAACATCCACCAGCGGTAGAGGAAGGACAGGATTAGAGCAGCACAGAGGCCAGCAGGTGAGAGGTTAAGGTGATGTTCCAGTGTAGGCCAGGGCTGGACCAGGCTCACAGCAACGGGATGGAGAGAAGCAGGGGATTCAAGACAACTTCGGGAAGAGGAGTGTAAAGGGCTTGGTGATTGGCAGAGTAAAGCAACCATTGGGGACAAGGGCAGCCTGAGTTATTCTTTCCCTGTGCAAAACAATAGTATTACTTACTAAGAGCATGTGTTAAATTCTGTTTGGGTCATTTTTATAACCCATCCATGTAGAGAAGCCAAATATGGAGTTGATAAACAAGGCTGGAGCTCACAATAAAGGTCTGGAATTTGTTGTTTCCCAGATTGTAAAGATAATAGATTCCAGGGGATTCTGGGAACAGTCAGCATTTGCTTTTAACTCAAGGTGAGAGATACAAAAGGCAAAGGGACTCAAGAACACTAATATGTCATCCCATATGCCTAATGACAACCAGACAATTTTCTGTCTAACCTTGGGTCTCTAACAGAAAATGCCTTATGAACCCAAATGCCAATGCTTCATTTGGAGAACTGAATTGTGGCAGTCCCCCTCTGTTGCCATCTCTTTCTCAGTCACCCAGTGATCAACTCTGATCTAAAAATATTAAATGGAAAATTCCAGAAATAAACAATTCATATGTTAAATTCCAAGCTATTTTGAGTAGTGAGTTGAAATCTCATGTCACTCCACTGACTCTCATCCAGGATATGAATATCTTTTGGTCTGCTATAAACACACTCTACACACTACCTCTCCATTAGTTACATAACAGCGATCTTGGCTTCACCAGCCATCACAGAATTGCAGCATTTGCGGTTAAGTAGCCTTGATTTATATAGTATTATGGCCCAAAAATACAAGAGTAGTGATGGTAGCAAGTCTAATATGTCAGAGAGAAGCTGTGAGGGGATGTCCTTTAAGTGGAGAGATAAAGGATCATGACTTAATAAGAAAACAATGATATGATGGATGTATAATATGACAAAAATCCACATACTGAAATATGAAGGGGAAAAATCAATCTCATGTCTCCATGGCACTTCAAATTTTAAAAGCCACACAGCCTGTGAGTGGTGTTAAGGAATAGCATGCAATTTGTGTACACACAAGTCAGTAACTTTCAGGGTTTTAGGAATCCTGTTGTCTTAGAAAATGTCTGCCATGAAAAATGGAGAGAGTGTGTAACAGCATCTACATATTGAAGTAATCATAATGAAAGCCCCCCATGCATGCTATTAGTAATATCAGGACCACCATTGCCAGTAGCTGTTGATCAGCCTGCAGTTCAAATGACTTATTTTCTGTTGTTATTGCTGTGTACAACCTCACTCTAGGAATTACTCAAAATGACTCTAGGATTTTGACATGATAATCATCCCATTTTACACACAAAGAAACTAAGGCTCAGAAATGTGAAACACAAAGCTGGGTATAGTGGGACACACTTTTAATCCCAGCAGGGCAGGGGGCCAGCCTGAGCTACATAGCAAGTTCCAGACTGGCCAGGACTACATAGTGTGACCCTGTCTCAAAGGGAAAAATAAGAGAAGCACTGTCCCAAGATCAATTGAGCAGGGATGGCCCTGATGCAGGCCGAAGCCTGTTTGGCTCCAAAATCCCACTTCCAATCTCTAGGCAATGAGTTTCTGGGAAGTTACCGGAGCAGGGGACCTTTCATTTCTCAAGTTTAGGAAATAGGTTCCAAGGCAAAACAACTAGTCATGCTAGCAAAAGTCCCATCATCCTGCCAATAATTGTCAACTCGATCTAAGGGATGGGGTCTAGAGAGATGCCATTCACAGAAAAAGGTCTACTTTATGACTAGAGGGTAAAATTGCTAAAAGATCAGATTTCTCCCACATACTCTGGCATATGGTCCTGTGTAGCCCAGGCCCAAAGACAAGTCCATATGATATGCCTTTCAAACTTGTCCACATAGGAGCAATGAGGGACAGCAGACAGTAGTCTCAGTTTACCATAGCAGGGATGGGGGAATGTCCCCTCTTTGGTATGTGTCCTGAGGCAGACACATACCAAACTTTTGATTTTGTCATTTGCCCAAGGGGTCAATAGTGTTGCTACTCTGTATCAATAATGGCTGTCATGAGTCATACCATAAACTGGGTATGGCAGCAAAAGTATTGCAGGTAGTAATACATTTCCCTCCTCATGATGCCTTGGATGGGCTGCATAGAAACTATGATAAACCTCACTTTACAGAGCATTTACTGTTGAATAATTTGCCCAAGGTCAAACTAAGACTCAAATTGAAGACATCTGAGAATAACTCACCCTACCAAACCTCACAGCTTCTTCAAGGACTGAGGATTAAAAGGTGATGGATGCAAAGCCTGCCATCACAGTAAGTGTTCAGCTAATGCTATGCCATTAGTTTTATTATAGGTACCATTATCTAAACACTGAAGAAGATGATGACATTTAAACCCAAAGCATAACAGTACAACTTGAAAAAATAGACATCTGACCTTTTTAGCACTGTCTTGTGAAAAAAGAAACACTATTTACAAGACGGGATTGTACAACTCATCCTGAAGGGATGGCACCGTTTTAAGCATCCCATTGACGTAAGCAGTTCTGCGAACACAAAGTGAGCTAAATGGCCCTGCAGACCAGCTGCTGAGGGGATTCCCCACAAAGTCCCTCACATCTTTTAGATGTTGCCTCCAGGCTCATTGGTGCACCAGTCCATGAGGTCTCTGCCTTCCTAGCAGATGAACTTAAATTGCTACATCCTTTTGCAAAAGAGAAGACAATAAAATTAATTTAAAAACCTCACATTGCAATCTAAGTCCTACTTTTAATGCCAGAACCAGTGAGAAAAGAAAGGCAGGACAGACACTGTGGGTGGGGCTTTGAATGCTCTGCCCACATCAGGCTCCTCCTCAAAACTTAATCCCTAATTATCTCATGGAATTTATTTCAACACACACACACACACACACACACACACACACACACACACACACACACCCTCTATAGAAAAGCAAGTGTCTTCATGAGTCTAAGAGGCTCTAACAGATTGTCATGGACAAGGAGAATCATAGACCTTACACATTTATTTTCACTGTTCTCAAGGCTGAGGAGTTCAAGACCAAGGCATTGCCCAGCTCATGCTTAGGGTTTGATTCTCGGGGCTCATAGCCAGCCACCACCTCTCTGTGTCCACACAGGCTAGAAAGGACAAGGTACTCTTTTCAGCTCTTTTTAAGAGCACTAGTCATTCCCTAATGACCCTTCCTCCCAACAGCATCACCCTGGGATGGGGATCTCAGCATATGAATTGTGAGGAATGCAAGCATTCAGACACAGTATTGAAGGCTCTATCTTGCTCATCACATGTCCCCACCACCTTAGATGCTCAATAAATACTGCTTGGACAAATGAGAGAAAGTGTCATCTCTATTAATGTCCTACCCAGAAAACCACCTCCTGTACGTCTTTCACCGCCCCCACACAGAAAGTCCGCTTTCTCAAGAGTACCTTGTCATTATCCGTGTCCCCAGTCTGCCTCATTTCTTGTATGTCTATAGTTTTAAAGTTGTTACATTCCATTAGGAGAGAATTCCCATGAGACTAGGACCCCAAGGTCTTATATCTGACATAGTGTGGCCAGCAGGTATCACGAATGAGCCAGTGAATAGGGCATTAGTAACAGCCCTTTGTTCATTGTACCTGTCCTCCTAGAGGGCAGAGACTTTCCACCAAGTGATCTCTACTAACTTCCCAGATACGCCACAGTGGTGGAGCACATGGCAACTTCTGAGGGGTCCTCAAACCATGCACTATGGAAACACGTGCAGCTCTTATAGGTGGCAAAATCTTAGGTGCCACTGATATATTTCTATCATTGGAGTAAATTCTACGGCTCAGAGAACACAAGGAAGAGGGCTCCTCACTTAACAAACTTCACAGATGCCCCTGAACTCTGTGCTTGGCACTCCTGAACCCCAGTTTAGAATCCCTCCTTCAGTGTGAGAATCCAGCCTCTCAACCTTGCTCCTTTTCTACTTCCTGTGAGGGTCTGAAAGGTTAAATAGAAGACACGTCCGCACGCATCCCTGTCCCATTGCAGTCTGGGGTGGGGAGGGCAGTTACCTCAAGGTTTGGCATTCTATCTAGGCAGGGGGAAAAATGTGTGCATCAGGTGCACACTAGCTGGGCTCCATCACTTCCTAGCTCTGTGACCTGTGCAAATACCCAGCTCTCTGAACCTCAGATGGATGGACCTGTAAGAAAAGACAAAACTTTCTGCACAGCATCCCGGCTATAGAATGAAACATGGTAATACTTACCCACAGCCAGGGGCCACGTATGTTCTCAGTGTAGGTTACCTGGCGTCCCTAGCCACCCACCCCTGCCTCACTCTGACTACAGCTCCAGTCTCCATACTGAAGGTCTCCACATTTCCTAATGTCACTTTCTTCCATCTCTGCTCCATACTCAGGCTCCTTCCTGGGTGCAGCCAGCCTGCAGTCCCGGTGAGAAAGGGTTTGGTAGCACTCAGGCCTGAGTCGGCAGGCAGATCAGCCAACAGGTGAGGCTGGCCAAGGTGTCCTCTGTTCCAGAAGTTCACGTTAACACAATCAGTACAGGCCTCTCTCTCAGCGCCACAGGGAAGGGGACTATCTATACATGTCATTCCATATGTCCGCTAGTAGTTGTTTTCCTCACATTTCTCCAGATAGAAATAAATTACCAAGGAAGGCATTGTAGGGATAGCAAACACTGCAAAAGAAGGAAATAACAAGAGGCAACGTCTGTCACAGACGGTACTTCTTCTTTTCTAGTTTTATTTTCTCCTAATAAACACCTGTGTTTGAAACAACGAGATTTCCCAAAAAGCGAGAATAAGTGTTCTGCCCCATAGCCACGAGGTCCAGTTGTTGCTGAGTTATATGCTGCCTTTGCTTTGGAAAGAAAGGGGGATCTTGAATGCTCGGACGGCCTCCCTAGGATGTGACCTTCCTGGGCAATGTGGCCTCCCTGAGCAGTCCTGAAATGTTGTGGAATATTATTTTAAAATGTGTTACATTCATTTATGCTGTGGAACATTGGCTTTAATGATCCAAGGATGTGTTGCATTCTTTATGTTGCAACTGTTTTACTCCATGAAACTGTTACTTTGCCTGTGATGGTCTAATGAAGAGCTGGCCAGAGAAAGCATATGCAGGGCTGGGAGGCGGGGGGAATAAATAGGAGGAGGAATTTGGGGAGAAAAGATCAAGGAGAAAGAAAAGGAGGAGGGCATTGGGGGCCAGCAAGCCCCGGAGTTATATAAACTAGAGAAAGACACAAGCCCAGAGGCAAAAGGTAGATGGGGTCATTTGTGTTAAGAAAAGATGACTAGAAATAAGCCAAGCTAAGGCTGGGCATTTTGTAAGTAAGAATAAGTCACCTCCCTGTGTATGATTTACTTGGGAGCAGGGTGGCAGGTCCCCCAAAAGAGTAAAAACAATCAACAACACTGAAATCCAAGTGGAGTTTTGTGGGATTTCTTAAACTGTTTCCATAAAGAGAGGCTGGGCCTCAAAGCTGTGACTATCATCCAACACACAACCATCACCTCAGAAGCTCTCCTCCTGCAGATTGGGGGTACATTCTAGGGACGAGTGTGGGCTCGGAATCAGCTGGCTCAGTCACTTGCCACAGGAACGGACTTCAACAGATCAGTTTTTCTTGAGCCCTGATCTTCCACATTAGTAAAACACAATCTTACCTGGAGGATCCTAAGGACTAGAAACTCAATAGATCAAGCACCTGACACACTGGAGGCTCTGGGAAAACACGAGCATTATTATTATTTACTGTGGAGAGTAAAGTTGAGAGGAGGGAACACCGAAGAGGAAGACACTAAGAAAATGAAGGTACAGGCAAGAGAAGAAACACAAAGGATGCCCCGGCTGCCAGGGGTACCTCTGCCCTTTGTAGCACTGCGGTGTGGTGGATGGTAATGTAGATATGGTTAGAAGGTAATTTTATGTAATGCAAAACCAACAGCTCCGTTTTTACAGAGCAGGAAACTAGAGTGGACTTGCATGGAAGGCCAAATACAGATGGCACCCCACCTGCCCAGCAATATCCCCTCGTCAGTGTCAGGGCAGGACACCCCAACACCCTGGCTCACCAAGAGCCTCAGCCAGGAAAGATGACAACAATGAAAATGTCCAGGAAAGGGGCATTTCTGTGGTTTCCGGCCTCATCTCTCAGAGCAGCACCCAGAATTTGAGGTTAAGGTCTTCTTATAGATTTGTGCTTTATCTGAAAATGTGGGCAAAGTGGAGCTTGAGCTGTCACTGTCTGTGTGACATGACTTGGGGCAATTCTGGAACTTAGTTTTCTCATTAGCGAAATATGGCTAAGACTTTCAGGGGAACACAGAAGAGAAAATGATATGACAAATGTCCAGTGTCAATGCCTGCCACCTGAATGAGGGTAACTAACCACCAGGTGCCCACACTTCCCACTGGGCTAGGTGTGTGTAGTAACATGGGAGAGGGGGAGGTACTTCCTGCTTCAAAACATTTTTCTCCCATATTAATATATCAATAACAAACTCACTTGTGTCAACAAGCTCTTATTACAAATGCAAATCACCCCTGCTGTGTGCTTATCAATTCCCACCTAGTATGAATTATTTAAGTCAGATCAGTGCCTTCAGAGCCCGAGGGTTCAGTCTTGTGATTGTGTTGTTCAGCACCCTTTCTAGAAAGGAGCAGCCAGAGCTTGGCAACTAGCAGGCTAGAAGTCAGTCTCGGGCTGCAGAGGGGACAGAAGGGGAGCGGGTGGGTAAGGGCCCCAGGGAGTGAAGCAGAAGACAGTTACATGCACTGGTGTCCCACTCTGTCATCGTGCCTTTGGCTCTGGTGTTAGATGAAATGCCACTGACAACCACCAGGCCTGTTGCCTTTGGCACCCTAGCTCTAAACTGAGACATCAAGGCACATTTGTCAGACTGGCCTGTCAGACTCACCCTGTTTAAGCCAGACTGCTCGGTCTCATGACAGACTCTGTTCCCATCCAAACCAGGTATCTTCCCTACAGAACCCTTCGCTGTCCCCTGCTGAGATGATATTAAAAAAGGAGGGGGGGCAAAAAGGAAGAAAGAGAAAAGAGAGGAACACATACATAAGTAAGCCAGGCTCCCACTCCTTCCCTCCCACTCAGTCATCCTGCACCACCCGTCAGTATTTCCACAGCAAGGGATGGTAGACTCTGATCGTTGCTGTTTTCCTCGGCGTCCTGCATGGATCTGAAATAACAGGTGTGTGGGCAGATTATAAGCAGAGCAGGAAGGGCCAACCCCAACTAGAGACAACAGTCAAAAGAGTTTTGTCCTTCCACAAATTCCAGGGGCTAGCTGGGACCCAGGCCTGAGAACCAAGTCTCTTGATTCTTCATTCCAAGGCAGTGTGTTAGAACTTAAACCCTTTTGAATTTTGCTTGTTTCTTTCATTTTTTGTTGCCGTTTGGTTAGCTGTTTTTTGTTTGGTTGGTTTGGTTTGTTGTTGTTATTTTTGATTTTGGTTTGTTTGTTTGGGTTTGGGTTTTTTGTTTTGTTTTGTTGTGTTTTGTTTTTTTGCTTGTTGAGACAGGATCCTACAATGTAGCCCAGGACTTCTGAGATTCATAATCCCCTGTCTCCACTATTTAAATGTAGGGATTACAGGAATGTGCCATCATAGGGATCAGATCTTGCAATATAACTTTAAGTCACTATGGATGGCAAAAGAACCTCTGAGCTGTGGACAAGTTTGCAGAAAATGATGTGTGCAGCCCAGCGACTCCTCATAACATTTTAAAAAACTGTTTCCTCTGAGCCCCTCTACTTCCCCACTGTCAAATCAGGGAAGTGTGGACCAATCTTTAACACACTGAGTGTGTTTGTGCATGTGTGTGAAGTGGAGGAAAGTCAGTGGGGAAGGGTGTTGGGGATAGGGGAGAATCCCTGCTCCATCTCAGTCATCCACTGAAACATCCCACCATATGCTCTGAGTCTGCAGGACCTAAAAAGCCTCAGCTATGAGCTTCCCTGCTAGAAAACCTCTATGAGGCTCCTCCCTCTCTCATCCCAATCAATGTTCTGTTTCCTGAAGACCAGTTTCTCCACTCTTAAAGGGCAAGCAAGTATCCCTTGGTAGTGCTCAGCCCAGGTACCAGGCAAGCAGATACCAACAGCAAGAGTCAAACGCAAAGATGCCTTGATGATAGGCTCAGGACCCTGAGAGTCCACGATAAGTCTCAGAAGAATTATTGCAGGAGGACCAGAGAGGGTCTTGGGGGCAGAGGCCCATGGCTGCAGCTCAGAATCCAATCACAAGGGTTGTTTTGCCTAAGGTCCTTCACCCTTCTCCCCAAGCATCTGATCTCTGTTCCTGATGCTGAGCAAGCCCATTCATTAAAACTTCTTCACATAAAGTCCAAAACAAAACCGGCATATGTCATGTGTCATAATGATTCCTAACCTGGTTTTGTGATTGCCTTAGAAGAAAAGGCATGGTTAAGAAGATGGCCTGTTGTGGCTCCATATCCTCCATTACTAGGAATCCTTGCTAGGGCCACCATCATAGGTTCCAGGAAGTTGTCACTGCACTAGGTTTATGCATTGCCCTCCTCAATTCTTCCCACATTCTCTACTTCTCTTCCTCCCTCCCTCCCTCCCTCCCTCCCTCCCTCCCTCCCTCCCTCCCTCCCTTCCTCCCTCCCTCACCTGTTGCCTCCCATTCCCAGGCCCACACACCACCAGCCCACCTGCAAAATCTATTTCCCCTTTCCAGGGAGATCCACGTGTCCCCCTACAGCCCTCCTTGTCACTTGGCCTCTCTGGGTCTGTGAATTGTGGTGTGATTACCCTTTACTTAATAACTAATGATCACTTATAAGTGAGTACCTGTCACAATTTTCTTTCTGGGTTTAGGTTGCCTTGCTCAGAATGACGTTTTCTAGTTCCATCCATTTGCCTGCAAATTTAATAACATCATTTTTTACAAAACAGCTGGGAAATATTCCACTTTGTAAATGTACCTCTTTTTCTTTATCCATTCCTCACCCAGTGGTGGGAGTGGGAAACTATTCCACCCCATAACCTGTCCTACCTGCAAGTTGTGTTGAGGCAATGAGGGCTCTGAGACTGTGGAGTGGCCAACCAATGACTGATCTAACTTTAAGCCCATACCATAAGAGGGAGCCCATGCCCAACACTGCCTGGATGGCTAGAAACAGGAAACTGGATGGCCCAGAGACCGAGGGTAAACCAAACATGACTGGCAAACATAAAAAGTCAATGAAATAATTACTAATGATAATGCATGATAATCATCATCAGAGAGGCTTCCTCCAGCAGCTGATGGGAGCAGATGCACAGATTCACAGCCAAAATTAGGCAGAGCTCAGGGGACCTCACAGAAGAGGGGGAAGAAGGATTGTAGCCACCAAATGTCGGGTGTTCTGTGTTGTGTGGGTCAGTCAGAGAAAGAAGGTCACTCCAAGATGAATTTTAGGATTTCTGTTGCAGCAGGAAGCCTCTGCTGGACTGAACCTCAAACAGCCATCCAAAGGCATATTTATTGATGGTTCCACAAAGGTTGTTTTTGAGTAAACAAGTTCCTCATACCAAAGTCCCTGATCTAATCCATATGTTTTCTGGAGGAAAGCATCACACCCCCACACTACCCACTCCCTCGACCCCACCACCATCACTGTAGTCCTTATTATGTGCTGTTTGCAGTACCCAATAATCCATGAGCTCCAGGTGTGCCAAGACCATCTTGGGACTAAAGAGATGGAAAGACTGTAAAGCTGCTTCAGAAAAACAACTCTATAAATCACAGAAAGCAATCACTGATTTCCACCATGATTTCTTCAAATCAAAATACTTCCAGAAAACACCTGTTCATTCTGACGTTCAGATACAGTGAAAAACAACTATTCATTTCTGATGTTTACCCTAGACACAGTGCCTCTGCTAGACTCGGGCAACACCAGAACACAACTGGCAGGATCTACTAAGCAGGGCTCAAGGGGCTCACAGAGACTGAAGTGGCAGCCACCGAGCCTCGGGGGCGGGTGCTAGGTCCTCTGCAGACATAGGTTATGGTTGTGCAACTTGGTGTTCTTGTGGGACTCCAAACAGTGGGAGTAGGGCTGTTTCTGACTTTTCAGCCTGTACTTGGGACTCTTTTCCTCCTACTGGGTTGCCTTGTGTAGCCTTGATATGAGGACTTGTGCCTGGCCTTATTGAAACTTGTTCAGTTGATATCCCTGGGAGGCCTGCTATGATTTTGTTGTTGTTGTTTTGGCTTTTGTTTTTTAAAAAGGGAAATGGAGGAGGAGTGGATCTTGGGGGAGAGGGTAGATGGGGGGGTACTGGGAAGAGTGGAGGGAGGGGAAACTGCAGTTGGTATGTGATGGGAGATGTTATTCTGTAAATATGTTTCTTGTATTGGTTAATGAATAAAGCACTGTTGGCCAATAGAAAAGGAAGATAGGATGGGCTTGGAAACAAGAAGGAAAGAGGAAGCAGTTAGGAGGAGTCAACATAGAGAGCCCAGAGAGGTAGTACGCCAGCCGCTCTGGCCTGTAAGATGAGACCACCTGGAAATACTTAGATTAGTAGAAATGGGTGGATTAATATATTTAAGACAGAGCTAGCCCATAAGCAATGATAGTAACTGGCCAACAGCATTATATCAAATACAGGGTCTCTGCGTGTTTTTGTGGGCTGGTGTGGTGGCGGGACCAGAATGGTGGCAGGGAAAATGCCTACTCATATCAGGTATGTAATATATGAGAGAAGAATAAATAAAAATTAAAATAATACAGAAGAAAAGGCATGTCATTCTCAAACATCATTTTTACCAAATTTCCATTCACAATTTAAGAGACAACATACTTAGTCACAATAGAAAAAAGGTTGGGAGCAACTCAAATACAATAGATGAATGGATGAGCAAAATGTGGTATTTACATCAATGAGATGGATTCCCA
This sequence comes from Cricetiscus sungorus, assembly GCA_030556225.1. Lineage (NCBI taxonomy): Eukaryota > Metazoa > Chordata > Mammalia > Rodentia > Cricetidae > Cricetiscus > Cricetiscus sungorus. The sequence continues at coordinate 38,417,625 of JANBXA010000731.1, read as the reverse complement.
AGAATGAAAAGGGATGGAATTCAGCCGTCTGGTCGAACCCTGAGAACAGTAAGCTAAGTGAAATAAACAAGACATAAAAGATGCGTATGGTGTGATTCCATTCAGATCTATGAGCATCCTAGAACAGGCAAACTCGGAGGCAGCAGTGGGGACCTTCAGGGAGAGACAGTAATGCTTAATAATATGGTTTCTGCTCATGACAGTGGAATAGTTCTGGAACAGGTAATGGCAACACAATGGTGTTATTCTACCTAATGCACTGAATGCACACTGAAATGGGGAAAATGCTAACCACCGTGTTATATATGTTTTATCACTAAAACAGTAAGATGCCTGCCAGCATTCCCAGGGCTTTATGAAGAAACTGATAAAGAAAAGAAACAAGAGTCTGAAATTAAATCTCCAGAAACAAGGACACCCCCAAGTCTAGGGACACCTCTCTGAGGGAAGTTGGACAGCATTTCATTATTGCCCAGAAGTCACTACTCTTCTCTACCCACCTCATTTGTACTATGCCTTTCCCCAAAGGAGCCTGCATTTTAATAAATCTGTAAGTTACTCCTTTCTTTATTCTCCTTCCTTCTATCCTTCCTTCCTTCCTTTCTTGTTTGGTTTTTGAGACAGGGTGTCTCTGTGTAATATCCTTAGCTGTCCTGGAATTGCTTTGTAGACCAGGCTGGCCTTAAACTCATGGAGCTCCCCACGCCTCTGCCTCCCAAGTGCTGGGATTAACAGTGTGTACCATCATGGTCTGGCAGGTCCTTCTTTCCTGATCTGCACCCACAATACCTACAGTAGAAGGCAGATCCCAAATTAACTATCACCCCAAGGCCAAGGTTAAACTTGAGTGTTTCTAAGTCAGTCCTGGATAACTGATGCTCTTGACCAACAACTTAGCATTAGAGTTGATCCTGGGAACGTTCTTTTTAATTTTTCGATTTCACAGCTTTTGAAATGAACCTGATGCACCCACTCATTGGCAATAGGTACAGAATTTCCCTCTGACTCTCAGAAATGACAGCCATTACAGATGTGACTGCCAGAGCTGTTGTCCCTTTGTTGCTTTGAAATAGTCCTACACCATTTATAGCCAGGTCTTAACAGCCACAGTAGGGAAATGAGGACATCATTCAATTAATTTTTATCTCAGCCATCTATGCAGCTACCTGAATTCTAATCTTCCCTTTGTCCAGGGAGATGTGCTGTGATTGGAGAAGTCAGATATGACAAAAATAGGCTCCAAAAACTTTGATAAAGTGTGATTTGCTTCTGTAAGCACCCTGTGCCGTCTCCATGCTTGACTCTTATTCTTGCTCCTCAGACCCACAAAACAGTGTCACCCAAAGAGCCACCTTGTGAGGCACACTCCACATGTCTAAGGCAAAGCCTGGACCCATGGAGTGAGCATCTCAGTTGCACACACACACACACACACACACACACACACACACACACACACACACACACAAACACACGCACATCTCTCCTGAGGCTGCTGCAATAGCTTTCTACAAATTTGGTGGACATTTTAAATGTTCAGAATCTGTCTCCCTGGGCTGAAATCAGCGTATTAGCTGAACCATGAATCTAGCTTTGTCTCAAAGGGAGAAGGTAATTCTTCCCTCTTCCAGGGCTACTGAAGCTTCATGGCTCTGGCCAAATTCTGCCCTCAGCCACTTAACTTTCTCTGTAAACTGATGGCTCTCTGCTTCTTCCCACACACACCCCCATCCCTCTCTTCCTTATTCCCCTTTCTCTTCCTTCCAGCTCCTCTCTTCCTACCTCCCCCTCATAAGCACTTCAGTGAGTGTATTTAGGGCCCAGCCAGTTATTCCCAAATGACCTTCTCAAGAAGGTCCTTATTTAAATCATGTCAGCACAGACCCCTTAGACAGTAACTTTTCAGGTTTCAGGGACTAGGGCGGCATCTTCCAGGCAGCCTTGTTCCTGTCTATCACACCCAGATCTCTTAAAGTTAAGGACGCTTGTTTTCACACACTAATCGGGATATGACATGAATGATCTGTATATACACTATCTCCAAACAGTAATGAACAAATTGGACAAAATAAAACTGTTCTTCAAGACCTATTTTCAGCAAAGAAAATTTGACATTTTGACTGCTCTATGAGCCAAAGCCTGTGGAGTTTTATGCCACTGATGCCGCAGACAGCCCTTGCCCTAAACGTGCCTGTAAACATTCCCATTTCTATGTCATACTGGACACCTGCACAGTTGTCATCAAGGGAGTGTCTGGATCCATATCTTTACAAGGCAACCACCCTCAGTCTAACCATCACACACATTGTAGAAGTACCACCTAGGCCAAGCATCCCCTACACACACACACACACACACACACACACACACACACCACTGTACGCTGCTATCATTCAAAGAAGTGTGTAAAAAAGTACTCAGGCACAGATCCACCCAGATCAATCAATACAATCCTCTGCACGGCCAGGCCTGAGAAGCTGGTTGTACCTACTGTGCCCAGCGAGGAGAGCTACAGAGGACTTAACAGAGCCAGGTAGGTCACCCTTTACACTCAGCCTGTCCTCACTGCTGCCTCGTTCACCATGTGCTGAAGACCCCTTCTTCACAGGATGAACTGTGCCTGCAAAGCACTAGGTTATTACAGAGGTGTTGTGGACAAACTGTCTCAAGGGAGTTCCCATCCCCAACTGAGAGCACCTACGCCCAATCACAGCCTCTCAGCCATGGGCATCTTCCACAGAAAGCAAAGCCACCCTCCAGCTATGCATCACCCACCACAAGTCACACCCTGCCTCCTGAAAGGGGCCCTTATTTTCTTCCCTGCATTCAGCTCTGTTAGAATCCACCACACGTTTTCTTCAAGACCTATAACTTCAAAGTAATAGAATGGGGAACTAATGTACTTAATAAATTGAAATTCTTGCTATTTCCAAGGCTTTAAATATTGAAAGGTGTGGGCATTTCCCTCTGTGGCCCTTTGCCACGGTGGCAAAGTGGAAGCAAATCAACAGCCCTGCAGGACAGCAGCAGAAGAAGGGGCAGGTCTCACTCAGGGAAGTCGTGATCCATGGAAATGGCATTGTCTAGAACTCATCGATCTGTGCACTATCGGTTCTGAAGCTGTGCAAGCGCCTTCTTAAGCTCTGCAGATCATAGCAACTGTTAGCAACACAAAATACCCCTGGTCTACAGACAGGCGAGTCCCATCCCGTCCATCAAAGACTCAAGTTACTTTGCCTCCCACTTAGCAGACACAGGGCTTTCCTTCATTTGCATATTGCCAACAGCTTTGCCGGATATAAATTTGTGCTTTTTAATTTTTTCTTCTAAACCAGTTATAAATCATGATAAAATGTGAAACATATGCTCACTCCTGGCATAGTTCCAAATGTCATGCCTTCATGCTGCCGTGAAAATTACCTTTCAGCACCAAAGCCGGCAAAATCCATGGTGACTGCTCTAATCTCGCCAACACCCGGAAATGAAGGTCAAAACAGAGCATCCAAAAGCATCCCAGGCGCCTACACCTGATGGTTCCTGGTTCCTTCCTCTCCCAGCAGCTCAGTCCCTAAGACCCTAACCTGCCCTTTGGCCACAAAGCTGAATTCAAGTGCAGTCTGTGTTAAGGGAGACAGTTTCATCTCCCTGGATCCCTGACTGAAGGAATCTGAGTCCTCAAATCAGTCTCTTCCACTAGGGCCTGTGGAGCAATTTCTAAGAGCTACACACTAATTTCTAAGTGCTCACTACCACCTGTGGGCTAAGAAGGGGCTGCCAGGGACACCTGCCAGTGACAATTTTCTCAGGACCCCAAAGACAATGAAAGTAATGACTGGAAGAAGAAAAGTTCCCCAAATGAAAAGACGCTGAGTTAGGGAAGAATTACAGAATTAACCTAGGTACTGAACAATCACCTCCGTAAACTATAATTAAAACTTGGTTCTAGCAATCTTCTAACTACCACGACTATAATGTAATTCATCAAGATAAAAGTGTTAAACCATTGCTATCTTGTCAAAATGATCTGTGCCTTCTCTATGCTGTGTTTTAATTCTGTTGTATGGCTGTGTTGACCTCAATTCTCCCACCCTTTCTGAAGTTAATGTTACTGCTTTCACTTCGTGAGTTCTACCCACAGCCTGGCCATCACCAACACAGTCAGCATGTCAGCGAGTACTTCAGTAATTACCCCTCTTCCTGGCTGGTTAATAATACACAGCACCTTCCTCTCAACCCCCTTGGAATATCTACCATCTAGCTCTCTGCCTTCTCCCCATTTTCATCTCCTTCCTGTCTCCCCTTCCTCCACTCCCTATCCATTATAGTTATTTTATAAGATTTTTCTTATTTTAATGGTGCTATGGTACCACAGAGCCAATACCACTATCCCCTAATTCTTTTTATCTCTGTGTTATATTTCTGTATGTGTAGATGTGTCTGGCAGCCACATCAGGAGTTCTACTCTAACTGTCCCCACCTAGTATTTCAAACAGTCTCTCACTGGGAAGAGCTTACAGATTCAGCAAAACTGCCCAGACAACAAGCCTTCAGGATCTGCCTGTCTGCTCCCCTCCCCCAGTGGAATTACAGACACACCATGAACAGGAGTGTAATTATAGGCACACTCACCATGAACAGTAGTTGAATTGTAGACACACTCACCATGAACAGTAGTTGAATTGTAGACACACTCACCATGAACAGGAGTGTAATTATAGACACACTCACCATGAACAGGAGTGTAATTATAGACACACTCACCATGAACAGGAGTGGGAATACAGGCACTCTCACCATGAACAGGAGTGGATCACGCACGCACTCCATGAACGACCTTCGAAGTGTACTAACCATTGAACACGGGTCCTTATGCTTGCATACCCATTGAGCCGTGTCCCCAACCCCATTCTCACTACTTTAAAAAACAGTTTTTAAACTTCCCAGTACTCCCTGCCCCTCTGTCTTTTAGTGCCAATTACCTTGCAAAATTCACAACCCACATGGACCTAATTAGCATTTTCTGCCAAACTTACCTTGGCTGATGGGAAAACCCCAGACAGAGCTGGACCAATTGGGACTACTAAACAACAGTGGAAGCCAGGCTCAAGGAGATCCTTGGGTAGAGCTCTGTCAGCTCCACAACATCTGTAATCACGGAAGATCAAGCGCCTGGCCTGTCTGTGAGGGATGGTCCACGTTGGGTTGAGGTGGGGAAAGTCTATGCGGGTGCTTCCGTCACACAGACTGGCTTCTCAGACTGAAAAAGGAGGATAGGGCAAGTTGTGTGCAGCATTTATCAGAGGTGCTGCACTGTGAATGCAGTGTGGCCAGGCGGCCTTCTGCTTGGACCACTGTGCTCCCCCACCATGATGGGACACGCCTTCAGTCAAGCCAAAGCAAATCCTTCCCTCCTTAAATTGCGTCTTGTCAAGTGCTTCATCACAGAAGTGATACGGTTACTAATTCAAGCCCATAACCCCAGCCAGTGAACAGATAGCTAGAAAATTCCCTCCAGTCCTCACATTCTCCTCAGATTTTTCTCTCCTGTCACCTCTGACTCCAGCAACCCACTCCCTTGCTCTAAAAAGCCAGTCCCCTTCATGAAGGAAGCAGCTATCTTCAGGGGGGAATGTCCTTAACTTCACACTCCCAACTCTTCATACCCACACAGCTTCGTATAGTGCCGCTCATCTGGACAGGCCGGCACTGCACTGGGCCCTCCTCTCCCGGCTCCTTGAAGGCTGCAGACCAACAGGCAATGCTCTACAAAGCTACATCTTTGACTTCCTCAGATACACTATGTCCTTCTCAACAGTAATCAAACACTTATACTTCTTACCTACTTAAAAATAGAAGCAGGGGGAGCTAAAGAGATTACTCAGTGGCTAAGAAAATTTGCTCACTTTCAGAAGACCTGGGTTCATTTCCCAGTACCTCAGCATAGCTCACAAACACCTGTAATTCCAATTCAGAAGGATCACTTTATTCTGGCCTCCTTGGATACCAGACATGCACACAGTACACAAACATATATGCAGGCATTCATATACACACATAAAATAAATATTTTAAAAGACAAACAAGTTGGGATATGGCTCAGTCAATCAAGTGTTTGCTGTGCAAACCATGAGGGTCTGTGTTCAGAGCCCCAGCACTTAAGTAAAAGCCATGTGCAGTGGCCACACCTTTAATCCCAGCACTGGAGAGCCAGACAGAGGCAGATCCCTGAATCTCATTGACTAGACAGCCTAACTGAATCCATGAGTGCCAGGTTCACTGAGAAACCCTGGCTCAAAATATAAGGTGGAGAGTAATCAAGGAAGACATGGACATTGAATTGGTCCTAAACACACACACACACACACACACACACACACACACACACACACACACACACACACCACATGTATACACATAAATACCAAACAAAACTCCTTCATCACACTATATCACCTCCTCTTCCTAGCAAAATCTGCTCCAACCCTCTTTTCCATTGACTTGCCTAAGACTTCCAACTCACCATACAAATTTCCTTCCCTTCTTTTCTTGGTCCTTATCTGTGAAATGCCCTTAGGGCTTCATCTCAAGCAAGCTCCTTTTCTCCTCTCTATTCGTCATCCACATTTGTGACTCTGGGTTTTGTCTACTTACATACTGATGACCCCCAACTTAGACTGCCGGCCCTGAATACCTCACAGCTCTACTTCCAACACCAACCTCTGATAATCCCCCTTAAAATATCTTAGTTTCTGCTGGGTATAAGTAGCCTAGCATACTCATGGTCGTACATTCCCAACACCACACACAGACACACTAAAGTTGGCTTTTCAGTTCCCTATTTTATGGCTGTCACAATCAATCTAGTTAAACAAAAAGTTTAAAGCTATCTCCTATACTTTCTTCCCTTCAGTCGGCATGTTCACTTAACCCTGTATTTTCATTCTTCCATATATGTCAAGTTAGCATGCATATCTGTATATTTATTGCCACTCATAGTCCAAGCCAATACCATGCCTTGCCTCAACTCTTACTGAATGGCATTGACTATGTATCAATGCAAATAGCTCATGTACAGGCACTGTACATGACAAATCATTCAAATATGGAAAGAGGTGAGACCTCCTGGATTGCCGCTGTAGAGTCCATCCACTCAACAAAGACTCTAGCCTAGGCAGTGAACTGAGTTTGGGGAGAAGACTAAGGAATCCTTATCAAACTCATAATCTGGGAGACTACAATAGCATGCAGCAGGAAGCAGCGCTCCCTTAGCCAAGTTTCCTGGGCAGAGAGGATGATGTGTACAATTCAAAGAGAGGCTAAACCTCATCCAGCCAGATGCCTGGGGAGAGCTTCCTGAAGGAGGCAGGGCCAACCTCTTCACAGAGTCTCTGAGCAATAAGAACTTCCAGGAGGAGGCGAGCTTCTAAGCAAAGAAATGACAGCCAGAAAATATAGGGAAAGGCGAACCTCATCCCATTAGTTGCGGAATACTGAGCTAAGGTGCTAGATCGAATATTTATGAAAATGCATGAGAAATTCACTGGGAGATGGGGACAGCTTCAAATACAGGATTCTCCTTTGTAGCCTTGCTTCGTTTGGGACTTTCCTTTTTAAGGGCTTGCTATTGTTCAGAGATTGGTTGTAATGTGCTCCAAAGGCTTCACGTATTCAACTTAATTTTCATTGTGAGATATTAAGACGGTGGAGAAGCCTTGTCAACAATGTTTAGAAATAAGGATTAGAGAGACGGCTAGATGTGAAAAGGTCATAAGGCTAAAGTCCTCATGGTTAAACACTGATTATGTTACAACACATAAACTCCCTGGTTCCTGCCAGGTAATGCCATGCACCACCTGAGGAGTCTGTCAACAAAAGGCGTATCACCAAATTTATCCTCCTGTCATTGTAACTACAAAACTGGGAGTTAAAATAAATCCACTTTGCTTTATAAATTTAGCTTGCCTAAAGTACTTCATTATAGTAATAAAAAATGGACTGACTTACCAAGAATGAAGGTCTACTTTAGGTCTATACTTCTCCATGAAGACTTTAGAATGAGTAAAGAGAAGGCCATTGACTTTGGGGGCACATTCCCCATGGAGGGATACTCCCTTAGCCTAGAGGCAGGAGAGAGGGCCTAGTCTGATGGGAGATGTTATTCTGTCAGACTGGCTGGGGTGGGGGGACCTGCTTGTAACACTAGTCCCTACTCCAAATGACTTGACAGATTTTGTTGATCCCTCCTGGAAGGCTTCATCTTCCTTGTGGAGTGGGGAAGCGGGGTGGAATGGGAGGGGGATGGGGACATGGGAGGGAGGGAGGGAGGGAGGGAGGGAGGGAGGGAGGGAGGGAGGGAGGGAGGGAGGGAGGGAAAGAGGGAGGGAGAGAGGGAGGGAGAGAGGGAGGGAGAAGGGAGAGAGGGAGAGAGGGAGGGAGAAGGGAGGGAGGGAGAAGGGAGAGAGGGAAGGAGGGAGAGAGAGAGGGAGGGAGGGAGGGAGAGAGGAAGCAAGGGAGGGAGGGAAGGAGGGAGAGAGGGAGAGAGGAAAGGAGGGAGAGAGGGAGAGAGGGAGAGAGGGAGAGGGAACTGGGATCTATATGTAAAATAAGAAAAAAAATAATAATAAAAGGCCATTGTGGTGGTTTGGATAGGAACACCCCCCCCCATAGGCTCATAAATTTAAATGCTTGGTCATTAGAGAGTGGTACTTCTTGACAGGAATTAGGAGTGGCTTTCTTGGAGGAAGTGCATCACTGGAGGTGGGTTTTGGGACTTTGGAAGCTCAAGCCAGGCTCAGTGGCTCTCTTTGTCCTCCTGCTGCCTGCTGATCTGGATGTAGGACTTTCATACTTCTCCAGCATCATGTCTGACTGCGTGCTGCCATGCTCCTTGCCATGACAATAATGGACTAAACCTCTGATAATGTAATCCAGCCATAGTCAAACACTTTCACTTATAAAAGTTGCCATGGCCATGGTGTCTCTTCAAAGCAATAGAATATTGAGAAAGACAGCCATATTGATGGCAACAATGCAACCAGTTCCTATAGTTTCTCATAATGCTCTTAAATATTTGCCTGCAAAGTCTACACTTGCAGTCAGATTTACACACTGCTTGGTCCGGCCTTGTGAATCCATTTGTAATACCAAACAGGCCAACATTGTCTCTACATAAATAACTGTTACTGGCTTCTGTTAATTGCTTTCTCAGAAGGGAAAAACACATGAAATCTCTCCATTAAAAATGGCACAGACACACACTTGTATAGCTGTCCATGTCATTGTAATCACAGCAGAAGAGACCAGGAGAAAGAAAAACAACAGTTAAGCCTCACAGACAGTATTACTTATGAGATTAATCTCTGGTCCAGAGAATTGGAAAAAAGGGATTGTCACATACAAGGGGAGTGGCAGGGGATGGGACATACTTTATCAAGTGACTTTTCTTGAAGAGACATAAACAAATGTCTACTCACCCCAGGTGGTGGCAGGAAAAGCAATGTCACCCAAATCTAACTTGGAAAACCCGTGGCTTTACAGGAAGGAAGGTGAGTGATTCTAGGGCACCTGCATCCCCATAAAGCTCACCCAGCACGGTGTTAACTCCTGAAGGTGGCATCCCCAGAGTTCCATTTGGGACTTGCCATCAGCTCCACCAGTCTGTCCTCCCCTGCAATTGCTTACTCCTTCTTTGTCTGAAGGGTGGAGCCTTTTCAGTATCGTGAGTTCCCTGTGCCTTGTAAGCTTTGTTAGTTTCCTGCATGTTGTGGGTCTCTTCTCCCCACAAGGGAATGCTTCATTTAGAGGAAGTAGTTACATAACTGAACAGCATTGCTCCACCACATCTACCCCTGAGTCAGTGACAGAATCATCAACCCTGACATTATTTCCTAAGGAACTCAATAATGGTCTCAAACCATTTGCCAATGTACCACTTCAATCCCTAATGTTAATCAATCACAATTGGTCCATGGAAAAACTATCTTTCATACTCTAGAATAATGATTTAAAAAAAGAAAGAAAGAAAGAAACCTAAAGTCTGTAGACCTGGGCTTAAGCCACAGAACTGTTAGCAAATTCCCAATTCTTGCCACAACCTTCCAAGGCTTTGACTGGAGATAAGGACTATTTCAACCACCTGCCAGGGTTGTACTAAGACCCAAATGTGACAATCTGCAGGATTCTCTGAACACCTCTGTTGAGGGGGGCTTTCCCAGGAGGGGCAAGCATGCCACGTACCCTGACCAGACATTCCTTAGTATGGGTTAATTGCCTGCAGCATCACACAGGGAAAGAAGGAGGCAGTAGGAACTCAGCAACCCTCTGTTGATGCTCATGTCCTTTTTATGCACTTTTCTCCATCCAGAACAGAAAGCTTGTGGCCCAGCCAGTCTGCCGCCTTCAACACAATCCCCTAGCAACCCTGAATGGCCTCTGTCCAACCCTGTGTTCAAGGAGCTAATGCCAGTGGCTGTCTGGCTGAAGCCTGTTACTCCTTAGGGGTTTATGACACAAATACAAAATGCAACCACAGCTGTAGCAAAAGGAAACAATTTATAACATATTAAACAATTAGCTTCTGAATGGTGCTTTTATATGATTTTTTTAATCTTGTAATAGTACAGGCGCAATGGGTGTTCTGAACAGATAGGACCCAGGATAAGCCTAAAAGGACAGTTTGACTAAAACTACTGAGGTTTTTCTTAGCAACCTAGAGTCAATGCCATCAAAAGCCAAATGCTGGAATAATGTAGAGAGAGCAATAGTAGGGAGGAGGCTGCCAAGAGCATCCAGCAGCACCTGCAAGACAGGGCCTGATACCTGCTCCCTACCATTTTATCCTGAGATGTGGGGAGTGAATTAGAGGGGAACTGAGGAGGCAGCCTATTTACATTAGGATGCCATTTGATTAATCCCAGTTCGTGAAAATGGTAGCTTCTACCAGAGCAGTGAAGGAAAGGCATGATTGAATCAGGGATGATTCTAGAAGCAGAACTGCCCAGGTTTACTGATGGTGGTATGATGAGAGATGTCATTCTGTAAATAAGTTAATAAATAAAGCACTGTTGGCCAATAGGGAAGCAAGACAGGTGGGACTAGGAGAGGTGGAAACGTAGGATGGGGTTGTGATGTGATCTCAGGAGAAGAGGAGGCATTCTAGGTAAGATAAGACCATGTAAAAATATATATATTAGTAATAATGAGTCAATATTAAGACAGAGCTAGCCAATAAGAAACAGTAGTAACAAGCCAACAGCTTTATAACTAATAGAGTCTCTGTGTGTATTTTGGGACTGATGCAGCTCTGGGACCAGGCTGGCAGGAAAGTGTTCTTAACAGTGGTGCAGGAGATGACTAGGAGGAAGGAGTTGAGAACAGCTCTAAGGTTTTCTTGCTTGGATGGCTAGTTGGTTCCAACTGGCATGTACTGAGGAACACAGGGAGCGTGCTGAGGAGCCACGGTGCTACTTAAGTGTCGAGAGGCTTTTTCATCCAGGTGGCAGATATGTGGTGTCTTTTCTGATGCCACCTCTCCAAGCCTCATATACAACTAAGTATCCTACAACTCAGATCCATCCTGACACTAACAACCCAGGCTCATAGACGCCCCAGATGTAAGAGCTCAGTTCCGGGAGGCTGCCCTCCCTTCAGGTGTCAACACCAGTGTCAGGTGGTGGCCAGTGCTTCTGATGAGGGGGCTGTGAATCAGGGTTTCCCACTACTGCTCCCTGGTTCAATTTTCCTTATATTCCCCATATATTATCAAGGGTACAGATGTGTGAGCAGGTGAACAGGTGTGACGACAGGGTCTAAAAGAGTCTTCTGCCCACTGTGCAGTTAAAGTGTGCCCAGTCCCTGGCTCATGGAAACTTTTCACCCTCTCAGAAGCTCTGTGAACCATCGCTCAGGGGTTTCACAGATGACAGGTTAGGTAGGCATGGCTGATTAAATCATTACCCAATGGGGCTGGCTCAGAGGTTAAAAGTGCTGGCTGCTCTTTCAGAAGATCTGAGTTCAGTTTCCAGTAATCATGACAAAGGGCTCACAACAGCCTGTAACTCCATCTGTTGGGGATCTATATGCTCTCTTCTGGTTTCCAAGTCTAGTCTGTTCTCTCTCTCTCTCTCTCTCTCTCTCTCTCTCTCTCTCTCTCTCTCTCTCTCTCTCTCCCTCTCTCTCTCTCCCTCCCTCCCTCTCTCTCTCCCTCTCTCTCTCCCTCCCTCCCTCTGTCCCTCCCTCCCTCCCTCTCTCTTTCTCTCTCTCTCCCTCCCTCCCTCTGTCCCTCCCTCCCTCCCTCCCTCCCTCTCTCTCTCTCTCTCTCTCTCTCTCTCTGTCTCTCTCTGTCTCTCCCTCTCAAATAAATAAAAACAAAAAATAAATCTTAATTTTAAAAATGCCCATAAATAATAAATCAGTCTCTAGCTCCTCCTTGTTCCTTGGGAGCACAGATAAATGTTCTAAGTTTCTAATCAAGATATGGTCTTTCTGGTGACTTGTCCCATTCCTGAACTGGGACTTGCCAAGAGCCACCCTATTAGAACAAAGATGGTCTAAAACCATTGCTGCTCAAGAAATTTCAAGGTTTTGAGGAGCTATGTGCCAGGAACCAGAGACAAGGGCCAGGAACCTTTTAAGGATCTCATGGCAGCGTGCTATAGAAACCATCACCGCATGCCATCAGACAGACTTCCACACACAGAAACCAGGGTTCAGGGTGAGCCAGGGATCTGTGTCAAGTCCTGTCTCTGCCACTATCTTGTATCTGTCAATCCCTCTCTCAATGCAAATGTGAATTGGATTGATTTGCAGGGCTGTATAAAAATGAGGAAAATTAAACTTACCACTCAGTAGACAAATCCCTATTGGGCCCCTACTGTGTACCAGGAACACAGGGATAAAAGAAACCAAACTCTCACCTGCATAAATCAACAGCTGTTGGAGAAGGTGCTACTCAACAAATAAGAGAAAGTCCTGCCTTATAGCTGATAGGAAAGGCTATGGAAAAAATTATCAGAAAAGAAAAAACTGTATATGTTGTCACCTTAAATAAAATGGTTAGAGAAAGCCTCACTAAATCAAAGACATGCCAGATCTTAGTGGGTACAGGGCATAACTCTGCCTGAATATGCAGATACAGAACTGGCAAGCTCCTTCTCCAGCACCATGTCTGCCTGCATGCTGCCACGCTTCCCATCATGCTAACAATGGACTAAACCTCTGAACTGTAAGCCAGCCCCAGTTAAATGTTTTCCTTTATAGGAGTTGCTGGGGTCATGGTGTCTCTTCACAGCAATAGAACACTGACAGAAGGAAAAGGCACCATTGCACCCAGTCACCCAGTTCTAGCTCAGTGAAGCCTGAGTTTGTGGGTTAATGTGCAGGGTCAGGGGTGGCTCCACCCACACAAGCAGGACAGCTCACCAAAGAATCTCTTCTCCTGGGCAACTGTTCACTACATACATAACCTGAGTGAGGGAGCTGGTAAGTGCTGTGAGTTCTGTGAGCATCCTTGTGAGCCTAGAAGGGAATTCTGAGCTACACAGCAGCCTGTGAAAACTGATGGCCCCTGCTCTGGACTCCAGCAGTGCTCCTTGTCAGGATAGCCCATTTGACTGCACCCATGGCCCTGCTTATCAGATGCACAGGGTTTAAGCTCCACTTTTTCCCTACATTATTTTATGCTTGTTTTTCTTCATTTTAATGAATATTAAAATAAAGCCCTAAAATACTTTCATATTGATATTACTGCCCCCAGCCAAGTCCTTCAGATACAGGAGATCAATTGTCAGTTAGAAATTACACACACACACACACACACACACACACACACACACACACACAGAGAGAGAGAGAGAGAGAGAGAGAGAGAGAGAGAGAGAGAGAGAGAGGATAATCAGTTTGCTGAAATATTTGTCTCTTTGCATTAGTTTCCTCATGTCCTACTAGACTAAGTCATTTAAATTTGTTTTTATTGAAGACTTTTCAGAAATTCCTTCAACATGGATGCAGTTTGTTTATGCTGCCTCAATGGCTAATATAAACCGAATCAGAACAAATCCAAGTCTCAGACACCTGAAGGCATTAGCAACGTTTCTTCTGTCGATCCTGCTGTCCCAGGGACTCCAATTAAAGGAACAGGTTTCTAGAGAGCTAGACATGCGTGTAGAGAGTTTTTTAAAGCAGAAGTTAGTCTTCACAATTACTTGCTCTATGAGCAAAGAACAGGCACCCCCAATGAAAACCATCACTGCCATCCACTGCACACTCACTGTTATTGGCCATACACTGACTTAAAAGCTTTATTTGCCTGACATAACCAAGTTAAACCCCTCCCAGTATTCTGCAAGTTGATATCTACCCCATATCACCAATAAAGAAATGCTGTCTGAGATGAGTAAATCATTACCAAATATTATACTGCTATTGAGGGGTAGAAAGCAGGGCATCTAATATTGGAAATAGCAAATGAAATATAGAAGTCTCATTCTGAGACTCAGGAAGTTTTTGTTTGTTTGTTTGCTTTTCCCCCCTTACAGGTGGCCATAAAAAGCTGTTATGACCAGTCTCCAGAATGTTAAGGACAAACTGAGCTTTTCCCTTTTAAAGTTCTGACAATATTATCTTTGTTCCAATATACCCAAGAAAGTAACAGATTATGTTAGTAAATGTACCTTATAGATTCCACCAGAGAGCTTGATTCTGGATAATATAAAAGACACAGAGAACACAGAGTTTATAGACACATGTTAGTCTTTAACATTTGTATGTCTGAACCAAATTTAAAAACAAAAACAAACAAAAATATGGTAGTATGTGCTTGTAATCCTAGTACAGGTGAGGTAGACCAGATAGATCTCCAGGGCCTGTTAATCAGCCTGAGCCAATTTGGTGAATTCTTGGAACCATCTCAAAGAACAAGATGGGAGGGATTGTCGTCTAAGAGATGACATCAGCAATTGTCCCCTGATGGGAGATGTTATTCTATATATATGTTTCTCATACTGGTTAATAAAGACCTGTGGCCAATGAGATAGCAAGATAGGCGGGGCTAGGGGACCAGGAGGAGGAGAGAGGAAGGAGTAGGAGTCGAGATGTAGCCTGGGAAGAAGCAGGAAGCCTGCCGCGCGGCTCCCGGATAAGACGACCACGTGGAAATACTTAGATAAGTAGAAATGGGTTAATGATTAAAGCAGAGCTAGCCCATTAACAATAATGGTAACTGGCCAACAGGATTGTATCAAATACAGAGTCTCTGAGTGTTATTTGGAGCACATGTGGTTGCAGGACAATGGCGGCAGGACAAGGAGGCCGGCGGGGAGACCTGCTGTAACAGTCCCCTGACCTCTAAATACATATATGCATTCACATGTACTCATAGAGACCCTAACATTCCTATTTTCTTACTCATTATTATTTCAGCTGCACGTGTCTGTGTCTGTTTCTAACTCCAGTCATTTGTCATCTTAACATCTGCTTCTACTTTCATCATTTGCTCTCTGCATTGGTTATATTCTACAGTTTGAGAGGAGCCATACAAAGAAGCCTAATGCCATTCCATTGGCTGAATTAAAGAGCAGAAACATTGCCTTAAGCCGCAGTGATTTCTGATGTTTGATACGTTCTTCTTGATCTGTGCACACTAAGGGGTGGGGGGAGTGAGTTAAGCCTCATGGAGCAAAGTGAGGCATCACTACACTATACAGAAAATTCTTCCCCATAAATTCACTAACCCTTCTGTGAGGATTAGTTTTATTTTGTGTTGTTTTGATCAACTTTACCCAATAGAGCTATGTGAGAAGAAGAAGCAACATCAGCTGAGGAAAAGACTCCATTAGATTGAGCCATAGACTAGCCCGGGGACATTTACTTGGTTGGTAATATATATTCATTCATTGTTTCAGTTCTGTTCCTCTAGAGAACTCTAATATACTTCCCCAAGTTGCTCTTGGTCATGGTTTCACCACAGTAGAAAACAAGCTAGAACTCCTTCTCTATCTAGTCTATATATCTATGCATATAAGTACCACATATATGTATAATTCAATGAACAGAGAATACGAAAATTATGGGGAGCCAGGCACAATGGTTGCACGTCTTCAATCTCAGCACTAGGGAGGCAGAGGCAGGCTTACCTCTTAGATAGATATCAGAGTGGTCTACAGAGCAAGTTCCAGGACAGTCAGGGCTACATAGAGAAATGCTGTTTTGAAAAACACATATACAGCACATATAAAGTTTCTGGCTATCATTTTGACACCTACTGCAACAAAACTTCAGTTTCCAATATTAACGTTATGAAAGATGAGCTGAGGGGCAGTGGTTGTAGTCTAGCGTATAGACTGCCTGCCTAGCATCCCTAAAGCCCTGGGTTTGGTCCTCAGAACTGTATAAACCAGGTATGGTTTAGATATGCACCTGTAACCCCAGTGCTCAAGGCTCAAGAGGTAGAAAGAGGAAGATCAAGGAGTTCAAGGTCATCCTTAGCCACATAGGGAATCTGAGGCCAGTCTGGGATACAGGAGACCCTGTCTCAAAAGTGTGTGTTGTGTAGTGAGGGATAAAATTCAAATCTTCAGATAAATATTTCTAAGTGTCTTATTTGGTGGGTCAGGAATTAAAGAAATTATTTAAACAGACCAGGAACTAAAGCTGCCATTTGGCCTTGTACCAACAAGCCCTGTACCCTACCTGAAGTCTCCCTCCCAGAGAAGCCACTCTGTAGGGCCAGAAGGGGAGGACTAAGAAAAACATGTCCAGCCTAAAGGTAAACAAGACATATGTTTTGAAATCATGTTCACTTTTGACAACTCTGATAGACAAACATTTGGGGGAAACTGCATACAGAGAAAAGAGATTGCGATTTGGCATTTTTCATGCCTGGCACCCCCGAGGAGAAAAAAGTCCATCTTTATTCTGCACGAGCTTCTTGCTGTGGACTCTTTATTTAGTTCCCTCTAAAGTTCAGCAGCATTTTAATTCTCTCTCAGATTCGCCAAAATTCTAAACCACTCCATACGTGACAGATTTTTGAATTAATCCTCAAGTTCTCAAAATATAAATAAATTTCCAAGCCATACCAGAAAACCCAGCAGCTTTGTTGGGTGCCCTTTCTCCTCTAGCTGTACTGAGTCAGAGCAGAGCACTGTTATAGAAAAGTCAAAAGTCACCAAGGGTAGTGTCACTGGATGTGGTAGCACGTGCCTATAATTCCAGCACTTAGGAAGGCTGAGGCCATTCAGTGTGAGTGCTAAGCTAGACAAGATGACAAAGTGAAATCTTGATTCACAATAAATAAAAGAATAAACACATAAATAAAATTAATGAAGCTTTAGATCTGTAAGAAACTCTCTCAACCCTTCTTCCCTGGGTCTGATGCAATGACACAGAAATGTAATTTTTTTCAAATTATTTACATTTATTAGTGAGTTACTGAATGAAGTCTAACCCAAACTAAGCTTCCTACTAAAGTATTAAACCTAGTTAATTGGGGAAAAAATAAAGGCCTCAGTTACAACTTTTTGGAGGGACCTGGAATTTCAGAGTTATCTTCTCAATATAGATTGGTCCTCTCTACTCCCACATGGGGGTGGTTCAGGCAATACAGGTCTTACCAAGTTCAGTCCCCAAGATACATGCTTAAAAACCCAGACAGCATTTCCCTGAAGACTAAGGATGTTGAACATTTAAGTGTTTCTCAGCATTTGACTTTCTTCTGTTGAGAATTCTGTTTAAATCTGTGCCCCGTTTTTTAAATTTGTATAGTTTCTTGAGTTCTTTATATATTTTGGAGATCAGCCCTCGGACAGGCTGACAAAGATCTTTTCCCATTCTGTAGGCTGCTGTTTTGTCTTGTTGACCATGCCCTTTGTCTTACAGAAACTTTTCAGTTTCATGAGGTCCCCTTTTTTAAGTGTTGACTTTAGGGTCTGCTAATAATAGCAGATACATAGCCTGAACTAGCCATCTCCTGTGACCAGGCAGACTTCAATTAGAGGGAGTGATAAGCCAACCTAGCCACATAACCTTCAACCTCTAGTCTGCCTGTCTACGCGATATGCTAGGGTAAGGATGGCCTAGAGACTGAGGGAGTGGGAAACTAATGACTGGTCTACCCTAAAACCCAAGTCCACCCCTGGCACTACCTGGAGTACCAGGACCCACAGGCTGAACGATGAAGAGACTTAGCATAGAACCAAAATCAAGTTGAGGGGAAAATGTCAATGTAATGATGCCTAACAATATTCTCCTAAACTCATAGACTGGTGCTTAGCCCAGCTGTCATCAAAGAAGCTTCATTAAGTAACTAATGGAAACAGATGCAGAGACCCATAGCCAAAGATTAGACCAAACTTGAAGAATCCTGAAGAAGGGGGAGAGAAAGGATTGTAGGACCCAGAGGGGTCAAGGACACCACAAGGAAACTCATAGAATTAACTAACCTGGGCTCATAAGGGCTCACAGAGACTGAACCAACAACCCGAGAGCCTGCATAGGTCTGACCTAGGAACTCTGCATATATGTTACAGTGTGTAGCTTGGTCTCTGACTGTTTTGCTGGCTTTTAGAATCCTGTTCTTCATTCTGGGCTTCATTACCCAACCTTAATACACGGGGAGGTACTTGGTCTTACTATAACTGGGTATGCCATGTTTTGTTGATATCTGTGGGAGGCCTGTCTTTTCCTGAACAGAGATGGAGGAGGAGTGAAATTGGGGGGGGGGGACAGAGGGAGTGGGGGAGGGGCTGGGAGGAGAGCAGGGAGGGGAAACTGTGACTGGATGTAAAATTTTAAAAAAAGGAAGAAAGAAAGAAAGAGAGAGAGAGAGAGAGAGAGAGAGAGAGAGAGAGAGAGAGAGAGAGAGAGAGAGGAAGAAAGAAAGGCAGGAAGGAAGAAAAGACAGAGACAGAGATCACAGACCAGACAGTCTAATCTACTGTGAATAATCATAATAATCATAAATAATAGCGAGTGTATATAGATAGTGTCTGTGGTTATCCTCTGGCCTCTACACACAAACACATGCATGCCCAAAACATGTACACACACACACACACACACACACACACACACACACACACAAACTTCCTCCAGAAGCTCAAGCCCAGAGAAGGCAATGTGGGCTGTGCGACCAACTGCAGCACACACCAAGTGGCTTCGAGAGTTTCAGACATCATCAATGCTTTTAACTCTTGTGGAAGGAGAGGCATTTTTTAGGCTGTAGGGTTTTTTGTTTGTTTGGTACTTGATTTTTGGATTTTGGATTTTCCAAAGATTTATTCGTTTACTTATATGCCTATGTGTGAGAATCTAAGTTCGTGGGGGTGGGCAGTGTTCATGTGGCTGTTTACATTGTCACCAAAGAGGGCAGAAAACCCCTCAGAACCAGAGTCAGGTAGAGGAGTAAATACCGTGTCTGCTGAGCTATGGCTTCTGCTCCTAGCTGAGGTTTAATATGCAAACAAACCAGGCAACTCTGTGTCTCTTCCTGATATGACTAAGTATGCTTCCAAAGTAGACTCCTTTGACCCCCACCCACGGACTAGAGTCTCTCCATGGCTCTCCTAATAAGGTTCTGTGCTTTTTTTCACTGGATGAAACATGCTTTGTAGGCCAGCATGGTAAGGTGCTAGCCCAGATCTGGGGAAGCCCAACCACTCCTGCACAAATGCCTCCATTTATTTATTCATTTGTTTGTTTGTTTGTTTGTTTTTGAAATTCTTTTCTTTATTGATTTTTTAAATTATTTTTTTTTCTTATTTTACATATCGATCCCAGTTCCCTCTCCCTCCCATCTTCCCATGCCCCCAACCTCCCCATTTCATTCTCCACCCACTCCACAGGGAGGGTGATGCCCTTCCAGAAGGAATCATCAAAATCTGTCAAGTCATTTGGAGTAGGGACTAGGCCCTCCCTCCTGCCTCTAGGCTAAGGGAGTATCCCTCCATGGGGAATGTGCTCCCAAAGTCAGGCCTTCTGACTGAGACCCACGTTCAGGGGGTCCAATGCTGGGGAAGCCCTACCACTCTGTACAAACTCCTCCTCTCAAAGAGAGAAGTGCACACTGACCCATCACATTCTGGTCAGGAGAGTGACTCATGGAGACAAAAGGACCCTCTCACAGAGCTTCTAATCCAAGCTGTTGCCTTTAGATTCTTTTATTTCCTGGTGGCACCAAAGGTGTTGTATTAGTCGGGGTTCTCTAAAGGAGCAGAACAAATGGAGTGAATATACATTGAAAGATTTATTATATTGGCTCACAGAATGCCATCTGCATAGTCCAACAATGGCTGTCCCTCACTGGAGAGACTGAGAATTCATAGCTGTCCCATCCACAAGGCTGGACATCATTCCTAGTCTAAAGAATTCCTGGAGAGATGCTGGTCTTCAGTCTATGTTGGGATTCCGAAGAGGAGGCAGGGAAGGCAGGAGGACCAAACAGGGCCAGTCTTAAAGCCTATTTTACTCAGAGCACTAGAGGATGAAGTCATGTTATGACTTGCTTCTATGAAACCAAAGTCCAGCAGCTCGGCTGTGGTGATGGGGTGCATACTTAGTAAGTGTTCAGCTTTGGTGATGGAGTGTGCCCTTAACAACATGCTCAGCATTGGTGACAGTACATGCTGAGTATCATTTGGGGATCCAAGACTGATCTCTAGCACTTCTACAGGGAAAATCAAAGTTGACAATCTGCTAATACAGAAACAAAACCAAGGCAGTTTCTTAGTTTCCTATATGTATATAAAGCATTCTGATTAGTAGCTAACTTTCTTCAATGAAAATTTGTCAATTAGGAAACAAGTCCATAATGCCACAAATTTAATATGTTTTTATTTTCTAAAAGTAATTTTATTTAATGATTAGCATGTAATCTAGAATATTATTAGGATATTAAAGTTAAAAATCTGTGTGAGGATTCCCCAATTCTGGAGTGATCCCATCAACTCACGCCACAGACACCTGCTAGTACGCTTGGCTTACTTCCTCTGATGAGCTGGACGTTTTTCTTTTTTTGTTTGTTTGTTTGTTTGTTTGTTTGTTTTTGTCTGTCTGTTTTGGTTTTGGTTTTTGGTGTGTGTGTGTGTGTGTGTGTGTGTGTGTGTGTGTGTGTGTGTGTGTGTGTGTATGTGTGTGTATTAACACCTACCTTGGATGCTGAATGCCCTGAACAGAACATGGAACACTGAAAATGGAATATGAGCCTTCCATTGGTCTGAAACCAAACTCCTTGTTGCCTGATGCAAAGACACACCAGACTTTCCTTATGCCTTTCATTTGTTTTCTGTTTGCAAAGGCTTCTTACCTACATGGCCCACATTTGAACTATGACCTCACCCTTGACTCCTTCTCTGTTGTTGTTAAATTATAAGCCATTTTCACTTATTGACACTCTTGGCTTTGTCTATACCTTTGTACATTTGAAGCAAGTGAGGCAAAGACTGCTCGCACACCCCGACAAATATAACAAGTAAAATTGCCAAACTGAGCCTATGAAACTGAATGGGGAGAGCTGGAGAGATGGCTTGGTGATTAAGAGCACTGGCTGCCCTTCCAGAGAACCCGGGTTCATTCTGAGTACCCACATAGATGCCAACGCCCCCTTCTGGCCTCTGTGGGCATCACAGGTACACCCATGGTACACAAACACACAGGCAGAGCATCCATACACTAAAGTTATTTGTTTTAACTAAAAGGTTTTATATAATATGTTCTTTTTATTTTT
Organism: Cricetiscus sungorus; assembly: GCA_030556225.1. NCBI lineage: Eukaryota > Metazoa > Chordata > Mammalia > Rodentia > Cricetidae > Cricetiscus > Cricetiscus sungorus. The sequence continues at coordinate 38,395,907 of JANBXA010000731.1, read as the reverse complement.
TCCTTTGCTTTTTCAATATAGAGTTTCTCTGTGTAGCTTTGTACACCAGACTGACCTCGAACTCATAGAGAACTGCCTGTCTCTGCCTCTGGGATTAAAGGTATACGCCACCATCGCCCAGCATAATATGTTCTTAATATTAAAAAAAAACCTTAAGATATAAAAGATCAAAGTTGAATATATAATGATCTTGGTGCATTTTTTAACTAAATAAAAAACAACAGTACTGGAGGCTGCGGTAGGAGGCCTGTTGTCAAGTTTGAGGCTAGTCTGGGCTACATAAAGAATTTGAAACCTGTGTTTTCTCAAAAAGGCAAACAGAAAATGAAGTGAAGAACTTTTTATAATGTGGATTTATCACTGGCAGTTTCATGGTCTACCCCACTGGCCCACCCAACCCTGGTTAACACTCATTTCCCTTTACCTCGGGGAAATTTCCAGGGCAAACTTCCAAGAAGTATCAGCTCCCTGTAGGTTTTCAAAAATGCTGAAGACAGCATAAACAAAGGCGATCTTTGTGTATTGTGTTAAATAGGTTTAAAAAAATAAAAACAAAAAACAACAACAACAAAAAAAAACCCTCCAGCTCATCTGAACAGCATCTCCATCTATAGTCTGTGCCCACAGCTTTCCCCAACACATGTCTGCAAAAGGAAGCCCACATACGTATTCTCACAGAGGCCAGCATCCCGAGTCAGCACAGCTTTGTGTGAGCTGATAATAAAGTGTATCACCCACAGACCAGGCATCTGTCCTGGCTCACTGCAGGGAGCACCTCTAAGGATAGAAAGATACGTGAAACGTTATCCTACCCTAGAGAAATCTGCAGACATTTAAGGCTCCACATATCAGTTTCAAATGACTTCATACTGTGATAAATGCACTAATCATGCCACAGGAGCACAGACAGACAGGCATGAGTCCCATTCCTTCAGAAAAGGGTGGCTGGAGGGAGGTCTTACACAAAGCAGCATGGGGGCTCCATTCTTGGGATCTTTGCTGCAAAGCACCCTCCTAGGTGGAATCCAGACATGCTGGCCAGTGTCCCTTCACTGAGCTAGCTCCTTTCATGCCTCACTTCTGCCTGGGCCCGTGTGCATACATGTGTGGGCACGGTACCCAAACACATACTGAACATCTACGAGGTAGTCCAAGCCCCAGTCACAGCCAGGATGTGGTTGTGCTGAGTTTCCACCCCACATCACTGCACCCATTCTTCCCTCTTACAGAGCCAGCCACCTGAAAGCATCTGATGTGCCCAGTTTTGTGCGTGAAACATCAGTATCTCGTCTGGCTAGTTAGATAACTGAGGAGAAGGTCATTACTTGATGATGGAATTGTAGTGTTTTTTCCCCTACATTTCTCTTTCCAATTACATATTTAAAATTATTTTAGTCTGAACATGTATTATTTATAAAGTGGGACTTGTAAATTATTTATGTATATCTACTGAAAAAGCATACATAAGACTGCATGCACCAGAGAAGTCAATGCAAAGGCTCATTCATAACTGGACAGTGTGCTTGACCCTAAGTGACTGGTGAATGTTTAGACACAGATCGGAGATTTATATTAATTCTTCACCACCACAGTTCTGGGAACATCCCAGAAAAAAAGCAGAAGAAGAGGCAGAAAGAACATAGGAGCTGGAAGATGAGGAGGAGTTGCTGGCTGTGAAATGCTGTTTCCTGGAGTGATCTAGCTATTGTACTCATGAACTCACAGCGGTGTGGTTATCTGTACAAGATCAAGACTCTCAACATTCTAGCATTGACAGATGAGGGGAAGGACTAACGAGGCTCCATTCTTACCTGAGACGTTATTGGCAGCTGATGAATGTTACAAGGGTTAGGAGTGAAGTTCTATTTATACTGGGCTGTGGCCCCTTGTTTCAATGTTCCAGTGTAGGTCTCCCATATCCCAGGGGATAGCCTCTGCGGTGGTTTGAATGAAAATGGCCCCCTTAAGCTCATAGGAAGTGGCAGTATTAGGAGGTGGGGCCTTGTTGGAGTAGGTGTGACCTTGTTGGAGGAAGTGTGTCACAGGGGCTGGGTGTTGAGGTTTCAATGCTCAAGCCATACCCAGTGTCACTTTCTCTCTGCCTGTGGATCAGGATATAGATTTCTATGCTCCTTCTCTAGTACCTTATCTGCCTGCGTGCTGCCTGGTTTCCCACCATGACAGTAATGGACTAAACCTCTGAGCTGTAAGCCAGCCCCAATTAAAGTTTTTCCTTTATAAGAGTTGCTATGGTCATAGTAATAGAAACTCTAAGATAGCCCCACACCCATGGGCATACAAGTAGCATTTTTGGACCCTATGAGTAATAAAAGATGAGGAGGAGGAGAGTTGACCCATACACCCACTGCCCCACCTGTACCTGGAGGCCATGATTTATAGAGCTGGGATACAACTTTAGGGCAAAGTGGTGTGCCAGAAGCCAAGAACCAGGAGGTGATATAAAAGCACCCTCCCCTGGCTATATACTACCTCTGTACTATGTGCCTAGAAGATGACAAGAGGCGGAACTTCTGCCACTCTACCAAGGGCCACTTGTCAGGGAAGGGCTACCAGACCTTTCTTGGGAGTGTCCCTCCTCCAACCACAAAACTCTCAGAGGCCATCTCAAGCTACAGGAGTAAGAAACTATTTGACATTTTCAACTCCCCTTTTTGATTTGTACTCTATTTCTAAGAGGTCCTTTTCAAAACCTACGAGAGTTCATTAAATGTTCCTCAGACTATTCGAATTTGAAAGAAAAAGCAGTAACTTGAGCAGGCAGTGGAGCCCCTTTCTTGTGCAATTGCCACTTCAAAGGGCAGAGGGTTGGTCTTCCTCCTCATTACCCAAGAGCTGACTATCACAGAGAAGAAAGACCTTATTAAAGGTGAAAACATAAAAGCCAGTAAACAGACCAATTTATGTTCCTATGAAGCAGCAAATGCCAGAGGCAGGATGCAGACAAGATTATCCAAAGCTGAAAGTAAGCTGGGTAGCCTGTCCCCCCAAGCCATTTCTAATATTCTGTCTGCTGATAAAGGACTGCAGTGACACAGGACCTCAACCTTGTACATGTGCAAGAGGGAGAGTTGGGGGTGCCTGACACACAATGAAAGGGTGTGTCAACATTCCAGGAAACAACTGAACAGAAAAAGCAGGCACTGCATCCACAAATAGGCCATACACAAGCCAGCCCTGGGGCAGGGTGAAGCCTCCTGCTAAACAGACTGAGTTGGTCACAATCCCCATCCCCAACCTTGATGATATAGGTAGGAAAGGAGACACACCTCAGGAAGCAAAAACCAAACACAGGATAGTCTGTGTTCCTCTTTGATGACAGTTAGAGGTCAGGATCACATTTCTAGAACACATTTTGGGTGTTTTTTAGGGCAGGAGGTACATGTATGTCTTCACGAAGGTGCATGTATATGCACGTGTGTACACGGAGTCAGTGGTAGACATCAAGTGTCTTCTGCATTCTCCACCTCAGTTTTGAGAAGGGTCTCTCACTGAACCTAAAGCTCATTGACTGGCTATAGTGCTGGCCACTGAGCTCCAGGGATCTGTCTGTCTGGGCCCCAAGTAGAGCTGGGATTCAGTCTTGCTCTGTCCCCAAGGAGTAGTCATCACTGTGGAGAGAGGAAAGAGTTTGTTGAGTGGGATCTTGAAGCAGAAAGGGTGACAACACATAGGCAGTCCCCATGAGCTAATGGTTGTGGTGGCCCTGGTAGCTCCAGCTGACCTACAGGGAGGGATGTGCTTCACCTGCAACACAAAAAGCATTCCTATTGGGTCAGGGAGGCAGCTCACTCAATATGGTGCTTGCTGTGCAAGTATAAGGACCCAAGTTCTGGTCCCAAGAGCCCACAAAAAAGTCTGGGCATAGCACTGTGTGACTGTAACCCCAGCTCTGCTTGGGGCCTAGACTTGTCCCCTGTCTAGATTTCTCATTCCTGCCTCTCTGGGTGGACATGCTCTAGAAAGGTGACCATATGAGCAAAGCACACTGTGATGTTGCCTTTGTCGAGAAGCTGTCTCCATCACAGGAGGAGACCATCCATGCCCAAACCACAACAGGGTATGATGCTTTCGTGCCATGGTATCAGAATTTTACCAGTACTGTCTCAAAGGGGTGCGAATGTGAAATCTGCTGTTCGTGACGATTTCTGCAACAATGCACAGTCAACTGTATTTTATTAAAAACAACAAAATTCTACAACTAGAGGACAGTTCACATGGTCATTGTGGCCAGTTCATTCTCTAGGTTGTGCTGGATGATTGTGTGGGAGTCTGACAGAGAAGTAAATAAGAAAATCTCAGGACTTCTACCACATCCCAGAAGACTGGAGGTCCATCCAGTTCCTCCAGCTGACAAGTGTCCATGCTCAGAGATCTATGAGATAGAACAGAATCCCTACACGGCATATCAATTGTAAGTCTTATGTATAAGTGTGGCATTAGAACCCTCTTCTCCCTTGCCTACCCATGGTCCCTTATTTCTGGCCTAGGTGCCTAGCCTTCCTAGGAAACTTCATTTTCCTCCCAGCTACCCCCTCTGACCCCCTTTTCTTCCCTCTAAGATCTTGTCTCCCCTCTAGCAGAAGTGGACTGAGTTACTATTGATATCTTTATATATGTAAATTTGTATATTTATTTATATCACACAGTATCTTCTCTAGTGGATTTTAAGTGGATTATGCAAATCTTATAGGGCTGGGAGATGAGTCAGTAGGTAAAGTATATGCCATTCAAGTGAAAGGACATGAGTTCAAATCCCCAGAACCTATTTAAAAACCAAGCACCATAATACACACCTGTTATGAGCATGTTTTCCCACCATCCTGGTCCCACAGCCATGCCAGCCCCAAATAACACACAGAGATGCTGTATTAGATATAATTCTGTAGGCCTGTTATGAGCATTTCTTATTAGCTAGCTCTGTCTTAAATATTAACCCATTTCTATTAATCTAAGTATTTCCATGTGGCCTCATCTTACCAGAGAGAGGGCCTGGACCCCAGTTCCCTCAAGTCTCTACATCTTGACTCCTACTACTTCCTCTCTCCTCCTTGTCTCCTAGTCCCGCCTATCTTGCTTTCCTATTGGCCAACAGTACTTTATTCATTAATCAATATGAGACACATATGTATAGAATGACATCTCCCATCACATACCTGTAACCTCAGTTCTCCTACAGTGAAATTGTGGGGCTGGGAATTGGAGTGGTGGGATGGGTGTAGAGACAGGAGAATTCTTGAAAGCTCAGGGACCACCAGCATGCCTAGAACACACATGAGCAAACAACCAAGAGGCCCTGTAGCAAACAAGGTTCTATGACCTCCATATGCACTCTGTGGTTCCTGCACACCCTGACTGTCATACACGAACAGGCACAAACACAAAGACGAAGAAAAACTGGTAGATAGTGTTTCCTTGTTTCCGCCACGCTCATTAAAATCAGTGTGGAATCATGGTGGATGGTAAGACAGTAACAATGAATTGCTTGAAGACTGGCTGCTGCTTGCGGTTGAAGGGACTTGGAAAGAGCCGACCTTGAGGCTGCTACACTTGGGATTCAGAAATAATAACACTCAAGCAACTGTCATTTGACCTCTCTTAGGTTCTGTCCTCTCATCTCTAAAATGGGAATAATGATGTATCTTTTAGTTACAAATGAAGCAATGAATATAAAGGAATGCGGCAAAACATTTTTAACAAGTTCTCTCTCCTCCCTCCCTCCTCATCAGAATACTAGTAGCTCTTCTGGCTTTGGAAGCACAGGGGTCCGCCTTTCATTTGGTATCAGGGATTCTGGGACTTTGCACATCAGCGTGACTTACCCTTGAACCTCCTCTCTAGGCAGTGAATGATCTCTCCTCCCCTCTGATTCATTCATTTAGACACAGTAATTAAGTGGTCTATTAGACCTGAAGATGAAATGTTGGGCACACAGATCTGATCCCACCCTCCAGGAGCACTTGTGTGAAGCTAGACACTAGAGTCAGGGAATGCCTCATCCATCTCAAGCTCAATTTGGATGGATGGATGGATGGATGGATGGATGGATGGATGGATGGATGGATGGATGATTAATTTCAGCACTACACAGATCTTATGTTTTTATAAAACAGACAAATCAGATCTGGCTTAGTATTTTTTTCTTTTTCTCTTAAAAACTAGCATGTTTGTTGCTCATACAACTCACTGACTGACTCTTGTCATGTGGATTCAGGCTGCATGTCTTCATTGTCATTGTTCTGGAGGCCATGAAATCCAAACTCAGAGTTCGGTGTTGACTTGGTTTTCTCTTCCTACCTTGACACAGAGCCTTCCCAGTGCCCCCTTCACCATGGAGAGCAGGGGAACTCTGGTCTCTCCTCCTTCTAGGGACTCTGATCCCATCACCAGTGTCTACCAATCCACTCTACCCTCTTATCTCAGCTTAACGACCTTCCGAAGAGTCAGCATCCAAACACCACACTGGAAGTTCCAGCTTCTATGTATGGATTTGAGGGACTTGGTCCTCAACACAATAACTCATTACTCAATAGAGGACAAACTAAAAACTTCCAGGGGAGTTTTACTAATGATTGGGTCAGTTAGAATACTTAGAAAAGAAAGGCCCTCAAAGGCCAAAACTAAAACAAAGTAAAAGAAAATTTCATGGAGAACTCAGAGTCCAGTGGCAAGTCCTAGCTAATATCAGCGCAAGACAAACGGTTGGACTTTGGTCAGCATCTCTGGTCCTCTTGTTTTCATGGCAACGGCTACCACAGGCTCTAGCTCTGCCTAAACTGACTCACACCAGGACTAGCAGCTGTTTTCACTCAAGGCTGCCCAATCCATCAGGGAAGCCATTGTCCTCCCTCTGCCCTACCTCTGTCATCTCAGTATATGTGACCAGGACCCTGACTGAAGCCCGCTGGCTTTACTATCAGCATCCTGCATTTACCCCATGTGATGAAAAGAATAAAAAGATATCAAATTCAAACTCTTCCACAGGGAACTCTGAGCTTGGAAAAAAGAAAAAGGCTAGCTACACTTATGTAGGGGAAGCTCCTTGGGGGTTTGCAGAGTCTTGGGCTGGAGAGGATGGCACAGTGGTTAAGAACACTGGCTGTGCTTCCTGAGCACCTGAGTTCAATTCCCAGCAACCACATGGAGGCCTACAACCAGCTGTAACTCCAGATCCAGGTAATCTGACACCCTCTTCTGGCCTCTGTGGGCATTGCATGTGTGCTTTGCACAGATATACACTCATGCAAAACATCCAATCAGAAAAAAACAAAACAAAACAAAAAAACACTGTAGAGACTTGTGTCCAAGTCTACAATGCAAGAAGACAGCCCTCACAGTCTAAACACTACACCTTCTCAATGGTTAACAAGACAGACCGCTCGCTGTACCGCTATAGCTCTTGATACACTCTGGGTTTTCTATTAGAATTCTGCAACCAAGTGGCTGCAGTCAGCGAGATGTACCTACAGAATCCAAAGAACAGAAAGCCCTAGCGGGACACTGTCTCTGTGGGATGTGTGTGGCTGGCCCTGGTTCCTCTCTGTGCTTGTTGAAGATAACCTTGATCTCAGTTGGGGTTTTAATGGAGGTAGACTGGTAATGGAGGGGAAAATAACTTCTCTTCCTCCCCCTGCTGTTTCCTATTAGCTGTGCATGAGGTTTTGTTATTCTCCGATGTTTACTTAAAAGAGATCATAAATGGTAGCTGGAGACTAAAACTTGTCAGAATGGCAGCCACAAACTAATGAAGACCCGAGATTAGACACCTGAGCAAAACAGTTTACCTATGCCACGCGGCAGCCGGCACCATCGCTGAGGTGCATGCTGGGAAAGCACTTGGGACGGGAAGCCTTTTCCCTCTTGTCATGATGTTACGATGCTTCCTTTTTGCTGGTGTTTGTCAAACCTGTGAGTGGGAACTGTGGGCTCAAAGGCAAAATTACAGCAGCTTGCAAAGTGCAGACTTATAAAGCTGCCCATCCTTGAGCATCTGCCACCTGACGCAGCCAGGGCCGGACACTCCACGCGCCTTCTCATTTGACTCTCACAGCGCTGTGAAAGGCAGGCTTACCTCCAGCTTCCAGGCAAGAGAGCTCAGCGTGGTTAGGCTCAGCTAGTCTGCAACAAGTGCCGGGTACTGATGGGTTTCTAACCTCGTTTGTCCCTCTACCCTATAAACGGGGAGCACGGGGACTGGCATAGTTGCTGAGAGGCAGGAAGACAGCCTCTGCCAGGTTCTGATTTGGGTACCCCTGATGCAACCTACACAGTGAATCCCTAACTTCTAAAGTGACTGTATATGGAGATCAGGTTTCCCTGGAGGCAGGATGAAACAACATGGAGTAAGTAAGGGTGTGCCTTAGTTAGGTTTTCTATTGCTGTGACCCAGGTGGATAGGGTGCTGAAGAAAGAACATCCTGATCCACAGGTAACAGGCAGAGACAGTGACACTGGGCCTTGCTTGGCTTTTGAAACATAAAAGCTCCCCCCCCCCCAGTGACCAGTGACACACTTCTTCCAATAAGGCCACACCTCCTACTCCTTTCAAATAGCGCCACTCCCTATGAGCCTATGGGGGGTGGCATGCATTTTCATTCACAGAGTGGGTGAATCCAGTAGGATTAATGCCCTCACGAGAAGAGACACCAGGAGACACTAAAGACTTTGTATGCTGTCTGAGAGGAACAGGCCAGGAAGACAGCCCTTCCTGGGAGCTGCTTGTTATCTCAGAGCAGCTGGTTCTCAGGCTTACACTCACATCATGGCCTACTTGCAGTCTCCCTGGCATGGTCTTGGGCTGCCAGCTGTGTACATGCAGATGGTGCAAGGAACACAGACATGTCACCTTCTCTCGAAGTGTCAGACCATGAAGGGCCTGCAAGATCATGGTCCCTCCTGCGGGCGGTCCTTTACTGTATCTGATTGAGTGGCTGTGTACTGTTTCTCTTTTCTATTTGCATATGTTAATTATATATGCTAAAGGCTTTCACAAATACCTGTAGTGTATTTTGATCAATCCACCTCCCATCACCCTGTCTCGTCCCCCTCCCCCTCCCACTGCCCCTTCCTCTTCCCCGATACTCTCCTTTTCTTCTGCTGTTGTTTTTTTTTTTTTTTGGTTTGGTTTGGGTGGCCAAATGCATTTTTCTTTCTTTTTTTTTCCGTGTGTGTGTGTGTGTGTGTGTGTGTGTGTGTGTGTGTGTGTGTGAGAGAGAGAGAGAGAGAGAGAGAGAGAGAGAGAGAGAGAGGTGTTTGTGCATCTGTGTATTCGTGCTCATAAATGTGTAAGTTGATGTCAGATACCTTCCTCCATTTTTATTGAGGTGGTGTCCCTCTTTGAACCTAGAGCTTGCCAACTCCTGGCTGGCCCCCACTTGTCCCCTGGGATTCCATCTTTCTCTACCTCCAGGGTGCTGAATCCTCCACCAGGCTTGCCCAACTTGTACTTCGTGGGTTGTGGAGAGCAGAACTCGGGGCACGAACTTGAGCAACAAGTGCTTTCTCCCCTGAGCCATGGCCTCAGCCTCCTCCCCCACCTTGTCCTTTGCTGGGTTCTTAAAGGTCCCAGGTGAGGGGTTGCTTACAAAAGCACAGGTCTCTTTGATGGTAATGCCACTGAAGATCTGTTTTTCCCTTCCTAGCAATCATTAACTGCCCATTCATTCTCAGGGAGGGCTTCACAAGTCCTTCCTGCCTAGCTATTATTATCTACTTAGAACTTCTCAGGCAGGAGTCCAGACTTCATGGGCCCCTTCCTCATTCTATCCCCCACGTCTTACTCTGCTAGTAAAGGCCTACTCTGTGATAGTAAACAGACCCGCTGTAAGATCAAGGAAGCAGCCAAGCTTCCAAGACAGCATCCCACCTCACTGCACCCCTCCCTTCAGTTCTTCATCCTTCCTGCCCCCTCTTCAGTGATGTCCACAGAGCCTTGGAAAGGATGATATAGATGCCCAAAGAGTTCCCCAAGGTACAGGTGGCTGAGATCAATAAGCCCAGGCAATGCAGGCAGCTCTCTCCTGGTGGCTTGAGCACCATTCAGGGTGGATGTGACATTACCAAGCACCATTCCCTGGTTCTTAGTTGGGGCACTGAGGTCAGTCCCAGGGACAGTCCCTGGCATAGTGGTTAGAGGGCTCCTTCAATAAGACCTCTAGTGACGCAGTGTCTGAGGGAGTTCTGGAAGAGACACTTCAGGCTAGCCTCCCAGCACTTTGGAGGCAGAGTCAGGCAGATCACAGTGAGTTCAAGGCCAGCCTGGTCACAGAGAGAATTCCAGGACAGCCAGGGCTGTTTCACAAAGAAACCCTGTCTATAAATAAATAAATAAATAAATAAATAAATAAATAAATAAATCCCAAACAAACAAACAAAAGACTTCCATGTCTCTGTCACTCTAAGAATAAAATGTAAACCCCTTTCCATAATGACAGGTGCTCATCATCCAACCCCTTGCTACACAAAGTATATAGCAAGGACACCATTACAGGGAGCTACTTAGAAAGACACCTCCTTAGACGGCATCATAAGCCTATCAAGCCAAGCCCCTGAGATGGCTGATGAACACAAGTTTGAAAAGCGTGAACACAGCCCACCTCTACTTTCCTTCCCAGTCCTGTCCCCAATTGCTCTTCTTCAGCTGTCCTAGCCGGTCCCCAAACAGGCCAAGCATTTCCAGCTGTCTGCTCTTTTTCTTAAAATACGCCCCCCCACCCATGACCTTCACATGTTTTCTCCTGGTCCTAATGCAAGTCTTCTCTCTGTTACCTCCTCAAGACTTGTCTGGGCACCCTGAAACGGCCCCACCCTCCTACCTAAGACACACATTGTCTTCTTTCCCTGCTTTATTCTCTAAACAGTACCTGCAAGTTTCTGGATTTTTGTTTATGCCTATTTGCCAAAAAGGATGTAAGCTCCACAAGAACAGGAAGTGATTTTGTTCACTGTTATGATCCCAGAGCTTTAGAGAGGGCTAAGGTTATGGTAGATGCTTGATATTCTCTGAGTGAGCTAATGAGTGAAAAGATGAGACCATAAGGGATTGTCACCAATTTTACAGAGACAACTCCCGCTTACTCTGCAATCAATGCTCTCTGCAAACACAGACCAAGGTGCCTTCACCACAACCGCACACTTTTCCCCTCTCTCTGTTTGATAGGAGCCACACCCAAACAGGCTGTGAGTTTAAAGAACCACCCAGAGCCAGGAGGGAAAGTCCTGAGCAAACATTTATATATTGATTATCTACATTTCTCAACAAAATCTCCACTTTCTCATCCAACGTCAATATCGACACACGGTTTTATGTGTTTTCTTACACACAGGGTGGGGTACTGTAAGTGAACATATGCATCTTCAGTGTGTTTTACTTCACAAGTTAAATAAAAGCCACTCAAAATCAGCAATAAAGAAAAGTCTCTTTTATCAGGTGTCTGTCACTTTCAAAAGAATGGGTTGATCGCCATCATTTACCAGTCAGTTCCCTTTCGTCAAACACTTAAGTTGTTTGGAGGAGTTTTCAATTACAAACATAGCTTCAGGGAAAAGTCTTCTATGGTTTGCTCATACAGCACAGGCCGTCCATTGCACAAGGATGGTGTTTGTGTGTTACACATCCTTTAATCTTCAAAAGTTTTCCCGCCAGCATTCCCCCTTGTGCCCACTTTCTTGTTATTTCACTGTTTTTCTCTTTGCTTTCAGCCCCACCTGAGAGGTCTGCCTGCTTTACCCAGCAGTATCAACATTCTGGTTTGTACTGGGGAAGCATGCTGGGGGCCCTTACAGCTCAAAACCAGGCTAAAACATACGGGCACACTAAAGTGCGGACTCTGAAGTGGTACACACCCCACTGCTGTCTCCTGTCTGCTGAGGGAGTTTGCTGCTGAAATGTGCCATTTGGGCAGAAATGTTGGCAAAGGAGGTTCTGTGACAGGAAAGCCCTGCCTTCCTCTTGGAGAGGTCTGTATTCTCAGAGTCTGGCTACAGGTGGATTACGCTGGATCAAATGAGTAACATCCCTGGCTACTCCCCCCTAGAAATGTATGGCTAATGTGTAATACAAACTAGGACCATACTCAAATGCATACAAACTATAAAAGCTATATAATTCAAAGACCATTTACTATGAAAGGACCAGCCTTAGGCAAGTAAAATGTCCCAGCGGTTGCCTGCCACTGGCCAATATCACAGCATAGTGGTCCGAGGAGCCAGAATCACCAAAATAGCAACTCATACTTACTCTATTCTTTTCAAGAAGGCAGAGAGCAATACCAACAAAAGCTGTGTTCAGTTTTGTTCTTTGAGAACTTTTACTTTCCAGCCTTTTGACCCTGCAACACAACATAATCCACAAGTATATCAGGCCACATTTGTAGCTATCCTGGGATGCATACAGCCCACGAGAGGCAAGTTGGATTCGATTTACATCTTCTTATTTAATTAGGCAGCCTTTGGGTGGGGGTTTTCATTCTCATGTCAAAGTTGAGATTCAGAGATCTTCAGCTATATACCCAGGATAACAGCTAATCAAAGCCAGGCCTGAAGAGCTCCCAAGTCCTCACTTCCTAGACCAGAGCACACATTCTCTCTCCTGCCACACTCAATGCTACAGTGTGATTAAACAACGGAGCGCTGAAGCAGGGACCTAACTCCTGTTTTAGCATTATCTGTGCAGGAAAAGTAAGTGACCTGTGTCAAATAACTTATGTAGGAATCTGTAAAACCCGATCTGTTTGTTCCTTTTATAGATCTGCTATCTCTTGGTGTCTTTTCTATTTTTGGCAGTGCTGAGGATTAAACCCATGGCCTTGCACATGCTAAGCACATGGTCTAGCAACATCTTTAGCCCTTCGCTACCTCTTAACAACCTACAGATCACTGTGTTGGTAAATATTTGTTGGATGTTAAGCCACTCTCCCGTGTCTTGTAATGGTCCCCTGCACTGTTGTCTTAGTCAGTGTTCTATGGCTGTGAAGAGACACCATGACCACAGCAACTCTTATGAAGGAAAGCATTTAATTGGGGCTGGATTACAGTTCAGAGGGTTAGTCCTTTGTCATCATGGTGGGAAGTATGGCAGGTAGCATGATGACATAAAGGCAGAATGGTGCTGGAGAGGTAGCTGAGAGTTCTGCATCCAATCCACAGGAAGAGAGAGTGACACTAGGCCTGGCTTGAGAATTTGAATCTCAAATTCCACCCCCAGTGACACCCTTCCTCCAACAATGCCACACCTCCTAATCCCTGGCAAGTAGCCCACTTCCTCATGTGACCAAGCGTCCAAACATACGCCCTATTCAAACCATCACAGCAGTCTTACTACTAACTCAGGCTCTTATCTGGGGCCAATCCTTACGAATCAAGGCATCTTTGTCAATTATGTATCATTGAGCACATTTTCTTCCACAGCTCTGTTGGCAGAAACGTCTGCTGCAGAAAAGGTCCAGACACACAGTAAGTACCCAAATGCCTGTACTGAATGAACATGTAAATTAATGAATGTAGACTGTGGCTTACAAAAAGAGCCACTCGACTTTGGCAAACCCATTTGCCCAAGGAACCAGAATCTGGAAACAGACCAATTTTTTTTTAAAAGAACAATTTGCCAGTATTATAGCGAACTGAAACTAGCTGGTTAATGTTAATGGATGTGAGTGAACTGGTTATTAGGTAAAATGGTCACATGTTTTTGAAAGCACTCCTTGAGAAACAGCTGAAACTTGATTCTGAAAGCACGGCTCCAGCCTGGACTCCCTCTGTGCCTGCATTCTCAGATGGCGTTTGTGCTGAAGTCCATCTGTTGAAGTTGCCTCCATGCCCACCATGGCGGCCCTTCCCTCTCCTCCTTGTCTCTCTCCTCCTCCAGCAGCTGCCTCCTGTGTGGACACATCACCCTTTCCCTCAGCTCTGGGATCCATCACCATCATCCCTGTCAGTCTACAGCTCTGGGCACAAACCCTGAATAGTTACCTGTTCTCTGTTGGTGCTGCATCTCATCCTGGTGTACCCTCACCCACTGTCCATGTCATGAACTACTTGGGACAAATAATCGCAGAGAGGGAAACTGTATGTTTTGATATAAAACTGTGTTGTCTAGAGGATACCCCCAGGCCATCTGATTCTTTCCTTGTTAAGCAGTATCTGCAGATGGCGCGCTCCGCCACACTATCTATTTCCAGCTCAGATCATTATCATAGAGTTGTTGTAGAACATGTGTTAGTATGCCTATTCTTTGAATTCTCTTTTGAACTAGTTAGAACATCTGCCAATTTCCCTCACTGCATAAGTTAAATAAAACCTTCAATACATATTCATTATAACTGCATGAGAATCATGATTTACTTTCTCAAACATCATATTTTAACACATTGTCTTCCCATAGCCTCCTTTCATCACACAGTACTTAGGTCATCAGCATAAAAGGCGGTGCCTGGGTGCTGCCCATGATAGCCAACATGCTTTGGCTCACTATTAGCCTTGGCCAATGTCTTCTAGCACTCAGGGTTTTTCTTTGTTCTTACTTTTTATCATAGTGAAAGCACATACCTCTGTAAATTGCTGAACCATTAGTTATTTAACTAATCTTATATGTGATCTAATATACAAGTTTGCAAACTTACCCATTCAAGTCATGGCTTGGTTTTCAGCATATTCACAGAGTTGTGTAGTTACCGCTACAACCAGCTCTAGAAGATTCTCATTCACCCCAAAAGAAAGTCCCTTCTAAATCCCCCCTCTGAGACATACCCACCACCACCTACCCAGTCCTTGGAAAGCACTAATCTACTTCCTGTCTCTGTGGATTTCCCTATTATAGAGATGTCAGATAAGGTGAATTAGTAACATTTTTAAAGTTAGTCCATGTTGTTATAAGTATGTGTCCTGCATTTCTTTTTGTAACTAATTAAATTCCACTAATGGATATACTGCATTTATTTATTCATTAATCAATTGACAAATACTTAGAGTTTTCCATATTTAGCTACTATGAGTAATGCTGATGTGGATATTAATACACAAATTTTTCTACAAATATTTTGTTTCTTTTGGACATACAGGTTCACTGCCAGGCTATTTTCCAAGGTTACTGTTTATCTTCATTTTCATCACACACACACATACACACAAAATCTACCTTTTATATTATAGCCATTTTGGAGGTTTGTTATTACTAGCTTTTACAGTTTACATGATCAATTTAGTTTTCTTCCAACTATGACTTTAAGCACATTATTTGTAAGCACGATTTTTGAAATGCCCTCTGGTACATTCTGGGAAGGAAGTTGAAGGTGTTCTGGGACACTCTTTTGTGGTGACTTATGCTTTCCTCCCTCCTTCTGGCTTTTCATGAAGATTCCCCCCTTTTCCACAAAGACCACCACAATCTATAGAGGCTCCAAGCTTTCTATCTTCATGTGAGACAGTGAGGGAGCTTGCTTGTTGTTTCAGCTAGACATGATCATCAAGATTAAGAATATTATCTCATGTATGCCTGCATTCCAGAAGAGGGCACCATATCTCCTTATAGATGGCTGTGAGCCACCATGTGGTTGCTGGGAATTGAACTCAGGACCTCTGAAAGAGCAACCAGTGCTCTTAACCACTGAGTCATCTCTCCAGCCCCCAAGAAAGCAGGCTGAGAAAGCTATGAGACAATCCAGAGAACAGTACTCCTCTGTGACCTCTGCTTCAGTTCCTGATTCCAGGTTCCTGCCCTGAGTTCCTGCCCTGCCTGATTCCCTCAGTGATGAAGTGTGACCTGAGAGTGGGAATCTGAAATAAACCCTTTCCTCGCCAAAAAAAAAAAAAAAAGAAGAATATTATCTCATGGCTCCACACCCATGAATATTGCAACACCAATTTTATTCAGTGGGTTGGAAGGTGATGGAAAAGCATGGATGTAAAGTGGATTAGGGGATAAGCAGGGATGGTTATGATCAAAATACATTGTATGCATTAAGAAATTTTCAAGGAAAAAAAACATATATTTTTTTTAAAAGAACACAATCTCAGTATCAAAAGAAAAATATGAGCACTTCTCTTTCTCATTTCTCAAATGAGATCATGGACACTAAAACATCATCTAATGTACAGATAAGGACATAACCCACAAATGGCTGAGAAGCTTGAGACAACTTAGAATCCCTGACACCAAGAACTGCCTTAGCAACACTAACCCGTATTTATGATCAGATTGTCATGGTGAGAGGGGAAAACTTTGTCTTTACTCTGAGAAGAATACCTTGTGACAGCTGACCCCAGTACACACACACACACACACACACACACACACACACACACACACACACACACACACACACACACTTCCTGGCCCATTTCTGAAGTCCCTAAGTGAAGCTCTGCCACCATCCCAGCCTTTACAGACATCTTTCATGGTCCCTCAGACTGGACCCTCCTTACACTCAATTGTAGCTTCCTATTCTTTTTCTTCTATTTGATGCAATAAATTTCACTAAGGTGAATTTACTTTTTGTCTTTCTTGAAGCATTTCATGAATATTTTTCTTTCATGAGAATTTCCTTCAAAAGCTTTCTTATCAAGCTGGGCATTGGTGGTGCACACCTTTAATCTCACCACTCAGGAGGCAAAGGCAGGGAGATCTCTGTGAGTTTGAGGCCAGCCTGGTCTACAGAGCTAGTTCCAGGAAAGGCTCCAAAGCAATACAGAAAAACCATGTCTTGGAAAAAAAAAAGTTTTCCTATCTTTCAAACTGACTAATAAACAAAAAGACAGTATTTACAACACTGAGTGACCTAGCTTATGTACTAGTTTGACTGGTTTTCTTGTGCCAGGGTTTTGCTTTGGATGACCTGGTACTAGCTCTGTAGGCAAGGTACTTATGTGTACTGATAAATAAGGCAGAAATTCATGGCACTCCTACTGCCTTAGCCTCTTGAGATCTCAGTTTTCTGATGTGTGATACACACACTACACACACAAACACTAAACACACATGCACTATACATACATACACACACTACACATACATATTACACACACACACTATATATGCATACTTCACACACATACATATATGAGAAACCAACAAAAAGTGAGTCTAACATAATTTAATACCTCTTATTTGTCAATTTTAAAGTAATATATAAATTACCAAATTTTCCTCTGTCGATTCTGTCAGAACTCTAACATTATCAAAAGGTCTATCTAGAAGCTCATTCTCAAATTCTAGTCTATGATGGCCTCTAGCTTCTTAAGTCACTGGGGGTCAGTTCTCTATGGCTTTATTTCTTTGTATCAATGAGTCTCTTTATTGTCATAATATTGGATTGCTTTAACAAGGGCCACAAATCATTAGTGCCCCAAATTCCTTCATAGCTGAGTAGCCATACATATAAAACTTATTTTCCCTACAGGTATTTTTGGACACACAACGTTAGAATAAGGGACTAGGCTGGTGGGCTCTGTAAAAGATGAGCCAAAAGAAGATAAATGTGATGAAGCATCTAGTCAGCAACAAAAGTAATAGTCCATAATTTGGTAAACTACATGTTGGTTGAGTGCTCTCAGGTATGTAGACACAATACATGCTATATAGACAAGACTGTCAACAGTCCCGATGGTATCAGTGAGGATTATTATAATTATGGTGCATATTTTCTATGGTTAGAATTTTTAAAAATATCTATTATTTATTTATGTGTGTGCACATGTGTGTATGTATGTGTTTGTGTATGTGTATGTGTATGTGTGTATATGTGTGTGCACGCACATGTGAGTGTATGTATGTGTGTGTTTATGTGTCATGTATGTGTGTATCTGTGTATGCATGATGTGTTTATGTATGTGTGTGTGCATGTGTATATTCATGTGTATGTGTTTATGTATGTGTTTATGTATGTGTATGTATGTATATGTATGTGTGTATGTGTGTATGCATGTATGTTTATGTATGTATGTGTGTGCATGTGTGTGTATGTATGTGTATGTGTGTGTGTATGTGTATGTGTGTATGTGTGCACATATGAGTGCAGGTATCTATAAAGGCCAGAAGAAGACATCAGGTCCTTAGGATCTAGAGTTACAGGCAGTTGTGAGCTGCTCAAAATGGGTGCTGGGAACTGAACTCCAATCCCCTGAAAGAACAGCAAGTGCTCTTACCCACTGGCTCTCCAGGACTATATTTGAAAATTTTCTTAAAAAGAAAACCAACAAGTTACATCTTCAGATGTTCTGTCAAAATATTCCTCTTTTCAACAAGTTTACAACAAGCATAAAGGACTTGATAGCGCCGGGTAAGACCCCCTTTGACCCTGGAATGTAACAATCCTTCTGTCACTCAACTCTGATAATGAAGAGTGAACACGAAAACTAACACACATAACTGCAGCCCCTACTTTCCCTTGAATTGATGCATGAGTTAATTGTCTCACTTAGGCTTTTCACTCAAACCAGAACTGGAAATTCTGTATTCCACATTACATGTATTCACTATCTCTATAGAAATGTGCCTCAAAATGGCCTTGGCCTGAAAAACTAGACTCAATTAGCAACTACTTCCTTCCATTAAAAGGACCACATCTTCTAAATGCAGTATTTTTAATTTTATAAAAATTAAGCATGCACAGATAAATTAACATTTATTTCCTCACATGTATAGTGAATATGCCAGTGATTCAAGAAAATCATCTTCACACTAAAAATAGCCAGTGTCTCACTTATCAAAGCAGCCGAACTGTTTGAGAGCTGAGTTTGGAACAGTCTGGGGTATGGAGACAAGCCTTCCACACCACTTCAAAGCCTGGGGAAATTCTACACTTCCCTCGTCACAGTCAATAGGCTTATACTGAAATAGTGGAATTATATTTCATGGTGGACTCTCTCCTCAACCTAGAAAGCCTCAGGGAGGGACGATAGCTCCAAAGCACTCACATTCCCAAGAGATGCTGCTTGGGGACTAATACGCTTAGAAAGCAAGTCCTGTCTACTTTTACTACATCTGTGCTCTCTCTAAAATCACAGTGAAGCCTCTCCTGGATGAAGATCCATGAGTTATAAAATCTTCAGCATGCATCCTTATCCTATACATTATAATTTTAAGGAAGGATTTTAAAATTTGTGTGTGTGTGTGTGTGTGTGTGTGTGTGTATTCCTGTACATGCACCCAGGTATGTGAGTGCCCATCGAAGACAGAGGAGGGTATTAGACCCAGTTACAGACAATTGTAATCTACAATCCACTCCATGTGGATTTCATATATATCAAATTATATACATAATTTCCAACTATAACAAATCTAATCAATGCCTAAATTCTCTTAGCTCTGAGCTGGAGAGATGGCTCAGCAATTAAGATAACTTGTTGCTGATACAGAGGACCTAGATTTAGTTCCCAGCAACCACATGTTGGTTCACAACCATCTGTAACACCGGTTCTAATGGATATGGTGCCTTCCTGCCTTCTGCAGGCACTGCACACACATTATACACTTACATTACTTACATTCAAAGAAGGCAAAACATACAGACACACAAAAATAAGTCTTAAAAGACTCTTGTATCTCTTCTTCCTCCGTGTAAGAGATGAATAACAGTGGCACTTTGCTGGTAACCATCCCATCCTGTACAACGGCCGGCCCACTCAGTTCTATGTAGCTCTAGTTGGGAAGTAGAGAACATTACAGATTTTCAAGTTCTAGCACTGAAAGCAGGGGAAGAGGCAGGGACCACGGAATAAAGGTGCCCTGTACTTGACTCTGGGAAAACAGCAACTCCAAGAAGAGCACTAGGAGGAGCGCTGGGAGGTGATGGGAGAGGTCATTCTGTAAATATGGTCCTCATACTGGTTAATGAATAAAGCACTGCTGGCCAATAGGAAAGCAAGATAGGCAGGGCTAGGAGACAAGGAGGAAAGAGGAAGTAGTGAGGAGGAGTCAACATGGAGAGCCTGGAGAGAGCCGCCGGCTCTCTGGTAAGATGACCACGTGGAAATACTTAAATTAGTAGAAATGGGTTAATCATTAAGACATACCTAGCTGATAAGGAATTAGTAACTGGCCAACAGCATTATATCAAATACAGAGTCTCAGCGTGTTATTTGGGCCTGGCGCAGGGGTGGGACCAGGCGGCTGGTGGGGAAAACATACTTGTTCCAGGGAGGAGGCCTGTAAAGCAGCAAGTAAAGAGAGACAACCTGGGGGAGGCAGAAGGGCAGCCTAGAGAAGGAACTTCAACCCACCTCCTCAGCAATCCATCCTGCCAGGAAAAGCTAAGAGAAGAGGACATCAGGAACCCCATCAGAGCAGCAGAATCCAGGTATATTTCCTGCTTCTCACAGGCCTTACATCCACGTTGAGGAACTGTTTGGTCTAAGAGTGACAGCTCTGCTGTAAACAGGAACTCACACTGTTCCACTCCCAAACCTAAGAATCTAATTTGCAGTGCCAACCACTGATAAGATGTCAACTTGCCTTAGGGGCTAGTAGCTGTCCCTCTGGTGTCATCGGAAGCTTTTGGGCCAGTACATGTCTCAAAATGCAGAAGACAACCTTCAGCTTCCCGAACAAAGGCTACCATCATAAGCCTGAAACATGCCTGCCCAGGTCTGTTTAGAAGTATGTATCGTCCCCAGGCCTCAGCTGGAATTGTAGCTCCTGCTGAAAGTGCCAGCTTTACTTGTTCCTATCTACCAGGAGCTGGGGAAAGCCCCAGCTGCATCCCACAGCTCTAGGATATGGAAAGCCCCAGCTGCATCCCGCAGCTCTAGGATATGGAAAGCCCCAGCTGTACCCTGCAGCTCTAGGATGGGGACTGCAGCGCGCAAACTTCGGCCCCATTAGTGCTTTCTTTTGTATACATTTCCATCCACAACTTAAAATCCCAGGGTTATAAAGACCAAAAGACACAGTGCAACCCATGACAAATCCAGGGAACCTTGCCAAGTCTGAATGTCCTCCACCTCCAGGAGGACACGTTCCAGCACCATAAGTGCAGGTGCTAGCTACATGTGTCCTGAGAGACACAGGAAAGTTTCTTCGTGGCCTACACACCTGAACCAACAGCTGCTGCTCAGAGCCCTGGCACACTCGTTTTATCCCTTGGGGACTGGAAAAAGGTATCATCTGGGTCCCAAAGATCTGGGAAAGTGGCATCCAAGGTTATAAAACCCTGAGTCTAGACCTATCTCTGTGGGGCCTAAGAAAGGGTTTTTTCTACCTTTTACACTCTTGAACGCTCAGGATTAACGATGCCATAGATTCCAGGATCACCTGTGCTCACTCATGGGAACTGAAAATGTCTGAACCCACCCTGTAGCCACTGAACTGTGGATTCTGGTGCCACTGGTGAAGAAATCTCCAGCACTTAATCACCGGGGTCCCAGGAGGGTTCCTAGCATTCTGTGGCTCAGAGAGCCTGACTGCTGGTGTCTCAAGACTCGGTCAATTGTGTGTGCCCCAAAGACCTGGAAACAGTATCTGCCGTCAATGTGATGAGCCCGCTACTACAGACTCAGTGACGCCTGAGTGCAGAACTCTGTGGAGCCTGAGTATCTGTGGATACCTTTGAAGCAGAAGACAGTGGGGTGGTACATCAAAAGTCCTGGAAAAGGGGAGGGACCCTCAACAAAGCCATCAGAATTGACATTCAAGAATAAAGGAGGACGCTGGGTCTGGTGGCACAGGACTCTAGTCCTAACACTCAGGAGGCAGAGGCAGACAGGTCTCTGAGCTGGAGGCCAGCCTGGTCTACAGAGTGACTTCCAGGACAGCCAGGGCTACACAGAGAAACCCTGTCTCAAAGAAACAAACAAACAAAACCAAAAAGAATATAAAGAAGGAATAAATTGTTTCATGTTATTTTAAGTTAAATTTTTGCTACTTTTATAGGTTAGCAAACAAAGTAACATGTATCATTATGGCCTTTTCATTCATATGTGTCATTATGCTCTGTTGTCATTGTTCCTGTTGGCATAAAAGCCACAGCTCTCAGCTCAAAAGGAAAAAGAGGTAGTCTATTCCGGAATCAAATATGAATGGCCATGAACCACGGTCCCCACACATTTGTGTAATATCACTTTCATGAAGTTTTACAGTAATAGAACAAAGAACACCATCACTCAAAGCACTTTTAAATAACCCTGTATTTGAAAGCAGACAGCAGCAAAGGTGGGGACATCTCTGCAGAGGATTTAGAAGCTGTCTGTCATGTTTGCTTGGTGGTAGCCCATGCTCTGGCAAACACACACCAAAGTGTTTCACCCAGTAGTTGTTGGGTGTTGGGTCAGACAGAAGTGGGCAGGAATGCTGCTGAGGAGGCTGAGGGGAACCCAAGACACATGCAATGAGGCTGTGAACCTGCAGCATCCAACCCTCTCCACCACCCTTAACGTTCTTCAGTGAATTAGCCTTGTAGAGAGTTCAGGGTAAGTGCAATTTCTTCATAGAATTTCCATTCACCACCCCCTCCCATCCGGTGTCCTCTCCCATGCTTCTGGGGCTCCCTACAGCTGGTGTGTGTGTGTGTGTGTGTGTGTGTGTGTGTGTGTGTGTATAGTGTGTGCATCAGTCTCTTTCCATATCTCCCTTAAGATCACTCCCTACCTCTCATTAAGCCCCTTTCTAATTTCATGACCTATACAATTAAGAAATACATACTTTGCTTATTTTCATATACATGTATATACATAATTTTAACCCAGGTTCTATATGGAAGAGAAAGCATCCCATATCTGCCTGTTTCTTATTTAATACAATGGAACTGTTGATTGCCCTATTTGATTATTAAAGATTGTATACATGTACCAAATTACCATAATGTAACCCAGATTAGATTAGGTGCAAGCATCATGTTCCAATTAAATGATTTTTAAGTGGCTAAATTAACAGCCAGGTACATTTGCTTAGATTTTGATTGCTGTTTGGCTTTATGGTATGAGGATCAAACCCATTTCTTTGAATATCCTAGACAAACTATCATTGGGCATATCCCCAACCTCTAAAGCACACTTTAAAATCAACTATTGTATCAGATTGTATTGTATCGGATACTTAATTGGGTAAAATCTACCTATGGTTACTAAGGTTCAGATCCCCATGCTATAAACCACATCCTTTCCCAACTTGTAAAGGTTCAAGTTGTCGAGAACACTACTTAGCAACCAATTTGATAAACACTATAAGCATAACTTTAAACAAGCTACAAAAACAGGTCAAAAGTGATTAACTAATTCGGATAAAGATTACCATCTACTTTAAAGCTTCATAGCAGTCACCAGAAATTACTTAGGTTTTCTACTGCAACCAAGTATCATTCCATATTTATCGCCATAGCCAAAGCTTAGGTGGGAGGTTAGAGAGAATGCAGTGGAAATAAGATTTTGTGAATCACAAATCAGATTGCAGTTGATGATGCAAGCTGTGACTCAGGAGAGTGCCAGCATCACTGCGCCTGCACTTCTCATAAGGGGTCCGTCACAGTAACTGTGATCCATGAACGGAGCAAGTATCAGATAAAAACGAATCATGAAGCTCAAGAAAGGAAAAGCAAACGCATATCAAAACATTATTCTGCATAGTATCTGGGGAGTCCTAAAAGAACTCTGGTAGTAATCGAAACATACATCTCAGCACAAAGTTGTTCAAGGAACGGTCTATGTCCCCAGAATACCTGTTGTAACCAAAACTGTATTTCAGCAGCAATTTTCTTTAAAATAAGCAGATGTGGAAGAAAGCGAGAAGGAGGAGGGAAGAGGGGGAGATCCATGAGGCAGGTAAGACAAACAGGCAGTGCCTATCTCTGAAGAGAAGAAAGTGCCTTCCCTGCCACAGCCCTGACAGCCAGCAACATTGCCACTGCTGCAGAGCCTGGCAAGAATCACGTGGGTCTCCGCGCCCGACCGCGAACTCCCTGTTCAGAGTTTTCTTGGGCAGAGCAGCAGATACCCCAATGTCTGCTCTTGTCCCCACCTTTCTCGTCTCACCCCAACTCTTAGGGGAAAGGATTTCCTCAACTTGTTCCCAAACTCCAAGATCACTGTGAAGGGCTAGCTCCATGTTTCAGGGAAGCCATTTCTACACACACCTTATCAAACATTTCTTTTAAAATGTCTGAAACTGGACATTTCCCCCTCACACTTATTCTAGCAGGCTCTCATCAACAGACCATACTGTTAGATTGGATTTTTCTGTATTACTTTATTTTCCAAAATGTGGGGGAAATTGAGAACTGAGATGGTAATATTCTAGTATAAACTTTCTTTTAAAGGGAAAGAAAAATATTTTTATTAAATTGGATTTTAAGTGACTAGGGTCTACTTTCTTAAATAAAACCTTTTTTTTTCATCCTCTTTGCACTGGCTCAGTCTGGTGAGTCCTACCTGTTCCATTCTCAGCATCCAGTCTAGGGCAAGTTGCACATCCTGTGCTCTGGTCCAGAAAGATGGTAAGTGTAGCTCTCATCTCTCACCAAGGAAACTTCTTCTTGCAGCAGATGGAAACTATTACAGAGATCCACAACTGCCCCAAACACAGGGAACTACTGGCAGCTGTACCCAACCCCAGCTGATACATGTGCAACACAATCCCTACGCCTAAGGCTCAGGGAGCCCTGCACTAGAGGGGATGAAAGACACAAGAGACAGAGGACCAGGACATCTGTGCCATTGTCGTCTTCCATGTATGACAGAGAAGCTGTGCCCATGAACTCAGCAACACTGTTGTCTGAACAACTCCTAGACAAGGATGGCACCTGTTGACGTGCTGACAGGATGATATGGATGGGGGAAATGTCATGGGAACAGGATGATATGGATGGGGGAAACGCCATGGGGACAGGATGATATGGATGGGGGGAATGCCATGGGGCCCATCCCTAGATGACCGTGACTGTTCAAAGAGGGAGAATCAGTCTTCTTCAGGGATGAGCACCCTCATTGATTATCCACTCCCGAGTGGTCAGCCCTAAAAACATACATATGCAGACAACACTGAATGAACTCAGTATATAAATAACGATATTTATCGTTTATGGTATAAATATGATATAAATAATATATGATATATTTATGATATAAATAAAGATATTTATCGTTACAATAAAGAAGAGATAAGGGCATTCATTCTTAAGGTGATTTACCAACTGTTACAAAACAGCCTTTAGCACCACCCTCCCTGTGGAGTGGGGGGGGGATGGGATGGGGGGAACAAAGGAGGAAGGGAGAGAGGGAGAGGGAACTGGGATCGATATGTCAAATATAAATAAATAAATAAATAAGCAAGCAGCCTTTAGTCAAAGTCTCCTTATCCTTTCCACGTCTTCATTAAAAATCTGTGACTAGATACCTTCATACATACAGGCTCAATGTCTTAATGAGATCCATGTTTATAGAGACGGGGTTAATCATATAATCACACTAAAGAAAAATTGTAATGAGTTTCGAGTGTATAAAAAAGTCTGAAACCTGCATGTTCATAACTAACCTAAATCTTCCTGAGAGTTTTTAAAAAGTCATTTCAAACAGCTTCTATCATACAAGTATTGCTGCAAAACTTTTTAGCCTGGTGACTACTCAGTATCCTTTCAAGGCAGGAAAATGTCGTAAAGACTTTTGGACAGTGAAGAAAATAAATAACCAGTGCATAAATCCTTAGAGATTCTCCCCAGACACAGTCTTTGATCTTGTGTTCCTTTAGATCTTAATGACGGAAATGTTTACTGCACTCATCCTCCTCCAACAAACAGATCAAGTCCGCTTTCACTCAAAAACCCCTGCTTATACATTCCTGGGCAGTACCAGGCACAGATACTATGGGTCTAGAGTGACACCTTGTGGCCATATGCAAACACACACACACACACACACACACACATACCCTTTCTACACCGCAACAAATGGTATTAACCAGAAATCTGTCAAAGAAATTAGCACATCAAAACTGAAGACATGGAGCAATCCTGATGGCCAGTCTCCAGAGAATAATCTGGAGAAAGCTGGTAAGAGCTACAAGAAAAGCAACGGGCACTCAAAACCAATGATGGCACGCAGTGTGTGTGTGTGTGTGTGTGTGTGTGTGTGTGTGTGTGTCAGGCGGGTTGCTCATAACACAACATTGGCCATAGCAGAAGCTGTGGAAAGTCTTCTCCACTGGCGCTGGGTGCTCAGCATTGGCAATGAACAGATAAGATGCAGGACACCATTTCAAAAAGATTCCTGTTGCAGCCTGAGACCTCAGTGCTCACTCATGGGAAAGGCAGACCAAAATTCATGGACAATATGCACTAAAGCCTGGTAAACAGATCTTGAGAGACTGACAAAACAAACAAACAAACAAACAAACAAAAAACTGCAAGTTGAAAGCCTGGTGAGAACCAAAATATAGACAGTAGCTTTCATGAGGACCCCAAACAGCAAGGCATAATCAAGGTCTGCGCAGGGGTGAGCCAGCAGCAACCCAAACCTTAAGGCAAATAGCAAAGGTGTGGCCAACAGCTGAGACTACCACCAACCCTGCCATCCACCAATACTGCACTGTCTGCTCGTTTGTTTTCTGAGACAGGGTCCTTCTGTGTCATCCTGGCTGTCCTGGAACTCACTTTGTAGACCAGGCTAGCCTCAAACTCAGAGATCCAACTGCCTTTGCCTCCTGAGTGCAGGCATCTCTATTACACACTGACAGGGTCCATCCAGTGCCCATCCAGGAGTGATATGGCTGCAAGATCTGACAGCTCTGTTCTAGACTTTCAGGAACCTACATATGAGTTTCCATGATGATTACACGAGCATCCCCACCAAGAACATGAAGGCCCCCTCCCTCACATGCACACATTCTGACCAGAATTTACTGTCTTCCTGGATGACAGCCATCTTGTCTGAAAATGATGGAGTCTCAACCTAACTTTGATCTCATCTGATTCATGACTAAAGATGTGCAACAGTTTTCTATGTTTATTGGCCATCTGTGCGTTTTTGGAGAAAATTCTGATTAACTTATTGTTCCATCTTATTTCTTATCTTCTGGCATTATATAGAGCTCTTTCTATGCTCTGGGTATTAGTCCAGTCAGGGAAACAGCTAACTGGCAGGGATATTTTCCTTCTGTAAACTATCTCTTCGCTCTGCTTGTTCGCTTTGCTGAGACGAAGCAAGTCCTATCTGTCAGTTCTTGCCCTATTGGCTATGCTTTTAAAGTCAAAATTAATTTAAAAAAAAAACAACAAAAATTTCAAAAAACCATTCAACAAATCGGGTTAAAACAAACAAAAAACGGTTGTAAACATGACCAGCAGACTGGGTAAGTGCAAGAAAGAGTATCAGGTGGAAGACCTGGTGGAGAAGTACTATGTTCAAACAAGCAAAAAGGTACCTCAACCTTAAAGACCCAGGAAAGGATCAAAAGACCAACTTTACGAATACACAATTTAAGACAGGCATAGTGCTGCATGCTCTTAACCCCAGCATTGTGAGGCACAGGTGTCTCTCTATGAGTTTCAGGCCAGCTTGGTCCACATAGTGAGTTCTAGGCCACCCAGGGCTAGATAGTAAAACTCTGTCTTTAATATAGATGATGGTAATGATGATGATGAGGAGGAGGAATCCATGGGGTAAAGAAGGAGCTGAAAACTAGAGGAATAAAGGCCTATTCAATGAGATTATAGCAGAGAATTTCTCAAATCTACAGAAAGATGTAGACATACAAGTAGAAGGTATTTAGAATGCCAAAGAAAACAAGTCCAAAGAAGAAGCTTGTCTCATTACATTAAACACACTAGGACTAAGACAAAAGTTAAAATATTAGGAGCTACAAAAGAAATATACCAACTAGTTTACAAATGCAAATTCATCAGAATAGCAAGAGAACTTTCATAAGAAATCCCAAAGACAGGGCATATTCTGATGTGTTTCAAACTCTCAAAGTAAATAACTGTCAGGCAAGATTTCTTTTTCTTCTTCTTTTTTATTTATTTTTTTTCCTTTTTGGTTTTTCAAGACAGAGTCTCTGTGTAGCCCTGACTGTTCTGGAACTTACTTGGTTGACAAGGCTGGCCTTGAACTCACAGAGATCCACCCACCTCTGCCACCACAGTGCTAGGATTAAAGGTGTGCACCACCACAGCCTAGCCAAAATGTGTATACTTAATAAAAAATATCTTTAAAAACCAGTGAAGATATAAGACAAGGTAAAAACTAAAACAACATGACCACTAGGCCAGCAATTCTGCACATGCCTAAAGAAATCCTAAACTAACAGGAGAAAGAACGTCACAAACAGGAGAACTCAGGAAAGAATACATTTCATGAGAGGAGCAAACTGAAAAATAGGAAAAGACCAGATATGTCCTGATGGGAGATGTGATTCTGTATATATGTTTCTCATACTGTTAATAAAGCCCTGTGGCCAATAGAAAACTAGATAGGTGGGGTAGGAGACTAGGAGGAGGAAGAGGAAGTAGTAGGTGGAGTCAAGATGTAGCCCGGGGAAGGAGCAGGACGCCTGCCGCGCGGCTCCCCATAAGACGACCACGTGGAAATACTTAGATAAGTAGAAATGGGTTAATGATTAAGACAGAGCTAGCCCATAAACAGTAATGGTAACTGGCCAACAGGATTGTATCAAATACAGAGTCTCTGAGTGTTATTTGGGGATGGCGCGGCTATGGGCCCGGGCTGGCGGACTGGCGGGCTGGCGGAAACTTACATGCTACAATGTCCAGTTCAGTAAGGGAGCCAATTCTTAAGATGAGTAAGGGTAAAAAGAACAATTACTATCCAAAATAACCAAGCAAAAATCACAACCATAAATATTGACTATACACCATAAATGTTAATAGTCCACCTTTACTATTAACAGTGCAGACTTGCAACAGTTCAAAAGCAAAATCCAACTATTTGCTGTTGGCAAGAAATCACCTTGTGACAAAGACACACACGGAGGAAAAGAAACAGCAAGTAAAATGGTTTAACAAGGAAGTGGACGCTGAAAGTGACCAGAAGCACACTTGTCTCTTACAACATAGACTTCAACTCAAAATCAGTCGAAGAGATAAAGATATCGAGAAAAGAGACAATCCATATGCATTTACAATGTTTATATATTCTTGATGGGAAGACCCAGAAATAAACACACACTGCTATATCCATATTATTCTTTACTGTGTCTAATTTATTCTAATGCTTTTTTACATATTAACTCTGTGTATGGGGACACATGCATGCCATCATACAATTCTGGAGCCAGAGGACAACTTTGGACAGTCAGTTCTCTCAGCCTACTATTAAGGTCACCGGGCTGGAACTCAGGCTATCTGGCTTAGTGACAAGCCCTCTTTCCCACTGAGCTACCTCACCAGCCTCCCTGTATCTATTCATTTGTTTACAGTGGTAAAAGTAAGTTTGGAAAAGGGGCTGGCCATTTCTCACACTTATAATTCCAGTACTGTGGAGTTCATCCTATTCTTGAGAAAGGAGCCAAAAACATACACTGAAGAAAAGACAACCTCTGGAGAAACAATACTGATAAAACTAGATAACCACATATAGGATAATGAAACTACCTCCCTGTTTCTCATCGTGTATAAATGTCAGTTGAAAGGGGATCGAAGTACTTAAGGTCAGAAACTTTGAAACTACTAAAGGAAAGCATAGTAAAGCACCTCAGATATTTATACATAGGTGATGACTTTCTGAATAAGACTTCCATTGCTCAGGAAATACTTTCAGAAATTGGCAAATGGGGATATAACAAATTAAAAAGCACAATTAGCAGATTGAAGAGTCAGTCTGAAGAATGGGTGGGAAGCTCTGCCAGCTATTCATCTGAAAAAGGATTGGTCAGTATCCAGAGCACATAAAGAACTCAAAAATAAACAACAAAACGGATAACTGAGCCAGCAAATGAGCAAATGGATTACAGAGACAGTTCTCAAAAGGAAGTACAAATGGGGACTGGAGAAATGGCTCCATCGGTGCAATAGTTACTTTCTGTTGCTGTGATTAAAATACCAGCACCGAGGCAACTTACAGAGGGGAGCATTTACTGGCACTCACCATCCATCATTGTAGGGAGGCATCCAGCCTGTGGGCATGGTGGCTGGAGCAGGAAGCTGAGAGATCACAACTTCAACTCCAAACAAGTAAAGAGTGGACCTGCAGTGGGCAAACCTATGAACTCTCAAAGCCACCTCCAGTAGTGTACTTCCTCCGTCAGGACCACACCACCTAAACCTGCCCAAACAGCACCACAAGCTAAGGACTAAGGTTACTGTATGAGTTTGTGTGGGACACTTCTCATTGAAACCACAGTCAGTTAAGTACCTGCCATGCAAGCAGGAGAACATGAGTCTGATTCTCAGCACCATATAAGAAGCCAAGGGTAGAAAAAGTCCGCCTGTAACCTCTGAACAGGAGAAATGGGAGGGCAGATCCCTCCAGCTCACTGACTGGTCAGGCTACCCTGCCTCAAAAATAAGTAAGCAAAGAAATAAGGAAAGCCATTGATGAAATACACCTGCTGTGGATCTCAGGGTCTCCTCATCTACATGTGAATGGATATAAAACACACACACACACACACACACACACACACACACACACACAAAACAAATGGCCAATAAACACATTTTAAATCTTTTTAAAATTAATTAATTTATTTTTATTATATATAATGTTCTGTCTGCATATACACTTGCAGGCCAGAAGAGGGCATCAGACCTCATTACAGATGGTTGTGAGCCACAAAGTGGTTACTGGGAATTGAACTCAGGACATTGGGAACAGAAGCCAGTACTCTTAACCTTTGAACCCATCTGCCCAGCCCAACTTTTAAAATCTTTAGCCATAAGACCTATGCAAGTCACTGAAATATCATCTCATTACAGTCAGTATGGATATCAGTAAGCACAAATTCCTAATTCTGGCCAGGATCCTGGAGAAAGAATCTATTAGTGGAGATGTAAGTAGTCACTACAGAAATCAGTATGGAAGTTCCCTAAAGCAAAAATAGAGCTAGCTCCCAGTAGACCAGCCCATCTGGAGTCTGCCTGCGTCCTAGTCCCACATCACCCATAAGAGGGGGTAAACATGGGCCTCTTGCTGGCCTACCTTCTGGTGCCCTGCTCAGAGCCTCCTGAGGACTGGGAATTGTTTACTGGGGAGCCCATCCTGTCGGACCAGCCTATACAGAGTCTGCCAGCGCCCTAGTCACACCTCCATCCACTAGAAGAGGGGAGCCATCAGAGTACTGAGCCTGATTGCACCCACTGTAAGAGAACCTTGGCCCCATGCTCACCAGGAGAGGGAAAAACCCAACTGGGTGGCATGGAAGAAGGAATTAGAAGATGACAGTATAAGAAAACAGTCAACAACAGAAAGATCAATATGACACCACCTGAGTCTAGGGACTCCACACCAGCAAGACCTGAACTTCCCAACACAGATGAAGCAGAAGAAAACAACCCTAAAAGCAACTTCATGAAAATGATAGAGACCCTAAAAGTGGAAATGGGAAAATTGTTTAAAGAAAGAGAAGAAAAGACAAACCAAAAATTGCAAGAAACAATTCAAACAGTGCAAGGTTTGAAAGCTAAAATAGAGACAAAAAAAAAAAAAAATCAAAAACTGAGGGAATGCTGGAAGTAGAAAAGCTGGGTAAACAATAAAGAACTACAGATGCAAGCATAACCAACAGAATACAAGAGATGGGAAAGAAAATCTCAGGCGTTGAAGATACACTAGAAGAAATAGATTCATCAACCAAAAATAAATCTTAAGTCCAACAAATCCCTAACACAAAATATCCAGGAAATATGGGACACCCTGAAAACGCCAAACCTATGAATAATAGGTATAGAAAAAGGTGAAGAAACCCAACTCAAAGGTGCAGAAAATATATTCATCAAAATCACAGAAGAAAACTTTCCCAATCTAAAGAAATATATGCCAAATAGAGTGAATCACAAAATAAAGTATTTTCACAAAATCATAATCAAAACAACAAACATACAGAATAAAGAAAGAATATTAAGAGCAGTAAAGGAAAACAGCCAAGTGAAATATAAAGGCAAACCTATCAGGATTACACCTGACTTATCCATGGAAACTCTGTAAGCCAGAAGGTCCTGGACAGGTATTCTACCAACACTAAGAAACCACAGATGCCAGCCAAGACTACTATACCCAGCAAAACTTTCAATCACTATACACGAAGAAATCAAGATATTCCATGACAAAACCAGATTTAAAATATACTTATCAACTAATCCAGCCCTACAGAAAATTCTGGAAGGAAAGCTCCAACCCAAGGAAATTAACTACACCCACAAAAACATAGGCAATAGATAATCCCACCTTACCAACAGCCAAAAGAGAAATGGGGAGAAATCCACACACAATACCACTAACAAAACAAATCCAAAACAAACAAGAATTAACAATCAATGGTCATTAATATCCCTCAATATTAAAGGTCTTAACTCACCTATAAAAAGACACAGGCTGAGAGAATGGACACAAAGACAGACTCCATCCTTCTGATGCATAAAAGAAACACACCTCAACTTCAGTCAGAGTTAAGAATTGGGAAAAGATTTTCTAATCAAATGGATGGACCCAAGAAACAAGTGGGTGTAGCAATCCTAATATCTAACAGAGTAGGCTTTAAACTAAAATCAATCAAAGGAGATGAAAAAGGGCATTTCTTATTCGTCACAAGAGAAACCCATCAAGATAAAGTCCGAATTCTGAATATCTATGCCCCAAATACAAAGGCACCAACATTCATAAAAGAAACATTATTAAAATTCAAATCGCACAAAAGCCCTCACATACTTATAGCGGGAGATTTCAACACTACACTCTCAACACTAACAGGACCATCAGACAGAAACAAAGTTTAACAGACATTTATAGAACATTTTATCCAAACACAAAAAAAGATACCTTCTCAGTGCCACATAGAACCTTCTCTAAAATCAACCACATACTGGGCAATATAGCAAACTTCAATGGATACAAAAAAATTGGAGTAACCCCCCCTGTATCTGATCAGACCACCATGCTTTAAAGTTAGAATTAAACAACTACACAAATAGCAGAAACCCTACAAACTCATGGAAATTGAACAATATGCAATTGCACCATTCCTGGGTCAAGGAAGAAAGAAAGGAAGAAAGAAAGAAAGAAAGAAAGAAAGAAAGAAAGAAAGAAAGAAAGAAAGAAGGAAGGAAGGAAGGAATTAAAGACTTCCTAGAATTCAAAGAGAAATAAGACACAACATACCCAAACTTATGGGGCACACTGAAAGCAGTGCTAATAGGAAAGTTCGTAACACAAAGGGCCCATATGAAAAAACTGGAGGATAGTCACACTAGAGGATTAAGAGCACAACTGAAAGCTCTAGAACAAAAAGAAGTAAATTCACCCAGAAGGAGTAGACATCAGGACATTATCAAATTGAGGGCTGAGATGAATAAGGTAGAAACTAGGAAACAATACAAATAACCAATGTAACAAAGAGTTGGTTCTTGGAGAAAATCAAGAAGATAGATAAACTTTTATCCAAACTAACCAAATGGCAGGGAGAAAACATGAAAATTAACAAAATCAGAAATGAAAAGGGGGTCATAACAACAGACACTGAGTAAATACAGAGAATCTTAGGTTGCACTTTGAAAGCCTGTACTCCACAAAATTCAAAAGTTTAATGGAAAAGGACAATTTTCTAGATAGATATCACTTACCAAAATTAAATCAAGAACAGATAAGCAATTTAAATAGACCTATAACCCCTAATGAAACAGAAGCAGTCATCAAAAGTCTCCCAACCAAAAAAAAAAAAAAAAAAAATTGCCCAGGGCAAGATGGTTTCAGTGAAGAATTCTACCAGAAATTGAAAGAACAGCTAATACCAATAGTTTTCAAAGTGTTCCACACAATAGAAGCAGAAGGGTCATTGCCAAACTCTTTTTACAAGGCTACAATTACCTTGGTACCCAAGCCACACAAAGACACAACTAAGAAAGAGAACTACAGACCAATATCCCTCATGAACATTGATGCAAAAATACGCAATAAAATACTAGCAAATCAAATCTAAAAACACATCAGAGAAATCATCCAACATGACCAAGTAGGCTTCATACCAAGGATGCATGGATGTTTCAACATATGAAAATCTATCAATGTAATCCACCATATAAACAAACTGAAAAAGAAAAAACCACATGATCATTTCACTAGATACTGGAAAATCCTTTGACAAAATCCAACACCCCTTCATGATAAAGGTCTTGGATGGATAACAGGAACGAACATACCCAACCATAATAAAAGCAATATACAGCAAACCAACAGCCAACATCACACTAAATGGAGAGAAACTCAATGTGATTCCTCTAAAACCAGAAACAAGACAAGGCATATCTTTGCATATTTCTTTAATATTGTACTTCAAGTACTAGCTAGAGCAATAAGAAAACAAAAGGAGATCAAGGGGATACAAATTGGAAAGGAAGAAGTCTGGCTCTCACTATTTGCATATGATATGATAGTTTACATAAGTGACCCAAAAATTCTACCAGGGAACTGCTACAGCTCATAAACACCTTCAGCAAACTGGCAAGATACATGATTAACTAAAAAAAAAAAGAAAATACACAAAAGAGTAGCTCTACTACATACAGGGCTACAAAAGGGCTGAGGAGGAAATCAGACAAACATCACCCTTTATAATAGCCACAAACAACATAAAATATCATGCAGTAAAGCTAACAAAACAAGTGAAAGACCTATATAATGAGGACTTTGAGTCTTTAAAGAAAGAAATTAAAGATGATACCAGAAAAGGGAAAGATCTCCCATGCTCTTGGACAGGTAGGATCAACATAGTTAAAAAAAAAAAAAAAAAAAAAAAAGCAATCTACAGATTCAATGCAATCCCCATCACAGACTGTGAAAGAACAAGACTCAACTTTATATGGAAAAACAAAAGACCCAGGATATCCAAAACAACCCAGTACAATAAAGGAACATATGGAGGTGTCACCATCCCTGACTTCAAACTCTATTATAGAGCTTGGTATTGGCAGGAAAATAGACAGGAAGACCAATAGAATCGAATCAAAAATCCTGATATTAACCCACATACCTACAAACACCTGAACTTTGACAAAGAAGCTAAAACAGAAATTGTTTCCTCAGATCTGAAGGCAATTAGTCCAAGTTCAAGATCCTCACAGTTTTCCTGTCTGCTCAGGACTGCTTCCTGGCTCATGAAAAGAACCTTCCTGGGGTGCTATTTTATCAGAACCCTTGTCCTGCTCATGAGGGTGATATCCTCAGAATATAAATACCCACAAAGAACCCAGTTCATCATCTCTGGAGATATGAGATCATAGCATGTTTCAAATAGAGAACAGGCCCATTGTCTTAGGAACAAAAGTAACAGATTTTGCTCTTCTGCCTGGTTATTGTCCCCAGCAAAGCTCATGTTGTAACAGAACTCTATGCATCCCTCTAGACAGGGGACAAACATTGGCTTCCTCAAACTCCTTATCTGAAGGGAGCTAACAACCACCACCACCTCACACACTGCAGGGAGCAAAACTGAAGGGCTACATACAACAAACTCCATGCCTTGTCTAATTTGCCTGGTTTCTGTCTCTTGTCTCCTCAGGAAAGCATGAAAATGCCAGAGCTGGTATTAGGATCCTCCCATAAAAGTGCTCTCGTGGAAACACTTGTGTGCATAGACACCAAGGTTGACCATCAGCACACAGAGGTTTCAGTAGACTTGTAAAATCCCCAGTGCTAAGGAAAAATTGCTGGGGGAGTAAGAATCAAGGGGACTGTATTAATCAAGTTTGCTGGATTTGTGTCTGAGAAGTGAATGTGGCCCAGATGAAGAAGAACCAGAGGTCACAGATTCCACCCAGGGGGTAACCACACACGACCTACAAGGCTCCTAATAAGATGAGAACCCCACAATCCAGTGGGGAGGTCCATATTGTCAAACATGTGTTTAAAGAACCAACAAGTGAACAGCATGAGCACTGACTGCTCACAATTGCTCAAACTTCAGAGCTGGTCCGGGTTCCTGGCCTGGAATGAGCAGAAGAGCAGCTGGGGAAGGAAAGAAAAGTGATGTGGAGGCAGGATTCCTGGACACTGATTTATGGAAGGGCTATGGTCTACCAGCTGATTACCAAACCATGTCCCAGTGGCTTCTGTCGGCCTCTGTAGTATTAGGCTGCATTCACACCTAAAGTCTGTGGATGCAGAGATAGCCACAGGCAAGTTTGTTACACTCATCAGCAGTAAGGAATCCCTGTGTCTCTTCAATGATTGGTTCAATTATGTTGAGTTTTTAAAACATTTTATTAATTCCTTTGGATGTCATACAATGTATTCTGATCATATTTACTGCATATTTGTCCCTATCACGCCTTCCAGATGTCAGCTATCTCCCTGCCAGCTTTGATTCTTCTCAAAATAAAATAAAATTGACTCTGATTGGAGCTGTACACATGCTGTGGGGTATTGGTCCACCCCCAGGAGTACAGAAAATTTAATAGGAGCCCCGCCCTTATAGAAAACTGACTCCTTCAGCAGAAACCATCAACTCTCCACAGATCTTCAGTTAGTGATTACGGTTCTTGGGACACTTGGATCTCTACGTGGGAATGTTGACAGGCTTGATCTCATACAGGTTTCATAGAGGCAGCCATAGAGGCTGTGACTTCATGAATACAGCAATCTGGTGAGGTCCAGCAGATGCTGTCTTCCTCTGGTCCTCTATGTCCTCTGGCTCTTACAATGTGCCTGCTCTTCTTTCACTCTGTCCCAGATCGAGGGGAAGGAACGAGGTACAATGTGCCATTAGTAACTGAGCACGCACTGGAATTTACTCTTGCATTCTGGAAATTTGCGGTTCTCTTTGTTAAACACCCTACACGGCACAAAGAAAACTTACAATGTCAGACATCTGCACTAATTTATGAGGGTAAACAGGATTATAGAGACATGTTCATGACCAGTCCATTTAGTACAATAATAGTAGGTACACACATGGGGCTAGTGAGCTCCTGTACCCGGTGTTGGTGGTCATGGCCAGATTTACAGTATTTTTTAAAGTTGAATTAATTTTCACTGATAAATAATAAAAACCGAAGTATTCAAATTAATATCCTAATATTAAGAAAAAACAGTTGGCTATTGATGAAACAAAGACATGGCCACCATGACTTCCAGCAACCATACTCCTGGGTAGAGATCCAAAGGACAAAGGGCCAGTGTGTCAGACATTTGATCAGATGGTCACTGCAGTGCCAAGCACAATAGCCAAGAAATGGTAACCACCAAGTGTCTGTCCACAGGTGAATAGGAAAGATATGGGACAGCCATGCAGTGGGAAACCCCTCAGCAATCTCAACCCCCATTTCAAAATTAGATGTAGTGCTAAATTTCAGTGAATACTAGATATGAGTAGCAGTAACCTGTGACTTATATTGTGCTTTATAGTGGTATCACTCATTTATGTTCTTTGTTATGATAAACACATGTCAGATTATATGCAGATGCACAGGGTGAAATTTGGTTTCTTTACAAGACGGGAAATGGTAGAGAGACATCTGAATCCCACCAGGAACCAGAGTACAAAAATGGGTCACACTGTTCTATTGTCAAAGACATGAAGCCACAGCTCACTAGTGAGATTAGTGAGGAGAGTGACACAAATTTCATCATGGTAGTCATTTAAGCCAAAGCACACGTAAGTGTGAGTTTCAGCATACAATGTGCACACCAGCGTACCTTTTCTTGGTACTTCAGGTGACTTGAAATGTATACTCTACTTTTAAGTTCTCATTCCAGGATTTAGCCAAGGTTTGGCCTGAATTTGTCCTTTCACGCAGTAAGGAGAGTGATACCTTTAATACAGGGGACAACTTCTCACAATAATAAATGACACAGGTCTCTCTGTGCCCAAATATTTTGACTCATAACCTAAGTTCCATCTCAGATGACCAGCTGTGGCCATGGTAGCCATTGCACAAGAGAGCAATGTGGCAAAACTCAGAACCCAACAGTGGACACTCCTTCACCTGTTATAAAAGCCTGTCCTTCCGTCAAGCACTCTGGCTTCCCGCCATCACCAAATGACACCCACAGGGTCCTCATGTTCATGAGTCAAGTTACATAGGAGGTTGTCTGAATGCAAACATACAGCAGGACTCCCTTAAAATGTCCCCCTACCAGAAGCTGGACATTCTGTCGGCAAGGGCAGAGCCAAACAAATTCAGCCAAATCTTTAAAGCTTTTCATGCTTATCCACTAAGTTCACAACATTCTGAATCCCTGTAGAGAATGCACATGGCGCCATGGTCCTGAGAGCCCAGCATTCTCCAGCATTGGAGTCAGTCATGTTTCAATTCATTACCCTCCTTGAGGAACACTGAAAACCTGGTTGGTGAGAGACTATAGCTCCAGCACAGGAGAGGCATGGACTTGACAGAGTGCTCATAGAAGGGATAACAAAACCAGTTACCAATACTGCATATCCTACAAGGGCATGAGGACAGTGCCTGAAACGTATCTGGATAGCATGATCATTTACACACTCATAAAAGCATGGGATGCCATGGTTCTCTGCACCTCAAGCTGTGCTCTGCCTGCAGTGTGTTTGTTGTGAGACATGCATTCTCTATGTTTATTCTACATTTATGTACATACTTTTGTAGGTTCCCTATAGAACTAGTGATCACTGAGGCAGAACCTCAGCTAACAACCCACAGCACATTTCAAGCTTACATATTATCGGTGTAGTGAGGTAAGGCAGGAAACAAGGTATGGTTATATTTGAAACTGGATACAAGAGGTAGAAGATGGCACCCTGCAGTTGAGTGCTGGCAATAAACCATGATGTCTATGGAGAGTCAGAGATGATGAAGGAAAGTGTGAGTTCAGACATTTGAGATGAGGAAGAAGCATTGTCAGCTGTGTTCATTCTCTCAAGGACAAAATATTTCATAAATATTTGAGGGCTGAAACCTGATATATATATATATGTAAATGTATATGTATATGTATATGTATGTGTGTGTGTGTGTGTGTGTGTGTGTGTGTGTGTGTGTGATTCCCTTAGAGGTGTCATGTGAAACACTTCCAGCTACTTCCCCAAAACTAAATGTTTCCAAGTAGCTCGACACATTTAGGGAGAGAATAAAAATGAACCAAAATGAGAAATAATTTTGATTCTGAGAATGAAGTGAGGTGAGGCCTCTATGACATCACAGGGAACTCCCTGTCCTAGAAACATCAGTGTTCTTTGTCACTAAGGAGGGCTGGGATTCAAAGCAGGCACATGTGTCTGGGTTGTTCTCTGGGATGGACATCTACCTGAAATTCATCCCATGAGTGACTCATTCAGTTTGAGGCACTTCTTTACTGGGACCTTATATGGGAAGACTAAACATAGTGAGGGACTTGGGTGTCCCTGCCTGAGGACAGTTCATCCTAAAGAGAACAAGAAAGAGTAGGAATCAGATGTCTCAGACCAGTGGGACTGGCCCATCATGACACAGGAAGATCAACCCCTGTACTCATCGGGGAGCGAGGCTCTGTAGGAAGCAGCACAGGCGTCTCTGGACCAGGACTCCAGCTTCCAGCTAGGTGAGGAGGATGAACCATTGCTGTTTGCATCCCTACATTGGAGCAACATGCATAGCTTGTCATGGGAAGGTAGTCAAAGAATCATGGAAACTGATGCCTTCTTCCCAAGGACTGTAGAGCCCCCAGTAACAATGATTTCTTTTGTACTCAGGTAGCTGATACAATAAGAGAACAAGCATTAATGTCACTATTAGAGGAAATACCATGGAAACACTCTACCTTCTAATTTTGTACTGATTTACATGTTTTCACATTGTACGTATGATCATGTGTGCGCTCTTGTCTGAAGGTCATGTCATAAGTGTGAAAGAACTTAGAGGAGACATAGAATGCTTTCACCTATCTTCCCTACCAATATACTCATTGTTATATGAGACAGGATCATTTTATTTATGTTCGGGTTTTGTTGATACAATGGCATCACCACATGGACAACTTTCTACTTTACTGGGACAGAGTGCTTGCTCAGCACAGTGTGGGAAGCCATGGTTGTTCCTCATGCTACACTCAGATATAGAGGAAGAAGTTGGACAGAAGTAGGTCAAGCCTCTGTTACCTCACAAATAGCTCATCACTATGGTAAAGGCTGTAGTGTTGATGGGACAGGACCCATTTGAAGATGGGTGTGGACTGGATTTCAGAAGGATTACAGGTATACAGTGAAGTTTAGGCTATGGGGAGGGATATATATGTTCAGGATATCTGGAATGAAAGCTTACTTAAACCTCAGTGCGTTATACTGGGAAGTGGAGGATGGATAATAAATGTTGTCTTTGAGATGCCCTTGATGGGCATGTGCTATAGCAGTAGAAATCATTTCAGTAAGTATTATTGTGATGTATTCCAAGGAACTTGCCAAACAAAGACTTAGGGAGATGACACCCACAAATCACCAGACAATGAGGTCAAGAAATGACCCTACAAACTGTAACACAGACCGGTAAAGGATGAAGCCTATTGTTCTACCCTAAGCCAACTGTCAGATATGGCAGCCCATGCTGTCCAGGGCAGAAAGGAAATGCTCTACAGACTCCTAGTATATGAGTTCTGAATGGACTTTGATTGTTCACCTCATTACTCTTCCCTTTCCTATAAGGGTTGTGCCCGCTATAACTGAAATTAGGGACACAATATGAAACAGCACTAAAGCCATCTTCCTAATACCATACATTATCCACATTTAAGTTTTAATAATATGTTACATACCATACCATGCATTGTGTGGGTGTGTGGTTGTGTGCATATACTACTGCATGTACCTTCATGTATTACAAGCATGCAAGTAGCTATAGAAGTAAAATCCGGAATAATGATGAGTGGGGCTCAATAAAGTTCTTTAGGTATTCACATTCAAAAATACAGGGATCTTGGTAAGAACTCAGAAGTGCAATGAATACAAGAATGTATGCAGAGTGACATACCACACAAAATATCCAGACAGGACAATATACACAGGTCAGAAGAAACACAGTGGGAAGCAAAGGTCAAGAGATGACTCCAACTTGGGGTGATGCCTCAGGGGGCAGGTGCAGCACAAGGAAGGTAGGAAATGCTTCATTGGGACTTCTCTTGGGCTTCGCAAGACATGAGCTTATAGTTAGCTCATAGGTCCTTCTCTACTCAGCCGGACAGTGATGGCACACTCTCTGAACATCAACCTTTCACACTTATACTTTTATTACTGAAACTTGTGTTCCTGTATCTGTAGGTGAATCCATACATGCATGTCCATGTGGGAGTGTACTTTGTTGGTTGTTTACTTCTACTAATACCCACATGTATTTATGGGAAATTTATCAGAACCTAAGACAGAGCCAGCACCAATCCACTAAGGACTCCTGGTTAGAAATTTCTACAGGGGAAGCTCTATTATTAGCTGTTCTCCAGTGAGTGATATTCTCAGAAGTCAATGATTCCCATGGTAGGGTCAGGTTGGGGAACTTCATGACACCCTGCTCTCTGGGCAATCCTACATCAAGCTGTATTTAATGGAGATAAGGGGACAGTTTGCAGGCCAAATTTAACAATCAGCTTGGTACCCAGCAGAT
This sequence comes from Cricetiscus sungorus, assembly GCA_030556225.1. Taxonomy (NCBI): domain Eukaryota; kingdom Metazoa; phylum Chordata; class Mammalia; order Rodentia; family Cricetidae; genus Cricetiscus; species Cricetiscus sungorus. Next base: position 38,354,208 of record JANBXA010000731.1, on the reverse strand, counting down.
GGCACACTACAATTGAGAGGCCTATACAATACACACTTGCTGACAACCCGAGCATCTGAAATGATAGACCAAGCATGACACTTTGCACATTGGGATTGAATAGGACTCATCCACAATGGACTTGTTCATCCCGGGATGAAGCTCCTTAGAGGAGAAGGAGTACTTGATGTGAGACTGTTCCCTAGAAATGGTCATAGAGAGAACCCTGAGGTACTTCCCATATGTATCAGCCCAAATTTCAGCTGTATTTCATAAGAAGGGCTATCTTACCTATCTTTCTTCACTATGCATTTCAACTTTTTGTTTTTTGTTGTGAGCCTAGCCTTTAACAGCTGAGCCACCTCTCCAGCCCTCAATTTTCTATTTGTAGAATGTATAATTTTGATCAGCTCGATGGAGGGGACTAGATTCCTGTATCTGTGCATGTTTCCCTGAGAACAGGTCAATGACATGCCATATAGAACACCAATATTTTCCTCTATAACCAAGTGTCTATTGTTTTGATGTTTCTTCTTTTTTCAGAAATGCTGACCAGAGATGAACAATAATGGAAAAATGTCTCTTGACCCATAAGAACTCAAAATGATCCACTAGACCAACTGTAAGAATCTGGTAGGTTTAGCCTGAGAATGGCCAGACACAAACTGACAAGATTAGAGGCATGTCCCAGAGGATCAAATGATTGAGCTCCTGGGCAGTTCAAGAAAAAGAGTGAGCCTGAACCAGAACTCGACTCTGAAAGTCCAGGCACAATGCAAAAACACGTGTGGACGGGGTCAATCACTGATCCTTAAGATTCACCATTCTCAGGAAGAGATTATGTAAAGGTTTTATCCAGCCAAAATCTCTTCTTTACACCCTGTGATCTCTTCATGGTAAGGGGATGACTTCCACATTCTTCCCACACCTCTCAAGGATAAGTGTTAGGCTCAGGCCCACATCTCTACTTCATTAGGCCAAGCATCTTCAGGGTAAAGTTTAGTGAAGGTCTATAGGTCTTATCTTTCAGCCCAGGCCTCTTCAGCATAAGTGTTATCCCCAGGCCACATTTCTCCTTTATTCAGGCACAGGCTTCTTCATGGTAAGATTCTGGCACAGGCCCACACCTCTTTTTCACTGGGCCCAAAATTCTTCACGGTAAGTTTTATGTCCAGGCCCACATCTCTCCTCTATTCATTCCCAGGCCTATTCATGGTAAGGTTTTGGCACATGTCCACATCACTTTGCATTGGGCTCAATGCAATATAGTGTAAGAGTTAGACCCAGGCACAAAGATTTCATGTGGGTCTGGACCTAACCCTTACCCTGAAGAGGCCTAGGCCCAAGGAATAAGAGATGTGGGACCGTGCCTAACCCTTACCCTGAAGAGGCCTGGGCTCAATGAGGAAGAGATGTGGACCTGGGCCTGATACTTGTGCAGAAGTAGCCTGGGCCCAGGAATAAGTCCTGTGTGCCTGGGCCTAAATTGTACCCTGAGGAAGTTTGGGCCCAATGAATAAAAGATTTGAGTCTAGGCTAAAACTATACCATGAATAGGCCTGGGCCCGAATAAAGGAGATATGTGGGCCTGAACATAACACTTTGCCAAACAGGCCTTGTCCCAAGGATAAGGCAAGTAGGCCTTCCCTTACTCTCAAGACAGCTGGGCCTAATGAAGACATGTGGCCTTGGGCTTAACATTTATGATGAAGAAGTCAAGACCCATTGATAAGTCATGTAGGCCTGAGCTTAACACTTTCCCTGAAGAGGCCTGGCCCAATGAAGAAGAGATGTGGGCCTCGGCCTAACCCTTACCCTGCAGAGGCCTGGGTCCATTAAATAAGAGATACAGGCCTGAGACAAAACCTTACCTTGTATAGGCCTGCATTTGAATGAAGAGGATTTGTGGGCCTGGGACTAACAGTTACCCTGAATAGTCTAAGCCCAATAAAACAGAGATGTTTGCTTGAGACAAACTCTTACCATAAAGAGACTAGAGCCTGAGACATAACCTAAAGAAGCCCAGGTCAAAAGAACAGAGACGTGGGGCTGGGCCTATTAGTAAAACCAAACAAGCCTGGGCCCTGAGAACAAAGATGTCTTAACCCTGTAGAGGCCCACACCACAAGAAAGAAGATATGTAGGCCAGCATCTTCAGATTCCCCTGAAAAGACTAGGGGCCAGTGAGACAAACTGTCAGCTTGGAGCTTACTCTTACTAGGAAAAAGTCATGGCCCAATGAAGAGAAGATGTGGACCTTCACCAGACCAATATCTTGAATACGCTTGGGGCAGAAAAATGAGGATATATAGGTCTGGGCCTAACCGACATTCTGAGAAAGTTGGACACAAGGAGATGTGAGCTTCATCTAAGCCCTTAAGCTGATGAGAACTTGAACCAATGAAGAACAGGTGTTGGTCACATCCAAACACTGACGTGGCCTAGCATCCATGAAGAAGAGATGTAGGCCAAGGCCTCACCCTTACATTGAAAAACAAAGGACCAAGGAAGAAGAGATGTAGGCCTCCGCTAACCCTGACACTGAAGAGGCTGGGGCCAATGGAAAAGCGATGTAGGTCAGTCCAAACATTGATACAGTTGGAACAGATTCAACCTTACCCAATAAATCATGAAAAGAAACAAAGAAGAGTTACCAGGTACATACTAAACTGAATCGACACTCTGTATGGTCTTGAAACACTCAAGAAGGCTGATCAAAAATCTAATTTTAGGTACGACAAAAAAAATAAACCATTAATACAAACATATAAAACTGGGGTAATGCAAATTTTATCCCACCTACAATATATATGAATGGATTGTAAAATAAGTTAACACCTTAATAATAGCAACTGGATCAAATTCATGTTAATCGATGAAAAACACATCCTAAACACACATAAGCCATAGACTGGTGGACTAAAGGCTCACAGCAATGAACAATCCAAATGGAAAACAATAATAAACAAGGTGTCATACTGTGCCCTGTAGCTGTCTGACACAAGACCTTATCTTCACTTACACTGATCTTAAACAGATTGCTTTAGGAAGGAACACTTCTCAGCTGTAACTCAGGCAACAGCCTGTGCTCTAACAATCGTGGACTAACCCAAACTCAGTCCTGTTCTGAGTCCCTGACATCTGGACAGATGCCATCTCCAGATTCAGATCTTGAAGATGACCTGAGGATTGAACCAGTTGCAAGACCAACAACAGACCTCAAAGGACACCCTGCAGCTCCTTCAATGCCAAGTAGCCTGGCCTCATAGAATCCTCAAGGGTGTGTGGGCCACACCTCTTTCTGTGTACCCCAGGTCAAGAATCCCACCAAAAAGGAGCCAAGCCCCAACGGGACCATGAACAGCCTAAAAGCCAGGACCTGTTCTGCAGCTAGACGTTATCTTCATGCCAACTGAACTTGGTGGCCACACGATGTCCTTATGTGTAATCCAGGCCATGCCAAGATCACCAAGACGACTGGAATCTTCAGCTGAGACTGACATCTTAACCAACATGATGAACTGAGATCAATAAAGAGTTGATCTGGAAGCTATTTTTGGCTCCATTCTGGTTAGTGGGTTGTACCCTTGTTTCACCCAACACAGGAATCAACTCACAGACACACACATTTTAAAAAATTAATTAAATAAAAAAAACATAAAAAAGAAATAATGTTTCAAGCAAAATCACCAAGACTTTCAAGGTATCTGGACCACACACCCATATGTCAAAGAACAGGGACACAGGTTGAAAAGAGGGATGTGTGGGCCACACTCTCGAAATACTCTGTGTCCAGGTCAGGAACAACACTTTGACATTGGTTTAGACCTCCAGACCTGGTGACCTCCTGTCTCCTGCCTCCTGACTGCTTCAGGATGGCTCCTCACACACTATAATACCATGCAGTGTTTGTCTGAAGAAGACACAAGGACAAAAGCTATAAAGTGGTGTCAACGGGACCCTGCCAGATCCCTGATTACCAGCTTGCTGGGTCCAGCATAAGTTCAAGGGCGTGTGGTCCTCACCCTTTCTTTACAAAACCGAGAACTTTGCTCAGAAGAAGGGAGGCAGGACCAGACACTATGGCCTTCAGGGGACAAGGACCCCTCACCTTAATGATCACAACGATGGCCGTGCCCTCCTATCATGAATGATAACATGGCACATGGCCCTATGGAGACTTCACCTGATTTCTTTTTTGTTGTTGTTGTTGTTTTATTATTTTATTTTTAATATGAACTTGACTCTGGGCACAAAACATTTTGAATATAATAAATAAGGCTTCCTCAGCTGATGACAGACCCCATATCACTAACAATGTGAGATGTGGCTCTCACTCATCTAAGATGCCTCGATCGATTTTTAAGTTCAAGGGTTGTGGACTACAACCTCTCCTCATCCAATGCAGATATGCTCCCGCGAAGGACCCAGGTCCATGAGACATGGCCTCTGCCTTGTATGGGACACACTAGAAAACAATCCAGGATGGGTGTGTAGGCCGCACCCAGGAGCTTTATGTGTCCTGCTATCTTAAGAGGATCTGGGACAAGTGACCTTGTTCATCTGGGCCAACACCACAGCCTCAGACCAGACAGGAACCACCATGATGACCAGAGTTGGTGCTCTGGGATGTGACATCATGCTCAGGAACTGCCAGACTGTGACACAAAGTTCATGTCCCAAGAGCTCAGGTTTCCCACCCTCTCACTGAGGGCCCTCAACATGACCTGAGGGAAACATCACATAACTGGGTAGGTTAAAAGGCCATGACCCAAGAGCACATACAAAATATAATAATGCACTGTTACTTAATATCCTGAACTTTTTCCATGGGTGGCATTTCTGGTTATATTCAAAGCCTTTACAATCATTCTTTGGTTTCTAATACCCTATGCCTTGCTAAAAAAAAATCAGAATGATATCCTGACTACTAGAATAATCTTGTATTATAGTTCTTCATCATAGAGATTTTAGCCTCTTTGTATATTTCTTACTCTAACCTTGTTCATATAATTTTCATTAAATTGTGATTCATGTGGTACTATGGTTCTTCCTTAAATATTCATTTGGCCCTTTTTCTTCATCTAGTCCTGTCATTTTTCAAAACAGAAGTTGATGTTTGCTTAAAATTTGAAAAGGTAGATTATTCCATGTATGTTGCTCATATCTTCATGATTAGACTTCCTCTTGATAATTTCTAAACCTCTTTTTATGGTTTCTACATTTGCCTTTTGTGAAGTCTTTTAAAAAAATAAAATAAAATGATATTTAATTGGGACAAGTATTTAGGAGCCATCATCTAAAGTTAAATCATCGTGCAAACAAGGACAATACCACTAGACATCTTTGTGGGTGGGGGACACATCCTTGGGCCTCTTCCCATGACAAAGATCTTTAGTTAACTACACATTACCAATAGTGGGGGAATTAATTGTGCCTGGTGATGAGTCCTTTACATGGTTGTCCAATACACAGTATTCAGACGAAAAAAATATACATATAAGCATCACTATATAGGCATATTCTATGGTAGGCACATATTTAAACATTTTTTATAATATGTATCAATAATAAAAATATGTCATAAAGTTGAGAGAGGAGAGAGAAGGAAAATTATAGCATTCAAAAAATTATAATAATCCCAATGATTTGACTATATTTTGATTTTAAAATGTTAGGAACTGTTTAATAGAAGACTTTGGCTGGATAAAATCGTCAATATTATAACATTCATGCAGTGAGACAGACTTACACTGTTTATATTGTATTTCAACACTCCTTTCCGCACCTTTAACTCTATCCTTCCAGGGAGACATGAACGCAGACCTTTCACCAACATCTTGGACATGCTGGTTCTCTGGTGACAGAGAGTTACCTTGAGCCTTTAAGTCAACCTATATGCCACGATGTAATGCTCTATACTATCCTACAACCCTATGCCACACATACATTTCCCCAAGGCCCATCTCACATAATAACAATCCCTATGATCTGCCTTCATCTGGAAGGAAACAAGACAGAGAGGATAAGCCTGCTCAGCTTCTCACTGGAGAGCAGAACCCTTGTTTGCCTTTGTTACAGATTTATACACTACCTGAGTATGCCCAATGGCAGAAAGCAAGGAATTATCCTTTAATGTTTTTCCTTTTTAGATTTAGATATACACTCAACTATTTGCCAAACCTCTAATGCACATATAAAGCTTTTATATAGTCTATGTAAATATTAACACTTTTTCATTTTTTGCAAGTAATATGGCTGGTTGGTTCTTGTCTGGAATAAAGCTTTTGAGATGTATGTAATTTACTATGGAAATATTAATGAAATAAGAGGTTCTGGGCACATCAAGAATTTGTTTATATTCTTGCATATTAAGTGCCATGTAGAAACTTGAGTGCCCAAATTATACAAGAATTCCTAATAGGTGATTTTCAATATTCAGAACATCCAATTCTTCATTTAATCTTTACTTTATCAATATCAAACACCTGGTTTGATATTTGATATGGATACACAGGGAGTCCAGGGTTGAACTGACTTGCCTCCTTTCTCTGTCCCTCAAGTGAAGAGATTCAGGGACCCCATCTTGGCTCAGTTAGAGCCACAGCTGCAGACGGAATCACATCAACACATGAGGCTTGCAGTCTTGACCTCAATGTGGAGGCTGGTGATAGGATGTGCAATGACAAGAAGGACAAGAACAAGTGGGATACACAAAACCCTTCGGGAACCACAGACCTCTGCCTGTCTACCTAAGGGTCACACTGAAGTATATCATGTGTGATGGACATTCTGGAAGGATCAAACAGCAAGAATAGTCACCACAACTTCATATAAAAAAAAATCAATGCAAATTAATACCTTACATGGTTCTAGCTTGCATGGGAACCAACATTCAAAATCATTTTGTAAAATTCTTTTTACTCATATTTTCAGGAACTATACTGATTCTACAAGGAAGGGTGGCCTCGATTTGTGACTTTGAAATCCCATCACTCAGGGCATATGGCTAACCTGTTAGGACACTGTGGTGTTGGCTTTCTGTCCTTGCTGTGTCCAGGAGGTTTCACCTGAACTAATACAGCTGTCAACAGCTACACATTAGTGCTGAACTGTAATGTTCTGTCCTGTACAGACCAGAAGGAAGAGAGAAGTAACAAATCTTCTTAAAACTAAGTTACTGATCCCAGGACTTTCCATTTTTTCCTGTTTTATTTAGGTTCCAGGTACTTCATAGTTAAGGTAGTAACTCCCCAAATAGAAAGAAAATAAAATGGTAAGTTAGCTTTTGCCCAACTACGATGAAACATTTGTCAAAAGCCTCATTAAGATCCACAAGGTAGTAGTTCACATTTCCTGTGGGGAGAACGGTTGAAAAGCATAAGTGGATGCACTGGGTTCCACCCAGAACTTGGCTCCGCAGTCAAAATCATCTTGTCAATTTCATACAGAGCTGAACATCAGCGACTGCTACTTCTGGTGCACAAGCACAGAATTCAGTGACAGTGACTTTCTCATACTTTTCCTTCTCAGGATAAAAGTTTTCCTGAGAATTTTAGCAGCAAAACACTGAACGTATAAATAACACATTTCAACTACTTCTTTGAGAATTTCATGATGAATATATTGTATTTTGACCATATTCCCCTCCATTTCTCCCAAATCCTTCCTGATCTTGTATTCAAACACATCAATTTGGTGTCATCTATTTTCTAATGACCTACCTAGGCCAACATTTCATGCCCATATCCTCATGGGTGTGTCTGGCCTTACATCAGCTTTTCTTATCCAACCTAGAGCATCAGCACCCTAAAGAAAACCAACTCTTCCTCCTCTAGAAGCCATAAGCTGTCAAGTTTCTCAGTTAGGAGAGAAGTCAGTGAGCTCCTTTCTCTTCCATGCTAGAATACTGACGGGCTTGATCTGAGTATGGCAAAGCAGTCATGTCCAGAAAACACTGCTTTATTCCAAACCTGCTTACCCTCTGTATCTTAAGCTCTCTCCATCCCTATTCCAGAATGGTCTTTGAGACTCGGAGGAAGGTATAATATAAATTTCACATATATGCCTGAGGACTCTACAGACACTAATACATTTTTGGCAGTTTCCAGTGTGAAACACAGTTCCCTGCACTAAAAAAACTGCTCTGATAAGGTCTGAGAGCTCACTAACCTGAGTATAGAGACATGAATTAAAAGTTTGATATGACCATTTCTTATAGTGATTGTGGTAGGTTCACCCTGGGACCCTGTGAGTTTGCCAGCCTACAACACCTGCCTAATTGTGGATATATGTAGGCCAAGATATCACAAACTAGAACATACACATTGATCTACAAGATACTTCAAAACATGAAATTTGCCCCCTGGCTGCCTGCCTCCTACATTACAGGGTCAGCTATTTCTGAAAGGCACTGAGGCACATCAACAGTCTTCCTCACAGCCCCATAGCTATGAGGTCACGGAGATCTGGTGCCCTTTGCTTGGACAGCTGCTGGGCTGGTGCTTCTTTTCAGGGTTCCTTCATGGGAATTCATTGTCTCCAGTGATATCCAGGCTGGTTATCTGAGCCCATGAGGCTGCTATAACAAGATATCCCAGGACAGTGGCTTCAAATAAAGATAAATTATTTGCTCTGAAGGCTGAAGGTCCAAGTTCAAGTTCCTGGCAGTTTCCATGGCTGGTGAGGACTACTTCCTGGCTCATGAATGGAAACTTCCCAAGATGTTCTTTTGTCAGAGCATTTACCCTGTTCGTGAGTATGCCACTCTCACAATGTAATTACCTTCCAAATGCCCAACTTTATCATCTGCAGGTATAAGATAACCATCTATGAATCTGAGGCCCTTTCATTTACAAACAGAGCAGGGGCCCATTGTCTTACAAACCACAAGTACAGCTCCATCTCATCTGCATGTTTAGTCTCTCCAACAAACCTCAAAATGTCAGAAATAGACTATTTCCCACCTTTCTGGATGGATGACAAATGTGGGCCTCCTCAAACAACAGATGTGAAAGGAAATGTTGCTGCCAACTCCCACAAAATGGAGGAGCTACATACAACAAACTCCATGCCTCCTCTAAATTGCCTAGCTTTTGTCTCATCAAACCAGGAAAGCAGGTAGGAACTCACAGTGGCTTCTAGAATCCATCCAAAGAAGTGCTTCCTGGGAACATGTAGACACATAGGTTGACCATCAGCCTATAGAGGTTTCATTAGACTAGAAAAAAAAAATTAGCTGGGCAAATAAACAGCTAGCTGATGATATGAGTTAAATGTGAAGAATCTGTGCCTCAGAAGTATGGCCCAGATGAATGGCCAAAGTTCTCATATTCCAGAGAATTCTAAGATATCTCTCAAGTGGTCAGTACAGGGACTCAGGATCTGCTAGGACCATAGATGACCTTATAGTGTGGGAACTTCACAGTACAGTGGAGTTGGTCAGTATTCTCACAGTGGCACTAAAAATCAACCACATAAACAGTCTGAGCAATGATCTGCTCACCAATTGGGCAAACTTGAGAGCAGGTCCTAGACACCAGCCTGCAGTGACAAAGTAGAGCAGCCTGGGATGGAATGGGAAGTAAAGTGTAGATGCAGGGTTCCCGGTCACCAGAGTATCACCTTTGAGTCTCAACCTGTGAGGTTTGACCCCATTGGGAGCCAAAAGACCCTTTCACAAGGAGCACCTTGGAAAACACAGATATTTATATTATGATTCATAACAGCAATATGAAGTAGCAATGAAAATAATTTTATGGTTGGGGGTCACCACATCATGAGGAACTGTATTAAAGGGTCAAGGCATTAAGAATGTGGAGATCCTATGTCCTAATGGCTTCTCTTAGCCTCTGTACTATTAGGCTGCAGTTCACATGTGGTCTGTAGATGCAAAAACATAGGTACAGGACAGATCTAGAAACCCCAGCCATGGAAGCTGTTTAAGAGGCCAGGCAAGTCTTAAGAACCCCAGAGGCCAGACCAGATCTAGACCAGATCTATACCCCCTCCCCTGGGCTCCATATCTACAACTTCAGAAGAGGTCTTTAGACTTATAAGAGTCCAGGCTGGATCTAAAGACCTATAGCCCCCCCCCAAAACCCAAAGGAGATACCCTACTTAACATGAAGACATGCTAGTCACCAGGACCCTTGGGCCAAAAGGCTAGAGAGGAAAGAGAAACCCAGGAACAAAGCTCCCACTAACAAAGACAAATGCAGGAATCAACACATAGACCTAAAATCATTCCAAATCCATATGCCTAAATACCAGTGTAAGAACACAATAACACAAAAGGCAACATGTCACCACCAGAGTCTAGCTATCCTACAACAGCAAGACCTGAATAATCCAGCACAGCTGAAGTACAATAAAATGACTTAAAATTACTTTATGAAAACAATAGATGTACTTAAAGAAAATATAAGGAAAAGACAAACAAAAATTGGAAGATATCAACAAATTCCAGAAGAAAACCAAAATAAACAGATAAAGGAAACTGTTCAAGACCTGAAAATGGAAATAGAATAAAGAAAACAAACAGAGGGTCTCCTGGAAATGAAAATTCTGGGTAAGGGAATAGAAACTACAGACACAAGTATCACCAACACAATACATGGGATAGAAGAAAGAATGTCAAGTATTCAAAACATGATAAAGAAAATAGATTCATCAGTCAAATAAAATGTTAACTCTAAAAAATTCCTAACATAAAACATCCAGGGATTCTGGAACACTATGAAAAGACCAAACAAGAATAATAGCAATAGGAGAAGAAGAAACCCAACTAAAAACCCAGAATATATTTAACAAAATCATAGAAGAAAATTTTCCCAACCTAAATAAGGACACACCTATAAAGGTACAAGAAGCTTACAGAAGGAAAACTCCAACCCCATGAAGTTAACTTCATGCAAAATAAAACAGGCAATAGATATCCTCACACCAGCAAAACCCAAAGAAGAGAAACACAGAGAGAGAGAGAGAGAGAGAGAGAGAGAGAGAGAGAGAGAGAGAGAGAGAGAGAGAGAGAGAGAGAGAGAGAGAGAGAGAGAGAGAGAGAGAGAGAGAGAGAGAGAGAGAGAGAGAGAGAGAGAGAGAGAGAGAGAGGAGAGAGAGGAGAGAGAGAGAAGGGGTAAGATGGTAAGATGGGAGTTTCTGTTCCACTTGGTCCCACAGCCATTTAGACACACACACACACACAAAAGGTTGGAAAAAGATTTTCCAATCAAATGGACCAAAGAAGCAAACTTCCAATCAAAATTAAAAGAAATGATGGAGAAGGGTATTTCATATGCATCAAAGGAAAAGTGGACCAAGATGATATCTTAATTTTGAACATCTATGCCCCAAATATGAGGGCACCCACATTTGAAAAAAAAAAACTACACTTAAATCACACATAGAACCCTACACAATAATGATGGGAGACTTTAACACCCCACTTTCACCATGGGGTCATCCAGACCAAAACTAAACAGAAATAAAACTAACAGACATTATGACTCAAATTCAACTATATAGAGGAAAACTCCAACCTAAAGAACTATAACCATGAAAACACAGGGTATAAATAATCCCAGACCACCTAAATCAAAGGAAAGGAACATACACCACACACACACCATCACTACCATCATCACCACCAACAACAATAAAATAACAGGGATCAACAATCATTGGTCATTGATATCTCTCATTATCAATGGTCTCAATTCCCCAATAAAATGATACAAACAAACTGAATGGATGGGAAGATTGGCCCCATCCTTTTGCTGTACCAAAGAAACACACCTTAACATCAAGGACAGATATCCACTCAAGGTAAAGGTCTGGGAAAAGATTTTGTAAATAAATGGACCTAAAAAAAACAAACTGGTGAAACCATTTTAATATCTAACAATATAGAGTTCAAAACAAAATTAATCAGAAAAGATAGGGAAGGACACTACATAGCCAAAGGAAAAATCTACCAAAGGACATTTCAGTTTTTAATATCTATGCCACAAACACAAGGCACCTACATTTGTAAAAGAAATACTACCACGTTTAAGTCACATACTGACCACAACACTGGAAATGGAAGACTTCAATAGCCTACTCTGAAAATGGACAGGTCATTTGGTTTAGAATATTTGTTAGCCCCAGTATGTGTTTTATTTTCTAGTCTGAATGACCTGTCTATCTATTTCAACTTTCCTCCCCAAGGCACCTGATTGGTCTAATAAGAAGCGGAATGGTCAATAGCTAGGCAGGAGAAAGGATAGGTGGGGCTGGCAGGGAGAAAGGACAAATAAAGGAAATCTAGGCTCAAGAGAAGAACAAGGAAGAATTAAGAGAGGAGAAGGAGAACAAGGGAGATGTCAGACAGATTTAAAAAGTGTGAAAATAAGATAAATGGAAGAAGAGTAAAAAGCCTAAGCCAAAAGGTAAAGAGAAACAGACCAATTTAAGTTAAAGGGACTAGCCAGAAACATGTTAAGCTAGGCCGAGCATTCAAAACTAAGTCTCTGTCATGATTTGGGAGCTGATTGGTGGCCTAAAAAAATAAGTCTGGTACTTTCCTCAAATTATTCCACGAAATAAAAACAGAAGGAACATTTCATGCAATTCTAGGCCACAGTTACCCTGATACCTAAAACACATAATGATTCAAAACGAAGAAGGAGGAGGAGGAGGAGGAGGAGGAGGAGGAGGAGGAGGAGGAGGAGGAGGAGGAGGAGGAGGAGGAGGAGGAGGAGGAGGAGGAGGAGGAGGAGGAGGAGGAGGAGGAGGAGGAGGAGGAGGAGGAGGAGGAGGGGAGGAGGAGAAATTACAGACCAATTTTCCTTGTGAACATTGATGCAAAATTACTCAACAAAACACGTGCAAACTGAATCCAAGAACATATCAAAAAGATCATTTACCATGATCAAGTAGGCTTCATCCCAGAGAGTCAGGTATGGTTCTATATGGTACTGGCACAAAACAAACATGTTGATTAATGGAATCAAAGACCCAGACATAAATCCAAACACATACGGACACCTGATGCTTTCACTTTTGTTTCTATAAAGAAGCCAGAAACACAGGGAAAGACAGCATCTTCAACAAATGGTTCCAGTCAAATTGAAAGCTGCATGTAGAAGGATGCAAATATATCTGTACTTTCCCCCTGCACAAAATTAAACCCCAAATAGATTTTTTAAAATATACAACAGAAAACTAGAACTTGATTTAAAAAAAAAAAAGTGGAGAATAGCCTTGAACACATTGGCACAGAAATGACTTTCTGAACAGCACACCAATAGCATGAGGCACTATGATCAACAATTAATAAATGGGACCTTATGAAGAGAGGAAGGAAGGATTGTATGAGCCAGGAAATCAAGATCATGATGGGGGAATCCACAGAGACAAGTGACCTAAGTTTGTGGGAGTTCATGGACTCTGGACCAATAGAGAGCCTACATGAAACCAACCTAGGCCCTCTACATATGTGTGACAGTTCTGTAGAGCTTGGTCTATTTGTAGGTCTCCTAGCGGTGGGATCAGGGCCTGTCCCTAATACTTGGGCTGGGAACTTATTTCTCATATTGGGTTGTCTCACCCAGCCTCAATACAAAGGGAGGAGGAGCTTAGTCATACCTCAACTTGATATGTTATGCTTTGTTGATACCCATGGGAGGCCTGCCCCTTTCTGAACAGAAATAGAGGATGAGTACATTTTGAGGAGGGGACAGTGGGGGGTGGGGGAAAGGAAGAAAAGAAAGAAGGGGAGACTGTGGTTGGGGTGTAAAATAAACAAAAGAAATAATAAAAAGAAAAAAATCTCCCAACTAAAAATAACTAAGACAAGATAGATTAAGCATAGAATTTTATCAGACTTTCAAAGATCTAATAACAACCCTCCTTGAGTACTTCTTAAAATATAAAAGGAAGAAAAACTTCCAAACTGTTTACCAAGTTATTACTTTGATACCAAAACCAAATAAAGTCCCAACAATAACAAAAAAAGAAAATTACAAGCCAATACAGACCTAAAAATTCTAAATAAAATACTTAACAACCCACATGGGTGAACACTTTATAAAGACCATTCAACATGATCAAGCTGGCTTCTCCCCAGGATCACAGGGTTAGCTCCACATGTGGAAGTAAACAAATGTAATTTGGGTCTGGAGAGACAGCCATCCAGTGGTTAAGAGCATGTGCTGCTCTTCCAAACTCCCTGACTTCTGTTTTCCGTACCCACATCAGGTTGCTCACATCCAGTTGTAACTCCAGCTCCAGGGATCCTCTGGCTTCCTAGGGCACCTGCACTCACAAGCACTTACAGACACATATAAGCATATGGTACATATAATTTTGAAATAAACAAATGTAATCTACCACATAAGTGAGCTCAACAACATAATCCACATGATGATTTTACTTGATGCAGAAAAAGCCTTGAACAAAATCCAACATTCCTTCATGTTAAAAACCCTTGGGCAGGGCTAGAGAGACGGTTCAGTGGTTAAAAGCACTGGATGCTCTTCCAGAGGTTCTATTCTCAGCAACCACATGATGGCTCACAACCATCTATAGTGTGACCTGATGCCCTCTTCTGACATTAAGGCATATGTGCAGACAGAACACTCACATACATAAAATAAATAAATCCTACTTTTAAAAAACACTGGAGACCATGGACAAAGTTAACATACCTCAAAAGACTATGTACAACAAACTAACTCATCAGCATGCTAAAGGGGGAAAATTTAAATTATTTCCATTAAAATCAAGATCTTGAAATCCTAACTTCAGCAATAAGAAAAAAAGAAATAAAAGTGATGGGAGATGTTCTTCTATATATCTGTTTCTCTTATTTGTTGATGAATAAAATACATATCAGCTAATTGGCCAGGCAGGAAGTATGGGCAGAGCTAGGAAATGAGAAGAATTCTAGGAAACATAGGCAGATGGGGTCACCATGGAGGACCAAGAAGAAAGGACGTACTAGGTGTTCTTCAGTAAGACAAGACCACGTGGAAATACATAGATTGATAAAAATAAATGGGTTAATAATTAAGACAGAGTTAGCCAATAAGAAGCCCAGGACACCAGCCAACAGTTTTATAACTAATATAGTTATGTTTATTTGGAGCTAAAGGGCAGCAGGACCAGCTGGGACAAAGAACTTCTCATTACAATAAAAGAGGTGTAAGTCAGAAGGAAGAAATAAAAGTACCCTTATTTGTAGGTAACTGTTTTCATTTTTGTTTTTGTTTCTCTGTGTGGCCCTGGCTGTTCTAGAACTTGATCTGTAGACCAGGCTGGCCTCAAACTTAGAGATCATCCTGCCTCAGACCCCTAAGTACTGGGAGTAAAGGTGTGTACCACCACTGCCAGGCAATGATAGGATTCTAAATAAGAGACCCCAAAAATTCCACCGGAAACTCCTAGAGCTGGTAACGATTTCAGCAAAGTGAGCAGGTTACAAAATTAACATACTAATTCAATACTCTTCCTATACATGGAAGCACTAAAGACAAATAAACCAAGAAAGAAATAATGGAAACAATCCAATTCAAACAGACATTAATAACCAAGAAAACCAAGAAAGTCAAATTTCTACAATGAAAATTTTAAAATATTGAAGAAATTTAAAAAGACACCAGAAGTCAGAGAAACTTCTCATGTACTTGGCTGGTAGGATTAATATTATAAAAATGGCCATTCTACCAAAAGCAATCTATAGATTCAATACAATCCCCATCAAAATTTCAACACAGTTCTTCATAGGAATTAAAAAAACAAATTTAAGTTTTACTGGAAACACAAAAGACCCTGGATAGCCAAAACTATCCCTAGCAATACAAACACTGCTAAAGGCATCACCATTCCTGATTTAAAATTATATTACAAAGCTGTAGTAGCAAAAACCAGGATGGTACTCACAAACACACAAAAATAAAATAAAACCAAGTAGATCATTGGAACAAAATCAAGGACCCCAGTATAAGATCATGCATGCACTGACAGCCACCTGATTAGATATATAGATTTTCTGAACAAGATCCTGGTGCCCAGGAAATAGGGACAATAATCAGGAAGTACAACTTCATGAAATTAAAAGGCTTCTGTACTACGAAGAAAATTTTCAATCAACTGAAGAAGCTGACCACAGAATAGAAAAAACTTACTGCCAGACACACATCTTACAGAGAATATAAAAAGAACTCAAAAAACTAAACACTGAAGACAACAATTTAAAATTGAGCTAGGGAACTAAACAGAGTCCTCAAAGAAAAGATAATGAATGGCTAAGAAATGTCTTTTAAATGTTCAGCATTCTTAGCCATCAAGGAAATGTAAACTAAAATGTAAAACTACTGAGATTTCATCTTACCCTAGTCAGAATGGCTAAGATTAACAAATGACAGCATGTGCTGACAAGGATGTGGAGAAGGGAAAACATCATACACTTTTGGTAAACGTGAAAACAATACAGCCACTAGGGAGATCAAAACACTAGAGACAGATCTCCTGAATGTCCAGCTATCATACACCCAAAGGATCCTACATCCTACTACAGAAGTAAATAGTCTTTTATATTCATTGCTGTTCACATATCTAACTGTTGAATTCATAATGAAAATTTGGTATGTATACACAATGCAATTTTATTTATATATTTATGTAAGGTAACATAAAATTATGATGCTTTCAGGATAATTGATAGAACTGTGTCTTAGGTTTCTATTGCTGTAAAGACACACCAGGTATTACATGTTAACCATACAAATCTAAAGATTTGATCCACATAAAAGAACATGTAGCATTTATCTTCCTGTTTGTGTTACTTCACTCAGTATTGTTTTCCAATTTGTGGTATTTTGGAAGAAAATGGCCCTCAAAGAGAAGGTGTGGCTTTGTTAGAAGGGTGTGACCTTATTGAAGGAAGTGTGTCACCAAGCTCCTCCCCCTGCATCAATTCTGGGTCAGGTAATGGTAATCCAGAATAAGGAAGAAATTCACAAAACCATGGCATTTCTCAGACATTATTAATGTATGTTATTACTTTCCAAACTTTCTCATCCTCATGCTTTGTTCAAGTCCATGGGAGGCCTGCCCCTTTCTGAATGGAAATCGAGGAGGAGTGGATGGGCAAGTGGGTAGATGGGAGAGGGGAGGAGGGAAGGAGGGGAAACTGTGGTGAGTATGTCAAATAAATGAAAATGTTAATTGAAGTAAAATGTTTAAAAGAGTCACTTTTAGCTATAAGCAAGGACTGCAAATCAACCTGTTTGGTCTTAAAAAAACATTATTTTAAAACTAAAGAAAAATATGTAAGAAGAAAAGCATAATGGATATCTATTATTTCCTAGTCTTCTTAAATTTATACATACACAAAGACAGACATATTTATACAAATGTATCAACTGCCATTCACAGAAATAATACTCTCCCCAGAAGCCACAGGATATAAACAGGATACCAGTATGAGATGTAGAATGTCTTGCCTCATGTTCTTGGTCAGGGGAGTGTTACAGAGTTGCCAAAAAATATATAGGATATTGTCTTTCCTCTTGGGTGCCCACCATAACTTGATAATAAAATGCTAATATTGTTGGGGATACAATACATCTTAGTTGCAGGACATGAAGAAACTAAGTTGATACTAATCAGGAAGCTTCCTTCTGACTGGCTAGCTCTCACAGTATTGTAAAGTGATATGTAAGCTATTTATGGGGAAATATAACAGTCTTATCCAGCTGTGAGTCCTGTAAACAATAATTACCAGAATGGAAAGATATGCCCATAGGTGCAATAGTGGCATAAATATTATGGGGACAACCACCTGCTTTCTATTTGTATTAAAGGTCTGCTCCACAGAAAGAAATGAATAACTAATAAATCTACAAAAACCCATGAAGCTCATAAATTCCAGGGGTAAACCTATTACTATTTTGATAAGTAGACATAATATGGAATTACCCTATAAATTCATATCTCCATACTCATAGATTAATGCAGCTCCCAGACCTCACCAGCAAAGTTTCCTTGTGCAATAGGCAGAGGTTAACAAACATACAACTGATCAAAGCTCAGTCAGTGTCTATGCAATATTGGGTCATAAATGGAGCATATGTATTACATCTTCTCCCTTCAAGGCTCAGGGATCATTACAGAAGAGGGGGTAAGAATTGTAAAGGATCTCTTATGGTCCTCCTTGTTTCCTAGCTTCTCTGGAGGTGTGGATTGTAATCTGGTAAACCTTTGCTCTATGTCTAATATCCATATATGAACGAGTACATACCATATTTGTCTTTCTGTGACTGGGTTACCTCACTCAGGATGGTTTCTTCTAGTTCCATCCATCTGCCTGTGAATTTCAAGATTCCATTGCTTTTCTCAATAGACTTCCATTGTGTCAACGTATCTTATTTTAAGAGACCCATCAATAGAGGGAGCCATTATAGGTTTAAAGAGAAATCTAGCACTAGGGAATTGTACAGAGATCCATAAGGATGTCCCCAACTAGGAATTTAAGCAATAATGGAGAGGCTACCTTAAATGCCCTCCCCCTATAATGAGAATGATGACTAACTTAAAAGCCATCCTAGAGCCTTCATCTAATAGCTGATGGAAGCAGAAGCAGAGATCCACAGCTAAGCACTGAGCAGAACTTCTGGGATCCAGTTGTAATGAGGGAGGAGTGATGAAAAAAGGGGTCAAGACCACACTGGGGAAACCCACAGAAACAGATGACCTGAGCAAGTGGGAACTCATGAATCTCAGTCTGACAGATGGGGAACCAACAAAGGACCAAACCAGGCCCCCTGAATGTGGGTGTCAGCTAGGAGGACTGGGCAGTCTTTGGGACCTCTGGCAGTGGAACCAGGATGAATCCCTAGTGCACAAAAGGACTTTGGGAGCCAATTTCCCATGGAGGGATACGCCCCTTAGCCTAGAAACACAGAGGGGGTGGGGGCGGGGACTAGGCCCTACCCCAATGACTTGACAGATTTTGATGATCCCTCATGAAGACCTCACCCTCCCTGGGGAGTAGATGGAGGATGGGATGGGGCAGGGTCAGAGGGGGTCATGGGAGGATGGGAGGGAGAGGGAACTGGGATTGATATGTAAAATATGATGATTTATAATACAAAACACACACACACACACACACACACACACACACACACACACACACACACACATGTAAAGGCTTTAAAAATCAGATGTCAAGGAGGACCAAGGCTAAATAGTTGTCTTCTGGACATGATAGGACTAGACCACTGCACTCATGAATTCACAGTTCTGATTGCCTGCACAAGATAATCAACATTCCAACATGCCAGTAACTGAGGAGCTATTTATAGTCTATGGCTCCTGGGAAGGGAGAATTGGTTTCCTTTAAGGATGTGGTCCATGGTAGGTTGACCATGCCTCAATGGATGGCCCACACCCATGAGTATATAGACAGTCCAATTTGGACTTATTGGACTAAATGACTTATTTTAAAATGGGAAGACATACAATTGGGAGAAGTGTGAGGAGAAATGGATGGATCTGGGAAGAATAAGGGAAGGGATTAATATGATTAGGATATATTCAATACATATATAAAAATCTCAATATTTTAACAGTAAATAAATTTAAGGATGGCAAATGGTTCAGTTAAGTTCTTGCAAAAATGAGAACCTAAATTCAATGCCCAGAGCCCACATAAAAAGCTAGGCATAGTACACATTTGTAATCCCATTGCTGGGGATGTGGAGACAGGCAGACCACAGAATACCCTAGTCAGTCAACCTAGCCTACATATGTGATCTCCAAGGCAAAGAGAGAGACCCTTTCACAGAAAGGTGAGCAACACTCCTGGGGAATGAAATCCAAGGTTGTCCTCTGGTCTTCACATGCATCTGCATATACATGAACACACACACACACACCCCGAACACACACACACACACACACACACACACACACACACACACACCCTAAATTTAAAATTTTTAAACAGTAAATTAGTGAGATTTAAGGAAGGTATAACCTATCTAGAAAGCATTCTATGACACCATTCCTCCATAAAATAAGTGCCCCTTCTTTATAATCCCAGAAAGCCCAAAGCTATATCTGGGTATCTCTATACTGCATTATCAAGATCTCTTTAAATAATTAAATTTTTCAAACTGTGGGCCACATAAGTATAAGTACTGGGTTTTAATTATTTTTATGTTGCCAGAACTAGATACAAAACAGATGCCTTATCACTACCAACATACAAACATCAACAGATGACTTACACTAATATTATGATGACTAAATTTCAGTAACTCAAACAAAAACCCATTCCAAAACAATGCCAAGTTAGGCAAAACTTCAAAAATTATGCCTTATTTTTATGCATAACCAAAACATTTTTTATTTTTTTACAATCCAAATACAAAGATGCAATCCAACTATTTCCAGAACATTTACATTCATTTTTGTCTACCAAGCAAACAGAACAAAGTTTTTAAAGGAACATATACAGCAACAATAGACAACTAATTTGTCAAGTCAAGGGTTGGCTTCACTACTTCTTGCCTTTCTTTATATCTATCTAAGTTCTCCATCTTTGATTCATCTTCTTTGTTATGCTGAGCACACTCAATCTCTTTTTCTGGGTTTGGAATTGATTTCCCTTTTAGAAGCAAGAAACATTCAGCATTCAGAACTTGCTCAGCAGTCATTGAACTTCTGAAATATATCAAGCTACAGAGGAGGGATTTGACATTATCATCCTGCAAGGAAAGAAAAATATTTTTTAAAAGAATAAAAATTAAAACTAATGTTAAAAATAAGAACAAATCTGAAATGATAGAGAATTCAAATTTTTAAAACTTCTTTTAGTTACTGACATAGTTTTCTATTTAGATTTTTAGAGATTCTTTCCAAGTTCAGCTACATTTCATTGGAAAGAGATAGCTCTCCAGTACTAAGAAAACAGAATTTATGTACCAGGGAGAAGTACAGCTAAAATAAGTGGAATTTGAACAAAATTTCCCTTCTTTAATGGGACAGTGGTCAGAGTTTCACATGAAAACTTCACACCTCTACTACCAACTACTTATGGAAAATTTAAAAAATAATATTAATAAATGGAAAGGAGAAGTAAAAACCATCTTTATTGCAAATAGTACAGAGCTAAGTTAAATCATTAAGAAACCCACTAAACATTATTAAAACTAACAGTTAAGGATAATTAAACAAAATAGCTACATGTCATATATTCTGAAGACTACAAGATATAATTGGAGGAAATCAAAGGTCTAAATAAATGAGAAAATGTCCAATGTTTATGGATCAGAAAACAACATTGGGCAAAAAAAGTCCTATTAGATAAACCAACTTCTTTGTAGACACTGATAAGCTACCTCTGAACTTTACAGATCCTAACCCTCTTTTAAAAAACAAAGTGTAACAATTCACATTTCCCAATTTCAAATCTCTATAGCAGTAATCAAGACAACATGATACTGGCAAAGGAATAGACACAGACTTGTACTTTAGCAATACCTAGTGTAACACTCTCATTGATGCTGGACATCCTCAGTGATCTGCACTCTAATCAGCATGTGATCACTAAACCAGTTTGATCAAGATAATCAAGCAATGTTCTGCAGTGCACTGATAAATTCTGCAGATAATGTGGACCATACACATTTTAAACTTACAATGGGTTTATAAGGACATGATCCTATCATAATTGAGGAGCATCTGTAAGACAGTGAACAAGAATTCAGAGTCCAGAAAGAAACCCAGCTATCATCTACTGACTTTGACAAGGATTTTATGACCATTTAATGCTTACAAACCAATCTTTTCCATAAATGGTGCTGGGATAGATAGCCACAGACAGAGATATAAGCTGGAATATTACCTCTTAAAATAAGCAACAACTTAATTCAAAATAGATCAAAGATCTAAATATAAAAGCTTAAACTATATAACTAAATCTTTACAATTTTAAATTTGACAAAGAACACTTAAAAATAATCCCCAAAGTACAAACAACAATGGAGAAAGTTATACTTTGAAAATTACAAACTTGTGTGTTTCACATAACACTATCAAGAAAATGAGAATTCCACTGACAGGATGAGGTAAAATAGTTGCAAGCTTCATGCCCAGCATGTTGTTTGTTTCTAGAATACATAAGCAACCATTAAAATTCAAAAAATCAAACTGCAGCCCAATTTTTAAAATGGAAGAAAAAAAAGTAAGAGTCTGCATAGGCATTTCTCTGAAGGCATGACAAATCTAAATCAAGACTATAAGATGGCTAGAATCAAAGTTCAAGGCCAGCCTGGTCTACAGAGCGAGTTCCAAAACAAGCTCCAAAGCTACAGAGATACCTTGTCTTTAAAAACAAAACCAAATCCCCTAGAATACTGCAAGCAGAGCTTGGGCTTCTATTGGAAATATAAAAGAATGCCAAAAGGAAATTGAACAGTGGTAGTCTGGTCCATGTGGTTTAAGAGGGGAAGGGAACAGGATTCTTACTGTGAAGTGGGCTAGATGCCTGTGGTGGTTTGAAAGAAAATGATTCCCAACAGAGAGTGCCACTATTAGAAGAGGTGTCCTTTTGGGAGCCCATCCCACATAGAGATACTTTCTCAGCCTAGACACAGGGGGGAGGGCCTAGGCCCTGCCCCAAATGATGACAGACTTTGAAGACTCCCCATGGAAGGCTTCATCCTCCCTGGGGAGCAGAAAACTGATGGACTGGGGTTTGGTGGGGGTTACAGGGGAGGATAGGAGGGTGTGGGAACTGGGATTGACAGGTAAAGCAACCTTGTTTCAATTTAAATAAGAAAAGGAAAAAAAAAAAGGTGTGCCTTTGTTAGAATAGGTGTGGTCTTGTTGGAGGAAGTGTATCATTGTGGTGGTCAGGCTCTGAGACCTCCTTTGCTCAAGCTGGGCCCAGAGTGGACACAGTTGCTTCTGTTGCCTGTGAATAAAGACTTAGAACTCTCAGCTCCTTCTCCAGCACCATATCTGGCTTCATGCCACATGCCATGACGATAATGAACTAAACCTCTTAAACTTAAGCCAGACCCAATTAAATGTTTTCTTTATAAGAGTTGCCATGGTCATAATGTCTCTTCACAGAAACAGAAACCTTAACTAAGATAATGCCACCCATGTGACATTCTAGTAAAATAATAAAACAAAACAAAAAAAAGTCTGGTACTTTCTGACTGTATCCTAGGGCCCAAGTATGAGGAGAACCTGAATAGAGGAGTGATTCACTAATGTATCAAAATAGAAGAGCATTCACGCTGTGGAACGGGTACTGGTAACTTATTCTGATCTACAATCCAAGAGAGCAAAAAGCAAAGCAGAAAGATACAAAAAAAAAGATACAAAAAAAAAAAAAAAAAAAAACCTAAAACCCAAAAACAACAAAAAACTGTAGTTAGTCAAAAAAAAAAGAGCCCGAGCAAGATTATATTACTAATTTCACTTCCTACTCCAATCCCGGTAGCCCTAATACCTAGTTCAATTTCCAGTACCAGATAAATGGTCAAAATAAGTTGGCTGAAAACATATATGGATGACAAAGCCACATCAATGACAAGTATGAATTTCAGAGAAAAGATATAGTTAGGCAGGTACCTAAAAAAAAACAAGAGTAAAACACTCATTTCAAAACAAAGTATCCTTGGAACATAGAGTAAACACTGTATTTTCTTATTACATAGATGACTTGTCAGTTACCTGACAATAGCATAATAGGGTGCTATTTCCAATGCTAGTTTAAATTTTTATAAAAATTAAAAAATATTTTCAATCAAATACTTATACATTTGTGTTATTACACATTTCAAATGAGTAAATAACCAAAAGAAACCTACCAAATGAAACTGATCCACTTTTGGGATTCCATCTTCATTTGTCTCAAACTCCTGATTTTGAACAGAAAGCTACAAAAGAACACAAAAGTGAATAGGCTCCAAAAGTACCTAAATCAGTGGTTCTCAGCCAGGATCAAATATCAGCTATCCTGCATATATCAGATGCTTATAATTCATAATAGCAGCATAATTAGCCATGAAATAGCAACAACAGAATTTTATGGTTGGGGGGTCACCACAACATGAGGAACTGTATTAAAGGGTTACAGCATTATAAAGGTTTAATTAGCATTAAATACTAATCCTAGAAAGTCTACTCTGAACCACTTTCTGATGTAATCAACCCACAAACCACTGACTACATGTACCTTGGGATAACCAGGAATGAAACCCAACACTTTGTAGATTACAATCTCATACCACAATGTCCAAAGACTGGATGCCACTAGATTCTGGTGAGTAGAGAAGAACACATAAGAAAGTATGTTTCTCATGTAGGATAAAAGTACTTAGTAAAACCTACTTGCACAAATAACCAAGTAGCTCCTGAGGCACCTACAGTCTTGATTAGTTGATAGATACACCATGAATAAACACTGCAATACTTCCTTGCTTTCTAAGAAAATGTTATAGAGCTGGCTCAGTGGTTAAGAGCACAACCTAAGTAACTATAGTTCTTGCAAACAGTGCCCTCATTACACACATGGTTCACATACATGCAGGCAAAAAGGTCACTTGAAATAAATGAATAAATCTCTTTTTCTTACTTTTATTGACTTTTGTGGATTTCACACCATGCATTCCAATCTCATTTATCTTCTTGCCCCCTTGCATCTGTCCTCTGCCCTTGATTCATCTCCCAAAACAAAACCAAGATTAAAAGAAAAACCAAAAACCAAACAAGCAACAAAAGAAGAGCCTTGTGAAGTTACAGTGTGGCCTGCTGAGACATAGTATAGCCTTTACCCATTCATCTTTGCAAGTTTTTATTGCCCTGAGTCTTTGGTCTGGCTTGAGGCCTCTAGTTTCTGCCACACCACCAATAATGGGTTCTCGCTGGGGCTTCTTCCGGACATCCTGTCATTGTTCCATGCCATGAAGATCCTGCTGTTTTGGATCTGTAGGTTCACCACCTTCACATGTTCCAACAGTTCACAGATGGGGTTAGATGTTGGGGTGGGTCAACTAGTAGCCCTGGTTCTGAGCCTGGGTGGTAGCTCACTAGTTTTCCCCAATTGTCATTACCCAGATTAGCTCTCCAGCACTGCCTTGACTAGCTCATTCCAATTCAACCTACAGCAAGGAGTGGGGCCAGTTCTGCTTTCAGGCCCAGCTCTGGGTCTCCTTCACTGCTATCACCAGGACTAGCTCTACTGTTTTGTCCAAGCAAGGTGCAAGGCCCTCTCTCCAATTGCTGTAGGGGACATATTATGGGGGTTGTCAGCTCTCCTGCTTTCACACCCTCAGGGCTGTCTCACCTGCAACCCTGACAACAGGGTCAGCTCTAGTGTGCTGGCAGGGTAGAGTGCACATACAGGCCTGTGCTCCTGTATGCTGTAGTTGCTGTAAGGCAGGGCTAGTTCTCTCACTCTGATTATCCTGGGGGCTAGCTCTCACCTCTCATAGATAGCAAGAGGCAGAGGAGGAAGGGCATCTTCCTGTAACCTCAGCTCTTATGCTTTCATGTCCTTAGGGTTGGGTCACCTGTGATTGTGTCTCTGACCCCAGGGTCAGCTCTAATGTGCTTCCCAGGTGAGGTATATGCAAGTGGGGACTCATGAATCCCAGTCTGACAGATGGGGAACCAACAAAGGACCAAACCAGGCCCCCTGAACGTGGGTGTCAGCTAGGAGGACTGGGCAGTCTTTGGGACCTCTGGCAGTGGAACCAGGATGAATCTCTAGTGCACAAAAGGACTTTGGGAGCCAATTTCCCATGGAGGGATACGCCCCTTAGCCTAGAAACACAGAGGGGGTGGGGGCGGGGACTAGGCCCTACCCCAATGACTTGACAGATTTTGATGATCCCTCATGAAGACCTCACCCTCCCTGGGGAGTGGATGGAGGATGGGATGGAGCAGGGTCAGAGGGGGTCATGGGAGGATGGGAGGGAGAAGGAACTGGGATTGATATATAAAATAAGGTTGTTTCTAACTTAAATATAATTTTTAAAAGAACAATTAAACCCAAAATCAGCATTGTAAAGAAATAACGTCAATCTAGGTGTGGTGGTACACCTTTAATCACAGTATCTAGGAGGCAAAGACAGGAGGATCTCTGTGAGTACCACTCAGTCTGGTCTACACAGCAAGTTCCAGGCCAGACTTAACTACAAAGAGACACAATCTCCAAAAAAAAAAAGAAAGAAAGAAAGAAAGAAAGAAAGAAAGAAAGAAAGAAAGAAAGAAAGAAAGAAAGAAAGAAAGAAAGAAAGAAAGAAAGAAAGGAAGGAAGGAAGAAAGAAAGGAAGGAAAAGAAAAAGAAAAAAGGAAGAGAAGAAAAATAAAGAAGATCACGTTCAAATGAAAACAAACAAAAGGCAATATAAAGAATCAATGAAACAAAGAGTTGGTTCTTTAAAACAATAAATAAGAAAGGCAAGCCCTCAACCGAACTAAAAGACAAGAAGATCCAAATTAAAAAGGGAAACATTATCAAAAGTGCTAATGAAAATTCTTTAAAAATCACTAGAACATAATTTATGAATTTGATTTTCACTAAATCAGAAAATTTCAAAGAAATCAATTTCTACACACAACCTAAAAATTAAACCAATACAATATAAATAATTTAAGTAGAACTATAATAACAAGATTAAAGCCACAAAAACAAACAAACAAACAAAAAGTTCAAAACTCAAAAGGATCCAAACCCAGATGTATTCAATGCTGAAATCTACTTTTATATTTGATTCTTGCCAAAAGGCCAGAGGTAATTCTAGAACACTTTCAAAAGACTAATATCAAGGCTTCTGAAACTATTCTATTAAATAGAATATTTATGAAGCTAGGATTATCTGGTACCCAAACCAAACAAGGTCACAACAACAAAAAGAAAATTACTCACATGAATACATGCATACATGCAAAAGTTAACAAAATATTTGCAAACCAAATTTAGAACACACCAAGATCATTTACCATGGCTTATTCCAGACCTGCTTGGATGGTTCATCATATTCAAATCAATAAATATAATAAAAAGACTTAGACAGAAAACACATGATCATCTCAATGAATGCAGAAAAGGCTTTTGACAAAAATCCAACACTCTTTCAGGATAAAAAGTCCTAAAGAGATGAAAAAGGAATACAAACCACCACAATTAAGATGATATATGATAAGCCAATATTCAGTATCATACTAAGTGGGAGGAGAAATTCAATACATTTCTTTCTACTAAAATCAGAACACAGAAATATCCACTTTATTCAATACAGTGCTTAAAGTCTTAGCCAAGAGTGCTATAAATAAAAGCGATACAAATTGAAAAAGAAAAATACATTCAAAGTGTATTTGCAGGTGATATGATTCTATACATACTAAAAAGATTCCAAATTATCCACTAGAAAATTCTTAGATGTGATAAACACTGTCAACTAAGAGGCACAATTTAAAAATTAACATATAAACCCCTGTATGCCCTTCATTCGTGTATGTGTGTATGTGTGTGTGTGTGTGTGTGTGTGTGTAAATAACAAGATGAGAAATAAATCAAGATACTAATCTTATTCATAACTGAAAAAAAAAATCCTCCTTAGAATAAACTAAACTAAGGAAGTAAATCTCGATTAAAAAAAAAAATTACCTCTACAGAAATTAATCTATCTCCCAAGCTTGTGGATTGGAAAACTTAATTTTATGATGATGCCTATACTATCAAAAGATTCCATGTATTTCCAGAAATAAAATTAGATGCTGCTCTCCCTGTACCCCCCCCCAAAAAAAATCCATGTAAGATCTGAAACTCTGAAAATGTTAAAAGTAAAAAAGTAGGAGGCTGGAGAGATGGCTCAGCAGTTAAACAGCACTTCCAGAGGACCCAGGTTCAATTTCTAGCACCCATGTGGCAGCTTACAACTGTCTGTAACTGTCTCTTCCAGGGTACCCAACATTCTTCACATAGATACACATGCAGGCACAACATCAATGCAAATAAATTAAGAAAGAGAGAGAGATAATTTTTAAAAAGAGATTAAAAAAAAAGAAGAAGCTGGGTGTTGGTGACTCATGCCTTTAATTCCAGCACTCAGGAGGCAGAGGCAGGTGAATTTCTGTGAGTTCAAAGCCAGCCTGGTCTACAGAGTGGAGTTCTAGGACAGCCAAAAGATAGCCTGCCTCAAAAAACTAACTAAACAAACAAACAAACAAAAGTAGGCAAAATACATCAAGACCTAAGTACAGACAAGGATTCTTTAATAGTACTCCCATCACTCAGGAAACAATGCCAAAAATTAATAATGGTGACCTCATGAAACTAAAAAAGCTTTGACACAACAAAGGATATAGTTATTTGAGTAAAGACAGCCTACATGTGCTAGTTAGGGTTTATGGTTTTGTTATATTTTGTCACCTAGACACAAGGAGGGTACTGTAAATCCTTTAAGGTGCTAACTCACTAGACCCACACACACTTTGGGCCATTAAAACCATCTCTGTCCTCTTTAGGTACCAACAGACACAGACACAGACGCACACGCACATGCACACGCACGCGCCAGACTTCTCTAAAGGCCTTCCCCAGACCCTCAAGAGTGGCCAAGCCTCCGATCCCAGACTACCTTGGGGAAACTCTGACCCACCCCCACCCTCCATCCCCAAGAAACCCTATATAAGCTTGTCTCCTGCTCAGTTCTTTGTAAGTTCTCTCCCAAGCAGAGGCAGTCACCCTTTTGTGACTTTCCTAATAAATCTCTTGTGTGAGGTTTGTTGTGTGGCGTGACTTTGTGATATCCCTTGGTTCCCAACTCCAGGATACATTTTCCCTCAGAACTATAACACTACAAAGTACCTCAATTAAAATGCCTCCATTAGACTGACCTGTAGCCAAGTCTATGGAGCAATTTCTTAATGTAACCAAGTTCCTGCCTTGAATTCCCCCAGTGAAGGAAGGAAGCTATAAAATGAAATAATAAACCCTTTCCTCCCCAAGTTGCTTCTGGTCTGGTTATTTATCACAGCAAGAGAAAGCAAACTAAGACACCAGTGAATGAATGTCTTTGCTAACTACAAGTCTGAGAGGGGATTAATATTACAACACAGAAAGAATTCAGCCAAGTAAACAAGAAACCAAACAACCCAGTCAATAAATAGACTATTATCAAAAGATTACACAATAATATCTAATAAATGCATTAAAAAACTGTTCAACCCCATCTGCCATCAGAGAAATACACTACACTAAGGTCCTATCTCAACCTAGTCAGAATGGCAATCATAAAGAAAACAAGAAACAAGTGCTGATGAGGTAATAAAAGGGAATCTTCATACACTGCTGAAAGGAATATAAACTAATCCAGCTACAACAGATGTCCTCAAAAAAAAAAACAGCTATATCACTCTTGAATATTTGCCCAAGTACTCTAAATCAATATATCACTGTTAACTAGATGATTCAGAGTTACCTACAAGACAGACGTCGGGGAACATCTTTGAGGGCTTTACCAGAAAGGTTAAAGTGAGGAGAGAAGACCAACTCAATGAAGGTGGTTCCATCCCATGGCTTTGGGTCTAAGGCTGAATAAAAAGGGAAAAGGGAGAAAGCAACTGAGTATCCGCACTCACCGTTCTCTGCTTTGTGACCAAAGACACACTGTGACCAGCCACCTCACCTTAGCTATGAGCTAAAGTAAACTCTTCCTCCCTGAAGTTGCTATTTGTTGGGTACCTTGTCATAGTGATGATTAAATTACTAATGCACTACTAAAACATGATAAAAACACATGTGCAAATTTTAATGCCCAGACAGACCATTAAGAAATTCATAGAGAGGCTGGAAGATAACTTAGTTTGTAAAGCATTTGCAATATAAGGACCCCAGCGGCAACATCAAAAGATGAGGCAGTGTATTCCCTTAATTCGAGAGGCAGAGACAGGACTCCTGGGACTTGCTAGTCAGCCAGGCTGACACCTACAATGCACATCAACAACCAGCATGATATGATAACCCTAAGGGTGCCACAGGGACACACATACTTTGGTGGCAACAAACAACTATTTGGACTTGAAACCTACTAAACAAGAAGGAAACCATGCTTAGTCCTGGAAACCTAGCTAACGACTCAGCACTACTACAGTCATGATTATTTGGAGAATAGTCTACAATGAATCCTAAGCCAGCATAATACCCAACAACAATTTATAAATATTTGTTCTTACACACACAGATAGCATAGCCTTAACTCCTTATCAAGAACATTTCTGTTTGTAACAGATGGCTATCACTACTGAAAACCACACAATGATTCAAAATGTAGAGTTGTGACCAATCCCAACGAACACATCTACAAAACACTCCCAACACCTAAGGCTCAGTTAATGTTGCAGAAGAGGGGGCAAAAAGATCTAAGAACCAAAGGATCCAAGAGTTTGCTATGAGATTTTGTCACCAATAAATATCAGAAGCTACATGCAAAGTCTCACCAACATGCAAAGTCTCACCAACATGACTGCCCAAACATGAGCTGAAAAGGATGACACTAATGGCCATGTCTAAGCAGATGGGGAAAATTCATAAAGCATCTACCCTACACAAAGAACTATAGGCAATGGAAGAAAGCTGGGAGTAGGACAGATGGTCTTCCCTGGGAAAGAGTACATCAATTAGTTCTCTAGTGCAAATGGTCAACCCTGAAAACAAACACACACACACACACACACACACACACACACACACACACACACACACACACACCAGTACATGGACTGAACAGGATATATTTACGAGAATATGCGTATACATGATTATACACATATACATGCAATAACAAATAGTGAAAACAAGAAACCATTAATTTGAAGGAGAGTGGCGATGACTATGTGGGAGAATTTGTAGAGTGAAAAGGGAAAGAAGACATGCTGTAATTATAACCTCAAAAGTAAAATAAATCAATAAATTAATTTTAAAAAAGAAAATGTCATGTACCATTTCTTGCAGGAAATCAGCTTCACAAAAGTCTGTAAGGACTACATTAAAAACTTAAATAAAGACAAATGTGAAGAACAAAGACAAGAATAGCAAAATGTTATAAAACAGAAAGGCAGAAAACACTAAGCAGGGTTTGGTTTGGTTTTTATCGGTCTTAATTGGTGAAAACATAAATCCAAGTATGACAGTTATACTGTCTACAGTGAGTAACTGTATGTATATTTTTCTTTAAGAGTTTAGAAATGGAAAAGTATAAGCAGATTTGACTATTTCTATCTATCTAATCCATCATCTATTTCTATCTATCTAATCCATCACCTATTTCTATCTATCTAATCCACCATTGCTGCTTGTCATCTACACACCAGAATTTAAGACAAATACAACTGCTGTCATTTTGAGTTCTTCATTTATTTTCACCATAATTCATTTAGATTAGAAATACTCACTGCGGGTTTTTTCCCTTTGGTGGGAGCATTTGCCTATACCCCCATGAATATAAAATAAAGTATTAGGTTTATGGTTGCAAGAAGTGGTCAACAGTTTAGAAAGGCATAGCAGCAGCTAGAAACCAAGAGAAACGCAGAAATGCTGAAATTCAGGTCTGAAAAAGAAACATGAATCCTAACACTGGACACTAGGCAAAACAATAGGAAAACAAAGGGGTTGGGGGGCTCTCTTCACCAGGGCTTTAAGTAAAAAGAGAAAAGGAGAGCTATGACAACAATCACAGGTATTCTATTTGGCATTCTGTGAGAATATAGACTAAAACATGAAGTCAATGATCTGTATAACTGACAGATACTAGACAAGAGCCTTTGTACTCTGTAAATTGCTCGTCAATGATATGGCTGGATTTTTATATTATACTTAAATCACAAAGGCCTTCTTCTATCTCACTTCCTGAATAAGCAATCATATTGAGTAAACTGGTTGAGAAATCTGGAAATCTCAGGTCTATTTGGGAGGAAATGTAATCATACTAAAAGAAAAGCAGCCCAACCCAACCTGAGGAAGAGTCATGTGGCTACATAAGACTATGAGCAGGAAGGCCACAGTGGAGAACAGAGCACACAGGATCACCCATTTCCTGTACCTTTCTTCTCAGCACTGACTACTTTGACCTAACTGTCTCTTAGACTCTCAGAGTTCCAGACACAATTGTAAATGCCTACCCCAGTATCTCCCACACCTACACATGCAGGGACAGAATGATTCTGGTAACAGTGAATGTACCCTAAGTGAATACACAGACTCAGCAGATAGGAGCTAGAGGGTTGTTTCTTGTATTCAAAGAGTTCCAAACCTACATGGGGGAAATGCTGGCAAGAATTCAGCCTGGCAGTAGTCACAGAAGCCCTGGTGGGAAGGGCAAAGAAGAGCTCAGCTTCCAATTGGCTACTTCTGCTCTTACCTCTTGGCATTTAAAGAGAAAAATGGCTCACCAGTCCCAACCTCAGAGCAAATTATAAACTATAAAATGGCGTGCCTGACGAAAAAGGCACAGTGTCTCCATCACTTGCTCAGCTACGAAGACAGTAAGACTGGTTTGTTATTATTATTTTGTCTTCTACTGTATTTGCTTCATTTTATTCTGTTAGGAGTTTTGTTTTACTAAAAATTAGTATCTGATGAACAGCCCAGGCTAACCTGAAGAGTCTGGCCAGAGTCTCCTGCCTCTTCTTCCTAAGTGCTAGAATCTCAATCATATACCACCATACCCAGACTCTCCCTAGTGTTTCTTAAAGCATCCCATGTACCATACATTTCCTCTCTTTCTCCATTTTCCTGCTCCGGTCTTTTTCCCTTTCCCCACACCACTCTTATTTTTATCAATTACAAATAGTTTTTCCTTTTCTAACTTTTTGAGATAGAGTCTCACTCTGTAGCTCTACACTAGCTCTAAGCTGGCCTATAACTCAATAGGTGAGCAAGGCTGGCCTTGAACTCATCACAGAGATCTGGCTGACTCTGCCTCCTCAATGCTATATTAAAAGCATGTGTCACCATGCCCAGCTACTTTCATTAATTTTTAAAATCAGTTTATCCCATTTATATATTAGCCAGTATCTTTTCCATCTCTACTTTGGATAGAGGAGTTGTTTTTATTTTCTTATCTCATTCTTTTGACTTCTGTCCACACTTACCCTATAGAATTTTTAACTTTACAGTATATTCTATACTGTAAGTTTCTCTATTTTCAGTTTATAATCTCTAGTGATATGTAACTTGGTTAAAATTAATATTGAGTGATATTGCTATTAAAGAAGTTTGTTTCCACACACTGAGGTACTGGCAACTGAGTATGCTACTCAATAGAAAGACTCTCACCACCCCAACCCCATACACACAAAAATAGTGTCTCAAAATAGAGCCATCAACTAGGGACCAAGTATTCGAGTATCTGAGACTATGGAAGAAATAAAATTCAAACCACTAAACTACCCAAGAATTAATTAAAAAGAGATCACAGACCATAATGTAAGACTTGCAACTTTGAAACTGTTGAAATTAAAACGCTTTGAGAAATAAGCACATGCATGCACTTTTTTCTTTTATATATTTTATTTAAATTAAAAACAATCATATTTTACATACCAATCCAGTTCCCTCTCCCTCTAGTCCTCTCATGCCCCCTACCAACCTCCCCATCCCATCCCTCATCTACTCCCCAAAGAGAATGAGGCCTTCCATAGGGGATCATCAAAGTCTGTCACATCATTTGGGGCAGGATCTAGGCCCTTCCCCATATATCTAGGTTAATAGAGTATCTCTCTGTGTGGAATGGGCTCCAAAAGCCCATCCATGCACTAAGGATAAATACTGGTTCCACTGCCAGTGAACCTATAGACTGCCCAAGCCTCCCAACTGACACCCCGTTCAGGGGTCCTGGTTCAGTCCTATGCTGGTTCCCCAACTGTCAGACTGGGGTCCGTTAGTTCCCACTTGCTCAGGTCAGCTGTTTCTGTGGTTTTCCTCACCATGGTGTTGACCTCTTTGCTCATCACTCCTCCCTCTCACTTTCTAAAGACTCCAAAGGCATAGAAAATAATTCTAATAATTAATTAAATAGTATTACATGAAATTTAAAAACTTCTGTAAGGGCAGTAAGATGGCCCATCATGCAGTGACATTTGTCTCACCTAGCAACCTAAATTAAATTAACCCATGTAAAGGCGAAAGAAAAGAATCAAGTTCACCAAATTTTCTTCTGGCCTCCACACATATTATGACTTGTGTCCCTACACATATACATCATATGTGTGTGTGTACACATACACACACAAATTCAATTTTTATTAAATTTTCTATTCAGCAAAGGAAACAATCACCAGACTATAGCAGCATCCTCCAATGAGAAAACAATTGTCCAAAACTGTTCTAATGGGGCTACTACCTGAAATATATAAAGAACTGCAAGAATCTAAACACAAAAGTAAAATATACAACTCTTCAGACAAATATCTGGCTGCAAACAGACATGGGCTGATGTGGAACTCAAGTCCCACTCCAGAAATTCATCATGACAGGGACATCAAAAAGAAATAACACAAAAGCTATGGGGGAAAACTTAGAGGAATTTGTTACAGTAGGTTGAATAGTGAGATCCATGTCACACACATGAAAACTGACAGGACTTAGTTGATCTCAAACAAATGGACAAAGTTTCTCAGGGTGATGGAAGAATATGTATTCTGTAGCTGTTAGAATAGTCTGTACTTGTTTGAATATTTCATATTTCTATATTAAAGCATTTTCTCTAAAATCAAGAAATAAGGGCATCTAACTCACAACACTTTCATTCACTATAGTGATAAATTCATAGCGAAAGCAATAAAGGAGAGAAATAAAAAGGATACAAAAACAAAGAATTTAAATTATCCATCTTCATGATATAATAGTTTACATAAGAGGCCAAAAACACTCTTCCAGGGAATTCCTACAGCTGATAAACACCTTCAGCAAACGAGCAGGATACAAGATAAACTAAAAAAAAAAATCAGTAGCTCTACTATATACAGACGACAGAGGGGCTGAGAATGAAATCAGAGAGACATCACCCTTTACAATAGCCATAAACAACATAAAGTGTCTTGGGGTAACGCTTACCAAACAAGTGAAAGACCTCTATATAGCAAGAACTTTGTGTCTTTAAAGAAAGAAATTAAAGAAGATACCAAAAAAATAGAAAGTTCTCCCATGCTCTTGGATAGGTAGGATAAACATAGTAAAAAAAAAAAAAAAAAAAAAAAAAAGGCAATCTTGCCAAAAGCAATCTACAGATCCAATGCAATAATCCCCATTAAAATCCCAGCACAATTCTTCACTAACCTTGAAAGGATAACAATCACTTTATAAAAAAGCAAAACAAAACAAAACAAAAGACCCAGGATAGCCACAACTACCCTGTACAATAAAGAAACTTCAGCAGGCATCACCATCCCCAACTTTAAGCTCTACTACAGAGCTATAGTCCTGAAAACAGCCTGGTATTGGCACAAAAATAGACAGGTAGACCAATGGAATAGAATCAAAAGTCCTGATATTAACCCACACACCTACAAACACTTGATTTTTAACAAAACAGATAAAAGTATACAATGGGAGGAGGAAAGAATCTTCAACAAATGGTGCTGGCACAATTGGATGATAGTGTGTAGAAGACTGCAGATAGATCCATGTCTGTCACCATGCACAAAACTTAAGTTCAAATGGATCAAAGACCTCAACATAAATCCAGCCACACTGAACCCCTTAGAAGAGAAAGTAGGAGGTGCCCTTGAACAAATTGGTACAGGAGACCACTTCCTGAACATAACACCAGTAACACAGACATTGAGATTGACAATTAATAAATGGGACTTCCTCAAACTATAAGGAAGCTTCTATAAGGCAAAGGACACGGTTAACAAGACCAAATGGCAGCCCATGGACTGGGAAAAGATCTTCACCAATCCTACATCTGACAGAGGGCTGATCTCCAAAATATACAAGAAACTAGTCACTAAAACACCAAATAACACTATTTAAAAATGGGGTACAGAATTGAAGAGAGAATTCTCAATAGAGGAAATCAAAAAGGCTGAAAGACACTTAAGAAAGGGCTCAACATCCTTAGCTATCAGGGAAATGCAAATCTAAACAACTTTGAGATACCATCTTACTCCTGCCAGAATGGCTAAAATTTAGAAACACCAATGACAACTTATGCTGAAGAGGATGTGGAGAAAGGGGAACACTCCTCCACTGCTGGTGGGTGTGCAAACTTATATCGCCATTTTGGAGATCAGTATGAAGGTTCCTCAGGAAAATGGGAATCAATCTACCATAGGACCCGGCAAACCCCCTCTTAGGTATATACCCAAATGATCCACATCCATGTAACAAAGACATGTGTACAACTATGTTTGTAGCAGCATTATTTGTAATATCAAGAACCT
The DNA here is from genome assembly GCA_030556225.1 of Cricetiscus sungorus. Taxonomy (NCBI): domain Eukaryota; kingdom Metazoa; phylum Chordata; class Mammalia; order Rodentia; family Cricetidae; genus Cricetiscus; species Cricetiscus sungorus. The sequence goes on along the minus strand of JANBXA010000731.1, from coordinate 38,317,770 downwards.
GGAAGCAAGCTACATGCCCCTCAACTGAAGAATGGATAAAGAAGATGTGGCACATTTACACAATGGGATACTACTCTGTGGGAAAAAAATGGAATCTTGAAATTTGCAGGAAAATGGATGGAACTTGAAGAAACTATCCTGAATGAGGTAACCCAGTCACAAAAAGAGGAACATGGTATGTACTCACTCATATATGGATTTTAGATATAAAGCAAATGATCACCAGCCTGTAATTCACACCACCAGAGAAACTAGGATACAAGGAGGATTCTAAGAGATTCATACAAGGTCCCTCACAGAAGGGGAAAGGAACAAGATCTCCTGAGCATATTGGGAGTTGGGGGAGGGGACAGTGAGTGGAGAGGGAGCTAGAGAAAGAGAAGAGGAGAAAAAGAAAGCACGTGGGACTAGGAAGATTGAGTCGGGAGGAATAGATGAGAGGAGAGAGAGAAAGAGAGAGAGAGAGAAAGAGAGAGAGAGAGAGAGAGAGAGAGAGAGAGAGAGAGAGAGAGAGAGAGAGAGAGAGAATAAAAGAGGGAGCCATTACAGGTTTGAAAAGAAAACTGACTCCAGAGAAATGTCCAGAGACCTACAAGACTGACCCCAACTAACAATTTGAGCAACAGTGGAATGGCTACCATAAATGCCCTTCCCTGATAATGAGATTGATGACTAACTTATCCACCATCATAGAGCCCTCATCTAGTAGCTGATGAAAACAGAAGCAGACACCCACAGCTAAACACTGAGCCGAACTGGAATCCAGATGCAGAGAGAGAAGACAAGACCAGGCTACAGAAACACACAGAGACAGCTGACCTGAATAAGGAGGAGCTAATGGGACCCCCAGACTGATAGCTGGGAATCCAGCATTGGACTGACTCAGACCCCCTGAACTTGGGTCTCAGAAGGCCTGGGCAGTCTAAGGGACCTCAGACAGTGGAACCCTGGTGCACAAAAGGACTTTGGGAGCACATTCCCCATGGAGGGATACTCCCTTAACCTAGAGGCAGGAGGGAAGGCCTAGTCCCTACTCCAATTGACTTGACAGATTTAGATGACCCCTCCTGGAAGGCATTACATTACCCTACATGTGCAGTAGGGGGTGGGGTGGGAGGGGAGGGTGAGAGGGAGCATGAGAGGGTGAAAGAGAGGAAAAGAGGGAGGGAGGAAGGCAGAAAAGGAGGGAGGGGAACTGGGATAGATATGCAAAATTAAAATAAAAAATCTATTCCTAAAGAAGTCACCTGAAGACTCCAAGATCTGATTTAAAAAAAAATACTGCTAAGTCTCAGGTTGCAAAATCACAAAAGAATCAGTAACATTGCTATACACTAATAAAAATTTTGCTGAATAAAAATATCAGAAAAACAATCCCATTTAAACTATTTTAATACTTAGGCATACATATAACCAAAGATATCAAGCACTTTCAGAAGAAATTTTAAGTGTTTTGAAAAATTAATAATCAGAACAGAGCCCATTTAAAAACAAAAGTTATGAAGAGACATTATCAAGTATATATGAAACAACATATGTTGAAAATAATTACCCATTATTGAAATAAAAACTTAAACCATGACAAAACACTCCTATCACTCTATGAATATGGTTAAAATAGAAGATAACAATACCAAGTGGTGACAATGATGTAGACAACTGAAACTCATTTATATAACTTCAGTGAAAAATTACACTAAATCTGCAAATTGTTTAACAGTTCCTTATAAAAATTACTCACACAATTACAATCTGATCCAGCAATCTCACTCACACATATTTACCCTAAGAAGACATTTTGTTTATAACAAAACCTACACACAAAGTTGTTACTAGCAGTTTTATCTGTAATAACAAAAATCTAGGACCATCCAAATATCCTTTAATATGAACAAGTTCACTTGGTATACTCATACAAAAACTACATTAGATAACATGCATGAGAAGGTATTACACTGAAAGAAGATAGTCTGAAAAAGTCATATATTGTTTACTGATTGTATGGCTGTTGTAGTATGCATGAAGTGCCCCCCATAAGTTCATAGAGAGTGGCACTATGAGGAGGTATGGTTTAGTTGGAGTAGGTATGGTCTTGTTGGAGGAAGTATGTCACTGTGGGGGCAGGCTTTGAGGTTTTCTATGCTCAGGATACCTCCCTGTGTCTCAGTCCACTTCCTGTTGCCTATAAGATGTAGGACTCTCCAGCACCATGTCTCCCTGCACACTGCCATGCTCCCTGCCATGATGATAATGGACTGAACCTTTGAAACTGTAATCAAGCCATCCCAATTAAATGTTTTCTTTATAATAAATGCCATGGTCATGGTGTCTCTTCATAGCAATAAAAACCCTAACTTCTTCAACAGACAAAATACAGGTGTTTTAAAAAGAACAGTGTTTACTAAGGGTGGAAGGATTATTCCTACATATGTCCAAACTAGGGCCCATGGGCCAACATGCCAAGAATATCTATGAATTAATAGACAAGAATATCTATGAATTAATAGATAGACAAAAATCACAGATTTATTTAAATCATTAAGAGAGTCTGTTTGTTGTTTTTGTTGTCATTATTAATTAGACTGATTTCAATGTCTTGTCACAATGTAAAAAGGTATGATAGCCCACAAATGACTCACTTTCCATCTGGAGTCTATTCTGACTTATAAGACATTACAGTTCAAGCTTGCTTGTTTCAGTCTCCTTGAGAGCCATGAAAACGTTCCCATGGAAAAGAGTGTATTACCTAACTAGCAAGCTTCTGGTGCCAACTGAAAGGCACATAGAGGTAAGGAATGAAGCTGCTTACTGCTAGCAGGACTCATGTTATGTTAGTGAGCCTGGCTGCTCCTGGATTCAAGGGCAGTACAGGGAGCTGGTTAATTGACTATGCTCCTCTTCTACTTTGCCTCTACTTTATATATACGCAGGGTCTAAATTAAACTTGGGGCTGTCTGATGTGCTGAAAGGCATCAACCAGGCAGTCCTCCTGAATCTGACCTGTGTTACTGTCTCTCTGTTTCTTTTATCTGCCTTTTCTCAAGCTTCAAATCCCACTCAGGTAACCCAGCAGGCTACAACAAAAATGAACACATTTGAGGCAAAGAAAAAACTTGGCTACAAAAGGACAACATACATAAATCTGAAGAAATTACAAAATTGCTCTGTCTTAACAGTGGCAGCAGTTACTACACTGCTGAATGATAATTGAGTAACTAAAGAAATTAAGAAGGAAATAAAAATAAATCCTAGTTCTGAATGAAAATGGAAATATAACATATCAAAATCTATGAGATATAATGAAGGCATTCCTAAAAAGAATGTCTACAGCACAAAATATCAATGTCTAAAAACATAAGCTCAGTAATAATTTATTAATGTGTGAGGCCTTGAAAAAATAAGAATGAATGAAACTCAACGAGTAGAAATGAAGAAATTAACAAAAATTATAGCTAAAATTAATGAAATAGAAATAAACAAAAAACCAAAAGCAATACAATGAATCAATGAAATGAAGATGTGTTTCTTTGAAAAGCTAAATGAGATTGACAAAGCTTTACCCAAATTAACCAAAACAGAGAGAAGATACAAACTAATAAAAATACAAATGAAAGAGGAGACATTACAACAGATACAAATGAAATTCAGAAAACCCTAAGAACATACTTTTAAAACCTCTCCAATAAATTTAAAAATTAGATTTTCTTCTATTTTCTACTTGAAGACTCAGAAACTTCAGTTTTACACTTGGAGCTAATAAGCATTTCTTTTAATCTCTGAACACAGTACATGGAGTTTATTAGAGTTTATTCTCCATATATGGTTGTTCTTTGTTGCAGTACTCCAATATTCAACTGTCCACACATGAAAGACCTATTTCTACTAGTGTCTATATCATTGCTTCTTAATCTGTGGGTCACAACCCCACAGGGGTTGCATAACAGATATTTACATTATAATTTATAACAGTAGCAAAATTAGTTATAAAGTAACAACAAAATAATTTTATGGTTGGGGGGGTCACCACAACATGAAGAACTGTATTAAAGGGCCACAGTATTAGGAAGGTTGAGAGCCACTGCTCTATACCATTCTCATCATTTGTATGTCTAACTTCACAATAACATTATCCTAGTTTCATAAACTATGGCTTTACTGTCTTTAAATCTGATCCTACAAGCCTTCCAATTTTTTCTTTCACAAAATTCTCTTGCTTACTACTAATCGTACACACTTGTGTAAACTGTAACATTTATTATTATAATGCCTAGCTATTGATTTGCACACAAAAAACTACTACCTTGTAGTTACCTACTCTCATATATTTTTTGTTAAACTTGTCCAAAGTTTCATATTTTGATATTTTTGTGGTTTTCTATGAGTGTGTGAGGGACTGCATGCACAAAAGCCCATGTCTTCCTCTATTCCTCTTCCTTATTCTCTAAACTAGAAGCTCCCCATTTTAGCTTAAGAAACAGTATATGGTGGAATTATAGGCAAAGCATAAAGCTATGCTTGGCTTTTTCATGTTTCTGGGTTCCTCATTTTTACATAGAAAGCCCTCTTATTCACTGAACCAAGACCCCAGCTACTTTCATGACTTATAAAATTATCTTATATGGTTTTGTCTGCATGTATGCATGCATAAATTGTGTGTGCCTAGTGCCTACTGAAGTCAAAAGAGAGTGTCAGATCTCACGGTTTGTGAGATACCATATGGTTTCTAGGAATCAAACCCAGGTTCTCTGCAAAAGTAAGTGTTCTTAAGCACTGAACCAACTCTTTGGGCCATATTTCTAGAATTTTAAATTTCCTCTTTTCTATTATTACATAAGAAAGATAATTACACTGAAATTGAAACTGTTGCCTGGATAAATACATGTTAGTTCTAGCAGATTTTATGTACACCCCTAAAAATAGTCTACATTGTTAATCATGTTATCTGCAAATAAACACAGTTTCATCTCTTTGCTTTTATATTTTTGATTGTGAGCCTAGCCTTTAGTGGCTGAGCCATCTCTTCAGCCCCATTTCTCTGCTTTTAAATAAATGATTCTTCCTTTTGTTCTTCTGTACTGGCTAGAATGGGGATTAGCAAATTATAACCTCTGCACCAAATCAATGATATTACTTGTTTCTGTTCAAACTGTAAGCCAAAACTGCCCTCACATTTTTAAATATTTAAAGAAAAATCAAAGAAATGCTGTTTAATAAGATGTAAAAGCTACATAAAATTCAAACTTCAACATCCATTAATAAACTATTATTGGAACAGGTCACATTCACTTGTTTATGCTTTGGTGCTACTGCAGCAGAACTCTACTGACAACACATTATTGCGATTTAATAAGGATCAGGATAAACAATTAGGCCGAACAGAAGTTTATTAAGGGAGAAATAACTCACAACATAGGCAGATGTACGTGGTGGGTTCAACCGGATCCTAAGCCTTCCAGCGTCCACCACCAAAAGGGGCGGCCTGACCCTTTCCCAGCCTTTTTCTCCCAGCTCCCATCAGGCCCTGTCTCCGCCCCAATGGGCATGGCCTAAGCCACAGGTGCAGACAAGGTGAATATCTCGCTACAACACATCCCATGCCATAGCCTAAAAATGTAATAAGCTTACCCTCTTTTAGAAAACATTTACTCTCAAAAATATATTCATACCAGAAAAATCACTACTGCTCATATTAGTGCAATTATGTCAGGATTTGAACGTGATGGTGTCTGCTTTGAGGAATTGTATTATGAAGGCTCAATTTACAGATCTCAAACACTAATTACGTGTAATATATGTGTTCAACAGTAACTTCTGCACGTGAGCACTGTGAAACATTAAAGAATTTTGGTATCATTATAGCTGACCATAGCAAGACTTTGGAAAGAAGAACCAAGTCGCATAAATAGATCATGTAGTGGAAATCTAGTAGAATCATTGTATGTAGGGTAAACATTAAATGAAATAGTTCTTTTTTCTTTTACTGTATGTAGAGTAAACATTAGAATGAAGTAGTTTTTTTCTTCTTCTTCTTTAAATACTTAGACCTTGGAACCATTATGGAAGTGTTTTCCATAATTTATAGAGTTCTTTTTATGAAGTTTTACAGCCTTTGCATGACTTTACTCATAAGACAGTCCTATCATACCAGGAACATCTTGCATTATTATTGTGTATTGCAAACAGTACACAATAAAGGCTAAAGTTGCAGGGGTAGGGCACTTTCCTTCAGAAAACATATAGTTTAGATTAGGAGCTTTGTTATGAGAAACTTGTTTTACCCAAAGAACCCTTGTGTAACAATCAATAAATACACTTCTAGAAGAAGAAAGAAAGAAAGAGATAGAGAAAGGAAGGAAGAAAGGAAGGAAGGAAGGAAGGAAGGAAGGAAGGAAGGAAGGAAGGAAGGAAGACAGACAGACAGACAGACAGACAGACAGACATTTACTCACCCCTGGACCAGAAGCATCAGTATCATGTTGACTAGAAAAACAGATATCCTTCCCTTTTAATATTTAACCACTCAAATTCTCAATCACTAAGCCATCCTTCCAGTCCCCAATCACTCAATACTTAAGGCATAGGTAACATTTGGTATACACAAAAAGCAAAAATATACCTAGTATTCATTTAGCATTAGTTTTCATACATACATAAATCATGAATTTCTTCTACATTACTATAGAATAAAATCATCTTCATTGTCAATACTGTCTATAAAAAAGAATGATGTAATGTTTATTATATATATCAATCTAAATTATAGAAAGTGCTTAGTAATAAGAAGGGTACCAACAGCTTATGATTTCTAAAGTAAGTTCTAAGCCTGGGAAGATAGCATAGTTGGTTAAGTGCTTGCCACCCCAAGCATGAATTCCTGAATTTGATCCAAGGAACCCATGTAACAAAAAGGGAAAAGAAACCTGAGCCTGGTTGTAAACGCCTATTATCCCAGTGTGGGGAAGGCAGACAGAAGATCCCTGTAACTCCATGGCCAGCCAGCCTAGCCTACTTGGCAAGCTCCAGGACAATGACAGACCCTGTCTCAACAAACCAAGTAGATGACTTGTAAATAACTCATCCAAAGTTGGTCTCTGGCCTCTACATGCATACACACAGGTGCAAGCTCACCCTTATACAACTATAACATACACAAATACATCCACATACAAACTCTACATTTAAAAAGTATAGCATTATTCGTCATCCAGAAAAATGACTGAAAATCGCCACAGTCATCCCTTTACATTCTGAAACATAAGTACATTACTGATAATTTTTTAAAACAACATACCCATAATAAAAGGCAGCCATAAGCATATAAGTCTGAACTTGCAGAAGGAGGTTTTCCAATTTTCAATTCAGGTGACACCAAACTCAATCCACCAACCATCATGTTCACTGAGGCTCGCTGACTCTACAAAAACAATATTGTAAGTATTTTAGAGACAAAATAGTTTAAGGTTTTGTGTGAAAGTCTCTGTTCTCGATTTAAAGTTCTTTTGAATTATTTCATTGCCTATTCTCAAGTATCTAATTGTCTACTCTTACAAATCTTGTTATACTCAACTTTTGTTATACTCAGATTACATGTGTGGACTGAAAATGGGTAATTCTGAATTCTTTGATCACTGACGTTGTTCTGTGTATCTTAATTTAAATCTTTACATGTGTGCATGTGTGTTTGTGGATGGATGGATGAGCATGTGTGCCACTAAGCACATGTGGAGTTCAGAGAACAACTCTCTAGAGAAAGTCTTCACCTGCCTTGTTGAAGCAGGGTCTCTCTTGCTCTTTCTGATGCTCCCCTGCTGCTTGTATATTTTAATAAATTTACAAAGCAATACTATTTTCTAACTCAACATTCTAAATATTTTAAATTAAGTTGTACAAATTACTTTCTTCATGACCATTTTCTAAATATATCATTTTCTAAGAGATCAAAAGATAATTAATGACAAATCATGATACCTAAATTCAGTCCACCATTAGTTGCAATTCCAACTCTCACATTTATTTGCTGTGCGGTCTAAACTAAGTTTTAACTGAAATGATATTTATATTACAGAGTTGCTATAAAGATGTTAATTAGCACAGTGCCTACTGCATATCACTAATTATTAATTATATATTTTATCCACTACTATCTTTATCCCAACTTCTCTAAGCATAATCTAAAATCGAGCAGCTAAGGCATCAACTGAGAATGCTAAATGAAAGATTAAATAGCACTTTAGGGAAGACTATCTGATGACAAATTAATATAAAATAAATGATTCTTAGAACAATCACATCTAAATTGTACCAGTGATATGCTCAAAAATAATCTGACAAAAATCCTTAAATTTGAGTTTGAAGTCCTTATTTTATTATGTTATCTTAATCTCAGATGAATTAATATGGGACAATAAGTGTTTCCCAAATTAGTCTATTTAAAATTCTGTACAATCCAACTTTATATTAAGTTTTACATTCATTACTTTTTCATTCTTTTTGAGCTATCATATGAAAACACTAAGACTATATACATACAGCATTATTCTAAAACTTGTAAATGGCAAAATAATCAAAGTAAATAACAGCAGTGGTTGATAAGGATGTATGAGAAAATGCATCCTGATGTAAGACTTATGAGGATGGAAAACAATAGACACTTTTAGAAAGTTTCTCAAGAAGGGAAATAGTAAAGTGGATATATTTAAACCTACCAAAATCAATACAATTTTGTTTAAAGTTTTCATATTTTTCATTGTTATGAGTAATTTCAAGCCTGATTTTTAAAAAATGGCCTAAGTTTGTCTTTTGAGAAAAGAATAAAATATAGTATTCTTATTCTCGAAGCCCATAGTACCTGGAACAGATTTTCATACAGCCAAAAACAAATTCCATTTTCTGTTTTTGGTTTTTTGTTAAATTTTTTGTTTTTCAAGATAGGGTTTCTCTGCTCAGGGTTTCCTGGCTGTCCTAGAACTCTGTAGACCAGATTGGCCTCAAACTCAGAGTTTTACTTCTGCCTCCTGAATGCTGAGATTAAAGGTGTGTACTACCACCACCCAGCTACAAATTCCATTTTCCACAGTTTTTGACTATAAAACTCCAGAAGTACTAATGCTTAAGAATTTTGATCCTCTATACTGGGCCCCTTGAAACTTAGATGGAAAAAAATTCAAGCAGAGAATATCTACACTAAACATCATCTTGCATGGTAGGAAAATAAACTAACTGATAAAGAATTCTTGTCACTTAAAACATTTTGTGATTTTTTTTCCAAGCCAGTTTTGTTTGTTTACAATGTGTTTTGAGATATATGGACACAAACTATAATATAAATTATCACTCATTCCTATGCATAACTATATAGCTTGTTAAGTGTTCTACCAAACACTGAAATTTTTCAATAGTGAGGAAACAGAATTACATGACTAAATAATTGTATTCCCCAAAGCAATAAGAATGTCTGTATAATGAACTTGTACACTAATGTTCATGGTCAACCTAATTCATAACTGAAAAGCTAGATCTAAGCTTGAGGATCCATACTTACAATATCAGCATGTAAAAGGCTGAGGCAGAAAGAGCACTCGGAGTTCAAGACCTGTGCTATAACTATAATTCAAAAGCAGCATTTACTACCCTGTGAAACTCTATCTCAAGCTAACAAAAAATTGTAAATCCAAATTATCTATCCACTGGTGAGAACACACACCAAAGTGTCACTTATGCATATAATTAAATATATTAGGTCATAAAAGGAATTATGGCCTTAAATATTCAATATTATACATTAACTCTGAATGTTACAATAACAAAAAGAATTTACAAATTATTTACTTTTAATTTACTTTTATGAGATTATAGAATAAGAAAATACAGAAGTATAACGCATATTACTGGTTTCCAAGGTCTGAACAGAAGCATAAATGAAAAGTAACAGCTAATCAGTGACTGGGGGGTGTGATAAAAATTATCTGGAATTAGATAGTGGTAATCAATATACCACTTTATGAATACACTAAAAACGAGTACACAATGCTACACTTCTACTGAACTTTAAATGGGAATTGTTGATTTAGCCATTCATATCACACACATATTTCAAAATAAGAGGCTATATATAATAAACATGTACATCTTTGTCAAAATAAACAAAGAGGATATTTCTCCCTTATGATCATCTATATCCCTAGACTGCCTACTCCACAAATACACATAAAAGTATCACATTCTCATAATTGTCTGGACTTTGCTATCTCTACAAACTTCCTATTGGGAGATAATGTGGTACCAAATTAAAAATCATGTAATTGAACCTAGACCTGAATGAAACAAAAACACCCATGGTTCTCAGGCTTCTAAAAATGTACTATATTAATAATAGCAAAGCATATATGTTTAATCTATGAAAGAAAGGAGTACCAGCAGAGGGAGTTCCTTAACGTGTTTCTAATGAGAAAATAATAAATGTTGTCAATGCCATGTAGTAGGTCAGATTGTTTCTATATTTATGGCAAAAAACACACAATGCTCATTACTGTAGATGACTGTTACAGATACTATTTGTACTATATAATACCCCTTAATTGAAAGTGCAGATCTTATAATAAATTACCATATTGTCTGGAAGTACTGAACCACTTTATTAAATGGTTTCTGTCCAGTAAAGCTATATTTTACCTCAGATTTGGTAAAGTCAAAATCTCCAACAATTCCTTGTTCACGATTTAAGGCAAAAACATTGTTCTGATGAAGTGATCCATGAATTATGTTAGCACTGTGCAATGTATGCAGGCCTCGGGCAACACCTTTCATGACTTTCAAAGCTTCCTACAAATAAGTACATATGAAAGAGATGGGGTTTAGAAAATTGACAACTCATTTTAATATATAAATTTTGTCTCTATTAAAAGACTCCCAAAACTGAAGTAAAGCCTCTTCAAATTAAAGACATCACAGATAATGATTAAAGGCTAGATAAAGCTTAACTATGTGTGGTTGTTTAAGTAAGAATGACCTCAATGGGCTCATGTTTGAATACTCATCTCTAGTTGGTAGACTATTTGTGAGGATCAGGAGGAATGACCTTGCTGGAGGAGGTGCGTCACCCAGGGCAGACTTTGAGGTTTCAAAAAAAGTCATTCCCCTGTGTGCTCTCTGCCTCCTGCCTTTCCTTAAAGATAGGAGCTTTCAGCTGTTTCCACCACCATGCTTTGCTCTGTCATCATGTACTCTCTGGAATTTTAAGTCCAATTAAATGCTTCCTTTTATCAGTTGCCTTAATCATGGTATTCTATCACAGTACTAAAAAGTTAAGTAATACTCTATATAACTGGTAACATCATAAGTGGTGTTTGCACACAGATACACATGTGCGTGTGAGTGCACAAGTAGGCGCACACACACACACATTCAGCACACACCCCTCTAAGGCAACTTAAATTATAAATTACCACCACATAAAGCATCTAGAAGAGAAGAAAATAATGTTAAATAGTAAGAATCAGATCCTCCTTTTATTACTAATTCTAAATTTATAATGATAAAAGCTAAAGCTTCCATTTAAAACTAAAATATCAACTACTGGCCTAGAAAGTTACATATAGCACAGCTTAATGGTTATAAGTCTGGGTTCTGGAACCAGAAAGACCTAATTTCAAGTTTCAGTTTTATTAGATGAAGAGTTCTGTGCAAGTCATTTAATCCTTCTCAGTCTTGTTTTTCTTGTGTGCATAGAGCTGATCCAGCAATGAAATAGAATAATGCTGACCAAACATTTGTGCACAACAGCATATAGTACTGGGTGTTACATATTAGACATTAGTTTCTAATTTAATGCATCCCTGAAAATTATTTTTTACTTACATCTGAAGTTAAAGGCATACTGGCTTGAATTGCACTCAGGTTTGCCTTAGGGTAATATGGGACCATCAGGTAGGCAACAGGATCAGACTAAGAAGCAAAATAAAAAATGTAACTCAAAGTGAACAATTCACCAATATATTTGTATTTTACAGTGATTCTATAACACAGCTAATGATTTATTTTAAGAAAAAAATACTACTTAAAACTTATTTCAAATAAAATTATTTCTCCAATAGGCTAGCTTAAGAACTTTACCTTACACAGAAACAGGAATATCAATGGTAGTAACCCAGACTCTTCCTTAGCATCTCCACAAGCTCTATGATAGGAAGCTGCTCTCTGAATCACCATGCCTTCTGTGTCAACATCCACAGAATAGCCCTAAACAACAACAACAGAAAAAATTATAGGCATTGGTAATTTCAACATTAAAAACCCCATTCTAATTTATCATTCCAACTTAAATGTTATTGTATGTAAGTTAAATGACATATTTTTCTATTTTAATTTTAAGTACCTTCTCTATCTGCAATGAATACTGTAATATGGGATGAAAAAGTAACTACCTGCAACCTACTCTACATTCCCAAATATGCAAAAATTAAAGCTAACTTAAAGACCCTCTGGAGTTCATTCAGTCTCAGCTCACAAGAAGACAGTAAGGGGCTGGAGAGACAGTTAATGGTTAAGAGCACTTGGTGCTCTTGTGAAAGATCGAGTTTGGGTCCCAGAACTCACTTGCTGTCTCACAACTGTATGAACCCCAGTTCCATGGAATCCAATCCCCTTTTCTGAGTTCCACAAGTTCCAGGCATGTGTGTGGAACAAAGACACACATGCAGGCAAACCACTCACACACATAAAATGAAATATTAAAAACTTTCAAAGAAATCAGGCAGCACAAGATTGTGTTAGCAACATAGCTAAGCTTTCAAGAAAGATATAAGAAAAACAAGAATGTTTAAAGACTACTAAACAAAATTCTTAAGTTTACCCAGAAAAAGAAAATCAAGTAACCCTGGTAAAGACAATACTCTTTAGGGACATGAGAGGAACTTTAAAGTCAAACTAGTTCAAACATAATCACCATGCCAGTCAACTTTAGAAATAGTGGGTTTGTTTTATTCCCTGGAAAGTAACTTCATCACTTCCTTTATACTTCTGAAGCTTCCATCATCAGAACTTAAAATTACCTTTAAGAGAACTGGCTGCCCATCAACCTCAGAGCACACCAGAGGACGCTTGCTGCTAAGTTCCTTCATGGGCTCAGTGTCAAGAAGGTCTCGCTCTAAGCTCATAGTAAGAAGACCACCAGAATTCTAGGCACAAATTATTACATTTAGACAGTCAAATAAATCCTTAGGGCTTTCAAATCACCAACATTATTGGGACATACTATTAAATGCAATGAAGATCATCAACCTAACTGAAAAATAAAGTGTTTATAGTTTGGATTCTTTTTAATCCCTGGCTTTTGAACACTTCCTCCCTACTGTCACTGCTGTAAATTTCGAACAGACTGCAGAAATGACTGAGGTTAATACAACATGCTTGCAAGAAACTCCAATATTTACCTGAAAAACATCATATATGTCCTAAAAATTAAAATGAAGACAAGTGAAAGTAATTAGAGAATAGTAATGAGAAATCTAAAAATTATGAGTAATCCTCACAACTCTACTCCTGCTTAACATCCCTAAGTATGAAAATGCTTTTCAAAAATTTTAAACATGACATTTTTGTAATTTTTACATTTAAAGTAGAATTTTCTTCCTTTAGTAGATTTGTTTCCTTCCTTCTTTGTTTTTGAGACAGGATTTCTCTGTACAACTCTGGTTGTCCTGGAACTTGCTCTGTAGCCCAGGCTGGCCTCTAACTCACAGAGATCCACCTGCCTCTGCCTCTGTCTCCCAAGTGCTAGGATTAAAGGCGTGTGCCACCACTGTAGAGCTTGATTTTAACTTATTTTTTTAAATTTCATATATGTGTACTATATTTACATATCATGCCCCCTCCATCCAAGCCCTCTTTTATCTTCCTCACTCTCAAATTTAAGGCCTCTCTTTTTTAATTTTGTTACACACACACACACACACACACACACACACACACACACAAACTAGGAAACGATCCTATAACTTTGCCCTCTGAAACTGTACTGAATAAAACTTTGTCATTGTTTGGGTCTTGTTTAGGTATTTATATTGTTGAGAGTTCATGGGCTCAGCTTTCTTGTCTCGTGTGTGTGTGTGTGTGTGTGTGTGTGTGTGTGTGTGTGTGTGTGTGTGTTTATTAAATTTCAGTAATACATAATCTGTTTATAAAGGATTTCTAGACCTATAGTTCAAAATCATCTTGAACATACTAAACTCATTGGGCAGCATCCATAAACCATGATTTAAACCTCTTATAATCTTCTCTAATAAATAATTTTCAACTTCCACATAACTATACACACAATCACCAGATACAAGACAGTCTCTAAAGCCAGAGTTACTAACTTCAAGGAAAAATACCTTTTTTAAAAATTTTTTACTGTTTTGTTTTTGTCCTGTTTCTTGATATTTGAGGGGTTGTTTGTGGTTTTTGTTCTGGGGTTTGTCTTTTGTTTTCTATTTTTCCAACACAGGATTTCTCTAGTAGGCTTGGTTGCCCTGGAACTAGTTCTATAAACCAGGCTGGCTTCAAACTCACAAAGATCTACCTGCCTCTGCCTCTCGAGTGCTGAGATTATTGTGCACCACTACCAATGCCCAACTTATGTTTGGGTTTTTAAGATAGGTGCTCACTTGGTATCTATCCCAGGCTATCCTGAAACTCAGTACACAACTCAGGTTGGCCTAAAACTGAGAGCAATCCTCATGTCTCTGTTTCCCAAATCCTGATACTATAATATTAAGTTGTGATATTCAATTCACACATCATTTTTAAATATAGTATGGGAAGACCTTATAATAGTTCTTTAAAGAACATTTTTATTTTTGTGGCACTGGGTATGATACCCATTAAGCTATATTACCAACTGATATCAAAAAAACTGTAATCTTATACATTTATGAAAATAAACTCACATATTTATACAAGCATCTCTTTATAGATCATGTTTTATCTATTATCATAACTTACTAACACTTATTTTTGAGACAGGGTCTCACATAGCCCAGGCTGGCCTTGAACTTTGACCCTCCTGCCTCCACCTCCAAAGTACTGACACTGCAGATGTATGCCACTATATATGTTTTATGCAATATGGAAAACTGAAAGGTTTCATGCACACCAAGCAAGCACTCTGCCTACTGAATTAAAACACCCTGGCCATCAATTAATGTCAATATCAATAAACAAACACAATTGGTTCTGCATCTGTGGATCCTGCTTCCTTGTATCCAATCAATTATTAAGTAGAAATGTTCAAAATTAAATTGTATCTGCATCAAAATGCAGATTTTTGTTATGCATTCCCTAATCACTGTATACTGATTAATTTATGTAACACTTACATTTTACTAGGTATTACAAATACTCTAGATATGATTTAAAAGTATACCAGGAAAACAGGATATAGTCACTCGAGCCTGTAATCCTAGACCTCACAGCAGGATGGAAGGAGAATGACAAGTTCAAGGTCAGCCCAGATATTCTGGCACTTTATGTCAAGAACTTGTACATGTTGGATTCTAGAACCCAAGGGATCTGGAAAGCAATTCTAAAAACCAGAGAACAATGGTACTTTATCTCATTCTTTATTTCTACCAGGCAATCAAAAACACTGGGATATATAGATCCTCCTCAGAGAGCTAGTTTCCCAATTCTTCTTTGGAGTTATTTAATATGAAAATCTCCTGACCTTGGAATCCTGTTTGTCAAAAAAACCAAACTCACATCAACATCTCTACTTTAAACTACTTGGTTTAAGATAGTCTCAAGAATAGGTTCTAATAATCCTTTCAAACATGCATTAGGAGTATTTTCATAGAAAAGATACTAAGGATGTAAAACTGACATGATGTGAAAATCACTATGCTTTTACATTTCTGCATGGAGGCAAATCTCAGAGAAAACAAAGCTTACCATATATTTAAGTAATCCTATTTCAGGGTACAGCAGAGGCAGTTCAGGGAACCATTTCTGTGTCAAGCTATTCAGCTTCTCCTAAAGTTAAAAAGTATTTTTATTGTAGATCAATTAGTACTTAATTGTAGCATGTTACTCTTCAGGAAAATACATGACCATCTGCCTTCTCACAACTAATAAGACATACAGTCCTTAATTTTTATTTCTACTTCAAGAACTATCAAGCAAAACATGAGTCACTTCATATCCAAAATTAAATTTTAAAATATTGTAGTTTTAATAATAACCTGTCATTTCTCAAAATATTAAAAACTTAATAACATTTTAAAATAATGGCAGATTAACTGAGCAAGAAAACCATAAAAACCAATCCTAAAAGCCTTGAGATAAAAATAATAAGTATGCAGAACTACAATCTACAAATGAAAAAACAGAATCTTTACAGTCATGTTTACTTAGGAAAACTTCTAAACATTTCCCAGATCTCATTCAAAGATTCAAAGGTATACCATAGTTATGTGAATTTGGTAAATAAAACCTGACACTTAAAATGTCTACTATTTGCATAACATTTTTACTTTGAAGAATTGTCCCTTAACTGACTCTTCTTCCTAATACCTCTCAGAAATAAAATGCAATATTCTCTCCATTGTGAAAAAAGTAGACTGGCTGATTTTTCTAAGGCCACAGAATTAAGGAATGAAAACAAAGGCGTGACTTTTTCTGGTGGATCAAGCTGCTCCATTCCTGTTTTTATTGCTTGTCAAGCTAAAAAAGGGTGTTTTTGTTAAACTGTGAGAATCTCAGTGCCTTAACAAAAAACTAAACAGAACTGTGTGTAATCAAGCTAAATTCTAAAAACAAGCAGGAAAAAAAAAACTATAAAGAAGTTGAATTTTAACTTATTACTTTTACCAACAAAAACATTACAAATGATTTTTTTCTTCTTTATAATAATCTGAAATTTCTACATTGGAATAACATTACTAATATTCACACTTATGTAAACAACACTATGCCAATAATATTTCTAGTATATCATTATATAAAGTCTATTTTTAAATTTAAATTCCTGAATAAAATCTAATTTAAAATTTCAGAGAATCAAATACTTACATATTCCTCCCTCTCATGATAAATTTCCTGAAAGACACTATTGCGCAACTGAGTTATTTCTTGTTTTATTTTCTCAATTTCAGTTCCATCATGGTCATCAGACTTTATCAGAGAGAAAAAGTAGTAAATAGGCTTATTGCACTATATGAAAACAAGTCTTCCTTAAGAATTAATGCAATGCTTATAGTAAATCATTCTGTATGGCTCTCGTGCAGCCTTCAGTACCCAGCATATAGCAAGTCTTCTAACATTAAACTAATGTTTACTGTAACATTAACTTTTCCCAAAACAATAAAAAGTATTTAAATATAAAAACATATTGCATATGTTTTCAGTTCTTGTACATTTTCTTGAAAATAAAAACAATTAACTTTACTCTTTTTTCTTCTCTTAAGTTTTTTTTAAATTCTATTTTATATGCACTAGTGTTTCTCCTGCCTCTGTGTCTGTGAAAGGGATGCCCTGGAACTGGAGTTACAGACAGCTGTGAACTGCCACGTGGGTGCTGGGAATTGAACCCGGGTCCTCTGGAAGAGCAGTTGGTGCTCTTAGCCTTGAAGCCAACTCTCCAGTCCAACTCTAATCTTAAAATAAGTATTAAGAACAGCAACCAAAATGGAGTGTGTGAAATCAGGGTTTTAAAAGCTCACACAACAAAATGATAAGTAATATCTAGATTATCTATTATGGGGGGGAAAAAATCTATGATTCTGAAATACTCCATTATGACTTCAATGTAATTTTAGTAAATAAGGTACTTTACTTAGGGTATGATTGCATTAAAAAATATGTCATATAATGTCTACAGTCCTACTATAATGAATGTGCCCAATCTTGTCACATATATTTCTCCAAAAATTGAAAAGACTGGGGGAAAAAAACTACCTTCTCCACAGCCTAGAATACAATAAAACTAGAAACCTCTTAAACTGCAATTAGTTCTAAAATAGCTCCCATTTTGCTTCCAGTTGCACACTAAGAAGAGAGATAATCACAATGGATGAAGACATACTTTAGACCTCGTCTGTACATAAATAAAATCCTCAAAAAAAGTTCAAACAATTACTAATTTATTCACAAAGTTTCAGGCCTGAGAAAGAAATGTAGTCAAAAATTAGCAAATCCCTCCAACTCTATTACCATGTGAAAACAATGTTTAAGACTTGCAAGAAATATTGTAAGCCGTGTTCAAAGAAGTTTACAAAAGACACATGATCTTTTAAAAATACTTCATCACAAAATTCTACCTTTGGAGATAGAAAGATAGCTCAGACAGTAAAGTGCTTGCCTATATTCAATATCCAGTAAAGAACCTATATTCGATCTCCAAGAGAAAAATGGCTCACAGTGTGACCTTTTAATTCCTACTCCAGGGAGACAGAGACAGGTATCCCTGGAGCTTAGCCAAACTGCTCCAAGCTAGGAACACACTATCTCCAAAAACACAAAAATAAAGATAGACAGTACCTGAGAAATGACATCCAAGGTCTGACCTTCATGTGCATGTGAACACACATACATGTATGAGCACACACACACACACACACACACACACACACACACACAAAGAAACCCAACCATGGGAGATCTACTACCTAAATATAAAGGGGTTTGTCTTATAACAGACATTCTAACAGTTCACAGGGAAAAGGAAGTTTTAAAATTTATTCTACAATTTTTGTACTATTAAAAATCAAGGTAGCAATGTAAAACATTTAATTTTTTAAATATTTAATTACATGGGACACATTTTCATTAAGAATGTCATTTCAAATTCATTTCCATATACAGAGATAAAAAAAAATAAAGTACTTGGGCCTGTGAAATGGCTCAGTGGGTGAAGGCACTTGCCTCTAAGTAAATGACCTGAGTTCAATTCTCGAGACCCACATGATAGAAAGATCTGACTCTTACAAGTTACTCTCTGACATACACATGTGCGCAGTGGTATAGTCACAGTCATATTTCACATATACACACTAAATAATTTAAGTAAGTAAATTTTTAAAAGATAAATGTACATGACAAAAAATATAAATACAATAGTCCTCTAGTTTTAGAGAGTTTTTATACATAGCTTTATGAAATAATTCAACCAAAATGAGAAACAAAAACATGTTAGCTAGAAGCAATTATTTTCCTTACTTCTTCCAAATTACTCTTCTCAACCAATTTCCATCTCAGTTGAGCTTTTAAGCCTTTCAAAGTCTTCTTAATGGACAGCAAGTAATCCACACTGGGGCTCTTATTTAAACAGTCAATGATCTGATTTTTAAACTATATGAGAGAAATAATTACCATATTTTCAAATGAGACAACAGTCACTGAACATCATTATTTTGCAAGTACTTGAGTTCAGAGAGAATATTAAGAAAATTTCATTACTTTCAACAAGGCAACAAGACCAACTGATTTCCTAATTTTCCACAGTTATGTTTAGAAGAATCTCAGGTTCAGTGCTCAAAGTAACAAAGGAAATACTCTTCAATTCAACTGAAACATGAAATTAGACACACAGTACCAACATGATACAGGCTGAAATTTACAGTAAGGGTCTAAGTTGAAATGATCTGTCTCAGATGTGATATGACAAAATGAGTATCAAGTTTCAATAATGTTCATACCTTTTAACTTAAATTTATAAATTATAGGAATATGAAAAATATACATAAAGTTGTATTCAAAGACATGTAAAGCATGCCAGGCAGAGGTGGCTCATGCCTTTAATCCCAGCACTCGGGAGGCAGAGGCAGGCAGATCTCTGTAAGTTCAAAGCTAGCCTGGTCTACAGAGTAAATTCCAGGACAGGCTCCAAAATTACACAGAAAACCCTGTCTCAAAAAAAAAAAATATGTAAAGCATTATTTATATGGTCAACATCCAACATATATGGTTAAATAACTACATATTTATGCAAAAATGAAAATCATTTAAAAGGACAATAAAGAATCATTGATCATATGGGAAAATGTTCATAATATACTATAAAATTATGAAAGTATCTTCAAAAGTGCTCCAAGACAATGCAATGCAAAGCACATATATTCCTAGTGGATGAATGGCCCATTTACAGGGGAATGCTATGTTAACTATCTCTTACACTAAAAATATTAAAAGCAATGTTTTCATTGCTTGACTTTCTATATATAAGTACATCTGCTACACAGAAAATGATGACAAAGATATGTTTAAGTTCATAAGAAAATCATTCCAATACTCACTGAAATATATATTATCAACAAAAATCACCATTCAAATTTCATAGAGAAGTTAATTATATACCAAACAATGGCTGTATCATTTTTCTTGGAGTACTAATTAACATGATGAATTTTAAACTACTTGAGAAAAATTCAACAAGTAAGAAATACAATGTAATAATTCATAAGACCAATAAGAGAATTCCAACCTCAACACTGTCCTTGTATTTGGATAACAAGGTAGCAATGAACCTTTCTTCAAAATAGATCTTCTGCAACACTTGACTGTATGTATTTAAAATAATCTCCTTGTCTACAACATCTTGCTCCTAGATGAAAGAATATGTATAAATAACAAAATGGTTAAAACTTTCATAACAATGGATAAACTTCAGCTGGGTGGTGGTGACGCATGCCTTTAATCCTAGCACTCAGGAGGCAGAGGCAGTCAGATCTCTGTCAGCTCCAGGCTAGCCTGATCTACAAAGCCACTCAGAGAAACTCTATCTTAAAATATCAAAAAAGAAAAATGGATAAACTTTCAAAGATGAAAGTATCTTTGAAAATTGCTGTATCCATTTCAAATTATTTCTCAAATCTGTTCCTAGACAGCATAGTGGCATCAAAGATGCTTGTGCTCAAAATGCTATCCTAATTATACTATAAATATTTCTGAAGCTGTCTGAAAGGATACCAGGACAATCAATATTCTAAACAGAACAAACTCAACACCTCAAGTTACTTTCAGAAACTGTCCCTCACCAACTTATAAAATCAAGTCTTATAAAACCAACAAAATCTATTTACTACAGAATGCAGTAAATACTGATTTATTTTAATGCATTATAAATAATATTTCAAAAAAGAAAGAAAATGGAAAGCATTACCACTGAAACTTTGGAAAGCAGGCTGGAAAACTGGGAATATCCCAATAAGCAAGGCTTAAAGGTCTAGGATTCCAAAATACTCTTTGACACCTATACTTATTTTCCATTGACATAGCAATACAGATTGTACACAATAAATGAACTCTAGTGTATGTATGTTCAAAGCTTGCCCAGATTTTACTTCATTTTCATAACATTTAAGGAGTACTTTCTTAAATGAACTGGATATGCTAAACTCAGAAACCAAATTGTACAGAAAACCAATCAATATTGAGTAAGGAGAGGTCTCCTAAAATTAAACATTAGTCTTTCTTAATGTGAAATGTCCTATTCAAATGGAAAAAAAATTATCCTGTGGAATAATGGAGACACTAAATTGTACTGGATTAAACCTTGATGGTGTAACTGTTTCAAGCAGGCCTATTAAAAAGGAAAGTGAAGGTCAGTCTTAATTCTATCTAAAAAAGAGAAATCATATTATTGGTTAACACAATCCAGCTGTCTCAAAAGAAACAGCAGTAACATCATTACTCACGATGAGAGATATCTCCAGTTCTTTGCAGACACATGACTCAGTCTTCTCTAGAATTTCATCAATATTACCAATCATGTCTTCTGAAGTTAGTGATTCACCCAAAGATAGATCAAAAACCTTATTTGCAAAATAAAAGCATGGTACATCTAAATCAGTTAATTGACTGAATCAGTTAGCATTTGTTGTGCTTATATACCTGAAGTAGAACATGAGGCTATACCATGGATCAAACAGAAAAAGTAAAATTCCAGGAAAAGAACAAAGACTACACTCCGTAAAACTTACAAAGAGGAAAAACAACATATATGAGCATAGCTTGCTTCAAGAAAAGTGGTGGTTAAGACAAATGGCCAATTCAAATGAAAAGAGAAAAACAGAAATAAAATCAACATGATTTTTAATATAACAATATAAATCAAGTTATGAAAAATCCCTACTGCTACAAGTAGACAATATCAGCGACTGAACAATGAAGAGACAGAACTGGAACAAACACCCAATCCCTGTTTCCTTCCACCAACACTGTTAATTGGGTGCTCTGCTTACCTTCTGACTGCTCTGAAACCATGCCACGAGACGTTGCAGAGAAGCCTCTGTCTCGCTCCTAATACTGGTGAACTCTTCTCTTTTGCTACACTGCCAGTCACAAAACTTTCTAAGTATTTCTTCAGAGTTAGTCCCTTCTTTGGCCTTTCCATACACTGCTTCTAAAGAAGTTGATAAGTCCTAAAGACAGAAATATTTGTTAAAGTAATTGACCTAGTGTTAGAATTTAAGCACTGTCAGGATTCAAGAAACAGAATATTATAATGTTGAATCTCTACTCTTAATTGTATAAATATAACTAAAAGGCAGAGAGAAAATATCCAAATTAACAAAATTAGATATATAGGGAGACAAGATAACACCAAGAAAATCCAGAGAATCAAAAGAACATACTTTAGAAACCTATACTCCACCAAACAGGAAAACAAAAGGAAATGGATAATTTTCTCAATATATACATTCTACTGAAGTTAAAATAAAGATCAGATAAGCAATTGAAACAAACCTATATCCCTAGGGAATTAGAAGCAGTCATTAAAAGTCTCCCAACTGAAAAATTTCCCATGGCCCGATTTTTTTAACACAGAAGTCTACCAGACTTTCAAAGAGTTAATGCCAATACTCCTCAAATTATTCCACAAAATAGAAACAGAAGGAACGCTGACCAATCCATTTTTGAGGCCAGTTATTCTTATACCTAAACCACATAAACATACAACAAATAAAATTACAGAGCAAATTCCCTTATGACCATAGATACAAAAATACTCAACAAAATCCTTGCAAATGAAATCAAAGAATACATTTAAAAAGATAATTCACCATGATCAAGTAGGCATCATCTCACAGATACAGGAATAGTTCAACATATGTAAATCAATAAAATTAACCCACTACATAAATAGAAAAGCACATGATCATTTCATTAGATACAGGAAAGGCTTTTGACAAAATCCAATAGCCCTTTGTAATAAAAGTCCTGGAGAGATTAGGGACACAAGAGACATACCTCAACACAATAAAGGCAGTTTGCAGCAAGCCCATGGCCAACAACAACTTAAATAAAAAGAAACTCAAAGCAATTCCACTAAAATCAGCAACAAGACAAAGTTGTCCACTCTCTCCATAGTTATTCAATAAAGTACTTTAAGTCTTAGCTACAGCAACAAGACAACTGAAGGAAATCAAGTGAACATAAAATATAAAGAACTTAAAGTATCTTTATTTACAGATAATATGTTAATACTATCATATTATATACAAACCACCCTAAAACTTCCACCAAGAAACTCTTACAACTGATAAAAACTTTCAGCAAAGTAGCTGGATACAAAATTAACTCACAAAAATCTGTAGCCTTCCTACATACAAGTAACAAACAGACTGAAAAAGAAATCAGGAAACACCACCTTTCACAAAAGCCTCAGATAATTTAAAATGTCTTAGGCAACTCTAACCAAGCAAATGAAAAGACTTTTATGGAAAGAAAAAACTTTAAAAACACTGCAGAAAGAAACTAAAAACTATATTAGAAGATGGAAAGATCTCCCATGCTCACCCATCAGTAGGATTAGTAGAGTAAAAATGGCCATCCTACCAAAAGCAATCTATAGATTCAATGCAATCCCCATCAAAATTACAAAACAATTCTTCACAGATCTTAAGGGATAGTTTTCAGCTTCATAGAAACACACACACACACACACACACACACACACACACACACACACACACACACACACAATCCTGTTTCATGAAAGAAATGCAGGAGGTAGTGCTGTTCCATGGTTTTAGAACAAAAACAGACACAGTGATCAATAGAATAGACTTGAGGACAAAGACTTAATTCCACACACTTATAGACAACTGGTTTTTGACAAACAAGCCAAAAATTCACACTGGAGAAAAGGCAAGGGTGCTGATTAAACTGCCCAGCTGCATATAGCATGAAAATAGAGTCATATTTATCACCCTCTACAAAATACAACTTATGGATCAAGGACCTCAACATGAGATCAGATACCCTGAATCACCAGACAGAAGAAAGGAGGTAATAGACTGAAACTCATTGGTATTGTAACAGACTTTCTGAACAGGACCAATACTTGAGGAATGAAGGCCAAAAAAATAATGAATAAAACCTTACATAGCTTTAGAAAAAAAAAAAAAAACACTTCTGTACACTAAGAGACAACACCTTTCTATTAAAGCTGTACCTACAAAATGGGAAAATATATTTAACAAGTATAATCTGATAGAGAATTTATATCTAAAACATACAGAAATGTAACACTGAACATCAATAAATAAATCAATTTAAAATGTGATATAAAACTAAACAATAGTTCTCAAAAGATGAAATGGCTGAGAAACAAACAAAAATGTTCAATGTCCTTAGACATCTGGAAAATGCAATTAAGAGAAATTTAAAATTCCGTTTTACCACAGTCAGAATAGCCAAAATTAATAAAAACAAATGACAGGAGGTAAGTCTGGGTCTAATTCTGGTGGGGTAGATTCTCCCCTACACCCTTCACCAGGAAATTCCTGGGTGGGTCCCGAATCTCGCTGCCCGTGTCCTGTCCCCATCCAGAGTGCTCTTGGAGCTCTGATACACCCCCACCCACCTCCACCAAGAGCCTGCCCTCCCCCTACCCTCTGCCCCACCCTGCCCATTGTCCCACCACTCTGGTTGAGGACTGAGTCTGAGGATGGAGCCAACACTCTAGCCACCTTCAGGGAAAATCCTGGAGCTGACCTGAGCACAATAAACCTGCCTATCCATGCAGGGCCACCTGTAATTTCCACCTGCCTGGTCTCTGACCCCCCACTGCCGATCTCTACTGGAGTTCTGGGCCCCTCCCAGAGACCCGCCTATCTCTGCAGGACCACTCTGAGTTTCTGCAGGCTGGATTCTTGAACCCCATGGCAGGTCCTCTGCTAAAGAGGCCTCACTCAGCCTGAGAGTGCCAGGTCCCAGCTAGACCCCACTATCCCTGAGGAAACATCCTGCCTGCTGGCCTCTGCCAAAAAGGCCTCAGCTGTCCTCTGCTGGAGCCTGATCTTTGACCCCCATTACAGGGCCCCTGCCTGCGGAGAGACCTCCTAGAGAGCTTAGAACAAACACCCAAAGCTACACACATCAAACCTCTGACCCACCTAAGCCCATAGAGAGAGGAAGAGACCCCACCAACACCTACTGGAAGAAGCTATGGGAAGACGGCAATACAAGAAAACACCTAACAACAGAAAGACAAGCATAATACCACCAGAATCTAGGGAATCTACACCAACTAGACCGGAACACAACAAAGCAGATGAAGCAGAAGAGAACGACTTAAAAATCATTGTCATAAAAATGATAGAGGCCCTCAAAGAAGATGTGAGAAAATCCCTTAAAGAAATGAGAGAAAAAGCAAACAAAAAATTGGAAGAAATGAAAAAATTTCTTAAGGAAAGTACAGAAAGCCAAGGGGGGGAAACAAACAGATGAAGGAAACAGCTCAAAACTTGAAAACTGAAATAGAGACAATAAAGAAAACACAAACCGAAGGAATTCTGGAAATAGAAAAACTGAGCAAATGATCGGGAACTACAGATGCAAGCATAACCAACAGAATTCAAGAGATGGAAGATCTCAAGTGTGGAAGATAAACTAGAGGAAATAGATTCACTGACCAAAGAAAATCATAAATCCAACAAATCCTTAACACAAAACATCCAGGAAATGTGGGACACCGTGAAAAGGCCAAACCTAAGAATAATAGCCATAGAAGAAGGTGAGGAAGCCCAGCTCAAAGGTGCCAAAAACATATTCAACAAAATCATTGAGGATAACTTTTCCAGTCTGAAGAAGGACATGCCCATGAAAGTACAAGAAGCATATTGACCACCAAATAAACTGGACCAAAGAAAAACAACCCTTGACATATAATAATCAAAACACCTAACATACAGAATAAAGAAAGAATATTAAGATCAGCGAAGGAAAAAGGACAGGTAACATATAAAGGCAGACCTATCAAAATTACACCTGACTTCTCCATAGAAATCCTCAAGGCCAGAAGGTCCTAGATAGAAGTTCTACAAGTACTAAGAGTCCACAGATGCCAGCCTAGGCTACTATACCCAGCAAAACTCTCAATCACTATAGATGGAGAAAACAAGATATTTAATGACAAAGCCAGATTTTCAAAATATGTATCTACAAATCCAGCCCTACAGAAAGTTTTGGAAGGAAAACTCCAACCCAAGGAAGTTAACTATGCTCACAAAGACATAGGCAACAGATAATCCAACTTCACATGAAATCAAGGGTAAAGCAGGACAAATATATTCACAATACCACTGCCAACAACAAATCTAAAACAAACAAAAATTAACAATCAATGGTCCTTACTCTCCCTCAACATTAATGGTCGTAACTCGCATATAAAAAGACACAGGCTAACGAAATGGATATGAAGACAGAATCCATGCTTAAATAGACTTATAGCCCCCAATGAAATAGAAGCAGTCATCGAAAGCCTTCCAACCAAAAAAAAGCCCAGGGCCAAATGGCTTCAGTGCAGAATTCTACCAGAAATTCAAGGAAGAGCTAATTCCAATCCTCCTCAAATTGTTCCACACAATAGAAACAGAAGGCTCATTACCAAACTCTTTCTAAGAGCCCACAATCCCCTTGGTACCCAAGCCTCACAAAGATACAACTAAGAAAGAAAACTACAGACCAATATCATCATCGATGATGAACATCGATGCAAAAATACTCAATAAAATACTGGCAAACTGAATCCAAGAATACATCAGAGAAATCATCCACCATGACCAAGTAGGCTTCATCCCTGGGATATAGGGATGGTTTAACATATGAAAATCTATCAACGTGATCAACCATATAAACAACTTGAAAAAGAAAAACCATATGATCATCTCCCTAGATGCTGAAAAAGCCTTCAACAAAATTCAACACCCTTTCATGATAAAGGTCTTAGAGAAAGCAGGGATAACAGGAACATACCTAAACATAATAAGACCAATATACAGTAAACCAACAGCCAACATCAAACTGAATGGAGAGAAGCTTAAGGTGATTCCTCTAAAATCAGGAACAAGACAAGGCTGTCCTCTCTCTCCATATCTCTTCAATACTGTACTTGAAGTTGTAGCTAAAGCTATAAGACAACAAAAGGAGATCAAGGAGATAAATTGGAAAGGAAACAGTCAAACTGTCTCTATTTGCAGATGATATGATAGTTTACATAAGTGACCCAATAAACTCTACCAGGAAACTCCTACAGCTGATAAACACCTTCAGCAAACTAGCAGGATACAAGATAAACTAAAAAAAAAAAATCAGTAGCCCTACTTTATTCAGATGACAAAGAAATCAGAGAAAGAAATCAGAGAAACATCACCCTTTACAATAGCCACAAACAACATAAAGTATCTTGGGGTAATGCTTACCAAACATGTGAAAGACCTATACAGTAAGAACTTTGTGGCTTTAAAGAAAAAAATTAAAGAAGATACCAGAAAATGGAAAGATTTCCCATGCTCTTGGATAGGAAGGATATAGTAAAAATAGCAATCTTGCCAAAAGCAATCTACAGATTCAATGCAATCCCCATTAAAATCCCAGCACAATTCTTCACTAACCTTGAAAGGATAACAATCAACTTTATATGGAAAAACAAAAGACCTGGGATAGCCAAAACAATCCTGTACAATATAAGAACTTCAGGAGGCATCACCATCCCTGACTTTAAGCTCTACTACAGAGCTATAGTCCTGAAAACAGCCTGGTATTGGCACAAAAATAGACAGGTAGGCCAATGGAATCAAAACGGAAATCCTGATATTAATCCACACATCTATGAACACCTGATTTTCAACAAAACAGCTAAAAGAATACAATGGGGGGGAGGAAAGCATCTTCAAAAAATGGTGCTAGCACAAGTGGATGATGGTGTGTAGAAGACTGCAGATAGACCCATGTCTATCGCCACACACAAAACTCAAGTCCAAAGGATCAAAGACCTCAACATAAATCCAGCCACACAGAACCTATTAGAAGAGAAAGTAGGAGGTACCTTTGAACAAATTGGTATAGGAGACCGCTTCCTAAACATAACTCTAGTAGCACAAACACTGAGATCAACAATTAATAAATGGGTCCTCCTCAAACTTAGAAGCTTCTGTAAGGCAAAGGACACAGTGGACAAGACCAAACGGCAGCCCACAGACTGGGAAAAAATTTTTACCAACCCTACATCTGACAAAGGGCTGATCTCCAAAATATACAAAGAACTCAAGAAACTAGTCAACAAAACACCAAATAACCCTACTTTAAAATGGGGTACAGAATTGAAGAAAGAATTCTCAATAGAGAAAATCAAAAAGGCTGAAAGACACCTAAGAAAGTGCTCAACATCCTTAGCTATCAGGGAAATGCAAATCTAAACAACTCTGAGATACCATCTTACTCCTGCCAGAATGGCTAAAATTAGAAACACCAATGACAAAAAAAAAAAAAAGGGGAACACTCCTGCACTGTTAGTGGGAGTGCAAACTTGTACAGCCATTTTGGAGATCAGTATGAAGGATCTTCAGGAAAATGGGAATTAGTTTACCACAGGACTCAGCAATTCCCCTCTTAGGTGTATACCCAAATGATCAACATCCATGCAAAAAAGACATGTGCTTAACTATGTTCATAGCAGCATTATTTGTAATAGCAAGAACCTGGAAGCAACCTAGATGCCCCTTAACTGAAGAATGGATAAAGAAGATGTGGCAGACTCTGAAGAAAAAAATAATGGAATCTTGAAATTCACAGGCAAAGTAGATGGAACTTGAAGAAACCATCCTGAATGAGGTAACCCAGTCACAAGAAAGAAAAACATGGTATGTACTCGCTCATATATGGATTTTAGACCTAGAGCAAATGATCACCAGCCTATAATTCACACTACCAGAGGAACTAGGATACAAGGTGTAATCTAAGAGATTCATATACGGTCCCTCACAAAAGGGGGGAAAGGACAAGTCCCCCAGAGCACATGGGAAGTGGGGTGGGGGCAGTGAATGGAGAGAGAACTAGGAGAAAGAGAAGGGGAGAAGAAAGCATGTGCAACTAGGAAGATTGAATCAGGGTAGGAATAGAAAAGGGAGAGAGGAGGGAGGAGAGGGAGAAGGAGAGGGGGAAGGAGAGAAAGGGAGAGGGAGAGGAAGAGAGAGAGAGGGGGGAGGGAGAGAGAGAGAGAGAACACATAAAAGAGGGAGCCATCATTGGTCTGAAGAGAAAACTGAACGTAAAGAAAGGTCTAGAGACCTACCAGACTGACTCCAACTAACAATTTGAGCAACTGTGGAAAGGCTACCATAAATGCCCTTCCCTGACAGTGAGATCAACAACTAACTTATCCACCATCATGGAGCCCTCATCTAGTACCTGTTGGAAACAGAGGCAAACACCCATAACTAAACACTGAGTCAAACTAGAATCCAGATTCAGAGAGGACAAGACCAGGTTGCAGAAACACACAGACAGCTGACTTGAACAAGGAGGAGCTAATGGGCCCCCCAGACTGATAGCTGGGAATCCAGCATGGGAGTGACTCAGACCCCCTGAATGTGGGTCTCAGCTAGAAGGACTGAACAGTCTAAGGGACCTCAGACAGTAGAACCAAGATGTATCCCTGATGCACAAAAGGACCTTGTGGACACATCACCCATGGAGGGATACTCCCTTAACCTAGAAACGGGAGAGAAGTCCTAGTCCCTACTTCAAATGACTTGACAGATTTACATGACCCCACCTGGATAGCATAGCCCTGCATGTGGAATGGGGGTGGGGAAATGGGAGGGGAGGGTGGTCAGGGTGCATGTGAGGGGGAAATAGTGTAAGAGGGAGGGAGGGAGGGAGGGAGGGAGGGAGGGAGGGAGGGAGGGAGGGAGGGAGGGAGGGAGGGAGGGAGGGAGGACTGGGATCGACATGTAAAATTTTTAAATTATATTATTAATAAAATAAATAAAAATAAAACAAATGACAGCAAATGCTAGTGAGGACTTGGGGCAAGAAGAACACTTCTTCACTGCTGATAGAAGTGAAAACTGGTATAACCCTGTGGAAATGAGTGTGGAGCTTCCTCAAAAGGATGAAATACATCTACTGTAAGGTCCAACTGTACTACTTATGGCATACACCCAAAAGACTCTCCATCTTATTACAGAGATACTTGCTCAGCCACATTTACTGCTGCTCTATTAGTAATAGCCAGAAACTTTTAACAGCCTAGATGTCCATAAACTGATGAATGGGTGAGAATAGTTGATTTACACAATAGAACATTATTCAATTGTTAAGAAAAATGAAATTAGAGGAAGGGGAAACTGGTCGGGATGTAAGAGCAAAAAAAAAAATTAAAAAATTAAATTATGAAATTTGTAGGTAAATGGATGAAGCTAGAAACAATTATCTTGAGTGAGGTAATCCAGACCCAGAGGAACAAACATTTCATGTTTTCTTTTATGTTTGTGTGTTAGCTTTTAAGCTTTAGATATTTCATAAGAATAATAATTCCACAGAGGGTAGGTAGACCATCATGACAAGAGGGAAAAGGGATCTCCCAAGGAAAGAAATTCTAATGCCTTCAAAGAGCCTTCACCCAGTAGCTGATGGAAGCAGAAGATTCACAGCCAAGCACTGAGCCAAACTCCTGGAATCCAGTTGTAGAGAGGGAATGATGAGTAAAGGGGTCAAGACCATGCTGGGAAAAAACCACCAAAACAGCTGACCTAAGCAAGTGGGAGCTGAAGGATCCCAGTCTGATAGCTGGGGAACCAACATGGGACTAAACCAGGCCCCCTGAACATGGGTGTCAGTTGGGAGGCCTGGAAAGTCTATGAAGCCTCTGGCAGTGGAACCAGAATTTATCCCTAGTGCATGAATGGGCTCTTGAGCCCATTCTCTATGGAGGGATACTCTCTCAGCCTAAATACATGGGGAGGGCCTAGGCCCCGCCCCAAATGATGTGACAAACTTTGATGATCCCCCAAGAGAGACCTCAGCCTCCATGGGGAATGGATGGGGAGTGAGATGGGGGGTTGGTGGGGAAGTATGAAAAGGCAGGAGGGAGAGGTAACGGTGACTACTATGTAAAATAAGATTGCTTTCAATTTAAATAAAAATTTATTTTAAAAAGATAACTGTATAAATATAATATCTAAGATAATATGACAGTGGCTTATGCATTTTTATCAAAATGGAAATTTGGCATTCATTAAGACAAAATTAAAGTGGACACTGGAAATCAAAAAAGAAAAATCTAAAATGAGAAGATTAAATAGGAGGGAGAAGGAGAACAGACTAAAGGGGAGAATATGGGAGGGATAAAGGCCTTTTGAAAAACTGTACTATTCTAGAAGCTTCATAAAATATATGAAAGGAAATTTAATGGTGTTACCATATAAAGGGGAAGACAATACCCCAACTAGATATCACTATACCAAGTAAAACACCTAATACCAGAATGGGTTATAACTTGCAGCCTTTGGCCAAAGGGGTCTCACAGACCCATAGGCTCTTGCCAATGTTATTGGTTGCCCTCCACAACATGATAGTAAGTCCCTGTTGCTGAAGATACCACTTACTTATGTCATAAAACAAGGAGAGATCAAGTAGTGTCCAGCTAGAAGCCTCACCCCTACTAACTAGCATTCATGATACTGGGAGGTATTATACATGCTGCAATGCTACACATGCTACCAGAACATAAAAAGTAATCATTAACCTCACCCATTAATGAGCTTTACAACCTATAACAGCAACCTGCCTGTAAGATATACTGGTACAAAAATGGCACAAATATTATGGGAATAATCAACCACTTTTCAGTTGGACCTAAGACCCACTCCATTGGTAGAACTCATAGCTGACACTGTTAATTAATGAAGCCAGAAACCAGAAACTAGAAAGAGCATGCACCCTGAGAGAAAACCCACTACTATTCTGCTAACTGAACATAACCATAAAGCAATTCCTAATGACACATTTCTATACCCATAGTTCATTCAATCTCACGATCCTCTTCAGAAACTGCTACTTGCAGTACAGGAAAACTAACACAGAGACTCACAAGTGGACAGTATGCAGAGAGACTCAGAAACCTTGAAACACTCAGCCCTAAATGGGCTATCTTTATCAAACCTCTTATCTCAAGGCTCACTTATCTACTGAGAAGATGCAGAAAGAGCCAGAGGTAGTAGGTTACTCCAAGAAAACAGCATTTTTCCAGACACAACAGGACTGGTATACATACAAAGTCACAGAGACTGTGGCAGCATGCACAAGACCTACATAAATTCAAGTCAGACAAAATCCCAGCAGAGGAGGAGTGGGCACAAAGTCCCACGTCTAAGTTACTTGCCACTGATACCAGCTGAGAGACAGAAAATGAATTCTCTCCAATGAAGTGAAACTGGATAAATCAACCAAACTCCAGAGTAAGCCTCATGCTCAGTAACAGCTGACCAACACAAAACAGTCTCCATATATTTATGTCTGCTTTTTTGTTATAGTCTGTAGAGTTCTAGCTTTTATTTAAAGAGAGAAAAGACATTAAATTGGGTAGGGAGTGGGGATTTTGGAGGACAGAGTGGGGGAGAATATGGACCAAAATATATTGTGTGAAAAAAATTTAAATAATAAAACAATTTAATAAAATTTTAATGCCATTAAAAACTAGAAATCAGCAAAGAACAAAGTTTTTACAATTATCAGGACTATCTAAAATCTCAAGGTTAATACTAATTTAACTTAATTTTAATGCATATTTAATATATTCTAATTCCAAACCTGCAATGTTTTTAAGCGTTTCTCAAGTGGCAACTCATCTACTTCCAGAATAAAAACATCTACAGCCACAAACAGCTTTTGTTGTACTTCATTTCTTTTGGCGATCAAAATACTACCTTCATTCTGAAGAAAGTAAATATAATGGTCACTATTAGACATTAGGTATTTTCACACATTCACCTGTATGAACAATAGCAATTTCTAAATTTTAATACTACACTTAAAAATTAAGCTCAACAACCCTGCTAAGCTTGTTTTTTCCCTGTTATTTTTGCCATGATAAACTTGTTCCTTTGAAAAAAGTATACAATGTCCTAGATAGATTTTAGTCTCATGCTCTTCCTTCCTTCATACAAACTACCTCTCAACACTGAGCAATTTAGTCAGTGCATAATAATGTATCAAAGTCCAATTATAATAACAAAAAACATTCTACTCAGACAAAAACACAAGGATCCAAGTTAGCAGGTTTAGAAGTTACCCTAGTTAAAACCTTATATGAGACCCTCAAAACTCAGTATTTCTGTCAACTCCTCCACAGGTTTAGCTTCTAGTAGCCCTAGAATGGTAAATTGTATCTGCTTTAGGAAAAACTATAAAACACTTGTTGAGTATTCTTACAACTGGGTATGTCTCTTAAATGAAGTATTACTACAGTATCAGATCCTCTGCTTTTTTAAAAGATTCAACATTTTTAAAAAATAAAAATCAATAAATAAACACAGGAAAGAAAATCCTTAACCCACCTCATTATGACAAGTTTGTATCTTCTCCTGAGCTACATTATATTCGGCCCAAATTTTTTCTAACTCATTCAAAGATTCTAGAGTAGTAAAGGATCCTTCATCCAACACTTGAATAGCATCTGAAAGGTCATTACCAAAACGAATACTGATGTTAATGTGCCTATTTAAAAAAAACAGAAAAAGAAAAGGGGAAGAAATTGCAAAGTATGTTATGAGAAAATTCTTTTAAAACATCTAAAAGTTACTATTTACAGCACTGGCCTGACTTCGTACTTTTTAAAACTTTATAGAAAATCATACAACTATAATACAAAGTTCTAATTAAAGATGAGAACTAGAGGGATGGCTCAATGGTTAAGAGGCTGACTCTTGCAAAGCGCTTGGGTTCAGTTCCTAGCACCCATTATGGGAGCTCATAACTATTTGTAATGGAAGTTCTAGGGAATTAAATTCCTTCTGTCCTCCACAGGCATCAGACTTGTATGTAGTACAAAACATTCAGTCATATAGTAAGTAAACCTTTTTAAATGTGTGGAAAAGATAATTTCATATATATTATGAGGTAAACTATTGCTGTCAGCCAGGTATGGTAGTACACATATTTAACCCCAGCACTCAAACAAAACAAAACCAACAGAAGATATTGCTGTATTTCCTAGCTGAGCCTCAGAACTTCTGGGTCCAAGAATCTTCCTGCCTCAGCCTCCAACAGAACTGTAATTACTAACACATGCTACCATATCTAACAGAAAGAAACCAATGTTTTTAAACTCTATATAGAAAGATAACTTTCAAAGTCTGCAGAATTGAAAATGTCAAAAGAACCTTTAACTTCTGTTCTGTAATGAGATTTATAAATACCTCTCTAAAAATTTTAGACATAGCCTGTCTCATTTACCAGGGCCATAGGTAAAGTCCTTCTACCCAGAATATGCTGACTTTTTTTTTTAAATCTATAAACAAAGCAATCAGAGAGGCCATGTAATAAACAAAATGAACAGGTTTCATTTATATTTTTTCCTAGCTCCCAACTAGACTGCCACCATTCTAAGAGCACATTTTTCAAGAATGAATTAAAGTATTTTGTCATTTTGGCTCAAGTGTGGTTCAGAGCTTTACCAATGCAGCCACCTGCTTTTTAGTATTGTACCAAAAGTTAATTAGGCTCTGACCATCCAAATTACTAACTCTTCAAAGATTTACAGACCATATTCTGTGTGATAGATTTATACTGAAAAATATAAATTTCCATTGGGGGAAGAAATCAACATGCAATATATACATTCATGGTGACATCAAAGTATAGGTGAAAATGAATCATTAATTTTAAGCACAGAATCAGCATGAAAAAGAATTAGGTTGTTTTAACAACTATTTAATCCATGTAATAGAAAAGAGGAACAAATTATACCTAATAATAACATAACCCCCATTAACACAAATATCTAAATAAGCTAATATAGACTTTTGAGAACTACTGAATAAATGTTGTATAAGATCTGCTAATTTTTTTATTCTCATTTTATAAATAATATTTTTAAACAGAGTGTAAAAATTCATATTAATAAAGCCTTCAATCCCCTCCCCTGAGTTCCACACTAGAGCCCACACCTCTGGCAGCTTTATTGGAGGACAGAGTGGTCCTAAGGACCCCAGGTAAGACACCTTCCAGTGCCCACTAATACTCCTTAAAACCTTCCCTCCCCTGGGCTCCACACAAAGCCCCACAGCCTGGCAGACTTGCAGGAAGCCAGGCTGGACCTAGAAACCCCAGGCAAGACACTACCTACCACCCACTATATCCCTTTAAATCTGCCCAACAACCCCAGCTTGCTCACTCACACACACACACACACCCACACACACACAGAGAGAGAGAGGGGGGGGGCAGGCCAATCTAGGGACCCCAAGCCCTGAAAGTCCCAGAAGGGAAACCCTACTGGACCTGAAGACTCGATAGTCACCAGAATTGTTGGCCATTTAGGCCAGAAGACCAGAGAAGAAAAAGAAGAAACCAAGGAACTAAACACTCATCCAACAAAGATGACACAGGACTCAACACCTAGACATATAATAATTCCCTAATCTAGATGCCTAACACCAGTGTAAGAACACAACCAATTAAAAGAAAGGGCAGTGTGACATCACCAAATCCCAGCTATCCTACAACGGCAAGACCTGAACAATCCAACACAGCTGAAGCACAAGAAAACCACCCTAAAAGAAGAAATGGAAAAAAAAATCGCTTAACTTGAGAAAAAGACAAACAAAAAATTGGAAGAAATCAATAAATCCCTAAAAGAAAGTCAAGGAAAAAAAAACCAGAAAACTGGGAATCAATCTACCTTGAACCCAGCTATAGCACTCTTGGGCACATACCCAAAGGATGCTCAATCATACCACCAGGACACTTGCTCAACTATGTTCATAGCACTTTATTTCTAATAGCCAGAACCTGGAAACAACCTAGATGTTCCTCAACCAAGTAAGGAATAAAGAACATATGGTACATTTACACAAGGGAGCATTACTTACTCAGCTGTTAAAAGCAATAACATAATGAAATGTAAAAACAACTAGGAAAAAACAACCATCCTGAGTGCTGTAACCCAGACTCAGATAGACTAACATGATATGTACTCACTCATATGGATATTAGCTATAAAATAAAGGATAACTATGCTACAATCCACAGACCATGAGAAACAATGTAACAAGGAAGGTTTGTGGGGAGACACCCAGATCTCCTTGGGAAGGGAAAATAGAAGATATTTCAGTGAGTGGACTGTGGGTGGGTGGGGATGAGAACACAAGCAATCAGACTGGGGAGATGGAGGGGGAAGAGTACTGAAAGAGACTACTGGAAAGAGGCGGGCATTTTGGGGTCAGGTTTAAAACCTGGCTCAAGGGAATCTCCCAGATATCTACAAGGATGACTTCAGCTAAGACTCCTTAATTAACAGCGGATACATAGCCTGAACTAGCCATCCCTGTACCAGGCAAGACTTCCAGTGGAGGGAGTGGGAAACCAACCCAGACACACAACCTTCAACCTCAAGTCTGTCCTGCCTGTGGAATATGCTAGGGTAAGGATGGCCTAGTGACTGAGGCAGTGGCCAACCAATGACTGGTCTACCCTAAAAGCCACACCAGGAGACTAAGACCATCCCTTACACTGTCTGTAGCACCAGGACCCATAGGCTGGATGACCCAGAGACCGAGGATAAAATTAAATATGACTGAAGGGGAAAATGTCAATGTAATGATGCCTAACGATATTCTGCTATGCTCATAGATTGGTGCCTAGTCCAATTGTCATCAGAGAGGCTTCATCCAGAAACTGATGGAAACAGATACAGGGGCACACAGCCAAACATTAGGCGGAGCTTGGGGAATCCTGCAAAAGAGGGGGAGAAAGGATTGTAGGAGCCAGAGGGGTTAAAAAAAAAAAAAAAGAAACCTCAAAGAATCAATTAATCTGGGCTCATAGGGGCTCACAGAGACTGAATTGTCAAACAGGCAGTCTGCATGGGATCAACATAGGCACTCTGCATATGTGTCACAGTTGTGTAGCTTGGGCCTCTTGTAGGACTCCTAACAGTGGGAATAGTGGCTATCTCCTACTCTTTTACTGGCTTTTGGGACCATATTCCTCATAGTGGGTTTCCCTGTCCAGCTTTAATAGACAGGGAGGTGTTTAGTCTTACTGCAACTTGGAATGTCATGTTTTGTTGATACTCATGGGAGACCTGCCCTTTCCTAAACAGAAACAGGAGTGGACTAAGGAGTGGGAACATAGGGGAGGTGAAGGTTGGGGAAGGGATTTGAAAGAGAAGAAGGGAGGGGAAACTGCTACCGGGATATAAAATTAAAAAAAAAAAAAAAACCTTCAGCTTCAGTAAACTGAAAAAAATGACCTCAAATAGCACAGTTAAACATGCTGGGTCCACATCAAACCACCACTAAGAAGCTAAAGTGGGCTGGGAGGTGTTTCTAATTTCACCCTCAAACTTAAGGCACTATAGCTTTAAGTGAGAACAAAAAACTGACCAAAAGAGTGTAAATTTAATCTTAGGTTTGGAACCTTCTCTTTGAAATCATAAAAATCCAAAGACTAAACCTCAAAAGCCAAAACAGTATACACACAATTTAAACTAAACACCAATTATTTTTTAATTGTCATTTGAAAAAAATATTGTTGAAGGGGAGGGTCTAAAGAGATCAGGTGGGAAAGTGCTTGCCACAAAAGAATGGCCACCCAACATGGATCCCCAGAACCTACACTGAAAGGCTGGGCCTAGGGGTGTACAGTGTAAACTCCGTGCTCAGGAGGTGGAGACCAGCTTATCCCTGGGTCCAGATGGCAGAACAGCCTACCTAGTGAGTTCAGGACAGTGAGAAACCCTGTCCCAAAATCCAACCAAGGTAGAAAAGCACATGAGGAGTGATATAGAAAGTTGTGCTCTGACCTCCACACATGCACCCACACACATGTATGCACACAAACACACATTTATAGCCACATATAAAACATTCTTTGAAACTTTTGCTCAGGTAAAGAACTGCCTAGTATGCATAAGATTCTGGAAATAAAAATAAACTGCAAATAAAATAAATAAATAAATAAATAAACAAACAAACAAACAAACAAACAAACAAAAATTTTGGTTTAAAGTACCTAATTTCTTTCAGTAGTTCTACTTTAGCTGCCAAGTTCTTCAGCCTGGTTCCTACACATGTCTTCAGAGTGCTTTCTAAATGCTTAGTCAGATCCATGGTAGCTGTTTTCTCTTGCTGAAACATAAAAAAATATACCTATCAATGAGAACCAATTAGGACAACATACTTCTAGCATTCAAATAACTTTTTAGTCAGACTCAAGCAATATGTTAAGGGTTTTAAAAATGTTATTGTCAGAACAGAATTGAACTGTTGGACATGCAGCTAATTCCAGGTCTGGGACCCTAGTTGAAAGGGATAAATTTTAAAGACTCCATAAAGTAATATGGGAAATGTGATATAAATGGCGCTATGCAATTATTGCTTATTTTATTATGAACTATATAGTACGGTTATAGTTTGGGTGATTATCAGGTGGGGTGAGGGCTGGGATCTAACCCAGGACATCTATACCTAGTAGTTGTTTGAAGGAAGTGGAGGAGATCAAAGTGACAGTGGTGCTGGGGGTAGTGGTACTGGTAATGGCAGTGAGAGGGTCTCGCTGTGTAACCCTGGCCGGCCTAGAACTCACTATGTAGACTAGGCTGACCTCAAACTCATAGAGCTCTACCTGTGTCTGCCTGCTGAGTGCTGGGATTAAAAATGCATGCACCACAACACTCAACTCTAGTTTAACATCATCTGTTAGCAATAGATACATATTCTTTTTTGCAATTCGGCTGGCATGGATATTGCTATATAGACCACGCTAGCCTCAGACCCACTGAGATCTGCTTGCTTCTCCAGTGCTGGAATCAAAGGTGTGTATGTACCACTACACACAGAAATAAGACACATTCTTAAGAATGTGAAATACTATTAATGGTTCTTGTTTTGAAACATTACCTGAAGTATAGAATTAATGAAAGACTAAAAAAAAAAAAAAAAAAAAAAAAAGACTGTAAAAAAAAAGTGATAAGCAATATAGGGATTAATCATGACTTCTCTCTGGAATATTTGAGATTTTCCATAATTTAAAAGTTTTAGGGGCTATAAAGCTGGTTCTGTCAGTAAAGTTCTTGCTAAACAAGCATGAGGATCTGAGTCAGGTCCCCAGCTTCACAATGAAAAGCCAAGCACCACAGTGGTACACAGCTCTAGTGCAGCACTGGAGAGGAGAGGCAGGAAAAAGGAGGCTCTTTGATCTTGTTGTGCAGTCAGTCCTGCCAAGTCAGCATGCTCCAGGTTCAGTGAAAGACCTATCTCAAAAACTAAAGTGGAAATGAGGAAAACATCTGACATTAATCTCTGCCCTCCATATA
This sequence comes from Cricetiscus sungorus, assembly GCA_030556225.1. Classification (NCBI taxonomy): domain Eukaryota; kingdom Metazoa; phylum Chordata; class Mammalia; order Rodentia; family Cricetidae; genus Cricetiscus; species Cricetiscus sungorus. Next base: position 38,277,971 of record JANBXA010000731.1, on the reverse strand, counting down.
CATACATGGAAATATACCTGTACACAATAAACACACACACACACACACACACACACACACACACACACACACACACACATACACACACAGAACATAAGAGAAAATATAATTAAATTTCAAACAGCCAATGAAATATAAACATGCTTAGCTTGAAATATAAGAAAAAATTCTCCTTACACAAATATCAAGGATGGAGACAGAGTAGCAAAGTAACAAATAAGAGTAGTAAGTGTACAGATTTCATAGAATAACTTTCTTTAGCACAAGCCTCTGATATACCTGCAGCTCTTGAGAAGTTTGTTCAACTTTCAATTCTAATGCCTTGTAATTTTCTAGAAGGACTTCTTTCTCTGTTTTAAGCTTTTCATTCTCTTCAATAAGTTTCTGGTCCTGTTTAATTTTTGCCAAGCTGACATTAGACCCTAAATTAAAATCACCAGCAGCCAAACTTTCCCTGTTGAAAACAAATTCACTCATTTTTAAAATATGCTAAGGCTATTGGAATTCAAAATTAAAATTCTGTGAGATTTTTATAATACATTTTACAATTAATTTTGAACACTAAAACCATTGCCTAACTCAACATTAAAAAATACTTTAAGCTGAGCATGTTAGCACAAGTCTGAAATTTCAGAATTTGGGAGGCCAAAGTGGATGCATACAAAATATAAGGCCACCTTCAGCTACACAGAGTTTGAGAGCAGTCTGGGCCACACAGTGAAACTCTGTATCAAACATGAAAATAAATTATTTTAATGCAAACTAGGTTGTATTAACTGAGGTGTACTTCAAAAATAATGTCTCCACTCTCTTATATTCCAAATTCCTTTCAACACTATCAACTCAAAAGAGCTATTGTTCTGTGTCAGTTTTTTTCTACTCCCTCCTCCCTTGTACCTCATTTGTTTAGTTCCTAAACAATCAGTAAAAATCCATCAAACTGCCATGACATCATTGCTTGGATCACCATAGGTAAGAATATAGTAGAGCTAGAGAAGTACTTCTCAACCTGTAGGTTGCAACCCCTTGAGTCAACAACCCTTTCACAGGGATCATCTAAGACCATCAGAAATATCAGACATTTGCATTACAATTCGTAACAGCAGCAAAATTAGTTATGAAGTAGCAACAAAAATAATTTTATGTTGGGAGTCACCACAACAAGAGAACTGTATTAAAGGGTTGCATCATTAGGAAGGTTGAGAGCAACTGACCTAGAGAGGTGCTCAGTGGTTAAAAAGCACTGTCTGCTCTTATAGAGGACCCTGGTTCAGTTCCCTCCCAGTACCCACATGGCTCTCCCAACCTTCTGTAACTCCAGGCCCACAATATCCAATGCTCTCTTCTGGCCTCTGATGACACCAGACATGCATGTGGTGCAGAGACATACACCAAACATAAAATAATATCTTTAAATAATATACTGATACACAGGAGTATCTACTCTGGCTTTTTGTCTCAAGTAGATAATTGAAAATTATCTAAAAATGTAGCTCAAATTACACATACCTGAGGTGACATATCCTATTTCCTTTGATCTTTTAATTATATGGCATACATCAATACAAAAAACATACCATACATCAGAAGTACAAACAATTATATTTGATCAGTTAAGAATTAAAAATATAGGTTGAGGGTGGAGATCAATTGGTAAAATATATGCCTTGCAAGCATCAGGCTTTGGCTTTGACCGCCAACACAATATATATGTATGTATGTATATATTTTTAAAGACATGACCTCATTACAGAGCAATTAAGTCTCACCAAAGCTTTCACAAACATTCCTTAAACATGTGAATACTTTTCTTATAACTAGAAGAAAACAGTCTATCTTTTTTCCTTTAAGATACTTCTTGCCTACGAGGTATGTACTCCCTTGTGCTACAACTCCAGCCCCAGCTTCAAATCTTATTTTAAGCTCTGGGTTTTGAGAAATTTAATACTGGGGTAGATTTTTATTTTTGAAAAAGACATTAAAAAGAATTGGAATAAAAAGTTGGCAAGGGAACTTTAAACAATTCAAGAACAATTTTATTTTCAAACTGGTTTTTAAGAAATATAATCCTGCTAAAGAAGAGACAAAAAGTGTTTGAGGGGGGAAAAAGAAATTATGAAAGATCACAGTCATAGGCACTGTTATGGTTCCAAAAGTCCAAGAACTGAGTTCTATAAAAGCCACTACCATAATTTTGAAATCAATTAAAATTTTAAAACAGTACCACAGTTGTACTGGCCGTTTTTGTATCAACTTAAGTTATCAGACAAGGAGAAGCCTCATTTGAGGAAACATCTGGATGAGATTCAGCTGTAAGGCATTTCCTCATTTAGTGATAAATGGGGGAGGACCCAGCCTATGGTATGGGGTGCCATCCCTGGGCTGGAGGTCCTGGGTTCTATAAGAAAGCAGGTTGAGCAAACCATGGGAAGTAAGCCAGTAAGTATTACCCCTCCATGGCCTCTGCATCAGCTCCTGCCTCCAGGATCCTGCCCTGTTTTGAGTTCCTGTCCTGACTTCCTTCCATAATGAACAGCAATATGGAAGTGTAAGTCAAATAAACCCTTTCCTCCCCCAACATGCTTTTCGGTCGTGGTGTTTCATCACAGCAATAGAACCCCTAACTAAGACAATCCATCTTACTTTGGAAATGTCACGTGATTTCCTGCATTAGTCTCATACTTTACATCAAGAGTCAGCCTCCCATTAAAATGTCCCTTAGGCCTGCTGAAGGTTGACTGGTTTGATCTGCGCCCCCATAAGGGAATAGGGTTCTTGAGGCTTCTGAGAGCAAGTTGACTAGGATCCGGTTTCTTTGCCTCACAGACGTCAATGCCAGAGATCAGCCTGCACTTTTCTGCAAATCCTTTCTTTGCCACTTCTTCCCCAATATCGACAGTGCCATACTCAGCCTGAGCAATGACTGTTCCATCTTGATAGGTTGCTTTAATTCTCATTTTTATTTCTTTTTCAAAAATCAAACTTCCTAAAAATGTTCTTCCCTAAGAAAGATAGGGGAAAATATCCACATTAATATCTTTTTAAAGATTTATTTATTATGTAAACAAAGTTCTGACAGCATGTACTCCTACATCCCAGAAGAGGGCACCAGATCTCATTACAGATGACTGTGAACCACCATGCAGTTGCTGGGAATTGAACTCAGGACCTCAGAAGAACAGTCACTGCTCTTAACCTCTGAGCCATCTCTCCAACCCAACACATTAATATTTTGTCTCACTTACTTTGCTTCCACTTGTTCCCAAGCATAGTTTTTTCCTAAAATCTATATACAAGTGGGGGAGGGGGAGAAGAGAGTTGTGGTTGACTTATGAAAATATATATCTGCATTGCATGAATTATTCCAATGTTTGTGAAAACTTTTTTGAGAAATAAAGCTAGTATTCACCCATATTTCATATTTATAAATGTTTTAATGAATACTAATTAAATATCCAAGAATAATTTTTTTAACTTAGCAGACTGTGTTGACTATCTTGGCTCCAACTAAATGTAATGATTTTTTTTTGGGGGGGGGGTTAGTTTGGCTTTTCGAGATAGTTTCTTAAGAAGCCCTGGCTGTCCTGGAACTTTCCCTGTAGACCAAGCTGGCCTCTGCCTCTCAAGCACCGGGATTAAAGGTGTGAGCCACCACAGTCAGCTGCAGTGATATTCTAAGGAACTTGATTTTACAAAGAATTTCTGGTACCTATAAAAAGGAGTTTAATAAAACTTAAATCAGATACTTTGATTTTAAAGTAAGACAAGAACAAAGACTGGAATAGAATCTCAAAGCACAAAACAGATGCCCACAATGAGTCAATGGGTAAAGGAGCTTGTCACCACATCTGACAATCTGAGATCAAGCCTCAGAAGCCACATGGTGGAAGGAGAAAAACTCTCACAAGTTATCCTCTGACTTCCACAGATGCCATGCCATATGCATGCCTACACACTTACATATTCACTCAATAAATAAATGTAAAAGAATTAAGACATAAAATACCAGAATCATTTTTAAAATCAACAATTTTACATTTTAGAATGTGAGACACTAGGAATCCTTTATTCAAAACTCCCTTAAACAGAACTTTGAGGCCTTATCAGTAGAAGCCACATGAGAAATTAGGTATTTGATAAATTTTAATTATTACCAACTCATTACACTGAGAAAAGATATAATGCAATGTATTTGAGTTTAGAGAGTATCTTAAGAATCTTCATTTTACCAGGAACTTTATTGCTACTGAGAATTTTAATTCCTAAAATTACTTTGACACAATCTAAGTACTCTTTCTTCTCAATTTCTCTGAATTCCTTTCCTGATTTTGAATCTATACTATAAATGAAATTGCTAGTTTTTCAGAATATATAAAGTATAAATTCAAAAAGCAAAATCAGTGATTACTGCTTACCTTTGCTTGTTTATATCCCCTTTGAAATAGGGCACTATTAAAATAAGTGGACCATCTCTCTTAAGAGAGGAAAGCTTTATTTCTAACTATAGTCTCAGTAAATATGAAATAAAAAAAAAAAAAAACAGTATGACTGGGCCAAGTGAAAGCACAGTGACAGGATGCTTGCTTAGCACTTAGAAAGCCCTGTGTTCAAACTCCAACACCACTACCAAAAATAAATAAATAAAATAGGATATATGCCAACCAAGTAAGAATTGTGTCAATTAAAAAAAAAAATCATAAAAGCTCCTTTGTCCTGCTGGCCCGTGGCTCCAGGTAAGCACTGGACCCTATCTCTACTGGCGCTCTGCCAGAGGTGAGTCTGGGACCAGTTCAGGCCAAATTCCCCCCCCTAATCTTCACTGGGAACTCCCTGGGTTAGCTCCACATTTAGCCCCACCCCCACCCCCCACCCCCCCAACCCCCTCCACCCCCGGTATTTTGGCCCTGGATAATACAGTCCTGGTACTTCCCACCCACCCTTTGTCCTGCTGGGCTCCCTGCTCCAGGTAAGCACTGGGCCAGAGTGCAGGTCCAACAACACCTCCACCTCCATGGAACTTCCTGAATCTGCTCTGAGCACACTGGACCTGCCTATCCACATGGGACCACCTTGAGGCCACACTCATGGCCTGCCCTCTGCTGGAGGAGAAACCTCCAAGAGAGCTTAGATAATCCAGAGTTACAGAACTCCTGACCCACCTACACCCACTGGGAGAGCAGGGTAGAGACTCCACCTGCACCCACTGGAAGAAGCAATGGGAAGACGCAATATAAGAAAACACATAACAATAGAACAACCAGTATGACACAACCAGAATCTAGGGACTATACACCAACTAGACCTGAACACACCACAGTAGATGAAGCAGAAGAAAATGACTTAAAAAAAAAAAAAAACTTCATTAAAAATGAGAGAGGCCCTCAAAGATGATATGAGAAAATCCCTTAAAGAAATGGAAGAAAAAAAAAAACAAAAAAATGGAAGAAACAGAGGAAAAGACCAAGCAAAAATTACAAGAAATGAACGAATCTCTTAAAGTAAGGAAAGCCAAGAAAAAACAATCAAACAGATGAAGAAAAAAACAATTCAAACAGGTCAAGACCTGAAAGCTCAAATAGAGACAATAAAGAAAACACAAACTGAGGGAATGCTGGAAATAGAACTACAGATGCAAGCATAACCAACAGAATACAAGAGATCAAAGAAAGAATCTCAGGTGCTGAAGATAAACTAGAGGAAATAGAATCATCGACCAAAGAAAATCTTAAATCCAACAAATCCTTAACACAGACCATCCAGGAAAAGTGGGACACTGTGAAAAAGCCAAACCTAAGAATAGGCATAGAAGAAGGCCAAGAAGCCCAGCTCAAAGGTGCAGAAAACATATTCAACAAAATCAATGAAGAAAACTTTCCCAATCTGAAAAAGTGCATGCCTATGAAAGTACAAGCATACCGAACACCAAATAACACTGGACCCCCCCCAAAAAAAAAAATAACATCTCCTGATGGGAGATGTTATTCTGTAAATATGTTTCTCTTATTGGTTAATGAATAAAGCCCTGTTGGCCAATAGGAAAGCAAGATAGGCTGGACTAGGAGACTAGGAGGAGAGAGGAAGAAGTAGGGAGGAGATTCAACATGGAGGACAGAGAGAGTAGAAAGCCAGACCCTCTCTCCGTTAAGATGAGACCACATGTAAATACTTAGATTAATAGAAATGGGTTAATACTTAAGACAAAGCAAGCAGATAAGAAACTAGTAACTGACAAACAGCATAATATCTAATACAATGTCTCTATGTATTATTTGCAGCTGTGGGATCAGGCCAGAGGGAAAGCATACTCCTAACAAAATGGTGCTGCAAAGTGGCTAATAAGAACTTCCACTTAAAACTTAACAAAAGCTTAATAAAGGGTTTCAGAAACAAAAGAACAGGGACAAGCAAGGCTTCTTGGAAATAGCATTTTTCTCAGTTGGACTCTGTTTTGAAACAGACAAGCAAAGATTTGCACGACTCCTTTAAGGGAGGTTTCCTGACTCAGCATTAAGCAGCAAAAATAAATAAATAAACACACACACACACACACACACACACACACACACACACACACACAAAGGCTTTTAAAGAGTTCTTCTAACAACTTAATGGTGTGTATGAGAGCTGGCAATGCCAGTGACCACATCTCCAAGCTGGCAGCATGCTGCTGGATGGTAGCATAGACCAAGGCAGTGACCACAGCTCTCAGTTCTGGCGGTAAACATCCCCTGCCGTCTTGGATAGACCGTGGCTAATACAGCTGTGGCTTTCATTTTAGCCATGTTGTTGGTTACCAGATAAAAGACTTGTGGCCACAAAAAGATAAAGATTTACAATAAAGACAGATTTAGATTAAGAAAAACCTCTAAAGGTTTACACTGTGTTTTAAAATATATGTAGGCTTGGAAGAGAAAACGAAACAGGATAAAATAGTTTTAAAAAGACTAATAGAAAGAAAAAGAGTAGCTGGGTGTGGTGGCACACGCCTTTAATTCCAGCACTCAGGAGGCAGAGGCAAACAGATCTCTGTGATTTCAAAACAAACCTGGTATACAGAGTTAATTCCAGGACAGATAAAAGTTACACAGAGAAACCCTGTCTCAACAAATAAAGAAATAGAGTAATAAAAAAGCCACGTAAAGATGGAAAGCACAAAAAGAGTCTGGATACTATATGCTGTTCTGTTATCTTTGTTTGTTTGACTACTGAGGAAATAGCAACAACTGTTAAAATAGATGCTGCTAAATTAATCCAATTTATGTATTTTAAAAATGCCTTGACTCCAAAATTTAAGTTCAAGGAAAGGTTACTGGGGAAAAGAATTTCTAGTTTGGTTTCCAAAGAAAATTAAAATCTGTGGATTCCTTCCAGACTAACATGGTTTGATCAAGCAAGACCCCCTGAAGCAATGTCCATGGGACAAGGCAGCCTTGCATACCACTACAGCCAGGATTTCTATATCTTCTTAGGATCCCCATGACAGTGCCCTCTACCAGCAGGAAGCAGTTTGGAAAAAACAATGCCTACATTCCCAAATATTGTTTATAAATGTTTGTTTTCATTTATATGGGATTGATTTAAATGGTTAATGACCACAACCAATCTCTTTAAAGATAAAAAGGGATTGTGGTATAGATATGAATACTATGTTTTGGAATGGATTTTCATTTATTGATACAAATTTAAGGTCAATTTTGTGATATGTATATTTCTCCTCTTGTTTAGGTATTGTGTTTATATAACTCATTTAGAAATGTAATGTATAATTTAGTACAGATTATAGTTACCTATGACAGTCAAAACTTAAGAGTTGTTAGTTAGGTTTTCAAGATGTATTTGAGATGGATAGGCATTCTTCAAACCTTTCAAAGACCTACAGAATATGGCATTTAAAATGGTTTAGGGTTTTTCTTAACAGTGAGGCACAACTGCTCCTGACAACACCACTTGCGCCAGAAAGGAAGATAGACATCAAAGAAACTCATTATAGAGTTTGCTTTCAATATGGCAAGACTAGCCATTTGGGCAAGATACTGTTCTTGCCTGGACTGTTTGATTTTATGCTGTATAAACTGGACATACAGGACCCACAGGAAAGTGACTGCTGATAGAAGAGGGGCATTGCTACAGGGTTCCTGCTTCATTAAAGAGTCTGCCAGACAGACGTTCTGCAGGACACAAAGAAAAGTGACTGACAAACTGCCAACACAGGTGGGACAGTTTAAAGTTTCCTGCTTTGCTGAGGAGTCTGCCAGATACACTATGGCCTATAGGATGAAAATGGAACATTATAGAAGAACTTCAGGTGACTGACTAGGTGTAGTCAAAATGTCTCTTTCATTTCTAGAATTTATATATTATCCTCCTGTGGTCTTTGATGGAGTTGAAGACAGATAATTATGGTTATAGTTTTCCTTAGTTAGGATTAAAGATAAATTACATATAGGGCTTTAGACTCACAAAGATGATAAAATATTTTCTTTAAATCTTGCTAAATGTTAATGAACTAAATATTGTTAACTATGTTTCTTATTTGATAACTATTTTGTTATATATATTGCTATGTTAAAGTTAAAACCCTTCTTTTTATTTTAGACAGAAAAGAGGAGATTATGGGAAATGTCATTCTATAAATATGTTTCTCGTATTGGTTAATGAATAAAGCACTGTTGGCCAATAGGAAAGCAAGATAGGTGTGACTAGGAGGAGAGAGGAAGAAGTAGAGAGGAGATTTAAGATGTAAGACGGGGAGCAAAGAAGAATGCCAGCCTCTCTCTCAGTTAAGATAAGACCACGTGGAAATACTTAGATTGATAGAAATGGGTTAATATTTAAGACAGAGCTAGCCAATAAGAAATGCTAGTAACAGGCCTACAGCTTTATATCTAATACAACATCTCTGTGTGTTATTTGGGGCTGGCGGAAAACTGCTTGTCACATGCCCCCTCACCACATAATAATCAAAACCCCTAACACACAGAATAAAAAAAGAATATTAAGGGCAGCAAAGGAAAAAGGTAGACCTATCAAAATTACTCCTGACTTCTCCATGGAAACTTTCAAGGCCAGAAGGACCTGGAGAAATGTTCTACAAATACAGAGAGCCAGCCCAGCCTATTATACACAGCAAAACTCTCAATCACTATAGATGAAGAAAACAAGATATTCAATGACAAAGCCAGATTTTTCACAATACATATCCACAAATCCAACCCTACAGACAATTCTGGAAGGAAAACTCCAACCCAAGGAAGGTAACTATGCTCACAAAGACATAGGCAACAGATAATCCCACTTTACCAGAACCCAAAAGAAAAAGTGGGGCAAATATACTCACAATACCACTGCCAACAATAAATCTAAAACAAACAAGCATTAACAATCAATGGTCCTTACTTTCCCTCAACATTAATGGTCTTAACTCGCATATAAAAAGACACAGGTTAACAAAATGGATACAAAGACAGAATCCATCCTTCTGCTGCATACAAGAAACACATCTAAGCTTTAAAGACAAACATTACCTCAGGGTAAAGGGTTGGGAAAGGGTCTTCCAATCAAATGGACCCAAGAAGCAAGCAGGTGTGGCTATCCTAATATCTACTAAGTTAGACTTCAAACCAAAATCAATCAAAAGAGATGAAGATAGTCAATTCGTATTCATCACAGGAGAAGTTCATCAGTACAAAGTTTCAATTCTGAACATCTATGCCCCAAATACAAAGGTGCCCACATTCGTAAAAGAAATGCTACTAAACCTGACTTTGTCAGGTGTGGGGAAATGTAGGGAGGCTCCCAGGAAAAGCTCCAGAGTATGTAAAAATGTTAACAAGTCACAAAACTAGTTAAATCGGCATCTCCTGTTCATGTGTAACAGACCGAATTTGTGGAAGAAACAAATGATATAAATGGATGAAATCTTTCCATGCTGTATTAGAGCTTATGTTCAACTTTTCTGTCTTCTTAGTTGTGAGCTTCTGGATCACCTGACACTTTCTGGGAACAAATGACAACAGTCTCTCAGAATGTTTCATCAAAGTTATCTTTATAACCCTACTATTTGTTACAAGACAGTAATTCAAGATGTTGCCTTGTCCTCCTACTCATCTTCTGGAAAAGGTCTCACCCTATAGATAACATAGTGCTAACCTCTTAAGTATTTTGAAATTTTGGAAAGCCACTGAAGAGACAATGAGGTAAAATGGTACTTCTATCTAACTTACAACCCTACTGAGGCTGGGGTAATTTTAAAAAAGGTACCCTACATACATAAAAACATCACACCAGGGACCCTAAGTTATTAAAAACAAACAAACAAACAAAAACAGTGCCAGTAGTGTGCTGCCAGTATGAGTTGCTGGCCAGGGAAGCATCTGAGATCCTACAAATCATAAAAAAAAAAAAAAAAACCAAAACCTTGCTACTGATGTGGGCTGTATGCCAGGACTAGATGGTAAGACTCTACTGCTAAAGATATTAAATGTGTGTGTGTGTGTGTGTGTGTGTGTGTGTGTGTGTGTGCTTTCACTATAGAACATGGAGAAATTAGGCTGGGACTGAACTGGAAACTCCCAGCCTGCTATCTGGCTTCTGCACTGTCAGAGCAGGCCATTCCCACTGCTGGTGGACAACTGTCACCAACATTCCTGCTTGACCATGGACCATGTGTGCTAAAATACAAACATCCCAGGCAGAACGTATCTACTTGTGTAACAATGGAATGTATCTACTTGTGTAACAATGGTTCTGCTAACAGCCTCTGGATTGGATTTAAGGCCCCATTCCCAAGAGGGAGTTCATGTTTGGTACTGTAAGCCAGTAAAAAACCTATGGCTTGGGAAGTTGTTAAGTCCCAATTCAGAAGCAATTTCTATGGGTTTTCTAAATGGATGTGATGTACCTGTCAAACTACCATCTAAACATGTGTATTTATGCCCATAGATCATTGCTATTATCAGTCTCAACTCATAACCATTCGGGAAGCTCTTGAGTTCAAGTGACTGTTACTGTGAGATGATGGCCTATTTCTTAGCCATGGACATCTACAGTCAACCCCCAAGGCTCAGGATCATTGCCAAAAGGGGCAGAAACAATGTAAGAGCAGGAGGAAGGGGTGGAGTATTGTGTAACAATTTCCTGAGAGATTGAAACATTCTATTCTTCAAGAAGAAGCTCCTTAAGTAGAAAAGTAAACAACAACTTAAAATAGCTTAAGTCCCTGACACTGACCAGATTCACTGTGCCCCCTCCTGGCAAGAGTAAACAATAAAAGCTGAAAGTCCCCCTCGGAAGAGTAAGCTGGACTGCGAAGATTGAGATGAGATGAGCTGCCACAAAGACTCAGACAAGCTCAGCTACAAAGGGACTCAGAGAGGAAAAGCTGCAAAATAGACTCTGACACCCAAACAGCTGCTAAATGCATCAAAACCCAGCCTAGCTGACTCAACAAGGGTTAGACCCATGGAGACACCTGAAAGAACACTCTCTAACCTGTGGATCTGCCTGCAGACTTGCTGTGCTGTGTGCCTCAGGTTCCTAGCTTTGTGAGATGTCACCCACACTGGGGTGGACTCCAATAATTCAGCTGTCTTTGAGCCATTTTCTACTCCTTTAAGTACCCCCAATAAAATTCACTGTTTCATCAAGTTTAAGTTTGGTGGTATCCATACTTTGGTCTGTCATGGGATCCCCATCTGTCATGAGTAGATATATGTTTTACAACTCCCATGAAAACAATATAAAAATTCCAAGTAATATTCATCACTGCAGAGAAGATGCTGAGGCTGAAACAGCCAGCCACACCACATCCATGACTAAAAGTAGAAACAAATATACCCATGATGCCTACTTTCTCTTCTCATCTAGCTAGCTTCTGTACTACATCATTCAAGAGACCCTGGCCAAGGAATGGTAATGGATTTGAGCCTTCCTGTGTCAATTAGCAATCAAAACAGGTCCTAACATACATGCTCACAGGCCAACTTGATCTAGATAATCCCTCAATTGAGACTCTCTTCCCAAGTCATTCTAGTTTGTATCCAACTACATTTAAAACTGTCACATTGCCTAAAACATAAATCAGATTATTTGTAATACCAAACTTTCAAACTACTGATATTTATGGACAGGATTAAAGATCACTGAGGGGTGCTCTAGATTCAATCCCCATGCTGCCAAAACAAAAACAAACCCAAACTGTGTTAACAGAATTTTTATCATATAAAATACAATCCCTTTAAATTTGTACAGAAGAAACTATACACATTTGTTTTATTTACTTACATATATAAAATCACTTATTTGATCATTAAATGATTACCTAACAAATATGAGAACAAAAACATAATTTTTATGTGTTTATGGTCATTTGTCTGTTTGGTAAGTAAGTACCAGGGATAAGTCCCAGGGTCTGATTATACTAGGTAAGTGTTCTACCAAGAACTGTATCATAACTGAACTTTTTATAATTCCTGTTTTCCATCAAAATATACAAGCTTTTACATTAAACAAAGCTAATGACATTTATAGTGCATTTTCTTTCAGAAAGTATATAGTTTCAAGTATAATACATTGACAGAAGTATTTAATTGTGTGACTTGCCTGATCAAACTGGGTAACTTCTTGGCCTGAAGGAATCTGTAGTCCCCAAAGTCTATACTTCTTGGCAATACTAGAAAATTGCAACTCTGGGGGAATTTCTACTATATCAGATCGGTTTAGAATTTCAGTATTTCCATAGTCAATGTATCTCACCAGGCACTAGAAAAAATTGGAAGCAAAAAGTAGTACTGAACCTAGATTATAAATCTGTTAAGACCTATAAATGTCACCTCAGATGACAAATGCCATCAGAAACACCTCTAATGACAACTTCAAAAGAAAGAAAATTCTGCATTTGAGACTAATTTCCAATATCAATTGTCTTCTTTAATTATTGGTATCTTTATACAAATATGGGCATGCAGCACTGTGATCCTTCCTAATCTCTTAATATTAAAATCAATCTACATTCTTAAAATTGAAAACAGTAAAGCCTATTTTCCCTCAGGAAAGAATTTTTTTAACAAAATTAAACCCACTCTGACTAGGCGTTGAAACTGACCAAATTCACCCTTGTATCTGGTTTTTTTTTTTAATATATATATATATATATATTTATTTATATTTCTGAAGGCTGTAGACTTAGCTTACACTGGCTGTTCTTCCTAGCATCCACATAGTGGAATCCAACACCTTTTTCTAACCTTGGTAGGCACTGCACACATGGCACACATACATACAAACAGAGAGAGCTCCCATTCACATATTTTTTTAATTTTTAAAAACTTTCTAAAAGTATATTACAAAGTCAATAATCATCTCATGCCTTAATTTAAAATCTTAGTCAACCCAAAAAGCAAATGCAAAATAGTCTTCAATTGTCAAATTATGAGAAAATTTATATTAGAAAATTTAGTTTCACAAAGATAAAACAATCTATAGCAATATTAAATGACATTTTAAAAACATAAACCAATCACACAAATCATTAAACTTTTCAACTTAGCATTTTATCCAGAAAAATATTTACCAAACATATACAATATGAAATACATTTACATCTAGAAAAGAAAAAACCACTTAAGGAACACCTGCAGAACTGTTTGCATGATCCCACAATGTACATTTGCCCCCAAACAGCTCTGCATATAATCTCATCTCCCTTAGGAGGAGGGCTTGAAGGGAGGGGGAAAAAAGGGGCTTGGCATGAATGGGAAGGGAATAAGAAGGATAATAGGGAGAAATGAATATTATCAAAGTACATTTTTATGTATGCAAGAAATTGTGAAATAAAAATATGTAAATAAATCTACAACTTTCAATGTAAGAAATAAAACTACTTGACAAAAAAAGAATTTATCAATTTAACTTAAAGATTAGAGGTGAAAAACAAATTATCATTGTCAACTACATTTGACACCAAATACAAAATATATCTAACTTCAAGATCAAATAAATTTTCTTTTTCCATTCATCAATCTTCATAAGATGAAGAGTAAAAGTTACTATCATGAACCATAAAGAAATAGGGCATTAAGAGCCAACTTATCAACAAAAATAGCCCACAAATTTTATCTTCTAGTTTTGAATTTTCTTATTTTATTATTATTTATATTTATTGTATTTTGTTGGTATGTATGTATGTGTACCACGTATGTACATGCTGCCTAAGGAGGCCAGACAAGGGCATTGGCCTGGAACTGAAATTACAGATGGTTGTAAGCCCAGATATGGGTATTGGAAATTGAACCCAGGTCTTCAGGAAGAATACACAGTGCCTTTAACCCCTGTGCCATCTCATCTCTCCAGTCCTATGTTATCTATTTCTAGACAACCTGATGCTTGTACAGAAATTTAAATTCATAAGAAATTACTTCTTTAAATTCACCAGAAAAAAAAAGTTTTTCATAAACTTTAAGTTTATTGAACTGACATTATCACTATAAATAAGTAATAATAGACTCAATAAGCATCAAGTTTCAGAAGCAAAGGCCAGCAAGATAGCTTAGTAGGTGAGAATGCTTGCTGTTAAAGCTGATGACCGGAGTTCAATCCCAGGACCCAGATGGTGGTAGGAGAGAACCAACTCCCTCAGGTTGTCCTCAAGCCTCACAAACGTGCACTGTGTCACTCTTGGGCCCACATACATACATACATGCATATATATATACACATACAAAAATTAAAAATGGCAAAAAATTAAAACTACATTTTTAAAAAGTTATGGAACTAAAGTAAACATTCCTTAAGCCCAAAAATATGGATACATATTTCCTGCCTTATCATCACTGATGGTTTTTAGCACTTTGCATCTGTACCAACACTTATCTTCAGAAAACAATCCACCATAAATCTGTGAAAGAAAAAGAAACATTTTTCATTTTAATGAAAAGCACACTAAATAGGTCAGGATATAAGTTAGCATTGTGCACTACAGTGTGTTAATGAATACAATAACTTATCAAATCCTCCAAACATACCTGTGAGGCAGGTACTTTGTCTATACCACTATGTATCCAAAGTCATAGTCTCATTTTCAGCAGAACCAAGATTCAAACTTCTGACTCTAGAGTCCATTGTACTAGTCTACCTCTCAAAAAAATAAATTAAAAAAAAAGGCCACCTTCTTGGTCTTCTGGCAAAGGACATATTAAGCTATCACAATCAAGTATTTACAATAACCACATGACTGTACTGCGTCTGTACAAGCACAGTCCCATCAACAGCCAGGCATACATTAAGGGGAGGTGATGGGAGATGTTATCCTGTAAATATGTCTCTCATACTGGTTAATGAATAAAGCAATGTAGCCAATGGGAAAGCAAGATAGGCAGGGCTAGGAGACAAGGAGGAAAGAGGAAGTAGTAAGGAGCAGTCAACAAGGAGAGCAGAAAGAGAGCAAGATGCCAGCCCGCCACTTTCCAGTGGAAATACTTAGAATAGTAAAAATGAGTTAATCATTAAGACAGAGCTAGCCGATAAACAATGATAGTAACTGGCCAACAGCACTGTATCAAATACAGAGTCTCTGCGTGTTATTGGGGGCTGGCGTGGCAGTGGGACCAGACCGGCGGCAGGAGAAAACCTGCTCTTAACAGGGAGGCTCAGGAAAGCCTGTGTCATTACTGAACAACCTCTCTAGTTCTATCGAGGAAAAGTTACTGCTGTTCAGTGTATTACTAGTAACCCCACTGGGCTCCTATGCTCACACAGATTTCCCTAGTTAAACTAACTGGGCCACAAAACAAAACCAAAAATCATGAATCTAGGAAAGGCACAGTTAGGAAAGAGGGTAATAGGGACAATATGGAGAGATAGGGACCAGAATGCATAATAAATGTACATATGTAATTGTCAAAGAACTAAATTAAATTTTAGGGCAGCCTGCAGGACAAGAAAAAGGCCGTGGAGGATTCCAAGGTGACCACCATGAAAGGTCTTACAACCTCCCCTCCCCTACATGCCAGAACCAAGAACACTGAGGCTGCAGAAACCAACAGTTCCTGCTTGCCCCTCACATACCTAGAAGTCTGCCAGAGTCAGAAGAATCAAATTACATCACCTTTCAACTCCTTTCAACTCTGCATAGCTGTGCCAGCAATTCTCCATAAGTATTCTTTTTATTTCTGATTATCATTTAATCTCCATTCTTGCTTGTATGTTTCTTGATGATTTTTTTTGTTCATATAATTGTTTGACTGTTGTCCACCAGTCCAAAATAAAGTATTCTCTATTACACTTTCCTTCCACATCTCATATAACACCTCCTCTTATTCCTACATCTTCCTTTCACCTCTATTACCTCTTGTCTTCTTAATTACAATATTTCATAAATATAACTGCTCCTATTATCTATGGACCCTAACAGTACCTCAATTTTCACTTCCTAGTTACTGTATTCACCTTGATTGCTTTTCTTTTCAAAATAAGTCTAATACTGTGCTGGCTAGATTGTCAACTCGCTACAAACTGTAGTCATCTGGAGGAGGGAACCTCAACTGAGAAAATGTCTCCATAAGACAGTGGTTCTCAACCTCCCTTATGCTGTGACCCTTTAATAAAGTTCCTTATGCTGTGGTGACTCCCAGCGACAAAATTACTTTCATTGCTACCTCTTGATGTAATTTTTCTACTATTGTGAATCATAATTAAATATCTGATATTTCCAGTTGTCCCCCAAAGGAGTCACAAACTACAGGTTGAGAATCACTGCCATAAAATCAGAGTGTGGGCCACACAGAGCATTTTCTTAATTAGTGACTGATGGGGAGGGCCCAGCTCATTGTGGGTGGTGCCATCCTGGGCTAGTGGTCCTACGTTCTGTATGAAAGCAGACAGAGAAAGTCATGAGGAGCAAACCACTAAGCAGCACTCCTCCATGGCTTCTGTATCAGCTCCTGTCTCAAAGTCCTTGTCCTGCTTGAGTTCTTGTCCTCACTTCCTTCAATGATGAATATGGAAGTTCAAGCAGAAAAAAAACCCTTTCCTCCCCAACTTTCTTTTTGGTCATGGTGTTTCAATACAGCAATAGAAACCCTAACTAACATAAATAATTAATCCTTATCCTTAACTAATCTATCTCACTACCACTTTTAATTTTATTAACTAAAATCTGAATCACTCCACACTATCCTTATTTATTATTTATCCTACAGCAGTTATGAAAGCCAAAGGGACCACTATCATTAACTGGTTAGTATAGTATCTCCATAATGATAATAGCAAGTAGCTGTGGTTGATCTCAAAGTTTATATCCTGCTAAGGAAGTAATACATAATTTACACCTAGCATGCTGAGCTCCTAACTGGGGAATTATTTTCTGAACTACATACTCAACTCTACCACATCCAAGTCTCACAAAAACATTGCTAACACTTCAACTGAAAGAATTCCAACACAGTGATATAAGAAACACACAAAGACAATTTAATTCCTCCAATTTTTACTAATCCTACAGCAATGGTATCTAGCAAGAATGAATTAAATGCAATCACAGAGAAAGAACTCAAAAGGATGATTGTAATCTTATCCAAAGAAATCAAAGAAAACAAACTCCTGATAGAGAACAAAAAACAGCTAAATGAAATTAGAAAGGCTAGATAAGATATGAAGAAGAAATTGAACAAAGAGAAATATGGGGGAAAACCAATGTTTAAAATAAAAACATAACAAAGTCAAATAAAAAAAAAACCCTACAAAAAGTTTCACTAACCAAGGAGAGGAGAGATTATCTATGCTTCAGGCAAGGTTGGGGAACTGGAACAATCAAACAAGGCAAAGTTATAAAAATAAAGCAACAGAAGAAATTCAAAGGTACACCTGGCACTCTGACAAGCCTAAATCTATGAGTAGACATGGATGACAGAAAAGAATCTAGTTCAAACATCACAAAAAACAGTTTTAAGAATCATAACAGAAACTTTTCCAAAGTTAAGAAAGGAGATGCCAATCCAGATACAAGAGGCATTCACACAGTCAGAAAAGAGCCCCACATTGTCAATACAATTAAAATTCTAAAGATACGGGGCAAATAAAGTATACTAAAAGCAGCAAGAGAGAAACACCACAACATAAAGACACGGCCATCAAAATAACAACAAATTATTCAATGAAACTTTAAAAGGAGGACCTGAACAGGTGTATTTCGAGTTCTGAAAAACTGTCAACCCAGAAAAATAAAAATCTTCCCATGATAAAAATAGGCTAATGAAATTATGACCACCACACCAGCTAAACAGAAAATAAAACACTTCAAGAAATTCTTTGAACTGCAGAGAAAAACAAACCTATCCATGAAGCCACAGAAAAGGAAAAAGTGTGCTATGAAATAACACACTGTTGAAAAACAACTCGTCTATGAAGAAATAAAAAAATGAATAAAAATAAATTGCTAGAATCAAATAAAAGTAAAAACACAACATGCCAAGACCTAAGGGATATAAAGAAAGCAATCCTAAGAAGGAAAGACTTGTATAGCTCTAAGTACCTATGTAAGAAATCAGAGAAACCTTGAATAAATCAATTATTCACCTTAGTACCCTGGAAAAAGAACAACACATCAAATCAAAATTCAGTAAGTGAAAGTAAATCATTAGGACAGAATATAATGAGGAAAAATACAAAGAATCAAACAGATACCTGGTTCTTTGAAAAGATAATAAAACAGACAAACCCTTAGTCAAACTACCCAAAATAAAAAGAGAAGATCTCAATTGATTACAGCAGCTACCAATGAAATCAGAAAATCATTAGGTCTTACCTTGAAAACATACATTCACAAAGTTAGAAATATTACAAGAAACTTATAAATTCCTAGATGAAAATGACCTAACAAATTAAGTCAAAGTCAACCTGAAGCAGTAATTTAAACTTTCCTATCTATAACAAATAGTGAGTCTAAAGCAATAATTTAAAATTTCATAATTGAAAGAATTCCAGGCCCAGATGGATTCACTGGTGAATTTTACCAAACCTTCTAGGAAGAACCACCACTAATTCTTCACAAATCTTACCAGTTAAAAAAAGAAGTAACATCACCCAATTCTTTTTATGAAGCTATCATTACCCTGATACCAAAAGGAAATAAATAACAACAAAAAGGAAATTAGAGACTTCTATGATAAAATTACACAAAAAAATTCTCACCAAAATACCTGCAGATTAAAATTAAAAGCACATCAAAAAGATCATCTACCACAACCAGGTTGTCTTTATTCCAGAGATGAAAGAATGGCTTACTATATCAACTCCTTATGACTAATCAGTCAAGGAAGTCCAAAAAAGCAGAGGGTACTGCACTGCTCTTGGCTCATCATAACTAGTACTTTGGTTGTAGGACGTAGAGAAACCAAACTGCAACTTATCTGAAAACTTCCTACCTGCTTGTTATCTTTCACAGTGCTATATAGTGTGCTACACTGCACTGGGTAAGAAAAGTCATTCATGGCACTACCCAGAAGGAAACCCTGAATACTACAATGTTGTTCTATCAGGCAAGGTGCAACAGTGGTAATAATCAACCATTTTCTGACTGGATCTGAGACCCACTCCATAGGAGGGCGTTCATGCCTGGCATTGTTAACCTGGTCAAAAGCCCATAACTTGGAAGGTCATAGGCCATAGGGGAGAACCTACTACTGCTGTTTTGCTAAGTGGGGATGCTGTCAAACTGCTTTCTAAATATG
Source organism: Cricetiscus sungorus (assembly GCA_030556225.1). Lineage (NCBI taxonomy): Eukaryota > Metazoa > Chordata > Mammalia > Rodentia > Cricetidae > Cricetiscus > Cricetiscus sungorus. Next base: position 38,258,247 of record JANBXA010000731.1, on the reverse strand, counting down.
TATGGCTTGGTAAGCTTTTTGTCACCTTGATACAAGCTAGAATTATTCTGGAAGAGGGAACCTCAATTGAGAAAATGCCCCCACAAGACTAGCCTGTGAGCAAACCTGTGAGTTCACTATACACGAGGCAACTCTTGGGCAGGTGGTCCTGAGCTGTGTAACAAAGTAGGTTGAGCAAGCCAGCAAGCAGTATTCCTCCACAGACTCTGCTTTGGTCCCTGTCTTGGGTTTCTGCCCTGACCTCCCTTGATGTGATAAACTACAACTCGCAAGGTAAAATAAACTTTCCTTCCCAAATTGCCTTTGGTCATGGTATTTGACACAGCAATGAAAAACACACTAAGACAACTTACTTTATACCAACAGATCAGTGCTGCTTTCAACCTTGGCTAGAGAAGCTGTTTTCTGCAGTGGGCAGCATTTAATGCAGCAACTCTTTATTAGTTCAAGTGCTAAGAGTAAGTGACTACTGTGTCACTTACTAGATGGAAGATCTAGATCTAGATGGGAGATCTATATCAACCTCTAAGCAGAGAATATCGTGGAAGGGAGGGCAGAAATACTATAAGAGTTGAAGGATGAGAACAAATGCTGGAAAAATGCACTCTCCTGAACATAAACTCACTCCAGCAATTACAGGCATCAGATTTAGCCATGATCAGTCAACATTCTAGAAGAGAGCACTAATTGGGCTCAGTGAATTACAAAAAGACACAGAGAGAAAAAGCATAAAAATTGAAGGGAAGTTATTACAGGGTGTCTGGGAGGAATGGATGAAGGGATTTGGGGTTAGACAGGATCAAGATATATTGTACATATGAAATTGTCAAACAATAAATAAGATATTCCAAACAAGAAAAGAAACCAGTAAAAAAAAAAGTTAAAAATAAATTTTAAAAAAGATATTTTAAAATTTTTAAAAAGCATCTTACTGTGTTTTAAAGATTTGTTTATTTATTTATTTATTGTGTATACAGTATTCTGTCTGCACATATGCCTACAGGCCAGAAGAGGACAGCAGGTCTCATTACAGATGGTTGTGAGCCACCATATGGTTGCTGGGAATTGAACTCAGGATCTCTGCAAGAGCAGCCAGAGCTCTTAACTGCAGAGCCATCTCTCCAGCCCCCTATATCTGATTGTTTTAATGTCTAAAAGAAAACAGGTAAAATATTTTTATACATAAACATGGCAAGAATATTCTATTTAAGTCTAATCCTGAACCTGGTGGAATCTACATTTTCTATGAGTCAAAAATATTTTTAGACTTTTTACTTTATATAAGGACATTAGAAACACTTTTGCCAAGAAAAAAATTAAAACTCTCTCGTTTCTGTGTTCTTAGTTAACTTTTGGAGGCCAATGCATTATTAGCTTGGCTGAGCATTTGTCTCTGCTGTATGAGTATAAGTAACAGTCCCTTGTCAAGAACTTGGGAGGCTGCTTTTGATGAAAGTACTGATTCTCTATTGGGCCTACAGGTGTCTAATTCGAGACTGGAACCAGAATGAAAGGCTTGGCATCTCTGTGTCATTTAGATTTTAACATTTTGGTCATGTGTGAAAATATCAGACCACAGAAGACACAGAAAAGTGTAGCACCCAGTTCTTCAAAGATTTATGCCTATTCTCAGTAAACACAAATACTTTTCCTGTCTCTTTTACTCATTATTTCTATACTGTAACGCCTCAGTTCCCTGGAGCTGAGAGGCTAAACTGTAAGCAGAGTTTGGCCAATAAGTAAAGTTCTTTTCATTTATCACCGTCTCTTGAACACAGTTTAATCAAGCAACAAGAAAATCAAATGCTTTCTGCTAATTGATTAACTGAAAATTAGACAGTATTATTAAATACCAAATTTATGCTTTAGTTTAATGATGTTTAATAAAAAAAAAAACAAAATTATGAGTTCCGCTGCCTCAGCTCTACTGGCATTTGTGACTAAATGGTTCTTTATTTGGAGGTGAAGAGCTGTAAAGAGTGTTTGTCATCATTCCTTTTGGCATCACCCATTAGAGGCCTATAGCACCACTTCCAGTTATGACAACCAAAAGCAATCTCCTTCCACTGTCAACTGTCTCTTAAAAGTGTTAGTGTAAGATACAAAACTCACTCCAGAGTGATAACCACCTAAAAACACACATTCTCAGTGGAGACAGTATTTCTCCATGGGAACAAAAAGTAGATTTGGAAGAATACCATACAAGGGAAATCTTAGTTATTACAATGGTTCATGGATCTCCTAAATCCCACCCTACCTGACAACATACACAATTTATCAATAGTATGATATTATAATGTCTTGTTGCAGAAGCCCCACTAAGAAAAAGACTAGTCTAAAATGCTTCTTAGGAGGAAATAATGAAAGCAGCCAGCAAGCTCAGCCAAAACAACTGAGCCCCAGCTTCAATGACATACCCTATCTCAAAAGAAGTGAAGTGGACAGCAATAGAAAAAGACTCACTCATTCTCTGGCCTCCATAAGCACAGGTAATTCATTCTCTCTCTCTCTCTCTCTCTCTCTCTCTCTCTCTCTCTCTCTCTCCCCCCCTCTCTCTCTCTCTCTCTCTCTCTCTCTCTCTGTGTGTGTGTGTGTGTGTGTGTGTGTGTGTGTGTGTGTGTATAATCTCCCTTGTCTTCCCTCTCCCTCTGATTCCCTTCTCTTCCTTCCTCTCTTCTCCTTCCTCCCCCACTCTCCCATATCTAAGTGAAGAATTGAAGGAAAGATAAATCACATACCAAAAAAGAAAATATTAATATATATAAGATTTCAAATGATATCCAGAAGGTAATGAAGTTAGCCACAGACTAGGAACAAATATTAGTCATACATATATAAGACAAAAAAGACTTACACCAATATAGAGGGTTAAGATGCAGCTCTATTGGTAGAGGTCTCACCGAACATGCACTAGACCCACACACTTGATCAAGAGTCTGCCATTCTTAGTTTATATCAGAATTTCTGTCCATAGTTATCCTATGACTATAGTTTATAGAAATTCTAAAAATTTGTCTTTTCTGTTCAATAGGCTCCAAATTCCAAAATCTGTAAATTCTAAAATGTAGAAAAGTAGACAAGCAAGATGAAATGATTATATCCAGGAATAAAGCTTACCTTCTTAGGATCAAGATTCCCAAAAACTGAATTAGCATGAGGACAAACTTCAGATAGTGAGCAACCGATCTTCATAATATCCTTATTTCTACTAACATTCTAAGAAGAAAACATAAGTATGAGATTCAATAAATCCTGATGGTATTGTATATAGTAACTGAAGGACCTACTAAGCATAACACTTAAAGGATTTAAAGCATTGGGAATTAGATCAAATTCTTGTGTTATTATTTTCATAATTCAAATGAGTTTGTAGAAGAACTGATATTAAACTACATGAAGCTTACTAGCAACAAGCTCAGGTCACGTAGAATTCAAATAAAGTGCCAAATATTATTAAATTATGCTAAGTAAGTTCCTTAGAGTCTGGGTAATTCCAAGACTGGTGGCTACAGAAAATAAAAAAGTGATCAATGGAAGAATAAGACATGTTTAGAAGACAAGGAACCAACCTATGTATTTTGGCCAATTCCTGTTCCATTGGCCAGAGATAAAGAATTCAAACAGCAAAAATAAATAATAACAGCAATGGATTACAGCCTGTGACATATCCACTAGTCTGTAGTCACATAAGCTAAATTATTGAACAACTAAGTGGCAGAGAAGAAACGACTCCTCTGTACAGAGGAACAATTAATAAATGCAACAGGAATAAAGAAATTTGAAAGGAAAGTGAAAGTCCAGTACAATACTAAGAAAAAATTAAAAATTACAAGTGAAAAGAACAAAACTAGTCAATCCAATGTATCTTTCTCTAAAGCATTTGTTAATTACAAAAGAAAAATACTATTATTTAAATGAACATCCCAACCAAGTAGATTAAAGCTAACATATCCAAAAAGACATGACATCAGAAACCCCAATACAATGCACACTGGACACATCATCATCTTTGGGTTTTTGGCCAATTTATGAGAAATCACCAAATAAACCCATATTAAAGATATTCTATAAAAATACCAAGTCATACAAAACATCTAAAGTCAGGCTATCTGACAAAGGTTAGAGGACTCTTAAAGATACAATGATGATCTTAAAATGAATCATGGATTGGGGGAATGAAATTTGAAATAAAGACTATATATAGTTCAATTAACAGTATTGTGCCAGTATTAATTGCCAGGCTTTTGTCCTGTGCTGTGGTTATACAAGAAATTTGTATTTGTGGAAGCTGAGTGAGAAGTATACAAACAGCCTTTATACTGATTTTGTAATTTTCCTGTGAGTTTATTTCACAGTAGAAGAAATTAAATAAAAGCTGGGAGTGACACTGCACACCTGTAACCCCAGCACCTGAGAGGTAGGAATGTAGGGGGGTCTTGAGTTTGAAGTCAGCTGGGCTCTGCAGTGACACACTGCCTCAACAACACAAAATAAAATCAAGTATCAATAGACACACACATCACACCAAGCTTTATAGAAACACAAAGATATTCAATGAGGCCACAATGTCTGGTGATAGAAAACCTCTCAGAACAGTTCTAAGACATCAAACATAAACTGAAATGGCTTTCTGCTTAAAAAAAGAGAAAGAACATGAAGTTCTGTAGGTAGGTGGGTGGGTGAGGGTCTAGGAATTAGGGAATAATATCAAAATATACTGTATGAAATTCTCAAAGAATAAAAAATGTAAAAATTGAAACAGGAAAAGTATTTTAAAATATTATTTTATAGTTATGAATGGTATATGTAATCAAATTAAATAATGAGTTAGATATAATTAATTTTATTTGTAAAAACTAGGCTACCCCAAACCTCCAGCAATGGAACTGTTCACCTTTACACCAATAAAGTTGGTAAAACACAAATACTCTGAGTGTGACTTAGACCTAGGCCAACTTGGAAAAGTACTGCTGTGAAGACCTTAAGTTCTTCTGAGATGTCTATAATTCCTTCAATGTCATCAGAGACTGTTAGTCCATGTATTCCAAACTGGTCCATGAACATATCAAGAAGAAAACTTTATTTTGAATTGGGGGAATCAATTCCCCAATTGAACCACAATATGTTGAATGAAATTCTCAAAAGAATAAAAATGAGAAGAATATTGTGTATGTGTTAAAGGCGCACACACACACACACACACACACACACACACACACACACAAGAGAGAGAGGGGAAAAAACCCACACACAGGTCAGAAAGCTCAGTTGTTTTTAATAAAGTTTTTTGAGTAATTAAAAAAAAAGTTTGTTTTCAAGAAACAATCTTCAAAAACAACCTCTAGATGGGGCTATAACTTTAGAAATACAACAGTACATGCCTTCCTGGTCCTATTGAATATAATTTTGAAGTCCCAATCTCGACAATTTTTTTGTTTAATTCCGCTGTATTACAAGCACATTATTCAACCTGGGAAAACTACAGGCTGTGGTCATTTGAATTTGTGTCTTATGCTACATGATTTCATCAAAATTAGGTAATGAGAATGAAAACAAAAGTACATTTATTCTTAGGTTTTTATTTTGCTTTTGTTGGGAAAGGCTTGGGACTAAGAAAGAAGAAGGTAGAAAAGAGAAACTAGCCAAGCTTCTGTTTACCTGGGCCCAAAATGTTACTGCATCTTCTACATGACTTCCAACAACATCTTCAACTAAAATAAAATCACAATACAAAAAAAATTAGAACTTAATATCATTTAGCTCTTATACCCCCAAAACAATATTTAACTCCAGTACCTTTATTGTAATGTGTGTCCTCATCCATTTGGACAAGTCCTGAAAAACTAACAATTTGATACCTTGAATTAGGTTGTAATATCTATTAACAATGAAAAATGTATCAAAACTCAAAATTAATAGAAAAAATGCCTTACATATATTTTCTCATGATTGTTTCTTGTATTTATTCTGAATATATTGTAGTTTTCAATGTCGAACTGAATCATGCCTATCTATCATTATCTTTAGCCCAAACTTTTATAGATTTACATGTAAGTTAACTCACACACATTTTGGTCACTTAATAAATCAATACTCTGGAACAACATGCATATTCTTGTGCTTGTGTGCATGGGTGTAAGCAAGTGTGTGTGTGCCTGTGTATGGGTGTTTTGCCTATATGTATGTGGGTGAACCACATGCATGTAGTAGATGCTGAGGCCAGAAGGGGGCTTCATCAGATCCACTGGGATTGGAGTTACAGCCAGTTGTAAACTGCCATGTTAGTGTTTCTAGAGAACTAAGGTTCAACTTCTAACAAAACCACACTGCCCCAAATCTCAGCATGTAGGAGAAGTGAACCCCAGCCCTCTAGAAAAACAACCAACACTCTTTAACTGCTGAGCCCTCTAACCCCATATTCTTAAAAAAAAAATAAAATAAAAAAAAGAATACCCTCTCAAAAAAGAGAAAGACTCCCACAATAAAACAAAGAGAAATGCTACAAATGGCTAGGACTGGCATCTATTTTTTAAAAAAAAAAATACCCTGGAATTAAAAACTGAAATATATCAAATTCTGCCTAATCAAAAGGCATTTAGTTATTAACATTTTAATAACGAAAAGCTATTTAAAAAAAAAAGTCTACTTCTTCACAAGTTTCTCTCAACACACCAGAAATCACACTTTTCACTCATGAATCTTAAAATGATACAAATATGTAATATTTCACACTCATTATTCAATTACTACTGATTTTATTTCCCTCTCAAAAAAAGACACAGTCGGTATATATCAACAGCGCCCACCCTCTAAAGCAAAACCTGATGAGAAATACTTTCTCTAAACAGATCACTAGGTTTGGTTTGGTTCGGTTTGGTTCTTCGAGACAGGGTGTCTCTGTCTGTCCCTAGCTGGCCTCAAACTTGCTCTGTAGACCGGGCTGGCCTCGAACTCAAAGAGATCCTCCTGCCTCTGCCTCTCAAGTGGTAAGAGGATTAAAGATGTGTGCAGCCATAGCCGTGTTCTTGGTTTTAAAAAAAAAAAAAAAAAAAAAAAAAAGTTTACTTTGGAAATCCTGGCACAGGGTTTAATAAAACGCTTTCTAGAATTATTTTAAGTCGTTTTTAAGACCTGCCAAGGAGGTTTTAAGGACCCGCAATGGCTGTGAGCAGAGGCGGCCGGGCGAATGGTGGGCCTGACTCTCACTTTGAAATGAGGCCAGGGACGAGGCGAAGGAAGCCCCTCCACACTGCGCTCTGGGGGCGCTTGGCAGGTTACACCACAGAATTCTCCAGAAGGGGAGGGCACACTGCACACGGTGGGGCTACTCACGACGAAGCTGGGGTGCCGTCGAGCTCGCAGTGGCAGGCGGCCCGAGGGCGGCGGGAGGCCCGGGTGGGGAACAGGCCTCATCCCGACCGCGAGCGCTAAAGTGCGGGCAGCGCGGACAACGGCGCCCGGAAACGGCCCCCGCCACCCCCACCACCAGGACTACCACTAACCTCACACTCTCCGCCTCGGCGGGACCAGCAAAGAGCCGCTGGCCCCACATGCCAGGCTCCGCTCGCCCGCCCACCTCGCAGGCCAGCCCTCCGACCTCTTACCGCGCGAGCTTCCGCACCTCCGCACCCGCACTGCGCCTGCGCGCGCCGAGCTGCTGCGGCGCCACGGCGTACGGAGCGCGGCGGCGGTCACGTGGCCGGGCCGCCGCGAGGCCTCGAGTACCGCGAGGCTGTCCAGGCCGCATCCCGCCGTCCATCGGCGCGGGAGGCTGCGCGCCCGCGTGCGCTGGCAATTTATAGGACGCCGCCCCCGCGCCTGTCAGCCAATGGCTGCTTCCTCTCACCAAGTGGCAGTGACGTAAGGCCGCGGCGTGGGGTTGCGTGGGTTTTCCTCTTTTGTTCACCGAGGCTTAAACTACAAGAAAGAAAAAGAAGTAAATACACAAAGCCAAAATTGGGAGGAACCGGGTTGTCTTTCCCCAAGGTGGGAAAGAAATAACTTGCTAAGTCACAGTGCCTTTTTCAATTGCTTGACACACGTTTCTCCCTGAACCTTGGCAGCCACATCTAACATAGGGTGGGAGGAGGGTTCTTTTCTCCTCAGGACATTACCAGGGGAGGGGAATTTGTGTGGCTGAGCTATCCCATTACCGGCAAGTGTTACACATGGCGTAAACATCGCACGGCTGCAAACCATCTCTAGTTGATTTGTTTTGCAAAGCTGGGAATTGAACCCAAATCCTACTGCAAGCTACAACCCCAGCCCTCCAATTAATTTCTAAGGCTTGAAGTATAATTTGCATAAACTGCAGATATCAATATTTAATGTTTGTATACCACAATAAAATATTTCCATCAAGTTCAAAAGTTTCCTTACAGTAACCTGGCTCTCCCTTTTTCTTGATACTGAACGTTAATTTTAGTTTTCTGAAAGTGTTAACTGGATCATATATAATGATCATTTTTATCTGCCTTCTTTTAAATGGCATGGATATGTTTTGTCTACCACTAGCTTGTAACTTTTTATCACTGCGCACTAGTCCACTGTGGATACATGTATTTTTTTTTTTCTACGTTTCTGTGGACATAGGGATGGCTTCCACTTTAGAATGGTTTCAAATAAAGCTGCTATGGTCTGCAGGTCTTTGCGTGGACATACTGCTTGCATTTCTTTCCTTTGGGTTTATGTCCCCTCGGGGATGGCTAAATTGTAGAGAAGTGTGTATAAGAAATTGCCAGACTATCTAACAAAGAAGCCACACTAATTTATAAGTCAAAGTGTGATGTCCCATGTCACAAGCTCCCCTTCCTGCCCTTCTGACTATGACCTCGGGACATTCCAAAGCACCAATGAAGTACCCCATGCCTTTGTTGTGTGCTCTGTTCTTACTCCTAATAAGAGACCTTGCAGAGTGATGCTTACATTCAACTTCGTACCTTCTTGACTGAGCCTTTCTCTTGGTGACTGTCATCCTACAGAGTCCCTTCAGAGGCATGCTGTGGCTCCCTTTTCCAGGACACATGAGTATAAGGAATCCTTTCATCACGTGTTTCTCTATAATTTACACAGCATTACTAGAATGCTCCTTAAAGATTCTGCATGGAGGATTCACGTCCCCTCAGGATTTGTCTGTTTTGCATTAGCAAAATAAAGGAAGGTAAAGCATGGAATTATTTACACCTTTAGTAACTATAGAATCTATGGCAACAGCAACAGTCACATTCCTAACAGACACAATTTGTGTCATCATTCCCCAATCCCCATCTCTCAGACACACACTGATCAGTCACAGTACAAGCTTATTGGTCTCAAAGAAACAATTCAACTTCCTCTCGTTTTTCTGCTTTTTTTCAGCTTATGATCTGATCTTTATTATTTCTTCTTTACTATTTAATTCTCTTTGTTATTTATTAACAGAGTAATGGATCTTATTGCAGCATTTCCACACATGCACATAATTGTCTTGATCCGTGCACACCCCATTACCCTTACTTACTTCACTCCCTCCCTGACCCTCCTCTTTCATGTTCCTTTTTCTGGCTTCTTCTTTAGAAGAATCTGTGTTTGTCTTTCTGAGTCCACCTTATTTTACCTAAAATGGTGATTTCCCGTTCTATCCATTTTTCTACAAATGACATTTAATTCTTCTCAAACTGAATAGTACTTCACGGCATAAAACAAGGCATGATACTTTACCCATCCCTTCATTTATGGGTATCTAGACTGAGTCCATACCAGCCATTGTGGATAGTGTCATGACATACATTGATATGCAGGAACCTTGTATTGCACAGTAACCTTGGATCTCTGGAGGTATAAACCCAGGTGTGGAATAGCTGAGTCAAACAGATCTCCAAAATGACTGTATTAATTTGCATCCCCACCAACAGTGTATCCCACCACATCCTCACCAACATTTGTTGTCCTTTGCTTTCTTGATGATACCCATTCTATAAAAAAAAAAAAAAAAATGCAGTCTCAATGTAGCATTGACTTGTATTTCTCTTAGGCTTAAAGTATTGAACATTTTACTCCCTTACAGGTTGGCATGTTCGGCTCATTTTCCCAAGTCCTGATTGGACTGTGTATCTTTCACAACATAATGGCTGGAACCACTAATTTGAGATCTCCCTTCTTTGCTGATATAAACATTTGGTGTCATACATTTACTTTAGGAATATTGTTTTCATGTTCAGTTTTTTAAGCATCCTACTTGTTGAATGACTGAATGAAGGTAATGAACACAGTCATTAAAGACTATAAAGCTAATTCTTTTTCCAGTCTTAACTTGGAATGTATTTTTCATTTTGATTGGTACATAAGTACTTGAAAACATATTTGAGAGTAAAAGTATAGTTCCCAATATGAAGTTCACAGCTTCAGTTCTGAATGGCTATTCTGACCATATCAACATTTGTTGAATTTTGGTGTGTAGTGTTTTTTGATTTATAGCTTTTTATAGTACAGTGTAAAACATTTAATGCCCCATTTATTTATGTATATATTTATGCTGAGCAGCCTAGCTATCAGCATGCTTGAGAACCCACTCAGTCCCCAAAGCTGGATGTCTCTGCAACCCCAGTTCAGGTGCTAAGGGCCTGGAAGATTGCTGGACGATGTTGATCTCCAGTCCACATTAGTCGGCCAAAGAAGCTTGTGTGTGGCGTCAGTCAAGGGTGGAAGCAGAGCAACAGCGGCACGAAGGGAAGGGAAGGCAGGCAGGTGGGCTACACTGCTTCCCCATGGATCTCTGCACTGAGCCATTGGAAGGCGCTGCCCACTTTGAGGAATGGTCCTCTCCCCTCCGTTAATCCTTTTTGGAAATACCCTCATAGACCCATCCAGAGGCATGTCTTTAGCTGATCCCAGATGCCACCAAGCTGACCATCAAGATCAACCATTGCACCTAACCACCAAAACGAGACCCCAGCTTTAAAAGAAAAAAAAAAGAAAAAAGCTTTGGGAATGGGCCTACTGGAGAGGTAGCTCACTCAGTCACATAGGAGGACCTTAATTTGATCCCCAGCACCCCCAAAGCAAACAAACAAACAAAAAAGCCAGGCACAATAGGACATGCTAGAATCCCAGTGCTAAAGAGGCAGAACAAAGATTATTGGGGCTGTGTCTAGCCAGCCTAAGCTAATTGGCAAGCCCTAGGTCCCTTTGAGAAACGCTATCTCAAAGACCAAGGTGACTGATGAGGAAAGACACCCTCAGTAGACGTCTGTCCTCTATACACATGTATAGACCTCCCATTCCTATATATGCATATAACTTTTTATTGAAAAAAAAACTCTAACCAGTGTGCCATAATATTTTTGGTCCTTTTGAATCTATGTTAATGCCAATCCTGTGTCTTTGTGTCCTTGATTGAAAATGTGAGCATTAACCTTTATTCACGGAATACTTTTCCTAGCAAATATCTTCCCCAGAAGGATTTTCACAGGATCATGATGATCCTTCCTGTACTAGCTAATTTTGTATGTCAATTTGACACAAGCTAGTCACCAGAAGAAGGAATCTCAGTTGAGGAAATGCCTCCCTGAGATCTAGCTGTAAGGCATTTTCTCATTTAGTGATCAATGGGGAAGGACCCAACCTATGGTGGGTGGGGCCATCCCCAGGCTGGTGGCCCTGGGTTCCATTAAGAAAGCGGGCTGAGCAAGCTGTGGAAAACAAGTCAGTAAGCAGCATCCTCCATGGCCTCTGCGTCAGCTCCTGCCTCCAAGATCCTGCCCTGTTCGAGTTTCTGCTGTGGCTTCCTTTAATATGAACAGCAATATGGAAGTGTAAGCCAAATAAACCCTTTCCTCCACAACTTTATAATCCTGGTGTTTTATCACAGCAGTAGAAACCCTAAGACACTTCCTGAAGGGATCTGGAACCTCTCTTCCTCCTAGAACTAAGGAGGAAGTACCCTGGAATGATAAGTAGGTAAGAAACTGTGGAGTTTGGTTTGTTGGTTGGTTTTTTTTTTTTTTTTTTTCTATATTCATTACCCATGCTTATGTGAGCCTTTTACTTGCCAGGTACCACAGTTTAGGATTTTGGTTTGTTGTATTATATTTGTTATGTTTGAGAGATGAGGCAGTAGTTGTACACCTCAAATAACTGTCTTTCCCTTTGGATCATGAACTTACATTTAATCAGACTCGTGCTTTGTTGCCCATTTAATTACATTAAACCTCTGACAGTCAAATTCCCCAACTTTCTATTCCATTATCAATCTGCTCTGACAGAGTCCAGGATGGCAGTATCTTCCACTAACTCTATACTGTGTTGGTCAGACCCTCTGAGTTCTCTCTTTTTCCAGGACATTCTCAGCTATTGCTTAAGACCTTAGCCTTACTGGTATCATCTAGGCCTTCCTAGAGAAAATTCAGACTATCTCTTCTCCAGAATTTTTTGCTCAAATAATAGTTTTATTATTTGAGAATTTCACACAATGCACCCTGATCACATTCATTTCCCAGTCCTCCCCAGGTCCACCCTCCACCCTTGGGCCCTCCCCAGTAAAATAAAAAAAAAAAAAAATACACTATGTCCAATTTGTGTTGCCCATATACTCATTGGAGCATATCAAACTCCAAGTGACCAGCCCCTTACAGATAACGGAGTCTGCTGGTCGGTGGTGATGCACACCTTAGGAGGCAGAAGCAGGAGGATCTATGTGAGTTCAAGGCCAACCTGGTCTACAGAGTGAGTTCCAGGACAGACAGAGGCTACACAGAGAAATCCTGTCTCAATAATAATAATAAACAACAACTGAGTCCTTCCCCAGCCTTACCCCACCCCCACCAGAAGTCTTAAACTATGAAGAGCTATACTTCAGGATTCCAATTACAGTGTTTAAGGTCTCTCTTCAATGGCTTCCTCTAAACTGGGTTTTGTTGTTGGACTTTTTGGGAGGGGCTGGGGAGGGTGTCACAGAAGCTTTCAACGTCTCTCACCCTCAGTCATTCTGCCATCATTGACACCACTACAAAAGATGCTTCCTCGACAGCGGCAGCATGTTATGGACTTCCACATGGTTTCCAGCAGCAGCAAGGACCATAGACATCAACATGGCAGCACAGATCTGGAGTTTCTGTAGAGGAGCTGTTGCTCAGAGCCAGGAAAACGGTCCAACTGGGCAGCACTTGCCTGATCTCCAGGCTGCACAAAATACACTGCCAGCTCTACTCAGCAACAGCGTGCAACGTCTCCACTGCTGTCTGTAATCCTGCCCCTTTCCAACTGGCATGTGACTCTATTCAGTCATCTTTCCCACCTCTCCATCACACATTTTATTCACTGACAGGGAATTGCAAAGTGCAGTGTGTCACACAGTATATGTATATGTATATGTATATGTATATGTATATGTATATGTATATACATATGTATATGCCCAAACAGCTTTACATGCAAATACTTACCACAATGAGCATTGGTCTGGTTCAAGGTCTCTGGTTTCCAAAGAGTCATAAATACTGGACTATCACTGAGATTCATCTCAGACATCCTGTGCTTGCCCAGAGTCAGGATGATCTGCAGGGTCAACACCTTGAGTCCCATTGGTCCTTGCCTCCTGGTGGACAGAGGACTGGCACTACTCAGCAATGAGTGCTACAGCCATTCTGCTTCTGTTTCAATGCTCTCACACCCCTGAGTTTCTGGCCCCTTGTTTTCAGTATTATGCCAATAACTTCTGGAATCCCATATGGATATTCTGTATTTTCTGCACAACATCACTACAGTCTCTCAGGACCTATCACAGGCACCTTTGTCAGCATTCAAAAGCGTGGCAGTATGAGTGTTCCCACAGTATGAGTGCTCCCACATCGTCTTTTCATCCCACTCTTTGATCCAGCATATTCCCAGGATCTGCCCTCAGACATGTTTTGGGTTCCAGCCAACACCCTTAGACCAGAATCTGCAACCCATTCAGGGCATAACCACCGCTCCTCGAGGAAAGATTGCTTTCCAATGGGGTGCACTAAGGCCTGACCCTGATTACTAATTTGGAGTCAGTAAAAGCTAGCAGGAGTGGGTTTTGAGAAGGAAAAGTATCACTTTTGTCATACAACTTCCTTATGTTCTTTTTTTAATTAAATCTTCACTACATTTAGGTGTGTGTATGTATGTATTTATATACAATGGGCACATTTGTAAGACAACATAAAAAGTCAAGGGATTTTATTGTTAGAAATAGGTTTACAATTTTAAAATATAATTTTATTTAAAAATAAGTTAACATTCCAAAGCTTAAAAAGCAAAAACTAATGGTTTTAACTTTCCATTTTGAATGAAAAAATGGCCTATATGTATTTGTTTAAAGCCTTTGATAATATCCTTAATTTTTTAGATAACCTACAAAATTAAATTATGATAAACTAAAAATATTTACTGTACTTTCAGGATTTTAATCATATGAAAATAACACATGACTGACTATGAGAGAGAAAAAGCATATGTATGCTGAGGCAGTACTAGACTATCGTTAAAGAAGCATAGAAAGTGCTAAGTCAGGAACTCTGACAAAAATATTTTCATTTCACCTGCTTCAATAAGCTAAGCAAAATTCAAAAAGACATATTTATACAATAAGAAAGTACACAGATTGAAAGGAAATAAACTTAAATAAATAAAAGATGCGTCCAGATGGTGGCTTCAACTTGTCTAACAGACTTCAGGAAGGTTTTGTACCTGGTGGCAGCAGAGATTTTCCTTTCTGCTTAGCAGCTTTTTCCATTTTTACCTGTAAATTTAAAACATTTGTTGATAAAAATTTTAAATTATCCTAATAAAAGCTGTACATACCTGTTAGTCATACCTTATTTAGCATAGCCACACCAGAGTTAGTAACTGCTAAATATCAATGCCAAAATCTGATCAGTAAAGGGACATGAGTGATTCTTCAAATGATTGGCTTTAGCTTCTCAGAAGTCTGATAAAAAGGAATATATAAATGAATATGGCCTTGGATAAAAATAAATTTGAAATGTCACTGGAGTGTTTCTAAATGCTTAAAATCCTGATGGTACATCCAGCCTATTCATGCTCCTGCAGTTCCAGAATAAAACGAATTCAGCAGGGTCATCTGTGGAGCACCGGCACCATTGAAGGTGAGTCCCTAGGATTCAAAAGCAGCGCCGTAAGTGGCAGTTGTCTAACTATGAGAAAGTGAACCTTTATATGGACAGGAGGAATCCCCATAATACAAGCACACTGATTCCTTAGTCATCCCCACTCACGACAGCTTCCAGGTACAGCATCACTGCCTCAAACTTCCAAGAAGACAAGCAAAAACTAAAGGGCCTAAAAGTGAAAAGAGGACCTTTGAGTTTAAGTAACAGAAATAATATCAAGAAACTGGCGGGGGGCAGGGGTGCAGTTAGTGGTGCACAACTTAAATTCCAGCTCTTGGGAGGCAAAGGCAGGCAGATCTCTGTGAGTTTGAGGCCAGCCTGGACTACAGAGTGAGTTCCAGGACAGCCAGGACTATACAGACAAACCCTGTCTCAAAAACAAAAAGAAAAGAAAAGAAATCAAAGGGAACAGGGATAAATATGATCAAAATAAATTATATACATGTATAAAATTCTTAAAGAATAAGACATATATTTTTAAAAAGAAACCAGAAACAAGTCAGGAGGAAGGTGTAGCTCAATGATGGAACACTTGCCTGGCAAGTACCAAGACTTAGGAATGATTTCCAGCAGAAAAGAGGGAATGAGAAAGGCCAGGACAGAGCAGAAGCAGACAGAAGCAGGGGAGAGAGGAGGGAAGAAAAGGGGAGTAAGGAAGAGAAACTAACTGGCACCTGGTAAAACCAGTTTATCCTATCTTGTCAAATTGCAAGTGATAAATTACCAGTAATAAAATCCTGGTAACCTATCTTCCCCATTTTCTCTTTTCCCCTCTTTGGTTGGCAACCTCACTCAGGCAGCATGCCCTCATTCTCTCACACACTGTCATCTGGCCATTTGAAGGGCTCTAAAGAACGCCCCATTCAAAGGCAACATTATAGGACCTTTTCATTAGTTTTTTTAAGAGATGGGGGAGGGAGGTTGTTTTGTTTGGGTTTTGGTTTGGATTTTCAAGACAGGGTTTCCCTGTATAACCTAGGCTGTCCTGTCTGGAACTCACTCTGTAGACTAGGCTTGCCAAGAACTCAGAGATCCACCTCCCAAACACTGGGATTAAAAGCTAGTTTTTGTTTGTTTGTTTTTAATTATATAATGTCATAGATTTCAGATTGGCATTTGCATCTGCACTCTATTTATCCTGCCCATCCCCATCTCCCCTCCTGCTGGCCCCACTTTTCCCCTCTGCTTTAATGTCACCTGTATTCATCCTCTTGTTCTCTTGTTTTAAATAGAAGAATATTCAAATCCTACCCCTTTCTTTTACCAAACACTTAGGACAGCTTTTCATTCTTTTGTTTCTTTTAACCACAATATAGACACTTCTCAGGATTATTCAAAAGTATAAATAAAATCAAACATATAGAGGAATGTATTTAATAAGCACTTAGTAAGTTAGGTGTGGAGATTTGAATGCTAGTTCCCCAGTAGCCTGGGGCACTGGAATATTTGGTCACCTGTCGGTGTCTGTTTGGGGAC
Source organism: Cricetiscus sungorus (assembly GCA_030556225.1). Taxonomy (NCBI): domain Eukaryota; kingdom Metazoa; phylum Chordata; class Mammalia; order Rodentia; family Cricetidae; genus Cricetiscus; species Cricetiscus sungorus. The sequence goes on along the minus strand of JANBXA010000731.1, from coordinate 38,241,637 downwards.
AATTAGGTAGGAGGTGTTGGGAGCCTGCAGTCTCCTGACTCCGCCTCTGATGATGGGTGGGACGCCCATGGCAATGTCATCACTACATCAGGCTTTACCTGGCCGCCGAGCAGGGGACCTAGTTATGCATGCACAAGCCCCCCTTTTAAAGCAAGCGCGTCAAGCGCACCTCTCTCTTGCTCTTGCTCTTTGCTCTCTTATGCTCTCTTATGCTCTCTCTCTCTCTCTCTCTCTCTCTCTCTCTCTCTCTCTCTCTCTCTCTCTCTCTCTCTCTCTCTCTCTCTCTCTCTCTCTCTCTCTCTCTCTCTCTCTCTCTCTCCCCCTCTCCCCCCCCTTTCTCTCCCCTCTCTCAATAAACTCCCCTTGGGCGCTGAGTCTCGTGTTTGTGTTTCTTAGGCAATAGCTGCAGCAAAAGAACAACAGGAGGTATGGCCTTGCTTGTGGAGGTATGTTACTGGGGATGAGCTTTAAGGTTTCAAAGGATTCACACCATTTTGAGTTTGTGCTTTCTGCTACCTGCTTGTAATTGGATGTGTAAGCTCTTAACTGTTCCTGCCACCATGCCCTCACTCCCACATAATAGACACTAACCCTCTCTAGAACACTGAGCCCACTGGTGGCTTATGCCTACAATTCCAGTGCTTGTGTTGTGCCTACGGGTTTCCTCAACTTCCAAGGAAGTGACTCCACACTGCAAAAGCAAAAGGTTTTTATTGCTAAGAACCAAACCGGCTGGGACCTCACTCTATAGGAAGAATAAGGTGCCTGCTTACAATAGCAAAATGTTTTTAAAGGAAAAGGGAGGCTTGAGACTGCTAGTCTCAGCCCATAAGGTTTCCAAGGTCACAGAGATTTCATAGAGTACAACGCTTTTACAAGGCGGGATTGTTTAGCACATCTGCAAAGTTGGGGATTTCTTTCTCTAGGACCGGCAGGCTCAGTGACCTTGTCCTTAGATAATGGGGGGCAGGGAGACTGTCCTCTCCAGTCAGGGAGTTGTCTATATCTATTGGCAGAGCACTTGTTCTTTCTAGTTTTCCTTTCTTGCCATGAGTCCCGTATCTTTTAGTTATTAATTTTCCCTCACACTTGGAAAAATGGAGGAAGGAGAAATTCAAAGTCATTCTTTCAAACATATTGAGTTTAATGTCACATTGAGGGCTACCTAATACCCTGGTCCCCCACCCCCACCCCAAATCAGTCTACAGATAAGTGGTCAACAAATGCTAGTCTCTTTTTTCATCTCAATTTAAGGCCAAGTGTTAGATTCTTAATATGAGAAAGGAGGTGGGGTGGAAGGGAGCAGAAAGTATGCCAAACAAAAGAAAAAAGTCACAGCAGCCATTGCTCATTTGAAATAGTATTTAACAAAGCCAGGCAAAGTGGCACACTGAACCACACACACACACACACACACACACACACACACACACACACACACACGAGGCTGAGGCAAAATGATGGTAAGTTCAAGGCATTAGCATGTAGTAATACTCTGCTCAAAAACCAAAATTACACTTAAGAAAGAAAATTGTTATCAAATACCCAGATAGTGAGTAAGCTAAATGGCAAGCCATCTCTTTCCCAGGCCCTGCCCTGCTTTTCTACATGTCCCAGCACAAAAAGTATCTTGCCTCTAGCAGACATTTGGTACTCGTTTCCTTAGTGAAACTCTCCTTTCTTGGGGAAAAGACACCAAGAGCAGAAGAAAACAATTTAACCTGATGCATAATCTCTGACAGCAGACAGTAAACCATGTTAGCACAAAAACTTCTACTGTCACAGCCAACTTCCACTAACCTTTAAGAATCCCCATATCAATGTTCCAAATAATTAGCAAAGGACAGAAGCAGCGCATAGCCTTGTTCTTGAACAAAGCCCTGCAACATCCAACACAGCTTCCTACTGTCCCTTTTGCTCAGTGTTGTGGAGTAAAGGGCAAGTACTAACCAAGTGCGCGGTTCATGCCAGCTCCGGGGAAAGGGTTTCAATGTGCACGCCTCACTTTTACATTCCATTAGCTACACTGCAAAGCATATAGGAAGTATCTCAGGAAATAATTCACCACACGGGCTGGAAAGTAATGCAAGGAGATTTCCACAAACACTTACCCTTTCCTGGTATCGTCTTTCAAAGTAAGCCATATCATCCTCTTCAGGCTTCTTTAAGGAAGAAATCTGAGTGCTTGGACCTACTATGTGAGAGAAAAATCCAAGTTGTGTATTTATAATATTACATGCCCCCCCAAAGGAGATGGAGAGGAGGCAGAACTCCTTTATACCAAGTGACAATAATTTATTACTCAAACCAGAAATGCCCTAATGGTCCTCATAGTAAACTCTTTTCTTGGCCAGAATTCCATCACAAAACAAAAGTAATTTTCAGTGGTAAATAGTCTCCAAATATTCAACTGGCTCCTATTAAATAACACCACTTAGCTATTCCATATGGGTAACCTAGAGCTAGACACAGAGCTTATACCTAAATCCAAGTCACTGAGATGCAGAGGCAGGAAGAATTTGCAGAGGCAGGAAGAGTTAAATAAAACTGGAGGCCAACCTGAACTACCTGCATAGCAAGTTCCAGGCTAGCATAGGCTACAACACTGTGTCAAAAAGTAACAGAGAGGGACAACAGATTGTTTGATAGGTAAAGGTGCTTGCCACCAACCTGACAAGTTGCTTTCGTAATGACCCACTCTTTGGAAGGAAAGCACCAATTTAAGCAAGTAGTACTCTGATCTCCACATGCACACTTACCAATACACACACACACACACACACACACACACACACAAATCCACTTATTTTCCAACTGTTTTTAGGCTGTAACTAGAAACCCATGTTATACTTTATAACATATAGCATTGTTCACTATTAAGGTTGTCTATAGGCAACCATAGAAATGATACTGCTTTGAACGTTCCAGAACTAAGACAGTTTTAGCCATCTTTCATGGTGTTTATTTTGTAAAATTAACCAATAGATGAGTTACGTTCTGAAAGGAAATTAAAATTGTTTTTGTGTGTCGGTGTGAGTGTGGGGGTTGGGCTGGACTCACTGCATGGCCCCACCTTCCTCAGAATTGCAACATTCCCTCTAAATTGAAACATTGCCTGCCTGCAGGAGGGAGGGGGAGGTCTTCCTCTACAGCCAGAGGGAAATAGAAGGTAAACAAAGGGTCACCAGTGGGGGGAAAAACAAGAATTCCCACGATTTTCCCAGCAATGAACAAAAGGGAGTAAACAGCTGCTCTGGACAGAGACAGCCAAGCTGTGGAAAGAGATGCCCGTGCCTGGACTGTGGAGCTCCGGGGTACCGCTTTCCCCCAGTTAGGGGTCATCCCTGTTCCTCTCCACACTCCTGTTAGTAACCCTAGGAACTACTCATGGGTTCACTAAATTGGACACAGTTGCAATCCTTACTCTGGCCTGTTGCCTGGGAGGCAAATTAAAGTTTTATATTGTTACTATCATCCAAAAGTACTTCTTGCAACTTCATTACCATCTGTTAGTGTTTGTGGAGAAGAAGTAGAAGGCGCTTGGAAGGCTCTTAAGAATGGGTGGTCCGTGGAGGAAACTGGAGAGTCCAAAACTTCAACAGAGGGTGCACCTGGAAACAGAAAATACAGAGACTGGCAATCAAAGCTCTATTCATAAAGATGCAAGCAAATCATCATTTCTACTACGAAGTAGATCAGAGCATCAGCAGAACTGTTAGGGAAATGTTCTGTGCATTTTAGCTGGCTACAGCAGCACACACCTATAATCCCATATTTACGAAGTGAGACATTAGACTGGTTTGAAGAGCACATTGAGACCACAACTCAAAAAAACAAACAAACAAACAAATAAGTAAACAAACAGGAATTTTTATTTTAAATTATTTTTACTTTATGTGTATGGATGTATGGATGTTTGCCAAAATGTATGTCTGTGTAATGTGTATGCCTGGTGTCCAAATGTTGGATACCCTGGAAACAGAGGTATAGACAGTTGTGATCTGCCATGTGGATTCTGGGAATCAAACCCTGGTCCTCTGCAAGAGCAACAAGTGCTCTTAACCTCTCTGCCACCTCCCCAGGCCAAGGAATTTTCATTTTAAAGTGTTATCTATTTAAAAATGGTTTTGCATTTCTCAGAAACTCTTCCACCAAAGGAAAAAAATATTAGATGCTATTATAACTATGTCAGGAAAAAAGTATATAGGTCTGAAATACCAAAAGAAAGCATTCAGTAGGAGTGAGCTGAACTTCTAACCTACTCCTTACTAGAAAACCAGTGAGCTGCTCAGTGTTCGTTCACAGGACACAAACTAAAGTCATCTGAGAGGAGGGAGAATCTGAGGAACTGGCTCCATCAGATTGTCCTGGGGGCATGTCTGTGGGGGTACTTCCTCATTAGAAATTATTGATGGGGCTGGAGAGATAGCTCAGTGGTTAAAAGCATTGCTCTTCCAGAGGACCTGAGTTCAATCCCCAGATCCCATTATCAAGTAGTTCATAAATGCCTGTAACAAGGGCTCCAGGGAAATCTTATGCCCTCTCCTGGCCTCCAACTGCACCTGTATACATGTGGCTTACACACACATACACTATTAGGATGGAAAAATTTAGCCTAATTCTCCAGTGACCCCAGGAAGCTGGGAGTCTTAAATCCCAAGCTGAGGGTCACCTACTTTAATGTTTACGACAGCCTGTGAGTGAATGAACACAGGAAATGAGTCACCCACCCAGAAGCCTGTGCCAAAGCAGACTTCCTGGGCTAAGCGTGGGCTTGGATAGTTTAAATTAATTGGTCCACACTGAATGCTACGAGGTGATTGGTTCATGATGCGTGGGCTTTGTTGTAATCCTATAAAAGCTGTCTCAATTCTGTACTGGGGGTCCTCAGCCCTCTACCCTGCATGGTGTATGGCTGTTGGGCCCCAGTATACTGGAATATAAAGGACCTCATGCGTTTGCATCAAGACCGCTTCTCATGAGTGATTTGGGGGGGGGGGAGAGGCGCCTTTCCTGAGTGGGAGCGTGAGGGACTACGCTCTCGTGGGTCTTACAACACCAAAATAAAAATAAACAAATTTATTTTTTAAAAAAGAAATGATTGGCTTGGTGGTATGAAGCTCACCTTTAATCCCAGCACTTGGGAAGGAGAGGCAGGTGACTCTCTGAGTTCAAGACCAGCCTGGTCTACAGCGTGAGTTCCAGGATAGCCAATGATACACAGAAGCTCTGTCTCAAAAAAAAAAAAAAAAAAAAAAATGATTAATTAAAAAATGATGTAGGAGAGCCCAGCCCACTGTGGGTAGTGTCAGCCTCAGGCAAGTGGTCCTGGGTTGATTATGTATTTGGAGATTTGTTTTGGTTTGGTTTTCTAGTCTGGAACTCACTATATACAGCATCTGATCTCAAACTCACAGAGATGCCCCTGCCTTTGCCTCCCTAGGGCTGGGATTAAAGGTGTGTATCCTCCTACCGAGGGTACTGGGTTGTATAAGGTAGATCAAGCCATGGGAAGCAAGCCAGTAAGCAGCATCCTTCTGGCCTCTGCTTCAGTGTCTGCCTCCAGGTTCCTGTGTGGCCTCACTCAATGATGGATTATCATCTGTTACCCTTTCCTCCTCAGGCTGATGGCTGGCAGTGTTTTATGACAGTCAACAGAAAAGCAAACTATGAAAAATTAAGAAAATTCTTTCTTCAATAAACAAGGATACATATACCACCCCCAAACTGCAAATTACAAAGACTAACTGCTAGAGGCATTAAGTCTTGAAACCAAAAAGAAGGAATTTCACCACAGAGAAATATATAAAACCATCCTATCTCCCTCACAAACCACGTGCTTGGAAATCCAGTTCAATCTAACTGGATGCCAAGCTAGTCTTACCTCCTATAGTGTATAGCACAGAAAAACTGCTCCTGCTTCCAATCCTTGCCCCTGCCTATCTCCACCCCTCCCTCCTGTGATGGTGGGAGGCTCAGTCCAGCTGGACCTGTGCATCCTCGCTTGTTACATGGGTTCCTGGTTTCTGGCATTTAGGGTTGGCCTCATGTGTAATTTAGTTTCCAGGTGGATAGTCCCTGGTGGATAGTCTCCCATTTGCCCTCCCTGCAAGTGCAGATTCTACCAGGCTCCAGTGCTTGTCACTTCCCATGCAGAATCTTCCAGTGCTGGGGACCCACCTTCAGCTATGCTCTGGGGTCACCTTAGCCCCACTACCATAGGCTGCAATGGCAGACACCTCAGCTTTATGACCAGGCCTCCTGAGATCAGGGAATTACGGACTGCTTCTACATCGTAAAAGAATCAAGTCCTGACCAGAGAGCACCATTATCTAGAACTCTACGTGGCTCAGTGCAGACGCCTCACCATCCCTGGGTTCTCCTTCAACAGGACAGAAACTTCTCACCTCACCCACCTTTCCTTACCACCCACTTCCCTGGTGGTTTTTGGTGATTTAAATAAGAACAGCCAATAGGCTCGTGTTTGAATGTGTCCCCAGTTGAAAATGTTTGGGAAATATTAGGAGGTGTGACATGTTGGAAGAAGTGTGTCACTAGGGATGGGCTTTGAGGCTTCAAAAGCCCATGTCATCCCCAGTTAGCTCTCTGCCTCCTAGTTGTGACTCAAGATATGAGCTCTCAGCTATTCCTACAGCCATGCCCTCACTCCCCCATCATGGACTCTAACCCTCTGGAACCATAAGCTCAAATTAAACACTCTCTTTTATAAGTTGCCTAGGAAACGGTGTCTTATCCCAGCAACAGCAAAGTAAGATGAAAGGAAGGATTTCTGTCTTTACACTGAATCAACTTGAGGAATAAATATTAGAAAGGCAAGGATGCCAGGTCACCACTGCTATCCAGAGCCGCTGTAAAACTACTAATAAAAGAATTTGGAAGCACTGGGAAAGGCAAAAATAGCAATTTTTGCAAACTATACTGAAAATCTATCTAAAACTCCCAAGATTGAGGTCCCACATGATAAAAGAACTCCAAAAAGATGTCTGGGCTCCATATGCGCTCTCATACATACACATATGTGCCTACACATACATACATGCAATGCATAAGTACAATTTTTAAAGCTTTTAAAGATTAAACAGAAATAATAAGAATTGTGTGGGCCTTCTAGAAAAGTAATTTCAGGATGCCACTTGTCTGTACAGAAGGGCACAGATAAAATAAGATAAAAATATTATAAATTACTAGTTCTGTATCAATCTGCATATTCCATGTGCTATTAATTGAAATATTAATATGTTTTCATTTTTAAAAATTAGGTCAAATTTCTGAAAAGTCCCAAAAAACAGGACAGAAATATTCTGAAGTAGTAAAATGAAATCATAAGTTATTTCATTTATTTACTCTGAGCCTCCAATAATAAAAATAATATGGTGGCTATACAGACTGGGACAAGAATGTGGCAGACCCAGGAGTTCAGAGGAATCTCTGGGCTACACCCTGTCCTACTGGCTGATGAAGCAGAGGGGCCGATGTAATGTCTCCACTCCTCATCTGTGAAGTAGAAATGATACCTTACCCCACAGACTCCTCCAATTAATAAATTCAGAGCGCTGCAGAGCTGCAGCCTTCATCCTCATCATTTTTGCACTTGCATGTGGGTTTTCTGAAGCTGCTATGTGAGCCTAAGAAAACCATGTACATTCAATCTACAGAAAAACTTGGCTTTGTGACTTATAACTTTGTAAAATAGAAAACATATAAAAGTAATATAACTGTGGCAAATGAACTTTAAAAATCAAAGCCTACCATGATACAATAAAAAAAATTGAGTATATGTGATTCTGCCACACAAAATAACAAGAATCACAGAGCATGACAGCATCTCCAAATATTTGAGAAAGAACGGCAATTATATAACCACCCATCAAACAAAAACTGAAAAATAAATAGGTGTAATATTGCACATGTTCATAAAGACAAATTACAACTTCATGAAAAAAATTATATTAAAATAAAATGAAGAGAAGTACATTTATAAAAATCAAAATGGGAAAAAACAGAACAGGATATTAATAACTAAAAGATACGGGATTCATGGCAAGAAGGAAACACCACAAAGATCAAGTGCCTCTGCCAATAGATACAGACAACTCCCTGCCTGGAGAGGACGTCTCCCTGCCCCCATTATCTAAGGACCAGGCCACTGAGCCCGCTGGTCCTAGAGAAAGAAACCCCTAACCTTGCAGGTGCATTAAACAATCCCGCCCTGTAAAAACCTTGTACTTTATGAAATCTCTGTAACCTTGGAAACCTTATGGGCTAAGACCAGCAGTCTCAAACCTCTCTTTCTCTTTAAAAACGCTTTGCTATTGTAAGCAGGCACCTTACTCTTCCAATGGCGTGAGATCCCAGCCGGTTAGATTCTTAGCAATAAAAACCTCTTGCTTTTGCAGTCAGGAGTCACTTCCTTGGAGGTTGAGGAAACACAACTTTTGGGGGCTCATCCCGGACTTCCCCCAGCCTCCCAGGACCCCTGACGCTAAAAGGTTGAGCTCTTGGCTAGGGTGAGTGTTCTATGTCTGACTGTTAGTCTATCTGTCTGTCTGTCTGTCTGAAAAGAGGATCTCTTTCTGATCCAACAGTGGACATCTGTATCTGTATACAGGTCAATAGCACTAAAGGGGTCAGACCTGGAGAATTCAGGGGACACCTCAAGTTCTTGTCAGGGCAGAGATCCAGCCAAGGGCTGGATTAACCTGCCATCTGAGGGTGAAGACAAGGTCAAGGACCTAGTCACCCTACTGGGGAGGCCACCTCCCATCTGTACTGTGCTTAGTTAGCATTATAGACCCTCCCATGGAAACAGGGGAGTCGGGCCGTCTGAATCTGAGAGAACCTAAAGTATGTAAATCTCTGTGTTGGACCCTTTCTAACTGTGATGTTTATTTATATTATGTATTTTTCCATCGTCTCTCCCCTACGGACTCTACCCCAGACAAAAATTAACATAAGACAGCAAAAAATTAACATAGGACAGACTCCTTCCACCCCTGTGTAAAATCATAAAATGTCCTGCCTCATCAGCTCCCAGGCCGGAAAACTACAGCCCAGTGGCAAAGCAGATCACCAGGGTGAACAGCAGCCAGCCCTCCCTCCCCTCCGCAGGTGGCAGCTGCTGCACAGGGGCTATAGCCCAAGCAATGCAGGTACAGGAGGTGGCTGGGGGGGGGGTTGAGGGGAGGATGACTTTGGTAAAAATTTTTATGTCAACTAAAAAATTAAGACTAACAAAATAGATGATCTATAGATATAATGGCTATGTGCAGACTTGGTACAGTCTGATACAAAAAAGAAAAAATATGATAAAACAGTGGATGTAAGAGACAGGTCAAATGGGGCTGCAAATTCAGAGGTCCACAAACACAAAAGCAGCATAGAAAACAGCAGAAGGAGCTTCAAGTGTTAAAAGTTTAACTCTACTTCTCTGGGCAATAAAAGATAAAATAAAAGATGGACCAGATTCCCAATAACAATAATAATAATAATAATAATAATAATAATAATCAGAGGAGGAGGAAGAGAGCTGGTAAACCCCAACAGGAGTGAACAGTTGAGAGCATGGAGGGTACAGAGAGGCTCAAGATTTAGAGGGAAATAAAAAAACAGGTACTTGTTAAAAAGTTCTGTGTTTTCTGGTATAAATGTAAGTTTAGTTACAAACATAAAGCTAAAACAATAATGGTTTAAATATTTTTGCTGTCTAATGCTAACAGCAGTCAGTCCTTTATGGATATAGCTCAAAATTTATCTCTGAGCTCTGGTCATTAAATTCAGATAAAACTGTTTTATAGTTAAATCTGTTAAAAATTAAAACTAAAAGGTTAAAACTAGTAACACTGAAAATTGATAACATAAATTTAACAGTCATCCAGGTGATAATAGTTTTAAAAACATAAACGGTATTTATTTTTGATATTACAAAAAGATAAGTTAGTAGCCATCCTTATAAATAAACTGTTGGTTATGATCAAGCTAAGTACTAATGATTTATAACAGGGATAAACCTTACTCAGCCGCCTGTATATGGTTTCAAAAGTTCAGCTTAAAATAAGTAACTAAAAACAAAGTTGTCCATTCAGATCTAGGCAGACTTCTAATACTACAGAGATCTGTGGAATATGGCATTTAAAATGTTAACTAAAAGCTTATAATTTCAGACAGAGAATCCCAGATCCTGACAGTGACCTAAGGTCTCTAAAGAAGATTATGTGGCACCACGGATTGTGACAACACTGACCAGTAAGCAAGATGCTCAAATGTGATGCCTGCTGCCAGCAGGACCTGGCTCAGAATGTGGACAGGCTGCAGGGAACTGCAAAATGGAGTGCACCACCTTTGCCTAGACAAAATAAGGTCAGTGTTTTCCATGTCCCTTTTCCACAGAAAGAGAAAAAGGAAAAAAGAAAAAACTCTCACTTTATGGACCTGGCGAAGACTGATAGTATTGATGACTGGGCTAGCCATAACTTTGTCAGCTTGGCAGTATTAGGCTGCCTTAATATGACTCCTAAATAAAAATCTAAAAATATAAAGACATATAAGTCTTAAAGATATAAAATAATTTAAAATATAAAAATTCAGAGCTTAACATTCAATAAAGTTCTGATAAGCTAATAGAGTAGTGACTGCCTGCTATTCAGTCACAAGATCAAGGTTTTATAATTTATGTTGGTTTTCATCTAACTATAAATGCAAAGGGCTTTTCATCAGGCCTAAGGCACCGCTGTCCAATCTATACCTGGCTCTCTCTAGACAGAAGAAAAGAAATGTACAAGCTTCTAACCCAAATCTGTAGTTTTTGCTAGGACTCAAAGGTATAAGTATATTCCTGCTGTTTTACAGATACTCAATATCTACTTTTTCCACAATATGGATTTCAGTACAGATTGGTAATGATAATATATCTAAAACATTTATGTCCTTTTATATAATAAAGTTCATATAGGCTTCAGAGGATCAAAAGTCGTAAAACCTGGATCCACTTCAAAAGGACTCCAGATAAGTACAGCTTCTGCTATCCCACCTGTCTGTTCCTGAGGATGGGATTTTCTCCCTGGTCGTGGGACTCCTGTCCTCCTTGATCACTAATACTTTGGGCCTAAGAGTTCCAATTAAATATATAAATTTTAACTTCTGTTCGCAGTTTAAACATGTCTCAACAGATTTCTGCTTCTGGCTGATGAGCATCAGTTACTGACTACAGCCTGCTCCTAAAGACTGCTAGCCCTAAACTTGCTGTGGATGTGAACCAGCTCAGCTGATGTGAATCTTCAACAGAGCCTGCAAACTAATGCCTCTGATAAAAGTTCTGTTTCCTGAGCCCCCCTTTTTCTTTTTACTTTTGACTAGCATTTCAGCCTTCTTGGGCCTCAAACAACAACCCAAAAGTCAGCAGGAAGTAGCACAGGCCCCTTTTTTCCTGGTTGAGATGCTAACATATATAAGGGACAAGATGACTAACCTGTACCCCAAAACCCACCAGAAGTCTTTTAACTACTAGAGACCCAAGATTGGGCCTCTAAGGTTCATAGCAAAGGGGGGAATGTGAGGGAAAATTAATAACTAAAAGATACGGGACTCATGGCAAGAAGGGAAAATCACAAAGATCAAGTGCCTCTGCCAATAGATATAGACAACTCCCTGCCTGGAGAGGACGTCTCCCTGCTCACCATTATCTAAGGACAAGGCCACTGAGCCCGCTGGTCCTAGAGAAAGAAATTCCCTTACTTTGCAGATGTGCTAAACAATCCCGCCTTGTAAAAACTATGTACTCTATGAAATCCCTGTGACCTTGGAAACCTTATGGGCTGAGACTAGTAGTCTCAAATCTCCCTTTCCCTTTAAAAATTCTTTGCAATTATAAGTGGGCACCTTACTCTTCCGATAGAGTGAGGTCCCAGCCAGTTAGGTTCTTAGCAATAAAAATCTTTTGCTTTTGCAGTCGGGAGTCACTTCCTTGGAGGTTGAGGAAACCCGGTAGGCACAACACCCATCAAACAAAAACTGAGTAAGCATAATATTTACCTGTTCATAAAAACAAATTACGGCTTCAAGGAAAAAAAGAAGTTATATTAAGATAAAATGAAGAGAAGTACATTTATAAAAATCAAAATGGGAAAAAACAAAACAGTAAAACCTAGTTACAAACTTACAAAAAAAAATCTTAACATCGGGAGCTGAGGCGATGGCTCCTGCCAGAGAGCACCTGTTGCTCTTCCCAGGGCTGTGAGCTCTGCTCCTAGCACCAAGCCAGGCGGCTCACAACTGCCTGTGACCGCAGCAGTGGGTCTGACACCTTCTCCTGACTCCCACAGGCACCCTCACCACACAGAGATACAAACACATAAATAAAAATAAAATGTCTGAATGCTAAAACCAAATGATAAATGACATATTAGAGAAAATATTTGTGAAACAAAAGATTATGAGTAACATGAACATGTTAAGGACCTGATATAGGTCAATGAGAAAAGATGAACAGGGAAAGACAAGGAAACTATGGAGATGGGGGAGAAGAAAGACCAGGAACATTACAGTAACAAGTTGCACACAATCAAGTAACAAGTAACTATAGCGTATCAAACAAAAGTGTCACCCAGGCACTTCAATAAATAGGGTTTGGATTACGTATTGCAGACAGGAGCCTTTGTGTTTTGTACGTTTTCCATAACCATTGTTGTATAGTGCAACAAATTTTTTGAAATAAAAACCAAATAAGGGGATTTTTTTCTTGAAAAAATGACTATAAAATGCTAAATAAGGCCAGGTAGTGGTGGTGCACACCTTTAATTCCAGCACTTAGGAAGAAGAGGCAGGCAGGTGTTTGTGAGTTCGAGGCCAGCCTGGTCTACAAAGCAAGTTCCAGGAAGCCAGAGCTGTTTCACAGAGAAACCTCATCTCGAAAAACCAAAATAAAGGTAAGGTTTCATTTCTGTTAGTACAGCTTGTGCCAAGCTCAGACTTCAAATACGTTCACTTACCAATGCCACTGTCATCTAAGCGCATGTAGCCTTCTGCCAATGAGCTGAAACCAGTTAAACCTCCCATTGCTGCATAAGGAACATCCCGTCCTACTGGTTTCCCCTGAGCCAACCTTTCTTGCTGTGTTTCCACCACTGTCTCGTGGGCATATGCTGGCTGGCCGCAGGCACAGGTGAAGCAGCTGTGGAACCCTGAACACTTGGAGCCTGAGTTGAGACACAAAGGGTAAAATGTAAAAAATACCCTTAGCTTAGATGCTAAGCTGCCCACCCTACAACATTTATCTTAGCCAAAGCCCACTAAGGGTAGGTCCTCTGGCCCTGCGTCTCTTATCCCCAGACACTGCTATTCTTACAGAAGCTGAAGAATTAAGGAGGTACACACTGAAGGGGGGAAATGTTTCCAAAACCCACAGGGCCCAAAGGACACTGAGGTAGAAACTGGAGTGCCAGGGATGACAAACGCTCTCCTCAGAAGCTACATTGAAGCTGAGCACTGCGAAGGCTGAGACAGGAGGATTGCTACATTGAAGCTGAGCACTGCGAAGGCTGAGACAGGAGGATTGCTACATTGAAGCTGAGCACTGCGATGGACTCCTGGGAGCTAAGCACTCCGAAGGCTGAGACAGGAGGATTGCTACATTGAAGCTGAGCACTGCGATGGACTCCTGGGAGCTAAGCACTCCGAAGGCTGAGACAGGAGGATTGCTACATTGAAGCTGAGCACTGCGAAGGCTGAGACAGGAGGATTGCTACATTGAAGCTGAGCACTGCGATGGACTCCTGGGAGCTAAGCACTCCGAAGGCTGAGACAGGAGGATTGCTACATTGAAGCTGAGCACTGCGATGGACTCCTGGGAGCTAAGCACTCCGAAGGCTGAGACAGGAGGATTGCTACATTGAAGCTGAGCACTGCGATGGACTCCTGGGAGCTAAGCACTCCGAAGGCTGAGACAGGAGGATTGCTACATTGAAGCTGAGCACTGCGATGGACTCCTGGGAGCTAAGCACTCCGAAGGCTGAGACAGGAGGATTGCAACATTGAAGCTGAGCACTGCGATGGACTCCTGGAAGCTAAGCACTCCGAAGGCTGAGACAGGAGGATTGCTACATTGAAGCTGAGCACTGCGATGGACTCCTGGAAGCTAAGCACTCCGGAGGCTGAGACAGGAGGATTGCAACTGTCAGGCCAGACTAGTGCGCACAGCAAAGCCGTGCCCCTAAAACATGAAAGAAATAGAGGCGGGGGAGATGGTTCTGTGGGTTAAAAGCACACACATTTCCTGTAGAAGAGCTGGGTTCGGTTCTCAACAGCTACATGATGGATCTCAACTGTCTGTAACTCCAATTCCAGGCAATCTAATGCCCTCATCTGGCTTTTGCCAGCACCAAGTACGTACACACAATTGTCAGAAAATGTTTCTGTTGTTGAGCATCCTTTATCCAGAATGCTCAAAGTCAGAAAATGCTTCAGATCTGTTTTTGGATTTGCTACTGACACAAGTTGAGTTTACTGACTGACCACCCATAATCAGAAAATCTGAAATGTTTGTCAGGCTGTTGCATCTTTTTTACTTATAAAATCCCTCTTTTAAAAGTCTGTAAAGAATTAATCTAGGTCTGTGGGTATAGCTCTGTGGTAGAAGGCTTACCTAGCATTTATAAGACCTTACAATCCCCAACAACACCCCACAGCAAAAAGGAACCAGATTGATTAAACTCTCATTAAAAACATTTGTTATCACTTTTTTAGGTTTACTTGCTTTATTTTTATGTGTATGAGTGCTTTGCCAGAATGTATGAATGAGCACAATGTGTGTACCTAAAAACGGTTGTAAATCACACGCAGGTGCTGGAACTGACCCTGGGTCCTCTGAAACACAGTATTTTTTACTGCAGAGCCATCTCTCCTGTTACTGACAACTTTTAATCAGAGCTGGAGAGATTAGCTGCTCTTCTAGAGAACTGTTTAATTCCCAGCACCCGCATGGCAGCTCAGAACCATCTGTAACTCCAGTCCCAAGGATCTGTCACCCTCTCCTGGCCTCCACATACACCAAGTACACATGTGGTGCTCAGACAATGCCCCCATACACATTAAATTAAACTTTAAAAACTTTTAATAAAGTGGTGTCTAGTAATTCTTTAAAATCTATCCCTATTACTTAAACTATGTAAATTCTATGACACTGAAGTTTATTATTATAAATCATACCAAGAGCTGAGTATCCATCCATTGAATTTTGCTTTGTAGCTAAATAGTTGCAAACATTCAGTAAGTACTTAATAAAGAAGCTAAGACAGTCTGCGCCTGTGTAGAAGATGGAACTTACAGGCATTGCATGCGAAGCCAAGGGCAGCACTGTGCTGGTCAGCAAAGTGTTTGCACCTGCAGCGAATAGGCTGGGTGCCATTCAGCGGGACATAGTGGTAAGCCTTGCACCGGCACCCAGGCACTCGGCAAGGCAGGTCAATGGGGCGCTGCTGTGGAATCGTTTCAAAGTCAGTTTTATGCTGTTTATACCTTTAAAAAACAGAAACGCAAACACAATTTGGATAGTGTCAAACATTACAATTTACTGCCTACTAAACACACACATAATTATCTTGATTCTGTTTTTATCTTTTGTTATTTGTATTAATAAGGTAAAAGGAACTACTCCCGCATTCAGCATTGCTATCAGCTTTGATCAGTAGTTTTTACTCTTTCAGACTTTAATTTTTGGTTATTTAAGAGGTTTCGCAATCATATAAAGAAGTATAATTCCCTTCAAATACTCATCATCAAAGTTCTTTAGTCTGCATGCATATCCTCAATGGATGAAGAAGTTCCTTTTATGGGGACTGAATCACAATACTAATTATCAAATATTTAGAAGTTAGATTGGTGAAAGCCAAGGGAAGGACAGGAACTGGAGTCCCCACTCCTGCAACCCGCCCTTCTGCCTGGCACACCCCTGAGTCTCACTCACAGCTTCAACCCTGAACACAACAACAGTGAACACTGGACAAGCTAGGACATGCAGAAATTATTAAAAGTCTGCCTTGAGATTACTAATAGCCACATGCATATATATTCCCTTGATTCAATCGTGAAAACCAGGGCTATGTTTGAGGGATGTACAACTAAATGAGCAATGCAAAGAGAGAATTATACACAAAAGTGGAACATGCTACAGCAGTGGGCTCTGGGTAGTGAGAGCTCTACTTTTCTATACATTCCCCCATTTTTCGTAATAACCATGTTTCATTTTATAAACAGAAAAACATACACTAGATAGGAATTTCATTAAGTGATGACTACCACAGAGAAATAACTTCATCGTAGTTGGGTTGGATTTTGAGGGTCATTTGCAGGCTGCACAAATTCCACGTAGAAACTGGCATTAGATATTCACAAGCATAAATTATAAGGCCACTACAATTTTGCCCAACCCCTTCAGTTTTGACAGATATCAACGTGCACCCATCATCCTCTAGTCCTCCATAGTGCTTTTAGTTACAGTTTCTAGGTAGGTTTGAAGCCAATCTATACACATTACTCATCCTAGCAACTGTCTAACAGCTTCTGGCAAACTGCAACTCTGTAAACAGCAACTAGACAAAGACTCTCTCAGAAGGAGCTTCACAGGTGAAGCAGGGTGGTTCCCCTACAGTGGATTCCTTAGCAGGAAAAGTTAAACCTGGTTCCTGAGAATAAGTACTCGGCTAGGTAGTTCTTTCCTTTTGTACTTTTTACAAAGCAATTTGGTCATTCTGATATTTACAACTGTAAGATGGCGGAAAAATCAGAAGGAATGCATGGGCAGAACAATACAAACAACACACATTATGGCTGGCCCCTTGCGTCTCTTCTCTTGGTGATGTTCTTGAACACAGCCATTTGAAGTCAAAAGAATATGTTTTTTGTTTGTTGAAGGTATGATGTTCCACCTGTAATCCCAGCATCCAGGAGACAGGAGAAGCATGAGTTTGAGGCTACTCAGGATTACACAGCAAGTTCCAGGCAAGCCTGGGTTATGTAATGGGACCCTCTCACAAAGAACTGAGCAAACCAATATAGAAGGAAAACACCAACTCTGAGGATGTGAAGAGTGATTCATAACCCTGGGTCTATTGGTGGATGAGTAGCCTGACCAGCATAAGTCAGTGTGATCACCCAGTTCCTACCTATCTAATAATGGGGCCAGTAGGTGCTACGTTCACCACACAGAAAGACCCCTGGAAAAACATTATCCTCTGCTTTTCCCGATGGCAAGACAAGACCTGCTCATGGTGACAGACTCTGTAATGAGTTTTAACACTGTATGAAAGTTTATTATATGTGTTAGTGACAACATCAAATGTTTCTTAACCATCACACTTGTTTAAAGGAGGAAGATATGTTTTTGCTACAGACTTCATTTTCTAGCCATCAGAAAATGAGCCAGAAAGTGGGCTGGAGAGACAGCTCAGACTGCAGAGCTAGCTCGGTGGTTACGTGTGCACACTGTACTTGCAGAGTCTGGTTCCCTGCTCCTATCTCAGGTGGCTCACAACCGTTTGTAATCCATCTCCAGGCAGATCTGATGCCTCCGGTCTCACAGTCACCTGTACTCGCATGCGTATCGCCTCCCAGAGACACACACATATACATAATTAAAACTAAAATTTTTTAAAAGTAAATGATACA
The DNA here is from genome assembly GCA_030556225.1 of Cricetiscus sungorus. Lineage (NCBI taxonomy): Eukaryota > Metazoa > Chordata > Mammalia > Rodentia > Cricetidae > Cricetiscus > Cricetiscus sungorus. Next base: position 38,223,961 of record JANBXA010000731.1, on the reverse strand, counting down.
ATATCTTACCTATGTGTACAAAAACACAGTGTCTCTGGGCCAACAAGTTTACAGTCCATTCCTGTCGGTGACCGCCAGCTCACAAATAACCTGTTCTGTAAACGCATGGGTAAGACTTTTTTCTTGTACTCTTCATACTCTTCGGGAGTAAAAAGTTTTCCTCCATCGTCCTCACCAACAATTCTACAACAACAGTAAGTATTGCTTTTAACCCTCGAGTATTTTCCAGGCCCAAAACACTAAAGTCTAAGATTAAATGATTCTTGTGCATTTAATGGTAAGTGGCTTTGACTTTGGTTTTTTACTTTCAACACAAATACGTAGCCAAATTGCAAACAGTAACAATAAAACTTTTGCTTCTGGTAGAGTTCAGGCTGTGCCACCCCTCCCCCAAATTTAGCAAGCACCCTCTTGGGCAAACAACCAAAGCAGGAAAGCCACTCTCATCCCAAAGATTCTTCCCTGAAGCAGGTCCTACTCCTCATTCCAGAAGGAGCCTCCCTCTACATACATACTTGTCTCTGAAGACACAAGGGCACAGTGACAAACTGGACAAACAGGCCTTGCTAAGTTCCCTAGCTCACTGCTATTATGCTGTGCTTAAGTCCTATTTCTCTCTGGCTGTCCACCATTCCACAAACTTACACATAAAGGTACAGGATTCCTGTGCATTTATTTCCTTTCACCCATACCACAACATAAAACCTGGCTCTGTAGCATTCCTACATCCATCTTCCTTTTACTTTAGGTACCACAGCCATGAACCCAGTGATGTCTGAGGGGAAAAAAATCTTTTCTCCATTCTCTTCCCATATAAAAGACTGTAGCTAACCATTTGTAAATATGACTTTGCTGATGGTGATGGTCTGACTGAGAAATGTCACCCCTATAGGTCCTTGTAAATGATCAGTCATCTTCTGCTCTTGCTGCCATGCCATCTCTGCTATGATGGACTCTACCCCTCTGGAACAGTAAACCAAAACAAATCCTTCCTTCTTAACTTTTTTTGACTATGGAATTTTATCAGAGCAACAGAAGGTTTATCACTTGATTATCACCAACTCATCTCAATTTCTCCTTTAATTCTGAAACAAACACTCATTCTCCTCATTGAAAGCTAGATCTTAGAATCTCATCTAAAATGGCTAAGGAAGGAATGTGAATTACAGGCCAGACCGGAATACACAGCAAGACCCTGTCTTGAGAAAATAAAAATCTTGAGCTTGAACTGCTAAAAGTTCTATTTTCATCCTTTTAAAATAGTACCTAAAGCCAGGCAGTAGTGGCTCACACCTTTAATCCCAGCACTCAGGCAGAGGCAAGCAGATCTCCTTGAGTTCAAGGCTAGTGTGGTCTATAGAGTGAGTTCCAGGACAACCAGAGCTACACAGAGAAACCCTGTCTCAAAAAAACAAAATAAGCAAACAAAAAACAGGACCTAAAATTAATTCAGTGCAGGAGACAGCATAACTTCTTGGCACACCTGACCTCTGTACAGGAGCTGAAGGTCACGTGAGCTCCAAAAACAAGTTCTGATTTACACAAGCTCAAACGCAGGGTATGTATGGGTGATCAGATGTTTGAACATTTCATAGAATTCCAAAATGTTATGAAAAAGTATCAGCCTGCACTATTTCTATGGGGGAAAACTGCTTTGCTGGAAAGAAACAAATACATTTAAAAAAATTTTTTTTTAATGTTGTTCAAAGTAGAAGGAATTTCTCTTTGAAAATATCTCCCTTTAACTTTTGTTTTTAAATAAATTTATTTATTAACTTATTTTACAACCTGGCTGAAGTGTTGTTTATAGAATGCTTATATAATTTTTTTGTACATTATATACTTTTCCATGTTTTGAAATACCTGGTTACAGTAGAAAATAAAACCCGAATGCCTTTAATCCCAGCACTCAAGAGGCAGAGGCAGGGGGGAGAATCTGAGTGTGAGGCCAGCCTGGTCTACAGAGAAAGTTCCAGTACAGCCTGAGCTACCCAGAGAAACCCTATCTTTAAAAAAAAAAAAAGGAAGGAAGGAAAATAGAAACCCAATTCAAAAGCTATACAATCAGCACAATCTTCCCCCTTGACTTTTAATAAACTTTTAAAAACCTACAAATAAAATGTCACATACTGAAACTAACCAGCCCCAAAGCATATATATCTCAATGAACTTCTACAGTGTTAGAATGGCCATTCAGAAGCTGCGGGGCTTCACACAGATTTTATACTTGCAGCATGGAATATGTTTCTATGCACTTATCTACCAGGAAAACAAAATATCTAGGACACAGCTAGGACCAGAAAAACAGCTTTCTACCCTCAATCATCACTGTGTCCACTGCACTCACCACTGTGTCCACTGCACTCACCACTGTGTCCACTGCACTCACCACTGTGTCCACTGCACTCACCACTGTGTCCACTGCACTCACCACTGTGTCCGCTGCACTCACTGTGTCCACTGCACTCACTGTGTCCATGCACTCACCACTGTATCCACTGCACTCACCACTGAGTCCACTGCACTCACTGTGTCCACTGCACTCTCTGTGTCCACTGCATTCACCACTGTGTCCACTGCACTCGCCACTGTGTCCACTGCACTCACTGTGTCCATGCACTCACTGTGTCCATGCACTCACCACTGTGTCCACTGCACTCACCACTGTGTCCATGCACTCACCACTGTATCCACTGCACTCACCACTGAGTCCACTGCACTCACTGTGTCCACTGCACTCTCTGTGTCCACTGCATTCACCACTGTGTCCACTGCACTCACTGTGTCCATGCACTCACTGTGTCCATGCACTCACCGTGTCCACTGCACTCACCACTGTGTCCACTGCACTCACTGTATCCACTGCACTAACCACTGAGTCCACTGCACTCACTCACCACTGTGTCCACTGCCTGCGCTCAGTTCTTCCTCTCCCCTAATGCTTGCCCTTTCTGGTCCTCCCCTTTATCTGCTTTGATTTTTCTCTCCTTCCCTTAAACATGCCAGATACACAATAGTTTGTTTGTTTTAATGAACTTATGCTGAGATAATGTTTTATTTTAGCCATGAAAGAATATCAACAGGTACCAGAAAGATCATAGGTCAAATGCAGATCTTTAAAGCAAGAAAGTGTTGGTACTTCAATTCAAACTTCATTGTATGCCCATCATCTCCAGGGTGTCTTGTTCACCTGCTGAACTGAGTCACTGAGTCTAAGTCTGAGACCTTCTTCCCTAGTGAGCCCCAGGTGAGGTGGATGCCAGTGGCCCCACCCTCTGACACTTTGAGTAGAAAGACTGAACACTCCCTCCAGACGCCTCCCACCCAAACCAAGTCAAAATTAAAGAAAACTGCAGAAGAAACTTCCTTCTGTTGGTCATTTTTTATGTATTTGCAGAAACCCTTAGTTTCTCTGCACGTTCTCAAAATGTGGTTTAGACTGACCTTGAACTCACTGCCTCCTAGACATTTCCTCAGGGCTGGACCACTGATAGTAGAAAAGTTTGTTTCTGACAGAGATCATTTTGGGAAGCCTTCATTCAACCTCAGGATCAAGTGACTTCCTCCCAGGGAAAGGCCAGAGAGCCAAAAGGAATGATGTCAGACCTGCTGTGTTAAGAGGGGAAATATGTGATGGGTGAACCTGCCATGGAGACTGTGCACTGGCTAGTTTCATGTCAACTTGACACAACCAGTCATATGGAAACAAAATCTCAACTGAAAAAAATGTCCCAGACTAGAAAGAGCCAGCTCACTGTGGGCAGTGCCCTCCTGGGCAATGTCTAGGGTGCTATAAAAAAAAAAAAAAAAACAGGCCAACGGGAAATGCAAATCAAGGCAACTCTGAGATATCAACTTAACTCCGGTCAGAACAACTAGAATCGGAAACACCAATGACAGTTTATGCTAGAGAGGATGTGGAGAGAGAGGGGAACACTCCTCCACCGCTGGTGGAAGTGCAAACTTGGAGATCAGTATGGCAGTTTCTCAGGAAAATGGGAATGGGTCTAAAACAGGATCCAGCAATTCCACTCTTAGGCATATACCCACATCCATGCAACAAAGACATCTGTCCAACTATGTTCATAACAGCATTATTTGTAATAGCCAGAACCTGGAAACAACCTAGATGCCCCTCAACTGAAGAACGGATGGAGAAAAATGTGGTACATTTACACAATGGAGTACTACTCAGCTGGAAAAAAAAAAAAAACAATGGAATCTGAAATTCGAAGGCAAATGGATGGAACTAGAAGAAACCATCCTGAGTGAGGTAACCCAGTCACAAAAAAAAAAAAAAAAAAACCAAACATGGTATGTACTCACTCATATATGGATTTTAGAAATAGAGCAAAGAATCACCAGCCTTCAATTCACACTGCCAGAGAAGCTAGGAAACAAAGAAGACCCTAGGAGAGATATACATGGTCCTACTGAACAAATTGGGAGGGGGAGGCTGTGAGTAAAGAGGGAATTAGGAGAAAAAGAAGGGGAGAGGAGAACATGAGCAGGAAGATTGAGTCAGGAAAGGAACAGAGGAGAGCAAGAAAAGAGGGAGTCATTATAGGTTTGAAGAAAAATCTTGCACTAGGGAAATGTCCAGAGACCTACAAGGATGACCCCAACTAACAATCTGAGAATAATAAAAAGGCTACTTTAAATGCCCTTCCTTGAAAATGAGATTGATGACTACCTTATATGCCATCCTACAGCCTTCATCCAGTAGCTGATGGAAGCAGAAGCAGACACCCACAGCTAAACACTGTGCCAAACTCCTGAAATCAAGTTGCAGAGAGGGAGGAGTGATGAGCAAAGGAGTCAAGACCAGGCTGGAGAAACCCATGGAACAGCTGACCTGAACAAGGGGGAGCTCATAGAGCCCAGACTGATAGCTGAGAAACCAGAATAGGACCAACCCAGATGCCCTGAACTTGGATCTCAGTTAGGAGGCCTGTGCAGTCTAAGGGACCTCTGACAGTGGAACCAGGATGTGTCCCTGGTGTGACTTTGGGAACACATTCCCCATGGAGGGAAACTCCCTTAGCTTAGTCCCTACCCCAAATGACTCAACAAATTTTGATGATCCCTCCTGGAAGGCATCATCCTCCCAGGGGAGTGGATGGGGGAATGGGAAGGGGAAGAATGGGAGGATGGGAGGGAGAAGGAACTGGGATCAATATGTAAAATAAGACAAAATATAAAATAAAAATTAAAAAGCAGGTTGAGCACGCCAGGAACTAAAAGCACTGTGCTCTGTGCTGCATTAGCTCCTGCCTTGACTTCCCTTGATGATGGACTACAAGCTGTAAGATGAAATTAACCCTTTCCTCCTCAAGTTGCTTTCTATCATGGTGTTTTATCACAGCTATAGAAACCTAAGACAGACAGGCTGATCAGGCTGTTACATCTCACATTTCCTGTTCAAAATCTTCAGAAAGTTCCAAGTATTAACCAAAATTACACTAATGGGGCAGTATGCTGGGAAACCCAATCGCCTAGATGCCCCCAAATGACTTGGGGTACGATTCATACATTTGGGCTTCCCATTTCACACAAATCCTGACAAGTCTTCTTTCTATAAACCCCATTTTCCCAGTTTCCCAACTGTCAAAAAGGAACCTCTTTTAGGAGACGGAGACTTGGAGGCAGATGTATTAGCCTCTGTGTATCCTAGAGCCAAAGGAGCAAGCAACTGTGTCCCCTGCTTCAGGAGAGAAGTCTCCAAAACCAAGTCCTAAAACCATCTCCCTGGGCTGGGGAGTGCATTCCTCAGTTGTCGCCTTACCCATCACTAAATTAAATGTGTAAACTGATGTATACTAACTTTTATAGGTCCCAAGTGCTCAATATGTAATTCTTGGATTGTCACTTAGAAAAACAAAACAGGGCCCACTGTAAGAGTAGTTAGTCATCATCCCTCTTGTCGGATGAGACTCAAGTGATCTCGGAAGAGACTCATTACAGAATAGAACCGTGTGTCAGCATATTTAATTACAGAAGATGAAATGGGAAATTAATCCAGGCCTCCTGAACAGTCCAAGAATCAACTCCTGAAGCCCTAAAGCCCTAAAGCGCTCTCCTGCCAGGTTCCTGCACACCCCGCCGTGCCCTGACGACGAGAGACCTAGCCGGGAACGGGAGTCGCCCCAGGAGCAGAGTTAAGGCCTCACCTCCGGTACTCCAGGTACTCGTCTACCGCCGCCGCGCCGCCGGGAGGCAACGTCAGCCGCTCCATGGCCGCGGGAAGAGAAAGAAGCCCTCGCCTCGAGCCCTGAGCCCGCCCTGCAGCTGCCAGGCAGGACCCACCCGACCTGCGCGCGAACTCCAGCCTTGCCGCCTGACAGTTCGGCCCCGCCCAGACAAGCACGCCCCGCCCCTCTTGGCCCCGCCCTTGCCTTAAACCCCTTCTTTGCCCCCGGCGCGCTTAGCTCCGCCCCTTACTCCCGCCCTCGTCCCCCTCAGCTCCGCCCACCTAGCACCTCCCTCTTCCCTCAGCCCCTCCTCTAGTATCCTCGCCCTAGCCCCCTAGGCTCCGCCCCACTTAGCTCCGCCCTCACACTCTCCAGATCTAGCGCCACGCCCTGCCCTTGCGTCCCGCCTATCGTAGCGCCACGCCCCTCCCTCTGCCGAGCTCTTCCCTAGCCACGCCCCATTGCGACTGGCCCCGCCCTGCTGCCCTGCCTTGGTACTGACCTGGCCCAACCCCTCCACCAACTCTCATGATTGCGCAGTTGCTCAGGCGTCTTCTTGGAGCTCCTCTTTGGTCCTTGAGCCTAACTTAGCTTAGTCATCACCGCCCTACCCGGTACCTGCGAACTACAAGCTTCCTTCTCCTGCGTAAGCCCAGGTCGCAAAAGAGATGCTGTTTTGACCTCTTTCTCGAACATCATGCTTGTCATTTCTGCATTCCCAGAGACTCCATAAGAACAAGGTAATCCAACTCCTGAATACAATGGGTTCACAAAATAGGGTTTAGTACACCTCTTTTCACTTCATCCGCCTCTTGAAATATAAGCGGTCTTGGAGAGGTGGCCACTTGGAGCGGTTAGGCTGAGTACTTGCTGAATAATCCTTAAGAGTTCAGAACCCAACACCCACAAAACAAACCAGGTATCTCACAGCCACCTTATACAGGTTTCAAGGTGGGGCGAAGACAGGAAAATCATGAGGCCTGTTAGTATTCAACCTAGCCAAGAAAAGTCCAACCCTGGGTTCAGGTAGTGACTAAATGGAGAGCAGTAGAGGAAAATACCAAATACCCTCCTCTCTGCGTTTAGTACAGGTGGCATTTAAAAAAAAAAAAAAATCCTCTTAAGAAAGTAAATAACAGGTCTGAGGAAGAATAGAAACAATTCAGCCAAGTTCTTGCCATCCGGGCTGGAACCCAGAACCTCTGAGGTGCTACGTAAACACTGTACTGCCAAACTATACACCTGGCTCCAAGCTAAGTCTGTTCGACATGTTAAAAGATAGTCCACACGTTTCATATAAAGTTAGAATTATCATTCTTTGTTAATTTAGCCATAAGTTGTTCTGGCAAGCTGGAAAGGGTAAGAAATCAACCATTACTCAGGAGAAAGGAATCCTGGAACATTGAAGCTCTCTGGGGACCACATTTCACTCCTTTGTTAATCACCTTGCTTAACAAATAATTGCATTTTTACAGATTCAAGGTTCCCGGCAGCTCGCTCTCTGGCACCAGGTCAATAGTGGCTTTCCCAACAGTGTGTTTCTGCTCAGCGCTCTATCAGCTCAGCTATGTCTCTGGTCAGGATGATGAGTATTTTGAGAGAAAGTCTCACCATGAAATACCGGCTGATTCAGAACTCACTATGCTGCTGTCTGGACTGGTTCACACTCGTGTTCCTCTTGCCTCTGCTTCCCAGGTGTTGGGAATGGAGATGTTCTTAACGTTAAACTTTTTAATGTTCTAAATGTTGTTAGCCCTTCATTCAAAACCCTTTTTAAAGTTACTTTTAATTAACATACAACATATTGGATTTCCATAAGGCTTTTTCATACATGACTAGTTTTGTTAACTCACCACTACCCCTACCCTCATCCTTACTGAAACATTTAACTCCCAGTGCTCTCCCCTCTACTTTCATAGTGTTTCACTATCTCCTACCCATACTGAGGCCACTTTCCTTCCACCTGCTACCAGAACTTCCTGGCTTATTGACCTCTACAGACAATCCAAATAAAGTTATAAATATGTAAGTTTGAAACTCAGATCCACACTGAGAAATAACATGTGGCATTGGTCTTTCTGGGCTGGGGTTACCTCACTTAGCACAATATTGTACTGTTCATTTTCCTGCAAATTTTACTTTTCTTTCCAGATGAATAAAATCCCATTGTGTATGTATACCACATTTTCATTGGCCACGCTACAATTGATAGATATCTACTCTGATTCCATTTCCTAGCTTCTTTGCACAGAACAACAGTAAATACAGGTGTTCAAGCATATGCAATATGATATGTGCCTAGATATATGCCTTATGGTATATGCCTAGAAATAGTTAGTATAGCTGGGTCATACAGTAGTTCTATTTTCAGCTTTTTGAGAACCCTCCACACAACTTTCCATAGTGGGGCACCATACTACATTCGCATCGACTATGGGGAAGGGCTCCTCTTTCCTCATACCCTTGCCAGCATTTGTATTTTGTTTTCTTGGTGAATAGCAATTCTGAGTGGAATGAAATGAAATCCCAAAGTTGTTTTAATTTTCCTTTCCCTGATGGCTAAGGAGATTAAGCAGTTTTCAGAGTATTTATTAACCATTCGTGTTTCTTTTGTTTGTTTGGTTGGTTTTTCAAGACAGGCTTTCTCTGTGTAACCCTGACTGTCTTAGAACTTGCTCTGTGGACCAGGCTGAACTCAAATTAAGAAATTTGCCTGCCTCTGCTTCCTGAATGCTGGGATTAAAGGTAGTCTGACTCCATTTATGTCTCTTGAAAATTCTCTGTAGCCCATGTATTGATTGGGTTGTGTGTTTTCTTTATGTTTAATGTATTGAGTTCTTTGTGTATTCTAGAAATTAATCCTCTGCCAAATGTAGAGCTTGCAAAGATTTTCTCTCAATCTGTATTCAGTCTCTTAATTTGGTTGTCAATTTCTGCTGCTTCTGCTTTTAATTTTATTAAATGGAATTTATTGATAATTGGTGTTCCTGGGCAATCAAAGTCCTGTTCAGAAAGTTCTTGCCTATGCCTGTATCTTGAAATATACCCCCTGATTTCTCAACTATCCATTTCAGAGTTTCAGGTATGATTTGAGGTTCTTGATCCATTAGGAGTTGTTTTATGCAGGGTGAAAATAAGGATTCAGCTTCATTCTTTTGCATGTAGACATTTATTTTTCTGACCACTGTTTATGGAAGAGGCAGTCTTTTCTCTAGTGTGTATTTTTTACATATTTGTCAAAAATCAGGTAACTCCTCATTGCATGGCCTTATGTGGGCTCTATGTTGGGCAACAGGCCTGGCCCATTTCTGGGTGTGAGCACAAAATCCCACAAATCCTTGGGCTTGACTTGAAATCTCACTAACCTCTACCTTGAAAATCTCCACACTGAAAAACTCCTCCCCCCCAAAAAACCCTAATATAAGCCTGCCTCCTGTTAAGTTCTTTGTTGCTTCTCTCCCAAGCAGAAGCAAACAACCTCTTGTGTCTTTCCCAATAAATGTCTTGTGTGAGGTTTGTTGTGCTGTGTGACTTTATGGTATTCCTTGCTCCTAACTACCAGGATACCTTTTCAGAGCTGTAACACATAGGAGAAACCTCTCACCTCAGAGCTGTAACACTTCCATTGGGGAAACATTTCCCCTCAGAGCTGAAACACTTTCATTGAGGAAGTCTTTCCCCTCAGAGCTGTGACACGGGCATTGGGGATTTCACCTCAGAGCTGTAAACCTTCACACACTCTCTATTTTATTCCATTGTTCTACATGCCCGATTTGTGCCTGTAGCATGCTGCCTTTATTACTATGGCAATGTAGTATAACTTGAAAACAGGCATAGGGATATTTCTAGAAGTATTCTTTTGCTCCAAATTTCTTTGTCTATTTAGTCTTTTGTATTTCCATATGAATTTTAAAATCATTTTTTCTGTTTCTGTCAAGACCATTTCTGGAATTTTGGTTGGGATCACATTAAATCTGTAGTTTGCTTTTGGTAGATGGCCATTGTTACAATGCTAATTCTACCAATTCATGCATGAGAGGTTTTTCTAGTGTCTTCCTCCATTTCCTTAATACAATTTCTGTGTATAAAGGTTTTCATTATAGACCTCATCCGTTAGAGTTGTTCCAAGATGGTTGGTTTTGGATTAATTTGAGACTATTAGAATGAGATTGCTTCCCTGACTTCCTTTTTTAGTATATTTGGTTTTGGTATATGAAAAGGATAATGATTTGTGTTAATTTTTACCCCATTCCCCCCATTTTGCTGGAAGTGCTTATCATTCCTGTGTCCTGGCAAAGTCTTTAGGGTTTCTTATATGTAGAATCATAATGTACACTTGGCAAACCTTTGATTTCTTCCTTCCCTGATTGTATCATTTGTATTTGCTTGCCATGTCTTACTACTCTAAGACTTCTAGTTCTATATTAAGAGTGGAGAGAGTGGACACTTCTGCCTTGCTCCTGGTGTTGGTAGCAATGCTTTGAGTTTTTCCTCCATTATAATGCTGACTATAGATTTTTCATGCTGAGATAATTTCTTTCTACTTGGAATTTCTTCAGGACTTTTTTTTGTTTGTTTAGTTGATTGGTTTTCAGTTTGTTTGTTTGTTTGTTTTGTTTGGGGTTATTTGTTCTTTGTTTTGGTCTGGTTTGGTTTGGTTTTTTTGTTTTGTTTTTGAGACAGGGTTTCTCTGTAGCTTTGGAGCCTGTCATGGAACTCACTCTGTAGACCAGGCTGGTCTTGAACTCACAGAGATCCACCTGTCTCTGCCTCCTGAGTGCTGTGATTAAGGGTGTGTGCCACCATCACCTGGCTCTTCAGGACTTTTTAACAAGAAAGGATGTTGGATTTTGTCAAAAGCCTTTTCTGCATCAATAGAGGTGACCATGTCATTTCTATCCTTGAGTTCATTGTGCAATTTATAACACTTATTGATTTGTATCTATTGAACAGCACAAACTTGTTCAGTCAGACTATCAACATCAAGGCAAAAAGTTCCACCAGCAAAACTTATCTCCTCTCACTGAAGGCAGAGGTGATTGTTAGCAAGTTCTTAGTAAAGAATATTTTAATTGAGACATGTACATTGTTATTTGAGACACAATGCTATTGTTCATGTAACATAGAGCATAACTTGTATATGTACCAAAAGCCAAAACAAGTTGTGAGACTTGATTTGCTACAGTATACACAGTTTTGAAGCAGAGTGGTCTGGAACTGAGCCTGCAGTGTCTCTGAGGTATGCCTGTTCATGGCATCTGAGAGATTGAGAGGTACAATAGGCACAGAAAAATAATCCACTAAACTTCAGTTCTATTTTAAAAGTTCTTTCTAGGCTGAGGAGACAGTTTGGTTGGTAAACGGCTTGCCATACAAGCCTGAGTGCCTGAGTTTAATCCCCAGAATCCATATTAAAAGCCTGAGGGAGCCCGGGTTTGTAATCCTGGTGCTGAGGAGGCAAAGGCAGGTGGCTAGCCAGCCTAGCCTAATTAGAAAGCCCCAGGTCCCACTGAGATCATATCATGGAAAAAAGGTGGATAATATCTCAGGAATGACATCCAAGATGCACTACACACACACTCACACACACACACCATATAACCACATACATGGCTCACATTGTATATATGTGGATATATGAGCATATATATAATAAAAGTGCTGGTTACATATTTTAAGTCCAAAAACTATGGACAAAGTGAGCCCCCATCCATCCCTTTTCTGGGTCCTTCCCATCTTCTTGTAGAGGAAGATTCCAATCCCATTTAACTTCTCTTTTTATTAGCTACTTGCCACTAAATTGTCATAACTCAGCCATGTACTAGCAAGCTTAGAAGCCTGTCAGGCACACATGCATTTTTATGGAGACTACTTAAGACCAAAAATAATTCAAATATCAGACAAATGGGCAATAGTTGGATCAAGTTCGCATATCGGGGAAGGGTTTCCTTGCAGGACTCTCCAGTCATACCCAAGTTTGCTGATAGCAGTCTTACATTCTGGATGTACCCAGCCTTGCTTTAGGCAGCAGCTAAATTAACAAAGACAAATAGCAAAAAAAACACCAGGTCCTATGAGCTTGTAGAAAGAGTGTCTGGGTAGGCAAAAGGTGCTTATTGGATCCAGGGGGAAATAATTAAAAGGGCTCAGCACAATTATACCCTCTCCAGGGAGATGCTGGAGCAGTGACTTTTCAGCAAAAAGACACCAAAAAAAAAAAAAAAAATCAGCATAACAAATTGGAATATGAGGCCAACCAAAATAATGTAATCCTAACTCTATATTGCTTTATATAAAATTAACAGTTTGCTAACCAGAACACTGCACTTGAGTGTGGCCTGCCAGACAAGATCCAACTGCAGTTTCACTCTAAAACATAGCTAAGGTGATCCAGGAGATAGGATGATGGACATCCTATAAAAATTGCCTATGAAAGTAATTGTTACATGTTTTGTGCATTTAATCCTCATAAAATATTATGAAATAAGAACCATCTGCATTTTTGCAAGGACATATACATTAGGAATGCTCCCTCTGCAAACAACAGAAAAATCCAACTGGCAGTGGCTTAAGCATAAATTTTGGCAAAAGTGTTTTCTTATTACTCTGCAGAAGTGGTAGGCAGCTGATGGCATTGGTTCAGGGCATTTCCCCACAGTTGCAGGGAGAGTCAATGGCTCTGGAAATTATACCCAAATTCAAGGAAAGAAAAGAAGGGCCACCAACATCAGCTGTCATTTCGCCAAGTCAGAGTTTCCTAGAAACCTCCCTGGAGCATAAACTCCATCCTCTTGTAATTAAAGGATTTATTGATTAGCTGCTAGCTGGATGAACTGTCTCTGAGCCAAATTTCAGATTGCTATGAGAAGCGGGTGGAGGAAGGATTTTTAAAGTGGAAAAGTGCAAGAAACCTTCAATATCTACACAAGCAAGCAAAAACTAGCCTGCTCTGCCAAGTTAAGTGGTTAAGGCAACTCAGAACAACCCTTGGGTATGTGCATAAGTAAGTCACAGAAGCAAAAAACACAGTCATATAACAAGTAGATAGTCACAGCTATACATTTTTGGGTGGGAGTCACTGAGTCAGGGTTACTAGGAACTTATCTTCCAGGGAATTGGAGTGAGACAAATGGCTGGTGGGTACCAAGATGGATGCCTAGAATAACATGGAGCTTCTTTAGCCATAACAGTTTTCAAGGTGTCACTCACCAGAACAGTGTCACATGGCCTCCTCTAGACACAAAGAAGGCTGAGCAAACAAGCTTAAGTCTTCAGGAGATGCTCACAAACGTGTTAGTTTAAAAACAAACGAGAGGCCCAGTCCACAAGGTCTGTCGTGGTTCACCCTTAAACTGTTTTGCTCAAGCATACAAGGTCTCCCAAGCAGGTGCGTCACACAGAATGCATTGACAGGCCACTGAGGAAGCAGCTCTAACCCTCGCTCAGCTGTTGCATCCTGCTCAGTCTAGTGTGTGCAATCCTCTGCACAACTCGTTCTCTGTACTTCTTCTGCTTCTCCTTTTTCTTCTTTTGTGCTGAGGATCAACCTGGGGGTTGCCTCAGCAGCAACCCATCACTGAGCCATACCCCTGCCCCAGAATCTGTTTAACCACAATGCTGTTCATCTGTGAGATTTAGGTCCCATCTGGTCGACATATTGAATTCTAGGCCAGCCAGAGCTACATAAGACATAAGACACAACCAGGTGGTGGTGGCACACACCTTTAATCTCAGAACTCGGGAGGCAAAGGCAGGTAGATCTCTGTGAGTTCAAACCCAGCCTGGTCCACAAGAACTAGTTCAAGATAGCCTCCAAAACCACAGAGAAACCCTGTCTCAAAAAAAAAAAAAAATATATATATATATATATATATACATTTGTGTGTGTGTGTGTGTGTGTGTGTGTGTGTGTGTGTGTGTGTGTGTGTGTGTGTGTGTGTGTGTGTGTGTGTGTGTGTGTGTGTGATTAGGTCTGGGATCGGGACCCATGCTCGCACTCACTCTCTTGGTTTGTCAGGCCGCAGACAGCAGCCTGGGTGGATCAAAAGTTGACCTCTACTCCCCACACACAAACCCACGCACGCACTCTCAAAAGTGACACACCAAAAAGAGTTGAGGGCACACGGAAAAGGAAAGAGTCCCTCATCCCATCACTGGAACCTGACGTTGGTCTCTGGTGTTTGGAGTTAAAAGTTACAACCCAGCCCTCAAGAAAGTGATATAGATGCCCACAGACACTACTCTCATTTGCTAAAAGTATCACAAACAAGATTACTAAGGTGAGCTGTGCATGGAACCAAGATACATGCTTTAACCTCTTTATATAATGCAAGTATGGTCATTTCTTTTAAAATGTTGATACATGATGTCTCAGTCACGTATCCTCCTCGGGTGTAAACCCACCAGTACTCTTATAAATCACCTTGTGAATGTATTTGTTTAAAAGCACTTCTTACAATGAGGAAATGAGCACAATACTTTCTTCTCCCTGGATCTCAGCGGTAGACTGACTTTAAACAAGGTGATTGCAGCTCTGGCTGAGGCACTTGGGCACATTTCTGTCCTCACATCTGCAGCCAATCCTCTTCACGTGCTTCTGCCCCTTTGTGAATCGGTGACCTTCTAACTTTGCTTTACTCTGATTGCCCATGCAATTCTTTCCTGCTGTCCCAAGCCTTGATCCCAGCTGCATAGTCCCGTGCACACAGAGACCTAAGGTTCAGCAGCTCAGTGAGGATTCCTCAGCCTTCACAGCCCCCTAGCAATCAACCTTCCCTGTTTCCCATGACCTGTGAGCTTTGAATGACAAACAACTGCTTTCAAAGATTGCATTTTGTCATAAATATCAGCATCACAAAAGTTTCAGTGTTCCAAAAAAAAAAGTTCTGTAGCATGCCCCAATCAACTGGATTTAAATGACTATAATTTTATCTTTTTTAATGCTAGAATGAGAGAATTTAGACAATTCCTTTGAGAAATAAGATTTTATTTATTACGTAAAAGACATTTCTGACTCTTAAGTTAAACTAAGGACAGTGCCAGGAGTGGGTTATTGAATCGTTGAATTGTTGGCCAAAGGGACCCCATGGAAACCCTCAAACAACCCAGGCTATTCCCAAGGGTATTGGCCTCTCCTGACAAACTGACAGTAAGACCCTGCTGCTGAAGACAACACTTACATACCTCATTGAAGTAAAGCTGGTGCCTAACTAGCGCCTTCACCCCCCAATCACGAGTGCTCATGGTGCTGAATGGTACCCTGCAATGCTACCAGAGGAGAAAGCTAACCAACCCAGTGGCAAACCCTCTGGTCTACAAAGGTGATCTACCTGTATGATACAATGGCACATCAGTACTATGAATGTGTGGGAACAGCCAACTACCAGCCGATTGGATTTAAGGCCCATTCTACAAGATGGAATCCTTGGCTGACTCTGCTAGGGTACAAGAGCCTGAGAATGGACAGGCCATGGGCTTAGGGAAAAAACTCTATTACTATTCTGCTAAAGAAACATAGCAATAAAATGGCTCCTAATGATATTCTGCTGTACCCATAGATCAGTGCATAGCTCAGCCATCATCAAAGAAGTTTCCCCTTACAATAGATGGACACTAACACAGAGACCCACACCAGAATTTTTGGAGCACTCAGTCCTAAATGGGATGTCTTCATCACACCCCTCCCTCCAGGGCTCGGGGAGTTCACTCCCCACCCCAGGGCTCAGGGAGCTATGCAGAAAAGTAGGCAGAAAGATTGTAAGAGCCAGAGGGGATAAATGCCTCCAAGCGTTTTCCTGACAGAACAGGACTGACACACACATGAACTCACAGAGGCTGTGGCAGCATGCCCAGGGACTGCACAAGCCCAAGCTAGACAGGGTCTGTTGCGGGTTACCCTGCTCAGACACTCCTTGGGGGAGGGGGTGAGAAGACACAGCACCAGCGACTCAGGCACTGGGAGTCAGTGAGTCGCAGAGTGTGCTTTAGACTGGTTTATTAAGATAAGAAAGTTAGGCTGCCTTTATCCCCCTCCCAAGGTCCCATTGACTCAGGCGGCTGACTCTGCTGCATTGTCCTTTCCTCATTGGTGTCTCTGGTCAGGTGTCTCTTCATCAGC
This sequence comes from Cricetiscus sungorus, assembly GCA_030556225.1. Taxonomy (NCBI): domain Eukaryota; kingdom Metazoa; phylum Chordata; class Mammalia; order Rodentia; family Cricetidae; genus Cricetiscus; species Cricetiscus sungorus. The sequence goes on along the minus strand of JANBXA010000731.1, from coordinate 38,207,653 downwards.
AGTCTCTGGGCGTACAGGCAGGCGTGGCTCAAGAAGGAAGTGCTGCTGCGCTGTCCCTGCGGGCTGGCCTGGCCATCGGGCTTGGGTGGGCTGGCCAGTTTCTCCTACAAGGTACCAGTGTTAAAGGGGTGAAGTGGACAGGAACTCCCATCCCTAACCAAGGAGCTATCTCCAATTGACATCCATTTGCAGAGAAATATTAGTTCTCTCCGATGGAGTCTCATTGCGTATATTAACTATTTCCAGGACAAAACAAACTCAATGGTGTGTGTGTGTGTGTGTGTGTGTGTGTGTGTGTGTGTGTGTTTCTTGTGTTCATCCTTTATTTGTATTATGTTCTGGGTTTTTTGTTTTTGTTGCTGCTGTATGCCTATTTGTTTTTTAAAAATAGAGAGAGAAAGTGTTTGCAGTTAGGTGAGTTGGGAGGTGGAGAGGATCTGGGGAGAGTGGGGGAGGGAAACTGTGAAAAACTTTTTTTCAATAATAAAAAAACATAATCTGTATTTTATTAACTTTCTTCAACTCTTGTTTTTTATTTGTTTATTTATTTATTTATTGGGTATGGGTATTTTGTATGTGTGTCTTTGAACCGTGTATATGTGTGATGCATGAGGCCGCCAGAAGAGGGCGCTGGATTCCTTGGAACTGGAGTTATAGGTGGTTGTGAACCACCATTTGAGTACTGGGAACACCTCTAAAACCCTATCTTATTAATTATATAAATATGGCAACCCTGAATAATGCCATTTATTTTACTTAATTTCTTTTAAAGGAATACAATCTATATCTATATCTTATTAGAATGCACTTGTTTTCTTGTGTAAAATATGTTATGTGTTGTATTTTTTGTGCTCTAGCAACCTTTACTTTTTATGTGTTTAGGAAAACTGAATAGTCAATATTGAACTTGAAATTATTATTTCTTCATCCCACAAATGTCATCATATACCTGTTTTGGATCCACAACTATCATCTCCCATGGATCGTCCCCCATACTCAGATGATAAGAACACAGTTATGTACCGGAGGTTTAGATCTGTATGGCAATGTCCAAGTATTAGAATCTTAAGATATGGAGCCTACAGGGTTGGAAACAGCTGGGTCATTGGATGACAGTCTCGGAAGAGATTAAGGAATTTCTCTTAGGTCCCAGAGAGAATGAGTTGTTATATAAAAGAGTAAGTCCAACACATTCCCACTCCAGCTTCCTGTCTTGCTATGTGAACCCTTGCTGCCATATATGCTCCTCCCATGATACCCTAGAACATGATGTGGTACCAGCCAAGCGAGCCTTCCCAGAGACAGCAGTATCAGCCCTTGAACCTCCAAAAGTTAACAAGCTTTTCTTTATGAAGTGTGCAGCCTCAAGTATTTTACTGCCGCAGAAAGCAGACTGCTGAAGTTGTGATGAGGGAAGCAGATGCAGGGGAACAGAGTGAGGTGATGAAGGTTTGGGTCAGCTATCACCTATAAGACAGCAGCAAGGAAGAGAAGGAGCCAGGCAAGCAATAGGGCTCCTGCCAGCAGACTAACAGGTGCCTGCATCCTGCCCTGCGGCAGAAAGGGATTTTGCTCATTCTAAACAAAGAGGCCCTTGTGGTTGGAATAGGTGTGAACAAAGAAGAGAATTCTGGGCAGTGTTGTCAGAGGGAAAACCGAGCAGATCACAGGGCCTGGCAGACCCAGTAAAGCCTGGCATAAGGCGCGGGTGTCATTTAAATTTTCAGGCAGCCACACTTAGTAAACAGAAACAGGTGCAACTTACTGACACCTTATTTTGTTCTATATAGCCAAGAGATTATCACATTAACATGAAGTAACTACATTACATGACAAAACAAGATATTAATGTGGTGATTTACATTTTTGGCTTTCTTACTAAGTCTTTACATTTAGCATGAATTTTAAACTGACAGCACAGCTAAATTCAGTCTAGCAACATTTCCAAATACCCATTAGCCACAAATAGCTACTAGCTACCTTAACTGACCAGCCAGTTAAACAAAAATTGAGAAGCTTTTAAAGGGTTTGCTTTTGTTTTATTAAACATGTAACATTATTAATTGTTATCATGTAATATTTTACATTGGTAATTATTTAAATTGTTGATTTAAATATATAATTTAAGTGATAAAACCTAGCAATATACGAAAACAAATTAACTATTATGTGTGTGTGACTGTGTATCACTGTGTGCGTATGTGTGTGTGTCTGTGTATGATTATGTATCTGTGTATGATTGTGTGACTGTGTGTGTATGACTGTGTGTGTGTGTGTGTATGTATCTGTGTATCACTGCATGACTGTGTACTGTGTGTGTCTGTGTATGACTGTGTGTTTATGTCTGTGTATGACTGTGTATGACTGTGTGTGTCTGTGTGTGACTGTGTGTGGCTGTGTGTGGCTGTGTGTGTCTGTGTGTGACTGTGTGTGGCTGTGTGTGGCTGTGTGTGTGTGTGTGTGTGTGTATGACTGTGTATGACTGTGTATGTGTGTGTGTGACTGTGTGTGTGTATGTATGTGTGTATCACTACGTGATTGTGTACTGTGTGTCTCTGTATGACTGTGTGTGTGTCTGTGTATGACTGTATATGACTGTGTGTGTGTGTATGACTCTGTATGATTATGTATCTGTCTATGATTGTGTGACTATGTGTGTATGACTGTGTGTGTATGTATCTGTGTATCACTGCATGACTGTGTACTGTGTGTGTCTGTGTATGACTTTGTGTTTATGTCTGTGTATGACTGTGTATGACTGTGTGTGTGTGTGTATGTGACTGTGTGTGTGTGTGTGTATGACTCTGTTTGTGTGTGTGTGTGTGTGTGTGTGTGTGTGTGTGGTGTATAAGTGTGCACACCACTGTACCACAGTACATTGTGCAGGTCAGAGACAAATTTTAGGAGTTGGTTCTTTCCTTCCAGCAGAGGTTTCAGTAATAGAACTCTGACCATCAGGTTCACACTACAAGGACTTTTACCATCTGAGACATTTCTTTAGGCACCGTGGCCAGTCTTGACTCATCTATATATTAGCCAAAACCCACGCCTTTCTAAAGAAATATACTTTCAATTTTTGAACAGAGCAGTGCCTTATCAAAGCTCATTCCACCCCCTAGTGGACAAATTGTGAAAGACAAGCATAAAGGAAAATCCGGACAAATGGGTGGTGGCTGTTGGGGTGGTGGCTGTTGGGGTGGTGGCTGTTGGGGTGGTGGCTGATGGGGTGGTGGCTGATGGGGTGGTAGCTGATGGGGTGGTGGCTGATGGGGTGGTGGCTGTTGGAATGGTTGCTGTTGGAATGGTGGCTGTTGGAATGGTGAGAATGGTCTGGGATGACTGGATCCCTGACAGCAGAAGCTAACAGGAGATACTGGTGAATTGATTATGGAATTAAGAAGGACGAACCAATGATAATGGTGTCAGTGTTCTGGCCAGAGCAAAATGATAATGTTGCGATTTACTAAATAGAGAGAGAGCAGGCAACTGCTGAACAGTAGAAAGTTTGTGTTTAACTCATTAAATTTAAGCCACCCATTCACTACCCAAGAGGGGACAGTAAACTAAAAAGTTGGATAGATAGAGTTGTAGCTCAGGGAAGAAGTAGTGACAGGACATACCAACCTGAGAGTGGTCAGGAAATAGGCAGTAATGGAAACCCTGGGCCACCCATAACCTATTGCTTGAGAGAGAGGAAGATTTTAATGTCTAGGCCAATTTAAAATACATTCTTATGTCAAAGGGCAGGCAAGATGTGTTCAGTAGGAAATGAATGGAATTGAGAGGGACAGAGAGAGAGGATCTGGTGCCCTCCCTCGGTCACAGCAGGAAGAGGAAACACAGAAGGCCCCAGTAAGAAAAAACATAAAAATAAAACACAAAGGAAAGTAATGTCACTGAAGATGAGGAAAAGATGGACTTTAGGAAGGGGTTGGGAGCAAAACTCCAACTATATTTTAAGAAAGAAAAGAAACCTAATTCACAAAATTAGAAAATAAACTGAAACAAATCAGTAATTAGTATCGGTTTGATGACAAAATCCAGACAAAGGGTTGTCTTCTACCAAACCTTGAAGCAAAATATTGTTACTTCACATCTCTGCGTGATACTTTCTTGGATCAAAAAAAAACAAGCGGGGGTGGGGGGCAGTTTGAATCGCGGTACGACCGAGGAATGGGCACCGGGATCTCGGTGTGCGTCCGCCTGGTCTCTTGCTCCGATCTTCAGCGCCGTCCGAGATGGCTGGCAGTAAGGCTGGAAAGGACTCCAGTAAGGCTGGAAAGGACTCCGGAAAGGCCAAGACAAAGGCGGTTTCCGCTCGCAGTGAGCCGGCTTGCAGTTCCCTGTGGGCCGTATTCATCGACACCTGAAATCTTGGACAACCAGCCAGGGACATGTAGGCGCGACCGCCGCTGTGTACAGCGCAGCCATCCTGGAGTACCTCACAGCAGAGTTACTGGAGTTGGCAGGAAATGCATCAAAAGACTTAAAGGTAAAGCGAATTACCCCTCGTCACTTGCAACTTGCCATTCGCGGGGATGAAAAATTGGACTCCCTGATCAAGACTACAATTGCTGGTGGTGGTGTCATCCCACACATCCACAAGTCTCTGATTGGGAAGAAAGGACAACAGAAGACTGTCTAAGGATGCCTGGATTCCTTATTATCTCAGGACTCTAAATATTCTTAACAGCTGTCCAGTGCCGGTGACTCCAACGGACTGTATCTCTGTGAAAAACACAATTTTGCCTTTTTGAAATTCTATTTGAGCAAGTTGGAGGCTTAATTAGCCTTTCAGCGAACCAAATTTCTGCATTTGAGTCTTAACCATATTTAAGTGTTACTGTGGCTTCAAAGAAGCTATTGATTCTGAAGTTGTGGGTTTTGATTGAGTTGACTGTTTTTAAAAAAACTGTTTGGATTTTAATTGTGATGCAGAAGTTATAGTAACAAACATTTGGTTTTATACAGACATTATTTCCACTCTGGTGGATAAGCTCAATAAAGGTCATATCCCAAACTTAAAAAAAAAAAACAAGCAGGGGAACAGACTTCAGTAGTCTCATTTGTTAACAACAGTAATGCAGTTATACACATAATGCAGTTAAATGTATATAAACTACGTGAAAGACAGCAAGCCAGAATATCCAGCATAAAAAGATCAGTCAACAGCAACAGCAATTAAGATCCTATATGGCAGTCACCTACCCTGCAAAGTGACACAGCACAAGGATCCTCTGTGGGGCCAGGGAAAGCAGCATTGTGGCAGGAGTCGTGAGTGTATGGAGTCCAGACCCAGGTTAAAAGAACCTCTAGAGGACATATGAGAAAAGGTAAATGGTCCAATTCTCAGCCAATGTTGTTATGAAAACAATCATGAGATTATATTGGGGGGAAAGTTGCATATTTTCCAGCTCTGTTCCCTCACCCTATGACAAAAGGTCAGGGACCAATAGTGATCTTGAAGCAGAGCCCTGTGTGTACTGTACTGTGATCCTGAAACTACATTTCTTAAAGGGCCAAGAATGTCCAGGAGACAATGACTCCAAGAAACATACCATTTGCTTTTGGGCCATCTTAAGTCTGGCAAAAGACAAAGAGATCATCAAAATTTACTACTGACTAATTAAAGCCACAAGGAAGAATCACCACACACCTATCAGACCAGTCATTGTCAGGGCCAAAGAGATGACTCAGATAGGAAAAGGTGCTTCCCACCAATGTAAATTCAGTCCACTAGAGGCCTCATGGTGGGAGGAAAGAACCAACTCCCTCCCAAAAGTTGTCTTTGCCCTCTATAAGATAACATGGTAGCCAGGTGGTGATGGCTCACACCTTTGATCCCAGCATTCAGGAGGCAAAAACAGGTGGATCTCTGTACCGAGCCTGACCCTGCCAGCAAGGATGACGTGACTCCGGGAAGATCTTCTTCATGCAATTTTAATCAGGATCCTTGAAACATGTTCTTCTGACCCACGAGAGCCCAGGGGACCCCTGCACAGGCTTAAATCCCCTTGAGCTAACCAACCCCAGTGAGGTACATGGACCCTGCAGATAGGCTACTCTAACATGGAAGCAGACAGGCTGAACAGACTTAACCAAATAAGGTCTTGTTTACGCCAGAGAGCCCTCACCAACGGGTAGGTGTAAGGCAGAAGCTAGTGCCACTTTAAGGAGTGGCACTTCGAGGTTCTCTACAGATCTCTGTGAGTTTGAGGCCAGCCTGGTCTACAGAATGAGTTCCAGGACAGCCAAGGCTACACAGAGAAACTATGGCATATGCGTGCACATGTATACATGTGCACACACACATAGAGAGACACACACATACACACAAAGGAAGGAAGGGAGGGAGGGAGAAAGAGGAAGGAAAAAAGGGAGGGAGGGAGGGAGGAGGAAGGAAAAAAGGAGGAATGGATGTTGTTATTTTTTAAAATGTCGCTAAAGGTGGCATGATCAGGATCCTTTGTACACTATGAGAAGAATGCAAAGTAGCACAAGCACTGTAGGAATCAATATACAGTTTCCCAGAACGCTAGTAAAGAGAAACTACCATGCAATTCCACTACTGGGTTTAATCTCAAGGAAATAAAATCAATGTGTCACATATTTATGTTCCCATGTTCATTGTCACAACAGCCCAAGACAAGGATTCAGTCCTTAGTGTCCATCAGTGGGTAAACTGATAAAGAAATTGTAGAAAAAAAGAAAAGGCCCCTGCCATATGCAATAATACAGGCAAACCTGGAGGAGGGGAAACATTTAATTGGGGCTGACTTGTAGGTTCAGAGGTTTTGTTCATTATCGTCATGGCAGGAAGCATGGCAGCGTACAGACAGACAGGAAGGACAGAGAGTTCTACATCTGAATCAGCTGGCAGAAAGAAGAGAGAGAGAGAGAGAGAGAGAGAGAGAGAGAGAGAGAGAGAGAGAGAGAGAGAGAGAGAGAGAGAGAGGAGAGACTGGGCTAAGCTTGAGCATCTAAAACCTCAAAGCCTTCTCCAGTGACACACTTCCTCCAACAAGGCCACACCTCCTAATAGTGCCATTTCCTGTGAGCCTATACAGGACATTTACAACATAAATTCACTAGCAAGTACAGTCTACAACATCAAACCCATAGAAGAGAGTGGTAAGACGGGAGGTGGATCGGGTAGGGAATAGAAAGATGTTACTGAAAGGATCCCCACTCTATCCATGAGAACTCCCTCCCTACTTTCCATTCCTGAGTCCATTCAACTGCTTTGGTCAAGGTTGCCAGTGACTTCACACTGCCAAACCCAGCAGCCAATTCCCTGCCACCGGCAACCTTGACCAAAGCAATTGAATGAGCTCAGAAATGGAAAGGAGGAAGGGAATTCTTGTGGACAGGCAGTCCGGAAGTCTTACTCTCCACCAGGTTCCTGCTTCCTCTATTTACAGGCTTGCGTAATCATCCTCTTACAGGCCAACAGCATGGTGACATTTAGATGTCATTTTCCAGATTAGATTGTAAAAGACTGACTTTGGGCAGGTAGTGGTGGCACATACCTTTAATCCTGGCACTCCAGAAGCAGAGACAAGCAGATCTCTGTGAGTTCTGGGCTAGACTGGTCTACAGAGCAAGTTCCAGGACAGCCTGGGCTACACAGAGAAACCTTGTCTCAAAAATAAATACACAAATAGCTGACTTCTGCCTTTTAACAGACTTCTCAGTTTGATGAGGCAAGCTGCCATGTCAGGAGGGCTGCTTTTAAGCAGCCTAAGACAGCCTCTGGCCAGTGGCCAGTAAGGAACCAAAGTCCTCCCAGTCCAATAAATAGTCCAAGAGGCCAGAGAGTACATCCTGAGCTGGAGAGATGCTGCCAGCCCTGGCAAGCACCACTTTGGAGGGTAAAAGGAGGCCGTCCAAACAGCCGTGCCTGCACACCTGATCGGACAGAAACTGTGGGAGAACGAGTAAGTTTAAAGTGGCTCTACCTCCGGGGGATGTGATATGCTTTTCTTTCCCCTTCTCACACACACACACACACACACACACACACACACACACACACACACACAATTCTTAACTGCTAAAATAAATGAAAATACAGGTATCCTTTCTCCTCTCAGAGTTTTGGCTTGAGACAAACTGGCTACACTTCTGTCATCTGCTGTTAGAGACATCCCCCTCTGCTGTCATCCAGGCACACCTGGCCCTGCCCCCTGGGGACCTGGCAAAGAGTGCCCAGCCCTGTATGAATGGCCTGTGCCTGTGCCTGTGCCTGTGCCGAGAAGGAGCTAGAGTCTTAGTTACTTTTATATTGCTATGATAAAACATGACCAAGGGATTTTAAAAGAAAAGCATTTAATTAGGCTTTTGGTTCCTAAGGGTTGGAGTCCATGATGACAGAGTGAACACATGGCCACTCCAGTTGACACACTTCCTTCAACAAGGCCACATCTACTAATCCTTCCCAAACAGCCACCAGCTGGGGACAGAGTATTCAAATATATGGGGGCAGGGGTGGGTATTCTCAGTCAAACCTCTACAGCTGGAGTCACACACAGGCAGCTATGAGCTGACTGTTGTAAATGCTGGGAGCCAAACTCCCGTCCTTTGCAAAAGCAGCAAGTGTTTTTACTCCCTGAGGCTCTTCTTTCCAGACCCCACCCCACCTATTCTAAACACAACTCCACTCACACAGGGGCTGGCTTTCCTCCTGGTAAATGCTTGGTCTCTTTAGTCCCAAGGCAAAAAGATGGGTCAGTCAGTCTTAGGTTATCAGCAAATGCTCCCGGGATTCCTAGCAGAAAGCAAGTGCAGAGTCAATGTCAAGGCGTTCACTCAGTTCAGGCCAGGCTGGATTCCCACCTCAAAAGCCACACTGGTCCTGAGATAACAATTCAATTTTTGTTGTTTTGCGTAACAAAAACAACCTCTCATGGATGACTATCAGTGTTGACTAGAAATTATCAAATTAGATCACAAAGAACTTTAGTCCACATAATAGGATTTTATTAGCCATGCCTGGGGCCACAAGCCTATAACCTCAGCTACTCTGGAGATAAGAGTAAGACAGTTGTAAAGTTTGAGATTTGCCTGGACAATATAGTGAGACCTCTTTCAAATTTTAAGAAAAATATTGAGAAGGTTGTAGTATTGATCACTTTCCTATTGTTGAGATAAACACCACAATCAAGGCAGTTTACAGGAGAAAGGTTCACTTTGGGCTTATAGCTCGGGAGGGAGCAGAGTCCATCACTATCAGATCAGGGAAGCTTGGCATCCAGCACGAGGCACTGGGGCAGGGCCTGCTGCTCAGAGCTCAAGTCTGTAATAACAAACAGGAAGCAGGGAGGGCAAATCAAGAGCCTGGGAGTCTTTAACTCTCAGAGTGGTCTTCCTCCAGCAAGACCACGCCTCCTATGCCTCTTCAAACAATGCCAACTGGGGACTGTTGTGCCCAAATTCTGAACCCCCAAATCACCAAGATCCATGAAACAAAAATGCCTCTAACTCCTTACCCAAGGACAGATACTTCCTGAAATGCTGGAGGCATGTTTATGGGAAATAACAAGATGCATGTTTTCACTCCCCTGAGGAAGTTTGGTGGACCCAACTATACCCGATGTGCTTGATCACGGGCAGGCAGGAAGTACGTTAGGATAAATGCTTGCCCCTGATTGAACCTAATGGGAAGTATGGTGGGGCTTTATGGAGTTGTCTTTATAAGTTTGGGGAAAATGTGACTCATTGCCATTTCCTGGGCCCTGAATGGACCTGGCCAGAGTCCATCAACCTGGCCAATATTTAATTAAAGCTTACTTCAAATTTGGCTTTAAACTGTAGTAGTGGTCTTTGTGATGGAAAATTAATAACTAAAAATGTATAAATTAGGGCTTATGGCAAGAAGGGAAAACTAGAGAAAACAGGAATTCCAGCCAGTAGGCCAGTAGATGACCCTCTGACTACAAAGCCCACATGCTGTTCTCAGGAGATAAAGAAGAAAGCCAGAGCCCACCACCAGCATCCTCCCTGCCCCATTATCCTGAGAACAAGGCCACTGAGCCTGCTGGTCGTAGTAAGGAAAAGAAAAGAAAAGGAGAGAAGAGAAGAGGAGAGGAGAGGAGAGGAGAGGAGAGGAGAGGAGAGGAGAGGAGAGGAGAGGAGAGGAGAGGAGAGGAGAGAAGAGAAGAGAAGAGAAGAGAAGAGAAGAGAAGAGAAGAGAAGAGAAGAGAAGAGAAGAAGGAAGAAAAAGAAAAAGAAAAGACCCCCTCCCTTACAGGTGAGCTAATCAATCCTGCCTAAACAGATGACAGTTACTATTCACTTTGATCCTTGATGACCTTGTAAAGAAACTTTGTACTCTGTAAAACCTCTGTGACCTTGGAAACCTTGTGAGCTGAGACTATCAGTCTCAAACCTCCCTTTCCCTTTTCCCTTTTAAAAACACTTTGCAATTGTAAGAGGGCACCTTACTCTTCTGATAGAGTGAGGTCCCAGCCGGTTTGGTTCTTAGCAATAAAAACCTTTTGCTTTTGCAGTCGGAAGTCACTTCCTTGGAGGCTGAGGGAATTTCCCGGTAGGCACAACAGTCTTGTTCTTGACCGGTAGGATTAACAGTACCACAGATGGGACTAGACCCCAGTGGTAGAAGCAAAGAGAAGGAAGGAAAGAAGGGAGGTAGGGAGGAAAGAAAGGAAGAAAAGGGTTTTATCGGAAAGCATTTGTTTTTATTGTTTAAAAAGAGAAAGCTTGTTTGTTTGGTGGTAGAGATGAAACCCAGGCCCTTGGGCATGATAACACATACATCACCCAAGTTCTCACCTTAAAAATAAATATTAAGCCGGGTGTGGTGGCATGTGTCTTTAATCCTAGCACTCAAGAGGCAGAAACAGATGGATCTCTGAGTTCAAGGTCAGCCTGGTCTACAGAGTGAGTTCCAGGTCCAAAAACCAAAACAAAAAATGTGTTTGAAAAGAACATCCCCATTCTCAGCCAAGATGGCTAAATAGGAACTGCATTTGCCTCCTGTGGTTGGCTGAGTAAACCCAAATCACTGGAAGCTGTGGGTGTTACCACACAGGGCAAAAGAGACTTACAGACCTTAAGATGGGGAGACTGTCCCTGATTCCTGAGGGCACTGAGTGTCACTCACAGTGTCTGTGCCTGACAACACTGCTCTGAGGGCTGCAAGCCAGGAAGCACAAGGAATGAAGCCCTAAGAGCTGGACAAGATAGGGAATGCATTTTTCCACCAGGGGCTCTGGAGGAGGCAGGTCCTGCCAACACCTTGATTTCAACCAGGACAACTGATTTAAGATTTCTGAACTCCAGAATTGTATGGGAATAAATGTTTTCACACATCAAATCTGTGATCATTTTTATGGCAATCATAAAAAAAAAAACATACTACTCCCCCTTAAAACAAAGCCAAGGACCAAATATATAAAAACAAGTTTTCAGGCATGCCACAATAGGAAATACAAAAGGTTGGACCCCGAGAGGAGGAAGGAAATGTGCGCATGCGCACGCACACACACAGCAGTGCTCTCAGATTATACTATTAGTTTCAAAGCCTTAGCACAGGGAATATGAACCCAAATCAGGTCAGGTGTTCTCCTTAAATTTAAGATGAAAAGCTGAGAATTCCAAAAGTCTGACACAGCTAGCACTGACAAAATAGAGACAGTACTGCTAAAACATGAGACATACAAAATAGTCTCCTCAGAACTGAACTCACGTATGCTGTTCGGAGACTGATTAGAATCTTAGTGGCTATTCCTTTGGAGGTTGCATTCCTTCCTTTTGCCAAACATGTTAAACCCTAAGAAGATGCTGCACTTAAGTGACTAGATTAAGACGCAGATAACATCAGAATGTGTAACGCCCTCATTCTTTAGTTCCTCACAAGGCATATAAAATATCATGAGGTTAAACTCCCTGAAAAAATATGAGGATGGTCATGCTTGACTGTAATTTGGAGACTGAGACTGAGGATTGCCATGAGTTCAAGCCTAGCCAAGGCTACACAGTCAAATCCTATTTCACAATACAAATTTAAAGAGAGAGGAAGGCAAAGTTCAACTATTGTGTCCCATCTAAAAAGAAGAGAAAAACCACACACCCTGAATGATGACTCCACCAGCAGAACCTTTTACCCTGAGACTACCTTCTTCATAAACGCTTAGAGGAAAACAATCAGTTCATCTTCTCAGGACAATGGCCCCTGAATAAATCTGATTTTTGTTCCTCCTCCTCCTCTCATTTTCCAAGTATTGGCTTTGAGAGGTAAGCAACAAGACCTGGGAACGATTAGCATAGCCACATGTTTGTACAGGACACATGTGTCTTCCAGGAGCTGTTGCAGATGCAGCGCTAGAACTCTCCACACTGCTGCAGCGCTAGAACTCTCCACACACGGCTGCAGCGCTAGAACTCTCCACACTGCTGAAACTCTAGAACTCTCCACACACTGCTGCAGCGCTAGAACTCTCCACACTGCTGCAGCTCTAGAACTCCACACACTGCTGCAGCGCTAGAACTCTCCACCCACTGCTGCAGCGCTAGAACTCTCCACACACTGCTGCAGCGCTAGAACTCTCCACACACTGCTGCAGCTCTAGAACTCCACACACTGCTGCAGCGCTAGAACTCTCCACACACTACTGCAGCGCTAGAACTCTCCACACACTGCTGCAGCACTAGAACTCTCCACACTGCTGCAGCTCTAGAACTCCACACACTGCTGCAGCTCTAGAACTCTCCACACTGCTGCAACGCTAGAACTCCACACACTGCTGCAGCGCTAGAACTCCACACACTGCTGCAGCGCTAGAACTCTCCACACTGCTGCAGCGCTAGAACTCCACACACTGCTGCAGCTCTAGAACTCCACCCACTGCTGCAGCGCTAGAACTCTCCACACACTGCTGCAGCACTAGAACTCTCCACACTGCTGCAGCTCTAGAACTCCACACACTGCTGCAGCTCTAGAACTCCACACACTGCTGCAGCGCTAGAACTCCACACACTGCTGCAGCTCTAGAACTCCACACACTGCTGCAGCTCTAGAACTCCACACACTGCTGCAGCGCTAGAACTCCACACACTGCTGCAGCGCTAGAATTCCACACACTGCTGCAGCTCTAGAACTCCACCCACTGCTGCAGCGCTAGAACTCTCCACACACTGCTGCAGCGCTAGAACTCTCCACACACTGCTGCAGCACTAGAACTCTCCACACTGCTGCAGCTCTAGAACTCCACACACTGCTGCAGCTCTAGAACTCCACACACTGCTGCAGCTCTAGAACTCCACACACTGCTGCAGCGCTAGAACTCCACACACTGCTGCAGCTCTAGAACTCCACACACTGCTGCAGCGCTAGAACTCTCCACACTGCTGCAGCGCTAGAACTCCACACACTGCTGCAGCTCTAGAACTCCACCCACTGCTGCAGCGCTAGAACTCTCCACACACTGCTGCAGCGCTAGAACTCTCCACACTGCTGCAGCTCTAGAACTCCACCCACTGCTGCAGCGCTAGAACTCTCCACACACTGCTGCAGCGCTAGAACTCTCCACACACTGCTGCAGCTCTAGAACTCCACACACTGCTGCAGCGCTAGAACTCTCCACACACTGCTGCAGCGCTAGAACTCTCCACACACTGCTGCAGCACTAGAACTCTCCACACTGCTGCAGCTCTAGAACTCCACACACTGCTGCAGCTCTAGAACTCTCCACACTGCTGCAACGCTAGAATTCCACACACTGCTGCAGCGCTAGAACTCCACACACTGCTGCAGCGCTAGAACTCTCCACACACTACTGCAGCGCTAGAACTCCACACACTGCTGCAGCGCTAGAACTCCACCCACTGCTGCAGCGCTAGAACTCTCCACACACTGCTGCAGCGCTAGAACTCTCCACACACTGCTGCAGCGCTAGAACTCTCCACACACTGCTGCAGCACTAGAACTCTCCACACTGCTGCAGCTCTAGAACTCCACACACTGCTGCAGCTCTAGAACTCTCCACACTGCTGCAACGCTAGAACTCCACACACTGCTGCAGCGCTAGAACTCCACACACTGCTGCAGCGCTAGAACTCTCCACACTGCTGCAGCGCTAGAACTCCACACACTGCTGCAGCTCTAGAACTCCACACACTGCTGCAGCGCTAGAACTCTCCACACACTGCTGCAGCGCTAGAACTCTCCACACACTGCTGCAGCACTAGAACTCTCCACACTGCTGCAGCTCTAGAACTCCACACACTGCTGCAGCTCTAGAACTCCACACACTGCTGCAGCTCTAGAACTCCACACACTGCTGCAGCTCTAGAACTCCACACACTGCTGCAGCGCTAGAACTCCACACACTGCTGCAGCTCTAGAACTCCACACACTGCTGCAGCGCTAGAACTCTCCACACTGCTGCAGCGCTAGAACTCCACACACTGCTGCAGCTCTAGAACTCCACACACTGCTGCAGCGCTAGAACTCCACACACTGCTGCAGCTCTAGAACTCCACACACTGCTGCAGCGCTAGAACTCTCCACACTGCTGCAGCGCTAGAACTCTCCACACTGCTGCAGCGCTAGAACTCCACACACTGCTGCAGCTCTAGAACTCCACCCACTGCTGCAGCGCTAGAACTCTCCACACACTGCTGCAGCGCTAGAACTCTCCACACTGCTGCAGCTCTAGAACTCCACCCACTGCTGCAGCGCTAGAACTCTCCACACACTGCTGCAGCGCTAGAACTCTCCACACACTGCTGCAGCTCTAGAACTCCACACACTGCTGCAGCGCTAGAACTCTCCACACACTGCTGCAGCGCTAGAACTCTCCACACACTGCTGCAGCACTAGAACTCTCCACACTGCTGCAGCTCTAGAACTCCACACACTGCTGCAGCTCTAGAACTCTCCACACTGCTGCAACGCTAGAACTCCACACACTGCTGCAGCGCTAGAACTCCACACACTGCTGCAGCGCTAGAACTCTCCACACTGCTGCAGCGCTAGAACTCCACACACTGCTGCAGCTCTAGAACTCCACCCACTGCTGCAGCGCTAGAACTCTCCACACACTGCTGCAGCGCTAGAACTCTCCACACACTGCTGCAGCGCTAGAACTCTCCACACTGCTGCAGCTCTAGAACTCCACACACTGCTGCAGC